>CM018693.1:69215484-69962885 GCA_009363875.1 Mikania micrantha | reverse complement strand
TCGGTTTCCCGTTAGCTACTTCTATAATATAAGGGGAGTCTAACTGTTCCTCTATGAGATCTAATCGGCATGCAAAATCAGTAGAGATAAAACTCTGATCCGCACCAGTATCAAATAGAACAGATGCATAAAAGTCATGTAAGAGAAACGTACCAGTGACCACATTCGGGTCCTGGCGCGTAGCTGGTGCTCCAATGGCAAAGGCTCGTCCACGAGGAACTTGAACTGCCTGTTGACCCTTCTTCGGACAGTTCTTTGCAAAGTGGCCTTGTTCGCCACAATTAAAGCATCCACCATTGTTCTGATTAGTTGGTGGAGGAAGAGCCAAAGCAGCATTGTTGACTGCTTGGTTAGGTGTCATCCGGCAGTTTTGGACGCAATGTCCCTTTCTTCCACATCCCGTGCATTGCTTGCAGGGAGTGTTAGCAATGTGATGATACCGACACTTGGCACACAGAGGATACGTGCCAGTGTAGGGTTTGCGGTTAGGGTTTTGTGGTGCTGCTGCTACTTGTTGGAGAGGTGTGGCCACCGTGTAGTTCTTGATGGTCTTCTGTTTCTTCTTCTGATGGTGGTGGGGTTTCTTTGAAGACTCAGCTTTGTTCTTGCTGGGTTCAGCCTCCTTCTTTAGGACTCCAGAGGCTACCATGAGGTCAGTGAGTTTCCCAGACAATCTCACTGCAGACTCGACAGTAGTAGGGTTGGCTGAAACAACCATGCCCTGAATGCAGGCGGGAAGTCCACCTACGTAACGGTCTATCCTCTTCTCTAATGTTGGTACCATGTCTGGCACCAAAGCAACCAACTCATGGTAACGAGTTGTGTACCCCATGTGATCAGCCCCCTTCATCACTGCCATAGCTTCCTCTCTTCCTCGGGCGTTGATCTGACCGTTCCACCAGGTCAGAGCCCGTTTGTTGAATGTTCCAGCTGAGTAACGGACCTTATGGTGTTCGGGACAGCTGCATAGATCCAAGGTTGTCTCGATCTTCTCAATCCATTGGATTAATCCAACGGCTCCTTCAGACTCACTGAAGCTGTGTGGTTTACATCCTACAAAGGACTTGTAGGAGTAATGAGATGATCCTCCAGTATTTCCACTGGCTTCTCCTGATGAGTTGCCAGTGTTGTTGATCTCGTTGCGAAGATTAAGGAACATCTCCGGTATTGCTTGTTTCATCTGATTTGTCATCTGGCTACTCAGTAACGTCACCAGGGAAATAGTAACAGGGTCTAGAGTCGGTGTTGTGCCCGAACCAGATGCTTGAGTAATCAATGGAGGAGGGGGAGGAGGAGGTGGAGGAGGTGGCGGTGGTGAATCATTTGGTGACGGTGTGGAGGAGTGTGGAGCCAAGTCTTGTGGTGGTAGAGGTAACAAGGGTGGTTGTCTTCGCGGCGGCATTCTGATCATAACCAATAAAGTTATCGGTTAGTGCAATGACCGAATACAGAAGACAACATGCAAATAAATCTTAAGTCCTATGTTCTCTATATGCAGGGTCCCTAGGTTATAGTCTAAGCCAAACCGTTTAAATAAATGACCTATATTTCTCTATAACCATGGCTCTGATACCAATCTGTCACACCCCGAGCCGGCGGGGTAGGATCGGGTTTCCCCGACGGGCAGAAGGTTCACGGGGCGCGATATCGAGAGTGATAATCAGAAGTGATCAGATTGTTTACATTGCACATGATATATAAATGAGAAACTTACTAAAATAAAATAGAATTACAAAGTTAAATTACATCAGTTAAGTTTATAATTTAACAATGTAAATCTACTATAACATCATAAATCTTCAATCTTGTATCTGCACAAGATATACAAAATAATGGTGTATGATGTCCAAAAATATGCAGGTCCAAAAGGCTAGGTCCTCTATCTGTAACCTAGTCCCAAAGAAACAACTCTTCAGTTGACCTCTTCGTCACCTGAGAAGTCATGCAAAAATAAAGTCAACACATGGTTGGTGAGTTCATATAGTTTAGTATTTGAAAATGATTTGAAAATCCCTTTTTGGTAAAGACCCTAACCTCATTAACTTCAATGTAATATCCATATCGGTATGCTTATATATAGGGCATACCCCTGAGTCGAGCCTACAAACCCGCCCAGACGCCATCCCACCACATACTAATACGCATATGACACTGTTGTTAATGATAATTAAGCATTTTTACCCTACACACCTCTGATTTCAATTATGCTTTCCAAAACTTGATTTACCTTTGATCCTCTTGAGTTCATCATAGATTCATGATTTCCCAAAAGTCAGTGATAGAAATAAGATGTTAAATATTTAATTAAATAATTAAATAAAACATTTAAATACAACTAAGACATGATGAATGGGCCTTATTTGACTCAATCAATTAGACTTAGTTGTTGGTGGTTGTCCAAGTTGTAACCTCTCACACGTGACCCATGTCAGGCATAACTCACAAGGAGTACACCTGAACTGATCGGGATTTTAATGTTTTGCCCTTACAGCTTGACCCAATGGTCTTCTGTACATGCGGGGACTTTAAGGATATCCTTTGATTCTTGATCTCTTGATTCTCTTGATTTTGACTTTGATATTGATTTCATTTGACAGTTCACGTTATTGCCCGTATAGCCTGACTACAAGAGTCTTCTATACCTGAAGGGGACTTTATATGTGTGTTACACGTGGTCTTGATTCCCTATACAACTGACATCCACCTTAACTTGAATATTAATGATTTCATTAGATTAAAATGATTTCATTATTTCCATGATTCACACACATTTATGATTTCTGATTCCTTGAGTCTCTTGATCTTGATCTTTAGAATTTCAATGATTCACAATGATAATTGATTCTTGATTATGATTCTTTGTTCTCAGATTCCACACTGAATTAGATTTCCTTTGAATATGATCTTTTGTTTTAGTTCCTTTGATTTCATGTTGAATTTAGATTCTTGAATTTGAGCTTGATGGACTAAGGGTTTATTTAGAGTTTAGATTTAAGGTATTACTCACAGGAGTAATTTAATTAACTTGATAATTTGATCTGTTTAATAATTACCTAGACAGGAGTCTAGGAGTATCAACAAACATATATATGCAAAGCATATAATAAATAAAAGCATTTAAATAAACAGTTTAAATAAAACAGTTTACGCATGCTTCTCAGCCCCGCGTTTTAAAACAAAAATTGTTAGAAAAGGGGCAATGAACTCACCTGTGCTGCTATGTAAATGATCTAACACAAATGCGCGCTCTTGTTGTAGCTTAGGTTTCTTCAGTTCCTAAGTTATTTTATAAAAATTCGAATATAGTAAGTACGCGTAGTAGTCGTTGTGCCTAAGTCTTTGTCTTGGTGTGTGTAACTAAGTGTCCTAGTACTAAGTGTATCTAGAATCTAATCTAACTTACTTACCCTTTTTATGATCCCAAATCCCATGTTTAGTTACAACACTTATAATTAAATTTTACAAAAATTTGGGCAGAGTCTCCTCTGTACCTAATTCAAATCCAGGCAATTATATTGTCTATTTTACAACAAAATGCCAATCAATGATATTACAACTAACTTTTATAACTAAATACACTTACAAGAAACAAATGACATTGATAAATTACATTTCAAATTAAACAAGATTTTAGAAAGTTATTAACTTTAATTGAATAAATTCACAAACTTACAATTCCATAATAAAAACATCATTATTTGAATTTAAATAAACATTTAACATGTGATGGACTTAATCAAGTCCCATTGGGCCCACTTAAGCCCAAATGAAGATCTTTGATTCCTAATTGATCATCCAACTTCTGTTTTTGATTCTCATGAACTTATAACCATTTTTCTTAGGTGTTCACCAATTAAGAAGCATTATTATGAAAAATGAAACATTCATGATTACTCTAGCTCACAATAACACAAGTTTGCATGACTCGCATGTTCCTTATAATTCCCATGCACACACATAAATTAAATAAACCCATGCATGTTCATTACGTGATCAACTTCTCATACGACTTAGGTTTTATGACCAACTAACCATTCCTTAGATCATTAACACTAGTTTTTTTGATCCTAGATCCATATTAATCCAATTAAACAACTTTTAGGTTCGGCATGGTATCTAGGGCAGCGAACCTATGGTCATAACTCTAAGGTTCGGCTGCTCAAAGTTAGGTTCGTGTAGGGTTTGCTGCTACAAGGTTCGCCCAACACATTGGTTCGTGGCCATCAGGGTTCGTTCGCAAGGTGTAGGTTCGGCTGGTGTATGGTTCGGCTGCATGGTGATCACAGATTCGTTGCAGTCGATGGTTCGGCCAACACCAGTAGGGTTCGGCCCAACAAGGTTCGTTAACCACCTAGGTTCGGCTACAGAAGGTTTGGCGTCCAAAGGTTCGTGGCTCAGAACACTACAGGTTCGTTGTCAGTGGTTCAGGGTTCGGTGCAGGAGTGACATACTGGTGCAGGGTTCGGCTAATAACAAGGAAGGTTCGGCCCTAGAAGGTTCGCCAATTCGGGGAAAAGTTCGGTCACAGCATCGCCACGAACATGTGCATCATCTTCAACCCAAGAAGCTAGACCTGTTACAATAATAATCTATCTATTCCTACGTGTATATCCATGTGTTTTGTGAGCATTAAGACCCATTACAAGTGTCAACCAAAGAGAGTTTCATGTTACCCCTAAAACCGAATTTAAAGTATAGATTTACCTCAAATAGATGGATGAAATCTCGAAACAACTTGTACTTCGGTAATCTACACGATGAGATGAACGTTTTGATGCCTAGCTTGCTCGAATCCACTGAAAAACCACCAAGAAGTTCTTGAGAGAAGATGGAGAACGATTTTCTAGAGAGAGAGTGAGAAAAACGAATTGTGAGAGAGGGTGAGGTTGATGATGGTTGGTGGTGCATTTACTCACCACATTAAATTTTCCATTTACCCGGTGGCTCGGTCTCGATCGATTTTACGTAAAATACCTTTTCGCGTAGTTTTCGAGACGAAACGACACTATTTATAAAATTAGAAATCATTTAATTATTGTAGGTTGTGATTCCTAATAAATTAACTAATATCTTCTTATTTATTTTAAATTTAAAATATTAATTTACTGTTTAAATCGAAATGTACGGTCGTCGCGCGTATTCGTTCGAATCGTCACCCGTACGGACACGGCGATAACTATACTTTTCAATCTTGTTTTCTAATTATAGAATATCATTCAGAACGTTAAACTTTCGGATATATTCGTAGAGATCGTCACCTATACGAATAACCCGTTGATTTAGCATTCACATAACAATATTCGTGTGTTTTGTTCCTTAGAGTCTCACATACGTTTATACATAATAAATCCTAGCAAATAAATCACATGATGGTTCTGTATTGTCAAATAATTATCTGACTCAAGAACCCTATTTCTGAAAATTTTTTTCGAATTGAATCTGAACTGTGATTTGATAACATGTAATGAAAATGATATACAATTGATAACTGAAATACGTACCTGATTTACTGTTCATGTAATGTAGAGATCACTGTTCCGGTGACGGTTCCGGCACTGATGTTACATTATGCTGGATGCTCGATCACAAGAAAGTATACTTCGGGAGGATGTCAGTTCTTTGCAAATTTCTTAGTGTCATGGCAAAGCAAGAAGCAATCGTCGGTGTCAAATTCAACTGCTGAAGCTGAGTACGTTGTAGCAGCCCATTGCACTGCCCAAATCCTTTGGTTGCAATACCAACTGCTGGATTTTGGAATAACTGAACTAAAAACACCTCTCCTAATAGACAACGAAGCTGCCAAAAATATAATAAAGAATCCTGTCTACCATTCATAAACCAAACACATAGAAATAAGGCATCACTTCATTAGAGACTGTTTTGAAAAGGGACTGATTGTCCCAGAACATGTCTCTACAAGTGACCAACAGTTCCAAACTGAAGCTGCTAAGGCTAGCTCAGAGCAAAAGCAAAGGGAAGCTGAAGCTCAAATAAACACTGGAACACTTGGAGTATCCAGAAAACCCAAACCCTCTAGTTCAGCTCCCACTGAGCAAATAAAGCCCACAACCATTGCCCCATCTTCTTTTGCCTCAACCACTCAGGACATACCAACTCAGCCATACACACAAATAAAGAAAGCTCACCCACTCTTTCTCCAAACTCTGCCTCTCAAACCCTCCTAGAACTATCTTCCCAAACCTCCCTTCCTACCCGTCTCAATGCCTCCAAAATTGGTCAAAAACCAACCCCAATTATCACTTAGTCTTCCTCAAGAAGACAAAAGAGTGTTGTCAGAAAAACCAAATCACTCAATAACCTATCTCATAAACCTCCAACCCTTGCTCAAGAACCCACCTCAGACTTAAATGATGGTCAGCCCATTGCCTCTCTTGTTTCAGAAAAGAGAAGGCCCATATTGGCTAATGATGATGAGTCTGATCTTCCAAACACCACCACAGATGTTGAGAAGCCACAAACCTCTCAAATAAAGGAATCCTACTCACCTGTTAGAACCTTCCCTTCCGATGAAGACCTTCAGAAGATTCTGGCTGGTTTAGAAGCCGCTGGTCTCTCATGAGATGAGCTGGTAAGGACCTATCAAGAACAAATAGCCATATTGGAACAGAAGATAAAGCCTATCAGGCTGAGAGGGAGCAGCTGATGAAGTACTTGTTGGATGAAGGGAAGTATACGGTTGAAAACTTCAGCAACTGGGATATCACTAGCCTCATAAATGAAGCTAAAGTTCTATCCAAAAGAATAAAAGTTGAAGTTAAGAAGAAAAAGGCTGTTGAGTCGAGGAAAAGAATAAAGCAGATCCTCATCCAAAATCAATGGGGACCAAAGAACACAATAACAAGATGGAGACATGATGTTCTTTTTGATGAATGGTCAAAGTTCAAAAGAGGGAACAAAGATCACCCTGAGCTTTGGAAAGAAGTCACTTCTCCTTCTCCTTCTCCAGTGACTCAGCTCAAGGATGCCAACTCAAACACAATGCTTGATCATTTGCTAAACGCACCTATAGGAAGCCTAGGTATTGGGTCTGCAGAATCTCCTTCTGCTGTCAAATTCAGACCCTAGGTTGATGTTAATAAGGAAATCCTTCCTGATCTTTTGATGAACTATCAGCCTGATCAGCATGATGTAGTATAGAAGGTACTTGATTCAAATGATCAAGTGATAAGGAGAGAAATAATACATTGGCCAGCTGGAGGTCCTCTTCCTTTGGGTCTACCTTCTAAATCCCAGCCTCCTCAGATCAAAAACTCAAGAATAAGAATAATGAGATGGTCTTACGACTCTTCCTTTGGGTCTACCTTCTAAATCCCAGCCTCCTTTGGGTCTACCTTCTAAATCCTATGACTCTGGACAATGCTGATACAGAGTATGATGTTCTGAACTATGTTCAAACTCTTAGGAATAAAATTGGTCTGGCTTTAAAATAAAATAAATAGGTTTTGGCTTCATCAGTCCAGAGGGAGATTGATGGAAAATAAGGACTGATGAGCAAAACCACTGAAGCCAGACACATGAAAAAAACCGCGGAATGACAAGCCGCGGATGCTTCTCTTCCGATTGAAGAACTACTTCAGCATCGGAAGACCAACATCGGAAACTTCACCAAAAAGAACTACCGCTGAACTTATCTACCTTAGAAGACATTAGCTGATCATGACATCTTCAGAAGACAACCATTGCATCGGAAGAAGTCAAATGACTTGGAAGACAATCTCTTCTTCCAAAATAACTGATTATTTAATCAGATTCCGATAATCATCTTTCGAAAGAATATCCACCGAACCCCAGTACAACTACTTTAACCTCGGAAGACCTGAAGACTCTTGTTTCCGTTGTTGTTGGCTTTGTATTTGTACTAGTATGTTGTTTTAGTGTCTGTAACAATGTCAGCTATTTGTCTTATTATTTTCTTGTCTTGTATCTCCGAATGTTTGGGTATTTAAGTCCCAACATTCTCTGAATAAAATGGATTACTTCCCACAAAATTCCTTGTGCTTTCTATCTGTTCTCTTCTCTCTTTCTAAGCAAGAAAACTATACAACGAAAATAACCTTGTGCAAAACTTTAGAGAGAGCTAAAACCAAAGCTTTGACTTAGTGTTTAAAGCCTTGATCCTGGTGAAACAGCTACTCCTTGAGGTTTCTGTAGATCAACATTTACTTGAATAAAACGACCGAGAACCCCTTTTGCTTGCTATATACACTTGGAAAGTTTCATTTCTAACTTGAGAAAACTTCTTTTCCTTTAAATAGTAGCCGAGAAGACCACCAAAATTGGTGGTGTAAACATAGAACTATTCTCTAAATATTTTTGGGATCGAAAACCCATTTGGTGGACCACACTCCACCGAATAACCACGAGGTTTAGCCAAGGAAGTTTCATGAAATTCAGCCAAGAAGTTCAAAACATTTCGATCCAAAAACGGCTTAAACGCAATCGGGTTAACATGTTCTCACTTATAGTACTTAAACTTTGGGTTAAAAACATAGGTAAACTTTAAAACAAAGGTTTGATCATAAACCATAGTTTAAAACATGTCAAATGTTTAAAACTAAGTTATGTTTTGAACAAGGTAACACAAGGAGTTCACTTTAACTAAGTAATGGGATGATGACATTTAGATGCCAACAACCAATACTTGGAGTTTTCACTTAAGGTGATGATCAATTGAGTTGTTCAAATTAACAACTTAATCGTTAACCAAATCAATAAAGAACAAAAATCAAGAATGATAACAAAGAATTATTGAGGGGCTTAGTGATTAACCCACTTGGGTTAACTTAAGTCCCAACATGTTTAACTTATACATTTCATAAAAATAACTTGTATTTTACTAAAATATAATGATTTATAATATATAAAAATATTTTATATTTTAAAGTAACTTAAATGATTTTCTAAATGTAAAATGTTATAATTCAAATAACAATTTTTAGATGATGATTTATTAAAAGATTACGTCTTTTATTTTGTAAACCTTACCTAAACAAGGTTAATTCTTTATCAATTAAGGGTAAGGGATGACAAATTAGAATAACATAGAGAAATTTTAGCAACACATTAGATAGTATACAGGACACTTAGTTGAACACCGAGAACTAAACCCTATATACGTCGAATTTAAATACTTATTGTATTCGAATCATAATAAATCAACTCAGGTGCTGAAGATACATAGGCTACAATTAACGAGCGCGCATACCCTTCGTGATGTAATTTCATAGCAACACCGGTGAGTTCATTGCCCCTTTTCGAGACATTTTTGTTTTATAAACGCGAGGCTGAGAAGCATGCGTAAATTATTTTCCTTGTAATATATTTTACTTAACTGCTTTTACTTCATACATGCTTTACATGTATAATTGTTACCCTAGATTTTGTCTAGGTAAACTATTTGTAGGTTTACAAAATGAGCTATTTACTTATCATGAACAGACAAGTATTCTAATTCAAAGTACTATTTCAAAGATCTATTATGAAAGAACTAACGATCTAAAACAAATAACTATTTTCAGTGGTGTGTTTTCAAAGAACTAACGATCTAAAACAAAGAACTATTTCCAGTGGTGTGTTCAAATAACTAAAGATCTATGTTCAAAGAACTATTTTCAAGGTTATGTCTGGGAAATATCAAAGATAGCATGTGCCATTCCTATGTTTCAAAAGATGTCCTAGCTAGACTGATTTAATATGGGACGCGTGTTTGATGATATTTGCAGCATCCCCTAACCATTTTGAGGAACATCTGGGAAACATTCGAAGTTAGAATGTGCCAAAGAACTAACGAACTATACGAACAAGGACGAACATGGACAATCTAGAACGAACTATAAAATCCTATACATGAAAGATGTCCTAGCTAGACTGATTGACTATAGGTCGCATGCTTGATGATGTTTACAAATTTCCTCCACTACTAAGAACCTAGATTGCTAGACTAGTCTACTCGAGTTGACCAAGCCCTAATCACTAGGACTTAGATTTTAATGAAATGTTTATTTATTCATTTCCTTAAGCATTTTAATTAACTATGACCTATATTTTCCATGGTTGTTGTATGGGTATGAAGTTGGTTGAGAGTGAAACGCTTAATTATCATTAATAACAATATTCTATGCGGTCCGGTATGTGGTGGGCTGGCGGCTGGGGCTTGTCCCCTACGTATGCCCTATATATAAGCATACTTGGCTGGATGATATAGGTGATTGTTAGCGAGGTTAAGGTTGTCACTTCGGGTGTTCAAAGGTTATCATTTTTAGACGGTTCAAATGTAATCATTTTCAGACAGTTCATGGTTGTGATTTAGTGTGTGGGATGAAACACTTGATTATCATTAATAACAATATTCTATGCGGTCCGGTATGTGGTGGGCTGGCGGCTGGGGCTTGTCCCCTACGTATGCCCTATATATAAGCATACTTGACTGGATAGCCTAGGTGGTTGTTAATGACGTTAAGGTTGTCATTCGGTCAAGTTTGTACAAAATACATTTTTAAAACAAAACTATATGAACTCACCAACCATGTGTTGACTTGATCTTTTTGCATGACTTCTCAGGTGACGAACAGGCTAACTAGGATGTTCGTGTTTTTGGACTAGGATGTCCAGATAGAGGACCTAGTATTTTGGGATGTGCATATTTTTGGAACATCATTATACGAATTATTTTGTATATCTTGTGCAGATACATGATAGAAGACATATGATGTTGATAGTAGATTTACATTGTTAAATTAAGAATGATACTGATATAATTTAACTTTATAATTCTATTTCATTTAGTGCTTTCTTAATTTATATCATGTGCAATGTAAACAATCTGATCATTCTGATTATCACCCCGATATCGCGCCCCGAGACCATTCCGCCAGACGGGATGTAGGATCAGATGTTCTCAATTGATACGATAGAAGAGTATAGCAGCGGAATTTAACACAGAATTAGCATAATCAAAGTAAGATTCATTTCAATCAAACAGTAACGCAAGTTTGTTATAGAGAGAGAAAGTTTTCTGTAAAAAGGAATATCTCATTCAGATCATAAACTTCGGTGTATTACAAACATGTCAAATGCCTATATATAGAAGGCAGTGACGTCTGATGATGTCACATGATGTTGACATCTAACAGACAAAACAAAACAACTGAAATTAACTAAACTACTGAGGATGTCTTCAACATCTGAAGACAAACTCTACAACTACTGAAGAACAAAACTACTGAAGTACAAATACTGAAACTACTGAAGTACAAATAACTAAAACATCTGATGAGTAAACTACTCATCAGACTTTACAAATACTGAAAGAAAACTACTGAAGACTAACTACACACTACAACATCTGACGACTTACACTTCAGCTGTTGTACATCTCTTCAGATCTTGTGACTTCAGCACCTTTGAATATCAGCCTTTGTGTTCTTCTTCAGTTGTTGTAATGCTGTGAGACTTAGAGATTTTTCTGATCAGGCTCATTGGTTCTTTTAGTCCAACAAACTCCCCCTGAACCAATGCAGCCAAAAACCTCTAACTTATTTATGTCTCACTTATTCCCAGGCAGAAAGATATGTCTTTTTCTTTTGAGATCAGTATCAAAATGACCAATTAAAGTATAAGCCTGATAACCAACAGCTTCCAAAAAATCTAACAATCAAAATATGAGAGGGAACTCCATTGGGGAAATGGACTATGAGCATTAACCCCTCTCATTGAAGCTATTGATTGTAAACTAACCTGAAAGACTCCCTGACATAAGCTTCAAGTAGTAACATCTTTTCTTCTGAAGTCAGTCTTTCAGGTTCACCTTCGAAGAAAGACTCAGGTCCATAATACTAATACAAGTACCTGGCCGTTGTCCCATCATTCAGCTCTACTTTAGTTATCTCTCTGTAGACAAACTCATCTGGATGCTTTCCTTCCAGAAACAGATAAAGCTCAGCTTGCAGAACATGTTCAAGTTTCTTGTATACCAATCCTTTCTTGATCATTTTGTTTTCTAAGAAATTTGGAGCCTTTGAGCCCGAGTTGTACACACTCTTGAATTCATTTATTATCTCCCAAGGATCAAGTACTGACCCCAGCATAATTTCAGCACTTAATACCCTTTTGATCCTTCTGGCATAAGCTGCTGGAGCATCTCTCTTGTGGATCCTGTGAATTATTCTTGGATCAGGCCACATTCTAACTTGTTCCTTCCTATACTGGTATGTGAACCTCAGAGCATACAACCTCTGAGCTTCTTTCTTCATTGCAGTAATGGTTGATGTCTGAGGATAATCTTTGTCAACCAACTTTAGGATTTGCTCATCATGCACCCTTTGATTCTCTTCTTCTTCAAGTTTCACTTTAACTGCTAACATCCTATCCTCAGGTGTGATTTTTGGTTGTTGACCAAAAACCAATGGCTTCTCAGGCACATGTTTGGCAGGTAGAGTTACTTTCTTCTTTTGAATGGCTTGATCCAACCCAGTTGTTGGTGTTGCAGGCTTTTGAGCTTTTGGCTTGATAACTGTAGAGATAGGCAACCTGTCTTCTTCATCAGAACTTTCTTCTTCTTGAATTCTGAGTTGCCTTCTCTTCTTTGGAGGAGCCCTTACCTCAACAACCTGAGTCTCATCCTCTGGAATTTGAACCCCCTCTAGTTCAGAAGTTGTAGTTTGTACTTGAACTTCAGAGGTTGTAACCTGTACTTGAACATCAGAGGTTTTGACTTGTTCTTGTACAACAGAAGTTGTGGCTTCCACTTGTTCAGCACTTGCTTCAATCTCTTTATCAACCAGTTCCTCAACATGTTTATTCTTCCTCTGTCTCTTATAAGTTACTTGAATAATAGGAGACCTTTCAGAAACAACCTCTTCAGATCTTGGCCTTTTGGAAGCTGAAGTGACTGATTCAGTTCCTAACTCCCCCTTTTTGGCTGCAGGGGAAGAAGGAGTGTTAAGATTTGCAAGTCGGGCAGTCACAGCCTCATCAACCATCTGCTGAATATGGGATTTGGAAGGTAACCTCTCATCAAGGGCTTGAACTATAATGGATTTCAGGACTGGAGTGATGAGAGGGAGGATTTGTAGAAAGGCAGCAGCTAATGCCTCTGGGGGGCGAAAACCCAAAGTATTAGTGCCTGAAGCAGTGGCTGGTGGCTTGTCAAATTGGATATTTGTGGTTGAAGTGTTTGGGTGACCTTCAGAATGAGAAGGTGCCATCTGTGGGGTAAGAGGGGAAGATGGACTTTTGTCCTTGGACATTTTGGTGAGTAGCTCATTGAGTCTACAGACCTCAGCCTCAAGGATTTGGTTCTTCTTTAGAACCTCAGCAAGTGTGATTTGGTCATCAGTAGCCGTAGCTAAATCATCTGACCTCCTGAGAATCTCAGGATCTACCTGAGTTGAGTGTGGCTCAACAGTTTCAGGTGCCCCTTTGTCTTGGTACTGGGGACTTCCAACCTCAGGGTTAACCCCTTCATCGGTTGTTGCCTCTGACAAGGTCTTATCCATGTTACCACTATCAATCACTCCAAATGATGGAGGTGATGAAGTAGCAGCCTTGTCAGAAATCAGAATCTCTCTTTCCACACTAGGAGATCTGAGGATGTAGTCATGATCCTGTGGGTTATCAGAGACACTTTGTTCAGGCCTTCTTCCTCAAGTTTCACTTTAACTGCTAACATCCTATCCTCAGGTGTGATTTTTGGTTGTTGACCAAAAACCAATGGCTTCTCAGGCACATGTTTGGCAGGTAGAGTTACTTTCTTCTTTTGAATGGCTTGATCCAACCCAGTTGTTGGTGTTGCAGGCTTTTGAGCTTTTGGCTTGATAACTGTAGAGATAGGCAACCTGTCTTCTTCATCAGAACTTTCTTCTTCTTGAATTCTGAGTTGCCTTCTCTTCTTTGGAGGAGCCCTTACCTCAACAACCTGAGTCTCATCCTCTGGAATTTGAACCCCCTCTAGTTCAGAAGTTGTAGTTTGTACTTGAACTTCAGAGGTTGTAACCTGTACTTGAACATCAGAGGTTTTGACTTGTTCTTGTACAACAGAAGTTGTTGCTTCCACTTGTTCAGCACTTGCTTCAATCTCTTTATCAACCAGTTCCTCAACATGTTTATTCTTCCTCTGTCTCTTATAAGTTACTTGAATAATAGGAGACCTTTCAGAAACAACCTCTTCAGATCTTGGCCTTTTGGAAGCTGAAGTGACTGATTCAGTTCCTAACTCCCCCTTTTTGGCTGCAGGGGAAGAAGGAGTGTTAAGATTTGCAAGTCGGGCAGTCACAGCCTCATCAACCATCTGCTGAATATGGGATTTGGAAGGTAACCTCTCATCAAGGGCTTGAACTATAATGGATTTCAGGACTGGAGTGATGAGAGGGAGGATTTGTAGAAAGGCAGCAGCTAATGCCTCTGGGGGGCGAAAACCCAAAGTATTAGTGCCTGAAGCAGTGGCTGGTGGCTTGTCAAATTGGATATTTGTGGTTGAAGTGTTTGGGTGACCTTCAGAATGAGAAGGTGCCATCTGTGGGGTAAGAGGGGAAGATGGACTTTTGTCCTTGGACATTTTGGTGAGTAGCTCATTGAGTCTACAGACCTCAGCCTCAAGGATTTGGTTCTTCTTTAGAACCTCAGCAAGTGTGATTTGGTCATCAGTAGCCGTAGCTAAATCATCTGACTTCCTGAGAATCTCAGGATCTACCTGAGTTGAGTGTGGCTCAACAGTTTCAGGTGCCCCTTTGTCTTGGTACTGGGGACTTCCAACCTCAGGGTTAACCCCTTCATCGGTTGTTGCCTCTGACAAGGTCTTATCCATGTTACCACTATCAATAACTCCAAATGATGGAGGTGATGAAGTAGCAGCCTTGTCAGAAATCAGAATCTCTCTTTCCACACTAGGAGATCTGAGGATGTAGTCATGATCCTGTGGGTTATCAGAGACACTTTGTTCCTCCCCCTCAATGTTGGAGCTTTTTCCAGTATTGATAGGTGTCTGGGAGGGAGAAGGAGTGTTCAACTGATCCAGGATGTTGGCAATAACAAAAGTTGGGCTATTTGGGGTGGTTTCCATAGGAATTGGGTTTGAAGGAGAATGCACCCGGGGAGATTGGTGCTTTTCAATAGAGACCTTTTCAATTGAAATAGGTTCTAGTAATGTGGTGTCCCCTACAACGGTTGCACCAGGATCCTGTAGAGAGGAAACCTGGGCGGTTTGAGCCGGTGGAGTCTGTTGAACCACTGGTTGACTACTACCAGTGGTCAGTTCATGCCTTGGTGAGGCATGGGCAGACTCAGGGGACTCATTTCCCTGAGCAGCCTTTTTGGGCTTAGTGGACTTTGGTTTAGTGGGGACTTTGGATTTGGATTTTGAGGATGAGGCTGTGGGTTCCCGTTGCTTGGGTTTGAGCTTCCGGGCAGCCTCTTTTAAAGTGAGGTTGGAGTTGTGTCGGGAATATACTTCCAACAAAACTGCTGGAGCAGGGATCCCCTGACCAACAAGGCCTGTTTGTGGCAGCTGTTTCTCTATGATGGCCATAATAAAACGAGGATAGAGTAACCATCTAGATGAAACAGGCTTACCAGCATGTTCAGTTAATTCAGAAAAAAGTATTTGAGAAAAATTTAGCTTTTGAGATTCAAGGATAGAGTACAATACCTGTTGCCAACGAGATGACATTTGATCCCATGAAGAAGACTTCGGAGCCAGGCATATGTTGATCATATGGAATATCAGACGCTCTGGATCATTAAGGTGCTTCTTGAAAAGTGTTGAGTCACTCAAGTCGCCCTGGTATTCATGACTTGTAAAACAGAGGTCAGTGGCGCTCTTAGGGAACTGAGTGACTAGGTTGGCATCGTCCAGTTGAAGAACCTCCCGGAGCTCAGCGGGACTGATATGCACGTTGTGACCATTGACTGTTGAGCGAAGAGAGAGGACTCCAGTTCCAACATTTACCAGTTCAACATTCATCCAAAATTGATGAATGGAGTCGACATACAGAGTTGGGTTGATGAGAAAGGCAGTTTGGAATTGAGATGAGTTCATCAAGTCGACAGCGTCATCAAACTTGGACCAGAATGAAGATTTGGTCAGATAGGCAATGGAATTGTGACGTGGTTTCAAGGTGATGGCAGCCATGGATGCAAAGACGAGAGAGGGAAAGTAGGTTTTGAAAAAGATGAAAAGTTCTGAGAAAGTGATAATGAAACAACTGAGAAGGATTGAGTTAAATAGAGAAAACAACTGAGGTTGAAACAACTGAAGAGTAAAATTACTCATCAGGTGTTGTCGATAATTTTGTTCATCAGGTGTTTTCAACAGTTGTTCATCAGACGTTGTGGAAATTTTGTTCATCAGAACTTGTAAACAATATGTTCATCAGAACTTGTAAACAAGTTGTTCATCAGAACTTTGTAGAAATTTTGTTCATCAGAACTTGTGAACAATGTGTTCATCAGAACTTGTACACAATTTGTTCATCAGAACTTGTAGAAATTTTGTTCATCAGAACTTGTGAAAATATTTTTGAAATTTTTAAAAGATAGTTAACATTTTATTCATTGAAACACAAACCTATTCAAGCTGCAACATACCAAGCCTTAGAACTAAATTTTGAAAAGTTGATGTGTCTAAAGGCTTAGTAAAAATGTCAGCAAGCTCATCAGCACTAGGAACAAATTTGGGATCAATCAGACCTTTTTCAAAACAATCTCTTATAAAGTGGTGTCTGATCTCAATGTGTTTCGTCCTAGAGTGCTGAACTGGATTCTTGACAATACAAAGGGCTGAAGCACTATCCATTAACAATGGTGTCTTCAGTTCTTTGATGCCATAGTCCAGGAGTTGAGACTGAAGCCAGAGAATTTGGGAAGTACAACTGGCAGCAGCAATGTACTCAGCTTCAGCAGTGGAGGTGGCTACAGAAGTTTGCTTCTTACTTTGCCAAGACACCAAGCAATTTCCTAGAAACCGACACCCACCAGAAGTTGATTTTCTTGAGAGTTTGCATCCTGCATAGTCACTATCTGAAAAAGCAACCAGCTTGCAGGATTGTCCAGTGGAGTACCATATTCCCAGGAATTGAGTACCTTGCAAGTATCTGAAAATTCTTTTCACAGCAATCAAATGAGACTCTTTGGGTGCAGCCTGAAATCTAGCACAAACACATGTGGCAAACATAATGTCTGGCCTGGATGCAGTTAGATACATTAAAGATCCAATCATACATCTATAAAGAGTTTCATCCACTGAAGTACCTTTCAGATCTGCATCAAGTTGTGTGGTGGTGCTCATGGGGTTGGAACATGGCTTACAGTTTTGCAAATCAAATTTCTTTAAAAGCTCTTTTGTGTATTTTGATTGATGAATGAAAATTCCATCAGGTTTTTGTTTGATTTGAAGACCCAAGAAAAACTGTAACTCCCCCATAGCACTCATTTCAAAATTTTTGGTCATAAGTTCAGTAAAATCCTCACACAACTTTGGATCAGACGAAGCAAATATAATGTCATCAACATAAATTTGAACCAGTAGCTTATGCTGGCCTACATTCTTTATGAATAAAGTTTTATCAATGGAGCCTCTAGTGAAATTATTTTTGAGAAGAAAAGTGGATAATGTGTCATACCAGGCTCTAGGTGCTTGTTTTAGCCCATAAAGAGCTTTATCAAGCTTGTATACCCAATCAGGATGTTTATTGTCCTCAAAGCCTGGAGGTTGACACACATACACTTCCTCTTTTATTTTACCATATAAGAAAGCACTTTTGACATCCATTTGAAAAACTTTAAGTTTATGTAAGGCAGCATATGCTAAGAACAACCTAATTGCTTCTAATCTGGCTACAGGGGCAAAAGTTTCATCATAATCAATACCTTCTTCCTGACAGAACCCCTGTACAACCAGTCTAGCTTTGTTTTTAATGATTTGACCTTTTTCATCTGTTTTATTCCTAAATACCCATTTTGTGCCTATTGCACACTTACCTGGAGGTAAAGAAACCAGCTCCCAAACCTGTTGCTTCTTGAATTGCAGCAGTTCCAACTGCATTGCCTCCACCCAGCCAATATCTCTAAGTGCTATGTGGTAGTTCTTTGGCTCTTGTTGACTGACAAAGAGAGCATAAAGACAAAAGTTAGATAATTGACTTCTGGTTGAAACACCTGCAGAAATATCACCAAGGACTTGAGATAAGGGATGATTCTTCAGTTCTTGATATGGAATAAGATCAGTGCAAGTGTTTGCTGGAGGATCAGATGTTGCAGTTGAAGATGATGCAGGGAACAAAGCAGCTGGGATTTCAAATGATTGAGAGGATTCCAGAATTTCATCAGCATTTGTATTGAGTGGGATTGCTGAAGCAGGAGGAGCATCAGATTTTGTAGATGTGGACATATTGTCACTGAATCTGAACAAATGAGTACTTGGATCTTCATCATCTGAAATTCCTTGTGATGTTGCTGTAGAAGCTGGTGGTGGATCAGCTGGAAGAACTTCATCTTCTACACCACTATTCTCATCATGAAAATCATGGTCCAAGATATTCAGATCGAACATTTCAGCAGGATTCTGAGGAATGGAATCTTTAGGACATTCATTGAATTTGACATGAAGAGTTTCTTCTACACTCTTTGTTCTACAATTGAACACTCTATATGCCTTGCATGTTGAAGAATATCCAACAAAGTATCCTGCATCAACTTTGGAATCAAACTTGGTAAGTTGATCTTTGGTGTTGAGAATGTAACAAGGACACCCAAAAGCTCTGAAGAAGGAAATCAAAGGAGTTAAAGAATGAAGGATTTCATATGGAGTCTTCAACCATCTTTGATTCACTAAAACTCTGTTTTGCACATAGCAAGCTGTGTTAACAGCTTCTGCCCAGAATGTGAGAGGTAAACCAGAATCCGCAAGCATTGTTCTGGCAGCTTCAATCAGGGTCCTATTCTTCCTTTCTACAACTCCATTCTGTTCAGGAGTTCTGGGAATGCTATACTGTCTCTGAATTCCCTTTGACTGATAAAATTCATCAAGAAGATGATTTCTGAATTCAGTGCCATTATCACTCCTAACACACTTGATAGAAAGAGAATACTGCTTTTCAGCATACAACACAAAATTGATAATAGCCTTGGCAACCTCACCTTTTGAGTGCAAGAAGAAAGTCCAGACAAACTTTGAATAGTCATCAACAATAACTAGACAATACTTTTTCTTTGCCATAGACATTATCTGCACTGGACCAAACAAATCCATGTGCAACAGTTGTAAGCAACCAGTGGATTTAGAATCCCCAATTGAAGGAAAAGATGCTTTGTGTTGTTTTCCTTTCAAGCATGCAGAACAGTTTTCATCACAACTAAAATCCTTTAAAGGAAGACCTCTAACCAGACCATGTTTCACCAATTGATTCATGTTCTTGATGTTTACATGACCTAATCTTCTATGCCACAAATTAGATTCCTTGAAAGAGGCCTTAGAAAATAAACAAGGATGACCTTTGACAGAGATTTTCTTAGAAAGATCAAAGGCATAGACCTTTCCCACTCTGTTAGCCTTAAGAAGTGTGTACTCATCTAACACTTTGCTAATCAAAGGCATCACATCAGAAGATAGAATCCTACAATCTTGCTTAGTGAAGAGAGACACATGACCCTTATCACACATTTGACTAACACTCAGCAGATTGTACTTAAGATTCTCAACATGATTAACATCATCAAACCTAATCTCACCATTAGTGACTACACCTTTACCTATGATATACCCCTTAGCATCATTACCAAAGGACACAAATCCTCTCCTTCCAGTGAAATAGTTATGAAGAAGAGATCTGCTTCCAGTCATATGCATGGATCCTCCACTATCAACATACCAGATGCTACTTTGGCATGCTGAAGGACCCTGCATACAACAACTCACTCAGTTAGACTTTTGGACCCAAACCAATTTGGTTTTGGGTCTGTTAACATTTGAAGAAACAGAACTAACATTAGCAGTTGAAGCAACACTTGAAGCATTCTTATCAGAAATTTTTGGTTTGACTTTTGATTTTGATTTCTGTTTATGAAATGAATCAACAGATGCCTCTGCCATATAGACCCTTCCTATCAGTTGTTGCATCATTAGCATCAGTTGATTATGATTTTGAGTTAAAAGTTTGATTTCTTCAGACACAACAGAACTTGAATTTTTATTTTTCTTGTTGATCAGTTTTGTGTCTTTAAGTAAATAAGATGCTTTCAAGTGTTGTTTACCTGAATCTGAAACAATTTCTTTTCCTTTCTTGGATTTACTTGAAGTATTTCCTTGTAAGGATTTTCCAGATTTTGAAACAACTGATGATTCTGGTACAAATTTTGAACTGAATTCATTTTTCATTTTAAGTATGTTCTTGTTTTTATTCTTGATTTTATTGAATTTTGAACCTTTTCTGTACCAGCATTCATCAGTTGAATGATTAAACAACCTACAAATATCACAAGGCACCCTCTTCTTCCTTTCCTTGTGATTGTCTACAAGTACTGATGACTTAGAAACAGATTGTTTGTTCATCAGAACATCTGAGGCATCAGTATTTGTAGTCAAATTGACAACAGCTGATGTTTTGACAACATCTGAAGAGTTATTCGTCAGCACTTGTGTCTCAACACATTTACCAACATCAGTTGTTGCATTATCAGCTTTTTCAACAACTGCTGAAGAATAACTTTGACTTATCAAAATTCTTGCATCATTTTCACCAACACAATCCCCATCTGACTCAATTAGGTGTAGGTTTAAAACATTTGAAACATGTTCATCAGGATTAATCTCAACTAGGACATTATCCTGACAAGTGTCATTCTTAATGACATTTGTACACCCAATTGAATAAGAATAGGTTTCAATCTCAACCTTTTCAGCAGCAGCTTTGCAAACATTTGAGTCTTCTTCAGATATGTCTGCAGAGTCAGACATTTCTGAAGAGTTGGTAGATTGGTACACACTCTCCCCATCAGATTCACAGTTCAGACTTTTTGGTTTATAATCAGCAGGGGGGCCAGTGTGATTGTAACCAATCCCAAACTTAACATTTGAAGCTGACTGTTTGCACAACAACATTTCAAACCCTTTACAGGACTCAACCCATTTTTCACAATTGACTTGGGTTGCTGCAAGTGTTTGTTTCAGATCATTATGCTTGACCAGCATGACTTCCACTCTAGCTTTTTCATCAGACAACAAACATTTAAGTTTATAAATTTCAGACTCTTTCTCATTTAAGGCTTTTTCAAACTCAGTTTTGATTTTAGCCACAACCTTTTCCAATTCAAATTTCTCATTTATCAGTTCTACATTAATTTCCCTAATGGAAGCAAATGCTGAAATGCATGACTCTGAACATAATTTAGCTTTTGATTCAGAAGATACCTGAGATGTTGAAGAGGATTGACAAGTATTGTCAGTTGAATCAATAGCCATCAGTGCTAGATTTCCAAACGGATTGTCTCCACCATGTGGACCAGTGTCAGAAAAAGGCTGCATGTTGAAGTCTGATAAGTCATCAGGTAAGCTACTCCAATCAACAATTCCAGGAGTGAAGAAACTCTGATGCTGTTGTTGTTGAGACTGTTGAGTTGATTGAGGTTTGCTGGGTTCAGGAAGAGCAGGTGATTGTGGTGAGAGTAATGCTGGATTGTGAGGAGGTTGAGGCATGTAAAAGCAAGGATATGGATAGGGCATTGGATTTTGAGGAACAAAGTGAGCTGGATAGAATTGCTGTTGACTAGTACCAGAAGATTGTGGTCCTTTGCCTGATGAATTGTTGCTTGGAAAGGTCACAAAAGGTGCAGCAGGATTAGAACCTGATGTTTTGCACTCTCTAGCAAAGTGACCAAGCCTATGACACTTATGGCACCTCAACTTCCCTTTGTCAAATCCAACCTTAGTCTTGCCAGATAATCCAGGGAACTTCCTTCTTGTTCTTTTATAAAACTTTTGTGATCTGATGTTGATCAATGCCATTTGACTTAAAATGTCCATCTCCTCTAGATCATCATCCGGGATACCTTTCAAATCATCCATCACAAAACACAAGTTATCACTATAACTTCCTGCATTTCCCTCAACTCCCACAAAAGCATGATCAGAATTGTTAGTAGAAAAGTCAATATGTTCATCATAAGAACATTCAGACCCATTAAACTCTGACTCCTGACCAATTAAAGCAGTATTACCAGGAACAAAATCATCAGCAAGTTTTCCAGATGAAGACAGTTTTCTCTTCTGTTCTATCTCTCTCTCAAAAGTTAAGAGTTTCCCATGTAATTGGGTGAGAGATAGACTTTCTAGATTAGCATTAGAGCGTAGAACAATTGTATAAGTGTTCCATCTCTCAGGCAATGATCTGAGAAATCTGTTATTCATCTGACTATTAGTGTATTCTTGCTTAACCATTTTTAACTCAGAAATTAAACATGAGAATCGCTCAAATTGTTGAGTCAAGGATTCACCCTTTCGGTGAGAAAATGTCTCATACTGCTGAGCTAGAATTTCTCTAGTATTTGCTAAAACCTCATCAGTTCCACCAAATTGTTCTTTCAGTGCAACCCAGAGATCATGAGCAGTATCATGATGCATCAAGCCAGAATAGATCTCATTAGGCAGAGCCATAGCCAGAATACCATGAGCTTTAGCATCAATTTCAAACAATTTAATGTCCTCATCCGAATACATATCAGCAGGTTTCGGAATCATGATCTTAGTTTCAGGATCAGTGATCGTGGGTTTATATGGTCCATGCACAACAGATTTCCAACATCCTGCGCTGTTAATCGACAGGTGATGTAGCATTCTACGTTGCCATATGTTGTACTCACTCCGCACCAGCATCGGAGGCTTGGTTGCGGAGCCTGTATTGTGCGGATCATTGTTCGGAGTTGACATGATCACAGATTCAAGCAATTTACCACAAACTAATGCAAATCTCAATCAATTGATGCAAAACAGATTGATATTGAAACACAAATCAACAGAAGTTAACAGAAAACCTCAATCTATAACAAATTCTTACTTAATCAGCTAATTCACTCAATTTGAGAACAAATTTGAGCAGTTTCAGAGATCAATTGTGTAATCGATCAATGATTAACCAGCTCTGATACCAATTGTAGGATCAGATGTTCTCAATTGATACGATAGAAGAGTATAGCAGCGGAATTTAACACAGAATTAGCATAATCAAAGTAAGATTCATTTCAATCAAACAGTAACGCAAGTTTGTTATAGAGAGAGAAAGTTTTCTGTAAAAAGTAATATCTCATTCAGATCATAAACTTCGGTGTATTACAAACATGTCAAATGCCTATATATAGAAGGCAGTGACGTCTGATGATGTCACATGATGTTGACATCTAACAGACAAAACAAAACAACTGAAATTAACTAAACTACTGAGGATGTCTTCAACATCTGAAGACAAACTCTACAACTACTGAAGAACAAAACTACTGAAGTACAAATACTGAAACTACTGAAGTACAAATAACTAAAACATCTGATGAGTAAACTACTCATCAGACTTTACAAATACTGAAAGAAAACTACTGAAGACTAACTACACACTACAACATCTGACGACTTACACTTCAGCTGTTGTACATCTCTTCAGATCTTGTGACTTCAGCACCTTTGAATATCAGCCTTTGTGTTCTTCTTCAGTTGTTGTAATGCTGTGAGACTTAGAGATTTTTCTGATCAGGCTCATTGGTTCTTTTAGTCCAACACGGGACATTCGATCCGGCGCACCGGCTCGGGGTGTGACAAGAGATATGAAGGAAATGACGCACTGAAAAGCATAAAATTTAAAGCTCTAAGGAAAGAGTTCAACAGTTTAATGTATGTGGGAAACGAGTCTTTGGATGAACTTACTGCCAGATTCTATCATCTTCTCAGTGTGCTTTTCAACCATCTAGTCAAGACTACCACTCAAGAGAAAATTCAGTGTCTGGCTAATGCCTTACCTCCCAAGTGGGAATCATTTATCATGGTACTAAAGCAAGGTGATATGCTTGCTTCCATGGATATCAATGATTTCATTCAAAAGCTTAAGGAGCAAGAGATAGAGAACAAGTGGAAAGCCAAAAGGGTGGCACAAGTTCAAGATCCCTCCACTTATTATTCTACTCCAACTTTGGAAAGATCTTCTTCACGTGCTCCCTTGAAAACTTCATTTGTATCTCAGACAAAGGACGCTCTCGGTTCAAGTCAGGCTCATCATAGTCAGTCGGCTACTACTTCTACTTCACTTTCAGAGGAAAGTCATTCTGTCATCAATTTGAAGACAAATAGTTTTGATAAAGTGATAGTGGAGGTTGCTAAAGAGCACATGGGTCTTTTAATAACACTTGTGAGTTCCTATGATGGTTTATTGGCTGGACATGTTGGAAATCCATACTTGACCATTGAAGACTACTCACAGATAGTTCTAAACGACATGGAAAGGATTGATATTATGTGGGCCTTGGCAAGTGCTGTTAGAAGGGCAAAGTATTTTGTGAGAAGAACTGGAAAGGATATCAATTTGAACAAAGATTCAAAGTTTTATTTTGACATTTCCTTAGTTACATGCTATAATTGTGGTGAGCAAGGACACTTTTCCAGGCAATGTAACAAGCCAAAGAAGATGGGGAACAAGAATCCCTTTCAAAATCAAAGATCTGCTACTGCAAACCCTGAAAGAAGATTAGTACCAATTGAGACTCCTTCTCATGATAGTTCATCTAATGCAAATAAGGCCCTAATTGTTAAGAATGATGAGGGGGAGAACTGGGATTTCAAATTTAATTATGATAAGCTAGCAGATGAGAAAGCCTGTGTTGCAGAAATCAAGGAAGTTGCTGAACCTATTGCAGAATGTAATTCAGAAAAAATAAAGACTAGGCTGGATGAATCATCTGGATCAGAATACGAAAGCAGCTCAGATTCAGTAACTCAAGAAGAGACGGATACCGACTCTCAAGATCAACATGCTACACAATTTGCTTTGATGGTGGATGCTTCCTCTTCATCTAAGAATGATCAGGTATGTGATGACTGTTCATCACCTAATTCCAGATGTTTTCATTATGTTAACCTTGAAAGTAAGGTCTTGGTTTATCAGAAGCATAATGCAGAACTTATCAGCTATCTCAACAAAAGTATTGAGGCAAATTGGATTTTAAAATCAAATGAGAAAGATTTTCAAGCTAAAATTGATCTATTAAACAGGCAGTTACATGAGGCTGAGATTGATGTGCTTAACAAGCAAGATGCTATCACTTCTTATCTCAATATCTTTAATGAGACATACAAGAAGCTAGCTATAGTCGAATGTGACTATGAAACTTTGGGTCAAATGCTCAAAAGCTATGAGAGTGCTTCATATATCATTGAGCACATGATCAATGATGAGACTGATCTGAATGGGAAGGATAAAGAAGCAAAGTATAACCATTGTCCTCCATCGGTTCTAAATTGTTTTGTTAATTCACCTAATGACAAAGAAATCAAGGATTTTCAAGTTAAAACTCCATTGGTAATTGATCCAATTGGAGTTATCTCAAGTGAATATTTTTTATATGCTGAATATTCATTTGTGAAGGGAGTGGTTGTCAAACCCCGAGCCGGCGGGTCGGATCGTGTGTCCGGTCGGGCGGAACGGTCCCGGGGCGCGATATCGGGATGATAATCATCATGATCAGATTGTTTGCATTGCACATGATATATAATGAGAAAATGCTAAATGAAATAGAATTATAAAGTTAAATTATATCAGTTTCGTTCATAATTTAACAATGTAAATCTACTATCAACATCATAATTCTTTTATCTTGTATCTGCACAAGATATACAAAATAATCTGTATAATGATGTTCAAACATATGCACGTCCAAAATACTAGGTCCTCTATCTGGGCGTCCTAGTCAAAAGCATAAACTTCTTAGTCAGACCTGTTCGTAACCTGAGTAGTCATGCAAAAAGATCAAGTCAACACATGGTTGGTGAGTTCATACAGCTTTATTTAGAAACAAAATATGTTCAAACCTGACCAGATGACAACCTTAACCTCACCATTAACCACCTATACCATCTAATTCAGTATGCTTATATATAGGGCATATGTAGGGTCAAGCTTACCAACAGCCCAGCCACCAGCCCACCACATACCAAACCACATGATATATACTTCCTGGTGATAATTAAGCATTTGATCCCATACCTGTAATTAACAACACTTGAACAACCTGAAAATCTGTTAACACTAAATCACTCGTAATCACAACCTTAACCTCATCAACAACCACCTATGTTATCCAATCAAGTTTACCGCCAGCCCAGCCCACCACATACCGAACTAGTATGCTTATATATAGGGCATATGTCGGTCATGTTTACCGCCAGCCCAGCCACCAGCCCACCACATACCGAACTACGTAACATATTGTTGTTAGTGATAATTAAGCGTTTCATTCCAGACCATCGATACAATAGTTCTTTAGTTCTTAGTTCTTGTAGTTCCACAAAAATAGAATTTCTATTGATTCCTTAAGTTCATCACTCAATCATGATCAACCATAGCATTTGTATAAGCATTGCATTGAATGCTTAATTAAATAATAAGTAAACATTTAATAAATCTAAGACCTAAGGATTGGGCCTTGGTCAACTCGAGTAGACTAGTCTAGCAATCAAGGTTCTTAGTAGTAAAAGAGATCTGTAAATATCATCAAAGAAGCGACCTATAATCAATCAGTCTAGCTAGGACATCTTTTGACATATAGGATTTATAGTTCTTCTAGATCGTCCGTAGTTCGTATAGTTCTTTAGTTCTTTGGCACATTTTTTCTTTGAATATTTCCCAGATGTTCCTTTAAAATTGTTTAGGGGATGCTGTAAATATCATCAAACATGCGTCCCATATTTAATCAGTCTAGCTAGGACATCTTTGAAACCTGGGATTGGTACATGCTATCTTTGATATTTCCCAGACAGACCCTTGAAAATAGTTCTTTGTACATAGTTCTTTGAAATAGATCGTTAGTTCTTTGACAACACACCACCGAAAACAGTTCTTCGATTAGATCGGTAGTTATTTGAAAATAGATCGTTAGTTCTTTGACAACACACCACCGAAAATAGTTCTTTGATTACACCATTAGTTCTTTGAAAATAGATCTTTAGTTCTTTGACATTAGATCTTTGAAAATAGTTCGTTGTTTTGGATCTTTAGTTCTTTGAATAATAGACCTTTGAAAATAGTTCTTTGATTTGAAATAGTCATCTACTCATGATGAGTAAATAACCCAATTTCAAATCCTGTGAATAGTTTACCTAAACAGAATATAGGATAACAATTATATATGTAAAACATATATTAAGTAAAAGCATTTAAGTAATTATAATCCAAAGAAAATAATTTACGCATGCTTCTCAGCCCCATGTTTTTAAAACAAAATTGTTTAGAAAACGGGCAATGAACTCACTTGTGTTGCTATGCTATGAATCACAAAGATATACGTGCTCGTTGATTGTAGATTATGTATCTTCAGCACCTGTGTTGATTTATTATGATTTGAATGCTATAAGTGTCAAGTGATAGCGTATATAGGGTTTTGGTCTCAGTGTGCGACTATGTGTCCTATACTTTACTAATGTGTTTCTAAGTGTCTCTAACTAGTCTACACTAAATATCCCTTATAACCCGTTATCTCGTAGATATTTACATTTAAACCTTGCTTATGTAAGGTCTACATTACGCTTATTCTAGATCTTTTGGTTAATAAATCATTTGTACAATCCATTTTAAGTTGGAACCTTTAAGTTAGAAATCATTTGATTTATTTTAAAATCATTTTAAATAAGGTAATTTACAAGACATTTTGTTTAATTAAAACATAAGTTATTTTAAGAAAATATAAGTTAACATGCTAGACTTAAGTCAATCTTTCTTGATCAACTCCAAGTCCTTCCTTAGATCTTTGTGAAACGTAGTTCTTTGTTCATTCTCGGTTAATCATTTCCGTAAATTGTTCAATTTGAACAACCCAAATTGATTTCCCATGATATGAAGAGACTAAGCGTTGAGAGTTGATGACTAATATCAACCCCATACTTAGTCATTTCTTGACATCACTTGTTACCCTCGGAGTTCTTTGATAAAACTTTAACACTTCAAACCCAATCACTTGTCTTAGAACATATGTTTGCGTATTGTTATAGTTGTAAGAGCTTTAGTGTTAGAAAACCTATTAGTTTTGAACACCAAGTCGGTTAGCATACATATGACCACAAGGGTCATTGGGTAATGTCACCACTTCCTTGAAAGGTTTCTCCTTAACAAATTTAGGTACTAAGTATCCCAAATGGTCATAAAACCATGGCTTACATGTCCAAATACTTTCAGAATAAACTTGTTTTTGAAAACATTAAATCATGAGGAGTACCAAACCGGTCACCCCTCATGAAACCCTAATAGCTTCCCATCTATTCATTATATGAGCAACCCATCCCATTGATTCATCTCTTTATGGATTTCGGCTGCTTCTAGTTGTGCAAATCATCATGTTAAAGGGGAAGACGTCATGCAAATGGAGGTGTTCGGCCGAATAGAGGCATCCATGCAAACATGGTGTCACCCAAATGTGTTCATTCGTTAAACACTCCCCATCGGTTGTGATATCATGCGAACGACATGGCCCATGCGAATGGGGATAACCAGCCGAATAAGAAGGACCATGCGAATGTAGATGTTGCACGAATGGATAGCCCCATTCGGTTGATAGGCCATTCGGCCATCCTCTTTGTAGGATCAGATGTTCTCAATTGATTCAATAGCAGCGGAATTCAAAGATGAATTAGCTCAATATTAGCAAGAACAAAGTTAATTCAATCAAACAGTAAAGCACAAGTGGTTATAGAGAGAGAATTCTGTAAAAGGAATAATTCATTCAATCGCACTAACTTCGTTACATTACAAAATTGTCAACTGCCCTTATATAAAGACAGTGACGTCTGATGATGTCACATGATGTTGACACCTAACAGACAAAACAAAACAACTGAAATAACTAAACTACTGAGAATGTCTACAACATCTGAAGACATTCTCTTACAACTACTGAAGTAATAAAACTACTGAAGTAATAAACTAAAACATCTGATGAGTAAACTACTCATCAGAATTTTACAATAACTGAAAGAAAACTACTGAAGACTAAACTACACACTACAACATCTGATGACTTACACTTCAGCTGTTGTATATCACTTCAGATCTTGTATCTTCTGTACATTGAATGTCAGCCGTTGTGTTCTTCTTCAGTTGTTATAAGTGCTGTGAGACTTAGAGATTTTTCTGATCAGGCTCATTGGTTCTTTTAGTCCAACAAACTCCCCCTGAACCTATGCAGCCAAAAACCTCTAATTTATTTATGGTCTCACTTATTTACTCCCAGGCTGAAAGATAAGTCTTTTTCTTTGAGATCAGTATCAAAATGACCAGTTAAAGTGTATGCCTGATAATCAACAGCTTCCAAAAAATCTAACAAGCAAAATATGAGAGGGAACTCCATTGGGGAAATGGACTATGAGCATTAACCCCTCTCATTAAAGCTATTGATCATATACTAACCTGAAGGACTCCCTGACATATGCCTCAAGCAGTATTACCTTCTCTTCTGGAGTCAGCCTCTCAGGTTCACCTTCAAAGAAAGACTCAGGTCCATAATACTCAGACAAGTACCTGGCCGTTGTCCCATCATTCAGCTCAACTCTAGTAATCTCTCTGTATACAAACTCATCAGGATGCTTCCCTTCCAAAAACAGAGAAAGCTCATTTTGTTGAACATTTTCAAGTTTCTTATATACCAAGCCTTTCTTGATCATTTTGTTTTCTATAAACTTTGGAGCTTTTGAGCCAGAGTTGTACACACTCTTGAAGTCATTGATTATCTCCCAAGGATCAAGTACTGACCCTAGCATAATGTCAGCACTTAAGACCCTTCTGATTCTTCTGGCATAAGATGCTGGAGCCTCTCTCTTGTGTATCCTGTGAATGATTCTTGGATCAGGCCACATTCTAATCTGTTCCTTCCTATACTGGTAGGTGAACCTCAGAGCATACAACCTTTGAGCTTCTTTCTTCATTGCAATAATGGTTGATGTCTGAGGATAATCCTTGTCAACCATCTTTAAGATTTGCTCATCATGCTGTTTCTGGTTCTCTTCCTCTTCAAGCTTTACTTTTACTGCCAACATTCTAGACTCTGGTGTGATCTTTGGATGTTGTCCAAACACCAGTGGCTTCTCAGACACATATTTGGCAGGTAAAGTTACTTTCTTCTTTTGAATGGCCAGACTTAACCCAGTTGTTGATGATTCAGGCATTTGAACATTTGTTTTAATTACAGTAGAGATAGGAAGCCTGTCTTCCTCATCAGAATCTTCATCTTCTTGAATTCTCAGTAGCCTTCTTTTCTTGAGAGGAGCTCCTACCTCATCACTTTCAATAGATTTCTCAACCTCACCCCTCTGAGTTCGATCTTCTTGTTCTTGCATCTCTTCTTGTTCAGTTTCTTGTACATCAGAGGTTGTAACTTGTTCAGCACTTGCTTTTTCAAAACTTACTTCAACTTCTTTATCAGCCTTTTCCACACTTTCTACATTTTCTTGCTCAACCTCCTCCTCAGCTCTGTTGGCAACCTCAGCAGTTTTATTCTTCTTCTGTCTCTTGTATGTCACTTGAATGGCAGGAGACCTTTCAGAAGCAATATCTTCATTGTCAGACCTTTGCCTTTTGGAAGCTGAAGTTGTGACTGACTCTGTTCCTAACTCCCCCTTTTTGGCTGCAGGGGAAGAAGGAGTATGAAGAGTTGTAAGTCTGGCAGTCACAGCATCATCTACCATCTGCTGAATTTGAGATTTGGAGGGTAGCCTCTCATCAAGGGCTTGGGCAATGATGGTTTTCAGTAAAGGAGTGATGAGAGGGATGACATTTAGAAGGGCAGCAGCTAATGTCTCTGGGGGGCTAGAACCCAAAGGATTAGTGCCTGAAGCAGTGGCTGGTGGTTTGTCAAATTGTGATGTAGTGGTGGAAGTGTTTGTGTGACCTTCAGGATGAGAAGGTGCCATCTGTGGGGTAATTGGGGAAGATGGACTTTTGTCCTTGGACATTTTGGTGAGTAGCTCATTGAGTCTACATACCTCAGCCTCAAGGATTTGATTCTGTTTCAGAACCTCAGCAAGTGTTCTTTGGTCATCATCAGCCTTGGCTAAATCATCTGACCTCCTGATAGTATCAGGATCTACCTGAGTTGAGTGTGGCTCAACATGCTCAGGTGCCCCTTTTTCTTGGTTCTGGGGACTTCCAACCTCAGGGGTAACCCCTTCATCAGTTGTTGCCTCTGACAAGGTCTTAGCCATAGTACCACTATCAATCATTCCAAATGATGGAGGTGATGAAGTAGCAGCCTTGTCAGATATCAGAATCTCTCTTTCCACACTAGGAGATCTGATGTGGTAGTCATAATCCTGTGGGTTATCAGAGACACTGTGATCCTCCCCCTCAATGTTGGAGCTAATCCCAGTAGTGATAGGTGTCTGGGAGGGGATAGGAGTGTTCAACTGATCCAGGATGTTTTCAATAACAAAAGTGGGACTATTTGGGGTGGTTTCCATAGGAATTGGCATTGAAAGAGAGTGAACCCGGGGAGATTGGTGCTGTTCAATAGAAACCTTTTCAAATGAAAGAGGTTCTGGAAATGTGTCTGCCCCTACAATGGTTGCTCCAGGATCCTGTTGAGAAGAAACCTGGGCGGTTTGAGCTGGTAGAGTCTGATGGACCACTGGTTGACTACTCCCAGTGGCCATGTCATGCCTTGGTGAGGCATGGGCAGACTCAGGGGACTCATTTCCCTGAGCAGCCTTTTTGGGCTTTGTGGATTTGGGTTTGGTGGGGACCTTAGATGTTGATTTGGAGGAGGAGGCTGTGGGTTCCCTATGCTTGGGTTTTAGCTTTCGGGCAGCCTCTTTTAGAGTAGGGTTAGAGTTGTGTCGGGAATATACTTCCAACAAAACTGCTGGAGCAGAGATCCCCTGACCAACAAGGCCATTTTGCTGAAGCTGTTTCTCTATGATGGCCATGATAAAACGTGGATAGAGTAGCCATCTAGAAGAAACAGGCTTAGCAGCATGTTCAGTTAATTCAGAAAACAGGATTTGAGAAAAATTTAATTTTTGAGATTCAAGGATTGAATACAATACCTGTTGCCATCTGGAAGACATTTGGTCCCATGAAGAAGACTTCGGAGCCAAGCATATGTTGATCATATGAAATATCAGGCGCTCTGGGTCATTGAAGTTCTTCTTGTAAAGAGTGGAATCACTTAGGTCACCTTGGTATTCATGACTTGTGAAACAGAGGTCAAGTTGGTTCTTCGGGAATTGCGTGACCAAGTTCGCATCATCAAGTTGGAGTACCTCCCTTAGCTCAGCTGGACTGATGTGCACATTATGACCATTTACTGTTGAACGAAGAGATATGATACCAGTGCCGATGTTGATCAGTTCCACATTCATCCAGAATTGATGAATAGAGTCGACATATAGTGTTGGATTGATGAGAAAAGCAGTTTTGAATTGAGAAGCATTCATCAAATCCACAGCTTCATCAAACTTTGACCAGAAGGAGGATTTGGTCAGATAGGCAATGGAGTTATGACGCGGTTTCAAGGTTATGGACACCATGGATGCAAAGACTGGAGAGGGAAAATAGGTTTTTGAAAAAGATGGAAAGTTCTGAGAAAGGGATAATGAAACAACTGAAGAAGGTTGAGTTAAATAGAGAAAACAACAGAAGTTAAAACAACTGAAGAGTAAAATTACTCATCAGGTGTTGTCGACAGTTTTGTTCAGCAGTTGTTTTCATCAGTTGTTCATCAGACTTTGTGGAAATTTTGTTCATCAGAACTTGTGAACAATGTGTTCATCAGAACTTGTAAACAATTTGTTCATCAGAACTTGTAAACAATTTGTTCATCAGAACTTGTAAACAATTTGTTCATCAGAACTTGTAAACAATGTTTGACCTTCAGTACTTCGTGAATCAATACTCATCAGTACTTGTAACTTAGAGTATTAGAAAAGGTCATATCTTTCCTTGAATCAGTACTTTTGATATGTATCAGTATTTACTGAAAATATCAAAAAGTTTCAAGGTAAAAAATTTTATTTGAAAAGAAAAATTGAAAATATTTTTGGGTTTTTGAAAAGAAATTAAAATTTATTTTGATAAAAAACCAACCTATTCAAGTTGTAGCATACCAAGCCTTAGAACTAAATTTTGAAAAGTTGAGGTGTCTAAAGGCTTAGTAAAGATGTCTGCAAGCTCATCAGCACTAGAAACAAACTTTGGATCAATCAGACCCTTTTCATAACAATCTCTTATAAAATGATGTCTGATCTCAATGTGTTTAGTCCTAGAGTGCTGAACTGGATTCTTGACAATACAAAGAGCTGAAGCACTATCCATTAACAATGGTGTCTTCAGTTCTTTGATTCCATAATCCAAGAGTTGAGACTGAAGCCAGAGAATTTGTGAAGTACAACTTGCAGCAACAATGTATTCGGCTTCAGCAGTGGAAGTGGCTACAGATGTTTGTTTCTTACTTTGCCAAGAAACCAGACAATTTCCGAGAAATTGACACCCACCAGAAGTAGATTTTCTTGAGAGTTTGCATCCTGCATAGTCACTATCAGAAAAAGCAACTAGCTTGCAGGAATGTCCAGTGGAGTACCATATTCCCAGAGATTGAGTACCCTGTAAGTATCTGAAAATTCTTTTCACAGCAATCAGATGAGATTCTTTAGGTGCAGCCTGAAATCTAGCACAGACACATGTGGCAAACATAATGTCTGGCCTTGATGCAGTTAGATACATCAAAGAGCCAATCATACATCTATAAAGAGTTTCATCCACTGAAGTACCTTTCAGATCAGCATCAAGTTGTGTGGTGCTGCTCATGGGGTTAGAACATGGTTTACAGTTTTGCAAATCAAATTTCTTTAACAGCTCTTTTGTGTATTTTGATTGGTGAATGAAAATTCCATCAAGTTTTTGTTTAATTTGAAGACCCAAGAAAAACTGTAGTTCCCCCATGGCACTCATTTCAAAATTTTTGGTCATAAGCTCAGTGAAAGCATCACACAACTTTAGATCAGATGAAGCAAATATAATGTCATCAACATAAATTTGAACAAGTAGCTTATGCTGTCCTACATTCTTTATGAATAAAGTTTTATCAATGGAGCCTCTAGTGAAATTATTTTTGAGAAGAAAAGTGGATAAAGTGTCATACCAGGCTCTAGGTGCTTGTTTCAGCCCATAAAGAGCTTTATCAAGCTTGTACACCCAATCAGGATGTTTATTGTCCTCAAAGCCTGGAGGTTGACACACATACACTTCCTCTTTTATTTTACCATATAAGAAAGCACTTTTGACATCCATTTGAAAAACTTTAAGTTTATGTAAGGCAGCATATGCTAAGAACAACCTAATTGCTTCTAGTCTGGCTACAGGGGCAAAAGTTTCATCATAATCAATACCTTCTTCCTGAGAAAACCCCTGTACAACCAGTCTAGCTTTGTTTTTAATGATTTGACCATTTTCATCTGTTTTATTCCTAAACACCCATTTTGTGCCTATTGCACACTTACCTGGAGGTAGAGAAACCAGCTCCCAAACTTGTTGCTTCTTGAACTGCAACAACTCCAACTGCATTGCCTCCACCCAGCCAATGTCTCTAAGTGCTATGTGATAGTTCTTTGGCTCTTGTTGACTGACAAATAGAGCATAAAGACAAAAGTTGGATAATTGATTTCTTGTTGAAACACCAGCAGAAATATCGCCAAGAACTTGAGATAATGGATGATCCTTCAGTTCTTGATATGGAATAAGATCAGTGCAAGTGTTTGCTGGAGGAACAGATGCTGCAGTTGAAGAAGATTCAGGAAATACAGCAACAGGAATTTCAAAGGATTTAGAAGATGCCAGAATTTCATCAGCATTTGTATTGAGCTGAACAGCTGGAGCAGGAGGACCATCTGATTTTGCAGATGTAGGCAGATTATCACTGAATCTGAACAAATGAGTACTTTCATCTTCATCATCTGGAATTCCTTGTGTGGTTTCTGTAGAAGCTTTTGGTGGATCTGCTGGAAGAGCCTCATGTGCTTCACCATTAGGCTCAACTGGGAATTCATGTTGCAAGATGTTCAGATCAAACATCTCAGCAGGATTTTGAGGAATGGAATCTTTGGGACATTCATTGAATTTAACATGAAGAGTTTCTTCAACAATCTTTGTTCTACAATTGAACACTCTATAAGCCTTGCAAGTTGAAGAATATCCAACAAAGTATCCTGCATCAACTTTGGAATCAAATTTGGTAAGTTGATCTTTGGTGTTGAGAATATAGCAAGGACACCCAAAAGCTCTGAAGAAGGAAATCAAAGGAGTTAAAGAGTGAAGTATTTCATATGGAGTCTTCAACCATCTTTGATTCACCAAAACTCTGTTTTGCACATAGCAAGCTGTATTAACAGCTTCTGCCCAGAATGTCAGTGGTAAACCAGAATCTGCAAGCATTGTTCTGGCAGCTTCAATCAAAGTCCTATTTTTCCTTTCTACAACTCCATTTTGTTCAGGAGTTCTGGGAATGCTGTACTGTCTCTGAATTCCCTTTGACATATAAAATTCATCCAGAATGTGATTTCGGAATTCAGTGCCATTATCACTCCTAACACACTTGACAAGATTAGAATGTTGCTTTTCAGCATACAACACAAAGTTCATAATAGCCTTGGCAACTTCACCTTTTGAGTGTAAGAAGAAAGTCCAGACAAACCTTGAATAGTCATCAACAATAACTAGACGGTACTTCTTCTTTGCCATAAACATTATTTGCACTGGCCCAAACAAATCCATGTGTAACAGTTGCAAGCAACCAGTGGATTTGGAATCTCCAATTGGAGGAAAAGAGACTTTGTGTTGCTTTCCTTTCAAGCAGGCAGTACAATTCTCATCACAACTAAAATCCTTTAAAGGAAGACCTCTAACCAAACCATGTTTCACCAATTGATTCATGTTTTTGATGTTCACATGACCTAATCTTCTATGCCACAGATTTGATTCCTTGAAAGAGGCCTTAGAGAATAAACAAGGATGACCCTTGACAGAGATTTTCTTAGATAAATCAAAGGCATATACCTTTCCCACTCTGTTAGCCTTAAGAAGTGTATACTCATCTAAAACTTTGCCAATCAAAGGCATCACATCAGAAGATAAAATCCTACAATCTTGCTTAGTGAAAAGAGAAACATGACCCTTATCACACATTTGACTAACACTCAGAAGATTGTACTTAAGATTTTCAACATGATTTACATCATCAAACCTAATCTCACCATTTGTTACCATACCTTTCCCTATAATGTAACCCTTAGCATCATTTCCAAAGGATACAAATCCCTTCCTTCCTGTAAAATAATTATGAAGGAGAGATCTGCTCCCAGTCATATGCATGGATCCTCCACTGTCAACATACCAGATGCTATTTTGGCATGCTGAAGGACCCTGCATACACCAACACACTCAGTTAGACTTTGGGACCCAAACCATTTTGGTTTTGGGTCTGTCAACACATGAAGAAACAAAATGAGCAGTGTCAGTTGAAGCAACACTTGAATCATTCTTATCAGAAGATTTAACCTTGACTTTGGTCTTTGGTTTCTTCTTCTGAAATGAGACAACAGATGCCTCTGCTAGATTAACTCTTCCTAGCAGTTGTTGCATCATTAACATCAGTTGATTATGATTTTGTGTCAATATTTTGATTTCATTAGACACATTCTGACCTGACTTTGGATTTTTGGTTTTTAACACCTTAGTTTCTTTAACTGATGAAGAATTTTTCAAGTGTTGTTTCTTTGAATCTGGAACCACCTCCTTACCTTTCTTGAACCTATTTGATTCAGTTCCATGTGAGGTGTTTCCAGTCTTTGAACTGACAGATGATTCTGGTACAAACTTGGAACGAAATTCAGTTTTCATTTTGAGAATGTTTTTGTTTTTATGCTTTATTTTGTTGAATTTAGAACCTTTTCTGTACCAGCATTCATCAGTGGAATGATTAAACAGCCTACAAATTTCACAAGGCACCCTCTTTTGCTTTCCCTTGTGATTATCTACAAGTACTGATGACTTAGATACTGAGTTTTTGTTCTTCAGCACATTTGGAACATCAGTATTGGTAGACAAATTGACAACAGCTGATGTGTTGACAACCTCTGAAGAGTTATTCTTCAGCACTTGTCTATCAACACTTTTCCACTTATCAGTAGTTGTACTATCAGCTTTTTCTACAACTACTGATGAGTGATTCTGACTTATCAGAATTCGTGCATCTTTCTCTCCAGTGCCATGCCCATCTGACTTAACCAGTTTTAAATTTAATTCATTTGAAACCTTTTCATCAGGGTTAATCTCAATTAAAACACTATCCTGACATGTTTCATCCTGGATAACATTTGTACATCCAAGAGAATAAGAATAAGTTTCAATGTCAATAGTTTCAGACTCAGATTTGCAGGCACTTGAATCACTTTCAAATGATTCTTCAGTATCAGACTTTTCTAAAGATTTGGTGGATTGGTATACACTGTCCCCTTCAGACTCACAGTTAAGATTTTTTGGTGTATAATCAGTTGGAGGAGCAGTGTGATTGTATCCAATACCAAACTTCACATTTGATGCTGTTTGCTTGTTTAACAGCAACTAAAACCCCTTGCAAGATTCAACCCATTTTGCACATTCTACTTGGGTTGCTGCAAGTGTTTGTTTCAGATCATTATGCTTCACAAGCATGACTTCCACTCTAGCTTTTTCATCAGATAACAAACATTTGAGTCTATAAATTTCAGACTCTTTTTCATTTAAAGCTTTTTCAAACTCAGTTTTGTTTTTAGCCACAGCCTTCTCTAATTCAAATTTCTCATTTATCAATTCTACATTTATTTCCCTAATGGAAGCAAATGTTGAAATACATGACTCTGAGCATAACTTAGCTTTTGATTCAGAAGATACCTGTGATGTTGAAGAAGATTGACAAGAGTTGTCAGTTGAATCAATAGCCATCAATGCAAGATTTCCAAAAGGATTGTCTCCACCATGTGGACCATTTTCAGAGTAAGGCTGCATGTTGAAGTCAGATAAATCATCAGGTAGGCTACTCCAATCAACTACTCCAGGAGTAAAGAAACTCTGATGTTGTTGTTGTTGAGACTGTTGATTGGTTTGAGATTTGCTGGGATCAGGAAGAGCAGGTGATTGTGAAGGAATTAATGCTGGAGTGTGTGTAGGTTGAGGCATGTAAAAACAAGGATATGGATACGGCATAGGATTTTGTGGAACAAAGTGAGCTGGATAGAATTGTTGTTGACTAGTACCAGAGGATTGTGGTCCTTTGCTTGATGTGTTGTTGCTTGGAAAAGTCACAAAAGGTGCAGCAGAGTTAGAACCAGTAGATTTGCACTCCCTAGCAAAGTGACCAAGTCTGTGACACTTATGGCACCTCAGCTTCCCTTTGTCAAATCCAACTTTGGTTTTGCCAGATAATCCAGGGAACTTTCTTCCTGTTCGTTTATAGAACTTTTGTGATCTGATGTTGATTAATGCCATTTGACTCAAAATGTCCATCTCCTCTAGATCATCATCCGGGATTCCTTTCAAATCATCCATCACAAAACACAAGTTATCACCATAATTTCCTGCATTACCATCAACTCCCACAAAAGCATGTTCAGAATTGTTAGTAGAAAAATCAATATGTTCATCATAAGAACATTCAGACCCATTAAACTCTGACTCCTGACCTATCAAAGCAGTGTTACCAGGAACAAAATCATCAGCAAGTTTTCCAGATGAAGACAGTTTTCTCTTCTGTTCTACCTCTCTCTCAAATGTTAAGAGTTTCCCATGAAGTTGGGTGAGAGATAGATGTTCTAGAGTTGCACTGGAGCGTAGGATAATAGTATAAGTATCCCATCTCTCAGGCAGTGATCTGAGAAATCTGTTATTCATCTGACTATTAGTATATTCCTGCTTAACCATTTTCAACTCAGAAATTAAACATGAGAACCGCTCAAACTGTTGAGTCAATGACTCACCCTTCCTATGAGAGAACGTCTCATACTGTTGGGCGAGGATTTCTCTTGTGTTTGCTAAAACCTCATCGGTTCCACCAAATTGTTCTTTCAGTGCAACCCAGAGATCATGAGCAGTATCATGATGCATCAAGCCTGAATAAATCTCATTAGGCAGAGCCATGGCCAGAATACCATGAGCTTTCGCATCAATTTCAAACAGTTTGATATCCTCATCCGAATACATATCCGAAGGTTTCGGAATCATTAGTTTAGTTTCAGGATCAGTGATCATGGGTTTATAAGGACCATGCACTACAGATTTCCAACATCCTGCGCTGTTAATCGACAGGTGATGTAGCATTCTACGTTGCCAAATGTTGTACTCACTCCGCACAAGCATCGGAGGCTTGGTTGCGGAGCCTGTATTGTGCGGATCATTGTTTGGAGTTGTCATGATCACAGATTCAAGCAATTAGACACAAGCTAATGCAAATTTCGATCAATTGATTCAAAACAAATTAATATTGAAGGACAAATCAATAGAAGTTAACAGAAAACTTCAATCTATAACAAATTCTTACTTAATCAGCTAATTCGATCAATTAGAGAACAAATTTGAACAGTTTCAGAGATCAATTGTTTAATCGATCAATGATTAACCATCTCTGATACCAATTGTAGGATCAGATGTTCTCAATTGATTCAATAGCAGCGGAATTCAAAGATGAATTAGCTCAATATTAGCAAGAACAAAGTTAATTCAATCAAACAGTAAAGCACAAGTGGTTATAGAGAGAGAATTCTGTAAAAGGAATAATTCATTCAATCGCACTAACTTCGTTACATTACAAAATTGTCAACTGCCCTTATATAAAGACAGTGACGTCTGATGATGTCACATGATGTTGACACCTAACAGACAAAACAAAACAACTGAAATAACTAAACTACTGAGAATGTCTACAACATCTGAAGACATTCTCTTACAACTACTGAAGTAATAAAACTACTGAAGTAATAAACTAAAACATCTGATGAGTAAACTACTCATCAGACTTTTACAATAACTGAAAGAAAACTACTGAAGACTAAACTACACACTACAACATCTGATGACTTACACTTCAGCTGTTGTATATCACTTCAGATCTTGTATCTTCTGTACATTGAATGTCAGCCGTTGTGTTCTTCTTCAGTTGTTATAAGTGCTGTGAGACTTAGAGATTTTTCTGATCAGGCTCATTGGTTCTTTTAGTCCAACACTCTTCATTCGGTTGAGCTGCACAGATGGAGCTTCATTCGCACGGGCTGCTGTCGAAGGGTTCTTGATCTTATTTTCAAGATTGTGAACCGTTGAAGGTGCCCTACAGGTTCCTACTCCATCCTAAAGTGATTTCGTGCCATTCGCTTAGGCTTTTGGAGAACAAACCGGCTGAAATGGCCGAATGCTCGAAAGGGGTGAAAACCCTAAAAATCGTGACTTGGAGCTCGAATTTACCTCGTTTCAGATGGTTCCAAGCTCCAAATTCTTGTACTTTCACCATCTACGCACTATTGTGGTCGTTTTGACACCCAAATGACTTGATTTGGTGAAGTATTGAGAGATCTAGGATTTTGAAATTTAGAGAGAGAGAGTGTAGAGAGAGAAAGTGACGGGAGAGAGAGAGAGAATGGTAGGTGGAAGATGGTATATGGCATTTTATGTCATTTAATTCTTTAAGTATTTCGGGTGCGTTCGGGTTCGTTCAGTCTCGCTCGGTTTCGCGTAAACGTATCGGTTTTCGGTCATCTTCGTAACGAAACGTTACGGTTTTTAAAAATAGAGTTTATTAATTTAATTTAGGTGGTATTTCATAGTAAATTAACTAATATCTTTTGTTTATTTTAAATTCCTGAAAACATTAAATTTAACTGTTCTAATCGAATCGTATAGTTGTCGCGCGTATTCGTTCGGATCGTCACCCGTACGAACACGATGACAACTACACTCTTCGATGTGATTTTCTAATTATTGGATATCTATACGAATAATCTGTTAATTTAGCTTTCACGTAACCAAATCTGTTATTATTTTGTTTTGTATAACCTCATATACGTTTATACATAATAATGTCCTAACTAACAATCATGTAGTAGTTCTGTGTTGTCAGATGAAATTCTGACTGTTAAACCATGGTTATAAAACATGTTTCTGCAATGAATGTGTAATAGTTCTGTGTGAAACATCAACTGATAATAGTATTTATGTAATACACATAGTTCGTACCTGAGTTACTGTTCAAGTTAGTATTCCGGTTATGTTTCCGGCACGGTTGTTACAGTCTCCCCTTGTTAGAGAAATTTCGTCCCAAAATTTAAGAATCGTTATCAGGTACAGCTTCATGTGATCCTCGCGTTCCCAAGTAAATTCTGGCCCACGCTTTGAATTACATCGAACCTTGACAATCCGTATACGACTTCGCTTTAGCTGTTTAACTTCGCGATCCATAATCTCTAAAGGTTTCTCGATAAAATGTAATTGTTCATCCACTTGAATTTCCACAACTGGTATGACAAGTGAATCATCCGCAAGGCATTTCTTGAGATTTGAGACGTGAAACACGTCGTGCGCACCACTAAGTTCATCTAGTAATCTCAGTCTATACGCAACAGGACCAATTCGTTCGACAATCTCGAACGGTCCCACGTATCGTGGTGCTAACTTGCCTTTCTTTCAAAAACGAACTACGCCCTTCCATGGGGATACCTTTAACATGACACGGTCTCCCACTTGAAATTCCAATGCTTTGCGCCGTTTATTGGCATAGCTCTTTTGTCTGCTTCTGGTTGCTTGTAACCTATGTTGAATTTGAGCGATCTTATCGGTAGTTTCCTGAATAAGCTCTGGCCCAGTTATTCGATTATCTCCAACTTCAATCCAACAAATCGGTGACCGACACTTTTTCCCATACAGAGCCTCAAACTGTGCGCATCCGATACTACTATCGTAACTGTTATTATCGAAGAATTCGATGTAAAGCTGTTGTCTCGATCTGAAATGATAGACAATGGCACAACGTGACGTACCACTATCTCGTTTTTGTATAATCTTGCTAGTCTATCCATCTTGAAGGTTTCACGCATTGGCAAGAAGTGAGCAGATTTGGTTAATCAATCTATGATGACCCAAATGGTATCATGACCACTGTAAGTGCGGGGTAGCTTGGTAATTAAATCCATAGCGATTTGTTCCCAATTCCATTGCGGAATTTCAGGCTGCTCTAGTAAACCTGAAGGTTTCTGGTGTTCCGCCTTAACTTTTGCACATGTTAGACAGCGACTGACATACTCGGCTATATCTTTCTTCATTCCCGGCCACCAATAAAATCCCCGTAAATCTTGGTACATCTTATCGGCGCCCGAGTGTACCGAGTACCTAGTCTTGTGCGATTCATCAAAAATAAGTCTTCTCAACTCATCAACTGCTGGAATCCACACGCGATCCTGGTAGTATATAACTCCATCCGGTTTCGTTTCAAACTGTCGTTCTACTCCATAATCGAGTTCTTTCTTTAGATTTCCTCGTTCTACTGATTCCTGTTGTGCCTGAATAATCTTGTCACGTATGCTCGTTTGCACAGTCATTCCCATAGCTTTAACACGTAAGGGTTTGACCTGTTCCTTCCGGCTTAAAGCATCTGCTACAACATTTGCCTTACCCGGATGGTACTTGATCACACAGTCATAAGCATTCAGAAGTTCAACCCAACGATGCTATCGCATGTTGAGTTCCTTCTGATCAAAGACTTGTTGTAGTCTTTTGTGATCAGTGAAGATGGCAAACTTAGTGCCATACAAGTAATGTCTCCAAATCTTCAGTGCGAAGACTACTGCTCCCTGTTCTAGATCGTGTGTTGTGTAGTTCTTCTCGTGTATCTTCAACTGTCTTGAGGGATACGCAATAACTTTTTCTCGCTGCATTAACACACAACCGAGTCCCTGATGGGAAGCGTCAAAATACACTACAAAGTCGTCTGTACCCTCTGGGAGAGATAAGATTGGAGTATCACATAACTTATGCTTCAATGTCTGAAAAGCAACTTCTTGTTTCTGCTCCCAAGCAAACGGCTCGCTTTTCTGAGTTAACTTGGTGAGGGGCAAGACAATCTTAGAAAAGTTTGAAATAAACCTTCTATGATAACCCGCTAGTCCCAAAAAAGATCGTATCCCGGTTCTTGATTGCCTCGATCTTGGCAGGGTCTACATGTATTCCTTCACTGTTGACTACGTGACACAAAAACTGAACTTCTCTTAGCCAAAATTCACACTTAGAGAATTTGGCATAGAGTTGTTCTTTCTTTAACAGTTCCAAGATCTTCCTAAGGTGTTGTTCATGTTCGTCTTTACTCTTGGAATAAATCAGTATGTCCTCAATGAAGACAATGACAAATTGATCCCGATATGGCTTGCACACTCGGTTCATGAGATCCATGAAAACCGCTGGTGCATTTGTTAATCCAAAGGGCATCACCATAAACTCATAATGCCCATACCTGGTTCGAAAAGCCGTCTTTGGTATGTCTTCTTTTTGAACTCTGAGTTGATGATATCCGGATCGTCAGTCAATCTTCAAGAAGTACCGTGCTCCTTGTAGTTGGTCAAACAAATCATCAATCCTCGGTAATGGATACCGATTCTTGATGGTTAGTTTGTTCAGCTCTCTGTAGTCTATACACATCCGAAAAGATCCATCCTTCTTCTTCACGAACATAACTGGAGCTCCCCATGGTGAGTAGCTCGGTCGGATGAAACCTTTATCAAGTATCTCTTGTAATTGATTTGACAATTCCTACATCTCTGAAGGTGCTAACCTATAAGGAGATTTAGCAACAGGAGTTGCTCCAGGAACTAAGTCAATACGGAACTCTACCGGTCGTGTTGGGGCAAACCTGGTAGATCATCAGGAAATACTTCCGGATACTCTCTTACTACTGGCACGTCTTGAATCTTGGTCTTGTCCTTCTCCTTTTCCACCACATGAGCCAGGAAGGCTACACACTACTTCTGTAATCACTTACGCGCCTTTCTGCAAGATATGATTTTGACACTATGTTTTGCTTGATCCCCTCGAACTTCCAACACATGAACGTTCATCAATGGAATTCGAAGCAGCTTTTCGGAACAGATGACTTCCACTCCATCCCGAAAATGATGTCGAAATTACCCAATTCCATCGGTATTAAGTCGATGGTGAATGTTTGACCGTTAAGTGTTAATGGGCAGTTTCTATATATTGTACTAACTGTGATTTGTTTCCCATTCGCTACTTCTATAATGTAAGGGGAGTCTAAAGGTTCTTCAACATGATAAAGTTGGTATGAAAAATCGGTCGAGATAAAACTCTGATCCACACCAGTGGCAAATAGAATAGATGCATAAAAGTCATGTAAGAGAAATGTACCAGTGACCACGTTCGAGTCTTGACGAGCAGCGGGAGCTTCTATAGCAAAAGCTCTTCTACGCGGTGCTTGCATTGTTGACTGCTTGGTTAGGTCCTATTTTGAAGTGTTGGACCCAATGGACCTTCCTTCCACATCTCGTACAGTGTCGGTAGGGAGTGCTTGCAGCATGATGATACTGGCATTTGGCACACAGAGGATACGTGCCGGTGTAGGGTTTCTTGTGAAGGTTTTGTGGTGCAACAGCTACTTGATTGAGTTGAGTGGCCATCGTGTAGTTCTTGATGACCTTTTGTTTCTTCTTGGGATGATGGTGGGGTCCCTTTAACGTTTCCTCCTTGGTCTTGCCTAATTCAGCCTCCTCATTTAGAGTTCCAGAGGCTTCCATTACGTCAGTGAGTTTCCTTGATAGGCTAATAGCTGACTCCAAGGTGACAGGGTTTGCTCCAATGACTGAACTCTGTATGTAGGCGAGGAGTCCACCTACATATCTGTCAATCCTTTTCTCCAGAGTTGGTACCATGTCTAGCACCAACGCTACCAACTCGTGAAAATGAGTAGTATACCCCAAGTGATCTGCTCCTTTCGTCACATGGTTTGACAGTTCAGTCTCCATTTTCTGCAGCTCATTCTTGGGGAAAAATTCATTCCTCAGTAGGGTCATGAAATCTTCCCATGACATCGACATGGCTTCTTCTCTTCCTCTAGCTAGAATTTGTGAGTTCCACCAGGTTAAGGCTCGCTTGGTGAATGATCCCGCAGAGTAACGAACCTTGTGATGCTCTGGACAACTGCAAAGATCCAGAGTAGTCTCGATCTTCTTGATCCATTGGATTAATCCAACGGCTACCTCATTACCGCTGAAGTTAGGCGGCTTACATCCTACAAAGGACTTGTAGGAGTAGTCAGTTGCATTGCCAGTGTTACCACTGGCCTCTCCTAAAGAATTCACAGAGTGGTTGCTGTTTTTCTGGATACGGTTGATCATATCTGGTATCACCTCTTTCAGCTGGTTAGTAAGCTGACTGCTCAGTAGAGTTGCCAGGGCAACTGTAGCAGGATTCAGATTCTGGTTCACGTTCGGGTCAGTAGGTGGAGTGTGTGGAGGAGGAGGAGGTGGAGGTGGCGGTGGTGGTGGAGTCAATAGAGAAGGCGGTCTTCTTGGCGGCATTCTGATCACAACCAACAGAATGTCAGTTAGTGCAATGATCGAATGCAGAAGACACAATGCAATCAATTTCTTAAGTCCTGTATTCTCTACATGAAGGGTCCCTAGGTTATAGTCTAGGCCAAACTGTTTAAATAAATGACATATGTTTCTTTATGACCATGGCTCTGATACCAATCTGTCACACCCCGAGCCGGCGGGCCGTATCGTGTGTGCCGTCGGGCGGAATGGTCCCGGGGCGTGATATCGGGATGATAATCGTGATGATCAGATAGTTTACATTGCACAAGATATATAATGAGAAAATGCTAAATGACATAGAATTACAAAGTTAAATTACATTAGTTTCGTTCATAATTTAACAATGTAAATCTACTATCAACATCATAATTCTTTTATCTTGTATCTGCACAAGATATACAAAATAATCTGTATAATGATGTTCAAACATATGCACGTCCAAAATACTAGGTCCTCTATCTGGGCGTCCTAGTCAAAAGCATAAACTTCTTAGTCAGACATGTTCGTCATATGATAAGTCATGCAAAAAGATCAAGTCAACACATGGTTGGTGAGTTCATAGAGTTTTGTTTAGAAACAAAATTTGTACAAACCTGACCAGATGACAACCTTAACCTCACCATTAACCACCTATACCATCTAATTCGGTATGCTTATATATAGGGCAGATGTAGGGTCAAGCTTACCACCAGCCCAGCCACCAGCCTACCACCAGCCCACCACATACAAAACCACATGATATATTCTTCCTGGTGATAATTAAGCATTTCATCCCATACCTTTAATTCACAACACTTGAATAACCTGAAAATCTGTTAACACTGATCACTCGTAGTGATAACCTTAACCTTATCAACAACCACCTATGTTGTCCAATCAAGTATGCTTGTATATAGGGCATTTGTAGGGTCAAGTTTACCGCCAGGCCAGCCACCAGCCCACCACATACCGAACTGCATAACATATTGTTGTTAATGATAATTAAGCGTTCCATTCCACACCATCGATACAATAGTTCTTTAGTTATTAGTTCATGTAGTTCCACAAAAATAGAATTTATATTGTTCCTTAACTTCATCACACAATCATGATCAACCATAGCATTTGTAGAAACATTACATTAAATGCTTAATTAAATAATAAGTAAACATTTAATTAATCTAAGACCTAATGATTGGGCCTTGGTCAACTCGAGTAGACTAGTCTAGCAATCAAGGTTCTTAGTAGTAAAGGGGATATGTAAATATCATCAAACATGCGACCTATAATCAATCAGTCTAGCTAGGACATCTTTTGACATATAGGATTTTATAGTTCTTCTAGATCGTCCGTAGTTCGTATAGTTCTTTAGTTCTTTGGCACATGTTATCTTTGAATATTTCCCAGATGTTCCTTGAAAATTGTTTAGGGGATGCTGTAAGTATCATCAAACATGCGTCCCATATTCAATCAGCCTAGCTAGGACATCTTTCAAACCTTGGGATTGGCACATGCTATCTTTGATATTTCCAAGACAAACCCTTGAAAATAGTTCTTTGTACATAGTTCTTTGAAATAGATCGTTAGTTCTTTGACAACACACCACCGAAAATAGTTCTTTGATTAGACTGTAACATCAGTGCCGGAAACGTAACCGGAACAGTGAACTACACAGTAACATGAACAGTAATTCAGGTACAAAGTATACGTATTACATGTATATCATTATCATTTTAGGTTTATCATAGAACAATTTCGAATTCATTGCAGAAACGTAACTCAGAACTATGGTTCAACAGTCAGATATTTATCTGACAACATAGAACCATCATGTGATTGTTAGTTAGCATATTATTATGTATAAACGTATGTGAGGCTTAACAGAACAAAACAACAACGGATGTCGTTACATGAATGTCGAATTGACAGATTATTCGTATAGCTGACGATCTGTACGAATATATCTGAAAGTTTAACGTTCTGAATGCTGTCCGATAATTATAAAATCATATCGAAAAGTGTAGTTATCGTCGTATTCGTACATGTAACGATTCGAACGAATACACGCGACGACTATACGATTCGATTTAAACTGTAAATTTAATATTTTCAGAAAAATAAAATAAACGTAAGATATTTAGTTAATTTACTAGGAATTACCACCTAATTAAAATTTATAAACTTTACTTTTAAAACCGCGATGTTCGTTTCGAAAACGAAAGGAAACCGACGCCTCTACCCGAAACCGAGCGAGACCGAACACACGGGTATTTTGAAAGGCTTTAATGAGGCATTAATTGCCTCATTTCTTCCCCAACTACCCAACCTCTCTCCTCTCTCCCGTCACTCTCTCTACTTTCTCTCTCTAAAAGCCACAACCCTAGATTCACCATTTCTTCACCAAATCGAGCCTTCTTGGTGTCAAAACGACCACAATAACATGTAGATCAAGAAAGTACAAACGATCTGAGCTTTGAATCATCCGATTTGAGGTAAAAATGAGCTAGATATCATGGTTTTAGGGTTTTCTAAAACTCTCTTGTTCGAACACCCTCCCAACCGGTTCTAGCCACTGAAAAACTTAGGGAAACACCACGAAATCACTTAAGGATGAGTTAGGGACTTGGGGAAACCTTGTCTTAGGCTTAGAACTTGGAAATGGCGACGAGGATGGGGCTGAGTCTCGAACAGCCGAATGAAGGCCACTTGTAGGCCGGCCGAATGCCCACAGGCCGATGGAACCTTCCATTCGCATGCCATGCTGATTCGGTCCAAGCCTCATTCTCACCAAACCCTATTCGGTCAAGCTGTTCCATTCACAGGAGCCATGTCATTCAGCCAAAGCTCCTTCGGCTCAAGTCACTTTCGGTCGGGTACCTCACCCACATGAACCACATTCGGCCGACCGAGACACATGGAGCCACCTTCGGCCAACCTAGACACATCATTCGCATGGATTGACCCTTTTCGGCTAATTACATGGGATTAGAAACATGATGTGCATGCATGGGTTAGGCTACGTAAAATGCATGCATGGGGAGGGAAAAACCTATTAGGGTTTAATACTAAGGTTTTCTAAACAATATTGAGGTGTGATCATGAATTAATGGATACAAGTTGAGTTAAAACACATGGATTCATTTAAAGAAATCTTGAATAGAGTTTTAAAGGCCAAGGTTTTCTTAAATCATATTGACATATAAACATGGGTTAAAAAGAGTAAAACTATCTTCATTCATGAGAATAAAGATCTAAAAGTTGAGTAGTAATCAAGAATCAAGAAATTAACTAAGTGTGGGAGTTGGTTTCATTATTAACACTCAATACTTAGTAAATTCTATGCAATATACAACTAAGTTAGATAGTTCAATTTAACTTTCTAAGCTAAGTTGTACACACGAACTATCAAAGAACCATGGGGAAACAAAGATCTAACAATGGACTTAGAGTTAGTCGAACGAGATTAACTTAAGTCTGACAAGTTAACTTGTAATTTTCTTAAAATGACTTATGTTTAAATAACAGGTAAATGATTTATAAACTTCTTTAAAATGAAATAAACAATTTTAAACTTAAATATTTAACATAAAATAAGTTTTATTAAAGATGTTTTGCCTAAAAAGAATTATGGATGTAATTAACATAAACCTTACATAACTAAGGTTTAATATTCATAGGATAAGGGTTTATAAACGGGTAATACATTTAGGATAGTTAGAGAAAATCATAGAAACACATTAGTAAGATCTAGGACACATAGTTGCACACCGAGACCAAAACCCTAGATACGTATATTATAAATACTTATAGCATTCGAATCTTCTTAAAATAACTTAGGTACTGAAGATACATGGTCTACAAGTAACGAGCGCGCATAATTGTTGTGTTTCAATTCATAGCAACACAGGTGAGTTCATTGCCCCTTTTCTAAACATTTTTGTTTTACAAACACGGGGCTGAGATGTATGCGTAAACCTTTTTCTGTAAATATGTTTTACGTAAATGCTTTTACTTCTTGTATGTTTTATATACTTAAATGTATCCTAGACTACTGTCTAGGTAAACTATATACAGATGTACTTAATGAATTAATCAATTACTCTTTATGAGTAAGAGAATAATTATAAATCAAAAAATTATTCAATCAAAATTCTAATTCAAAGAATCTAAATTTACTGTGTAATCAAGAAAACTAAAACTAAAGATCAAATCCAAGGAATCTAAATTCAGTGTGTGTTCAAGTAAACTAAGGATCAAATTCAAAGAATCTAACTCAGTGTTGTAGCCATGGAAGTCTACGGATCAAAATCAAGGAAATCATATCCGTGTTTGAATCAAAGAACTAATGAAATCATTAACAATCAAATTAAGGTGGATGTCAGTTGTATGCAGATCGAGACCACGTGTTAACACATGGAAAGTCGTGGCATAAATAGTAGGCCTGTACAGTCAAGCTATATGGGCATAAATCAAACGATCAAACGAATTCATGAGAACAAAGACAATCAAAATCAAAGGATATCCTAAAGTCCCGACATGTACAGTAGACCTGAAGGTCAAGCTGATATGGGCCCATCATGAAAGTCCCGATACACACGGGTAGACTCATTTGAGTCAAGCCTGATATGGGCCACGTGTGAGACGATACAACTTGGACCCCACCAACAACTAAGACTAATTAATTGAGTCAAATAAGGCCCAATCATCATGTCTTAGTTGTATTTAAATGATTAATTACTCATTTAATTAAGCATTTAATATGATGTTTCTTCAAATGTTATGGTTGATCATGAATACGTGATGAACTCAAGAAATCAAGTGTATTTCAATTTGTGGAACTAAAAAATCTAATTTGACGATGGTATGAAATGAAACACTTAATTATCATTAACAACAATATGTTAAGTAGTCCGGTATGTGGTGGGACGGTGGCTAGGCGGGCGGTAAGTTCGACCCTACATATGCCCTATATATAAGCATACTTGATTGGATAACATATGTGGTTGTTGATGAGGTTAAGATTGTCATTTCGGGGGATCAAGGTAACCAGATTTTCAGGGTACTGAAACGTTGTGAATCAAAGGTATGGGATGAAATGCTTAATTATCACCAGGAACAATATATCATGTGGTTTGGTATGTGGTGGGACGGTGGCTGGGCGGGCGGTAAGTTCGACCTTACATATGCCCTATATATAAGCATACTGAACTGGATGGTATAGGTGGTTAATGGTGAGGTTAAGGTTGTCATTCGAACGGTTTATTCAAATTCATTTTTTAAATAAAACTACATGATCTCATCAACCATGTGATGACTTGATCTTTTTGCATGACTTCTCAGGTGACGAACATGTCTTAGTAGAAGTTATTGCTTTTGGACTAGGATGCCAGATAGAGGACCTAGTATTTTGTACCTGCATATTTTTGAACATCATTTTACAAATTATTTTGTATATCTTGTGCAGATACAAGATAGAAGAATTATGATGTTGATAGTAGAGTTACATTGTTAAATTATGAACAAAAATGATGTAATTTAACTTTGTAATTCTATTTTCATTTAGCAGTTTCTCATTGTATTTCATGTGCATTGTAAACAATCTGATCATCACGATTATCATTCTCGATATCGCGCCCCGGGACCATTCCGCCCGACGGGACACACGATTCGGCCCGCCGGCTCGGGGTGTGACATAGACCGTTTGTTCTTTGAAAATAGATCGTTAGTTCTTTGACAACACACCACCGAAAATAGTTCTTTGATTAGACCGTGAGTTCTTTGAAAATAGATCGTTAGTTCTTTGACAACACACCACCGAAAATACTTCTTTGATTAGACCGTCAGTTCTTTGAAAATAGATCGTTAGTTCTTTGACAACACACCACCGAAAATAGTTCTTTGATTAGACCTTTAGTTCATTGAAAATAGATCTTTAGTTCTTTGACATTAGATCTTTGAAAATAGTTCGTTGTTTTAGATCTTTAGTTCTTTGAAAAATAGACCTTTCAAAATAGTTCTTTGATTTGAAATAGTCATCTACTCATGATGTGTAAATAACCCAATTTGAAATCCTGCAAATAGTTTAACTAGACAGAATCTAGGATAACAATTATATATGTAAAACATATATTAAGTAAAAGCATTTAAGTAATTATAATCCAAAGAAAATAATTTACGCATGCTTCTCAGCCCCTTGTTTTTAAAACAAAATTGTTTAGAAAAGGGGCAATGAACTCACCTGTGTTTCTATGCTATGAATCACAAAGATATGCGCGCTCGTTGATTGTAGATTAAGTATCTTCAGCACCTGTGTTGATTTATTATGATTTGAATGCTATAAGTGTCGAGTGATAGTGTATATAGGGTTTTGCTCTCGGTGTGCGACTATGTGTCCTATACTTTACTAATGTGTTTCTAAGTGTCTCTAACTAGTCTACACTAATTATCCCTTATAACCCGTTATCCCATAGATATTTACATTTAAACCTTTACTCATGTAAGGTCTACATTACGCTTATTCTAGATCTTTTGGTTAATAAATCATTTGTACAATCCATTTTAAGTTGGAACCTTTAAGTTAGAAATCATTTGACTTATTTTAAAATCATTTTAAATAAGGTAATTTATAAGTCATTTTATTTAATTAAAACATAAGTTATTTTAAGAAAATATAAGTTAACATGCTAGACTTAGGTTAATCTTTCTTGATCAACTCCAAGTCCTTCCTTAGATCTTTGTTAAACGTAGTTCTTTGTTCATTCTCGGTTAATCATTTCCGTAAATTGTTCAATTTGAACAACCCAAATTGATTTCCCATGATATGAAGAGACTAAGCGTTGAGAGTTGATGACTAATATCAACCCCATACTTAGTCATTTCTTGACATTACTTGTTACCCTGGTAGTTCTTTGATAAAACTTTAACACTTCAAACCCAATCACTTGTCTTAGAACATATGTTTGCGTATTGTTATAGTTGTAAGAGCTTTAGTGTTAGAAAACCTATTAGTTTTGAACACCTAGTCAGTTAGCATACATATGACCACAAGGGTCATTGGGTAATGTCACCACTTCCTTGAAAGGTTTCTCCTTAACAAATTTAGGTAATAAGTATCCCAAATGGTCATAAAACCTTGGCTTACATGTCTAAATACTTTCAGAATAAACTTCTGTTTGAAAATGTTAAATCTTGAGGAGTACCAAACCAGTCACACCTCATGAAACCCTAATAGCTTCCAATCTATTCATTATATGATCAACCCATCCCATTGATTCATCTCCTTATGGATTTCGGCTGCTTCTAGTTATGCAAATCATCATGTTAAAGGGGAAGATGTCATGCAAATGGAGGTGTTCGGCCGAATAGAGGCATCCATGCAAACATGTTGTCACCCGAATGTGTTCATTCGTTTAACACTCCCTATCGGTTGTGATATCATGCGAACGACATGGCCCATGTGAATGGGGATAACCAGCCGAATAAGAAGGACCATGAGAATGTAGATGTTGCATGAATGGATAGCCCCATTCGGTTGAGAGGCCATTCGGCCATCCTCTTCATTCAGTTGAGCTGCACAGATGGAGCTTCATTCGTACGGGCTGCTAGCGAAGGGTTCTTGATCTTATTTTCAACATTGTGAACCGTTGAAGGTGCCCTACAGGTTCCTACTCCATCCTAAAGTGATTTCGTGCCATTCCCTTAGGTTTTTGGAGAACAAACCGGCTGAGATGGCTGAAATTTAGAGAGAGAGTGTAGAGAGAGAAAGTGACGGGAGAGAGAGAGAAAATGGTAGGTGGAAGATGGTATATGGCATTTAATGCCATTTAATGCTTTAGGTCTTTCGGGTGAGTTCGGGTTCGTTCGGTCTCGCTCGGTTTTGCGTAAACGTGTAGGTTTTCGGTCGTCTTTGTAACGAAACGTTAGGGTTTTTAAAAATAGAGTTTATTAATTTAATTTAGGTGGTAATTCCTAGTAAATTAACTAATATCTTTTGTTTATTTTAAACTCATGAAAATATTAAATTTAACTGTTTTAATCGAATCGTACAATTGTCGCGCGTATTCGTTCGGATCGTCACCCGTACGAACACAACGATAACTACACTCTTCGATGTGATTTTCTAATTATTCGACATCATCATATATACTATAACTCAATTGTAACACTCGTATGTCAATTGTTAAGAATCAGACATCGTGTATAAAAAAGGTTGATCCAATCCCAACTAAGACAATTTTGTCTTCAAAATTCCTCAAAGCAATATATTTTGTGAAGGCTTCACAAGAGGGTGAAGCAAGTAGAAACAACAAGACTGACAATCTTGTTTTTAATGGGACTAAGGATTTGGGTTTCAAACATGATAAGAAAAAATCAACCCATTTTCATAGAAATCATATTTCTAAAGTTCCAAACAAACAACTTCAGAATAAAGCTAAACGGTTCTTTTCTAAAGATAAACGAGCTTGATTTGAATCTGGTACATTCGGACACTTTGCTAGATCTTGTCCTAAGTTGGTTAGACCACCGGTTGCACCATATAAGAGAACAAGTCAGTCTGAGGTTAATGAGGTCAAATTTGTTCATCACTTATCTCATGTCAAACCCAAACACTCACCTCCCATCAAATCTCAGGATAAGGGAAAAAGCGTAATAGTTGATCAAGATATACCCAAGACTGTTCCTGTCAAACAATCAAAGCGACTTTAGATGGTCAATGGATTGAAATGAAAATCCTAGACTCATTGGGTAAACCCAAGACTGTAAAGGTTTGGGTTCCTAATTTAAAGTAATGATTTGTGAATGTGCAGGTTGCCCCAAATGTTGCTCTTAACAGCACTTGGATTGTTGATAGTGGGGTATCAAGGAACATGACAGGAGACATATCTCTTCTAACAAATGTCAATGCAATGAGAGGAGGATATGTAGCGTTTGCTGGTGACAAAGGCGGTTTTCTTACTGTAGAAGGAACTCTTTCAAATGGTCAAGTTTCGTTTGACAAAGTAAGGTATGTGAAGCAGCTAGAAAACAATCTTCTCTCCTTGTCACAGTTATGTGACAAGAAGTACAAAGTTCTCTTTGATGATTAGGGCTGCTACATTCTCAAGCAAAGTATCACCATTCCTGAAGACTGGATTTTGATGTCAGCTCCAAGAAAGCAGGAGTTGTATGGTCTCAACATGGCCACAACTTCAACTACATCTTCTACAGCTTCATGTTTTATGTCTAAGGCAACTGAAAAAGATTCAATCCTTTGGCATAAGAAGATGGGTCATTTGAGTTTGTGCAAGATGAATCATTTGGTTCACAAAAATATGGTTGAAGGAGTGTGTTTAAAGAATTTAAAAGTGTCTAATGTCTGTGTCTTATACAAGAAGGGGAAGCAAACCAAGCAGTCTCATAAGCCCAAAAAGTATCACTCAATTACTTTTTCACTAACCGCAAGAGCATCGCTGGAGATCAATATTGTTTAGTTATCACTGATGAATACTCCGGATACTCTTGGGTGTTCTTTTTGAAGGAGAAATCAGAAACGTTCAAGTGCATTCAAATTATTGTTACCAAGCTTGAATCACTCTATAAGCTCAAGATCAGTATGCTCAGAACAGACAATGGGATGAAATTCAAGAATCATAATATGGAGGCTTCATGTAATGAACGTGGAATTGTGCAACAATTCAGTGCTCCATATGTCCCTCAAATGAATGGTGTTGCTGAGCGCAAGAACAAAACATTAATTGAGACTGCTAGGACTATGCTTGCTGATTCATCCCTTCCGGTTCAGTTCTAGTATGAAGCAGTAGCAAATCCTTGTGATACTTTGAACTGTGTGTTGATTGTGAAGAGACATGGGAAGACTTGTTTTGAATTGCTCCATAACAGAAAGCCAAATCTTAAGTATCTTGAACCTTTTGGTGCTCCATGCACAATGCTTAAGAAAAATGAGCAAGGCAAGTTCAATGAGAAAGTGGAAGAAGGCTATTTTCTTGGGTAAAGCATTCCAAATAAAAGAGTATACAACAAATCAACTCGAAATATGGAGGAGTGGTACCATGTAGATGTTCAGAGATACACTATACCACAACCGGGAAAAGGTCCTGACTAGATGTTCAATTATTCTGACCTTTTTGACTAACTAAATATGCCTTCCATGTATTCTGATGAAGATGTTGCTTCAAATGATGTATGATGCACAAAATGCACCTGATGAACATGTGCAGCCTTCATCAGCTTTAGTTCCAATGCAGACACATGATGACAGTTCAGACTTAGATGATCATCACTCTCATCTAAATGTTCCAGAACTAGATGTCTAAAATATTGTACCGGCTCTTGAGGATCTTAATATTAATAATCTTGATCCAGAAGTTATTGTTCCTGCTCATCCCGTGCGAAGAATTAACAACATACATCATCAGAGAAGTATCATTGGAAATCTGAATGATGGGGTAAAGACCGGAAACCAGTTATCTTCAGGTGGTCTTGCTGACAAACTTGACTTTGCAGATGTAAACTTCTATGCCCATTCTTGTTTTATCTCCCAATTGGAACCACGAACCATCACTGAGGAATTGAAAGAAGAATCCTGGGTAGATGCTATGCATGAAGAACTGCTGCAGTTTAAGAAACTTGGAGTTTGGCAGCTTGTTGATAAACCTAAGGGTGCTAACTGATTGGCACTAGATGGGTTCTTCACTGCAAGCGCGATAATCATGAAATCCTGGTTAGAAACAAAGCACGTTTGGTGGTGCAAGGATTCATACAGATTGAGGGACTTGACTACAATGAAGTGTTTGCTCCAATTGCTTGTCTTGAAGCAATCAGAATTTTCTTGGATTATGCATCCTTCAAGAAATTCAAAGTTTATCAGATGGATGTTAAGAGTGCATTCCTTCATGGTGAGATGAATGAAGTTGTGTATGTGAATCTACTCCATTACATCGTGAAAAAGTCTACAAGTTGGACAAGGCCTTACATGGATTGCACTAAGCTCCGCGAGCATGGTATGAGACACTATCTACTCACCTTCTGAACAACGGACTCAGAAGAGGTGTCATTGACTGCACAATATTCATTCAAGAAAAGGATGGAGAATTACCCTTGGTACAAGTATATGTGGATGACATTATCTTCGGTCCACAGATGATGTTTTGTGCAAAGCTTTTGAGAAGGTTATGAAAGACAAGTATGTTGGTGACATTCTGTTGATGCATAATGTAACAGGTTGCTTTCAAGTCAGTTTTGGTTAAATTAGAGGTATTTTAGCAAGGTTCGTCTAGCCCACGAACCTAAGCAGTTTTGTTAAAGAGCAGCGAACCTAAGGTTTATGTGTTGAAAAGGTTCGTCCAGCGAACCTATTGGTTCGTCTGAAGAACCTAGTGGTTCGTGAGGGTTCGTCTACCTTGTATAGGTTCGTCTGTCTCTGTATTATATATTTACAGGTTCTTTGTAATGTAGTTGACAATTTTTTTACAGAGTGTGTGAGATTGAAATGTTTGTTCATTGCTGTGTGCATCTTGTAATTGATCTTATTATCAATGAGAATGGTATTTACAAGTATGATTATGTTTACTTCAGTTCATATAAGTGTTATCTAGATTCCGCATAGATAAAACTTGTTGAGTAGCAGAAACCTCGAGGAGAAGCTGTTTTACCAGGAACAAAGGCTTTAGAAACTTAGTCAAAGCTTTGGTATTAGCTTCCTCTAATGGTTTGCACAAGGTTATTTTCGTTGTTTAGTTTCTTACTTAGAAAGAGAGAAAAGAACAGATAGAAAGCACAAGGAATTTTGGAGGAAGTAATCCATTTTACTCAGAGAATGTTGGGACTTAAATACCCAACATTCTGTAATACAAGACAAGAAATAATAAGACAAATAGCTGACACTGTTACAGACACAAAATCAACAGACTAGTACAAATATAAAGTCAACAACAATGGACACAAGAGTCTTCAGGAGTCTTCAGGTCTTAAGAGGTTGAAGTAGTTGTACTTATGTTCAGTGCTTATTCTTTCGGAAGAGATCATTGGAAACTGATCAAACAATCAGTTATTTCGAAATAGGAGATGTTCTTTCGAGTCATCTGACATCTTCTGATGCAATGGTTATCTTCCGAGCTTTATGTCTCCAATCAACATCAAGTAACTCTATAGTGTGCGGAATCCATAATAGAGTTAAAGAAATGGCAAGAACAACAAGAATGATGAAAACTTTGATTGTATTCAAAAGTGTATTCGAAAAATGTGCCTCAATACGTGTAGAGAGCACACCTCGGGAATCCAACCTAAACTAGTACAAAATACGTCTATTTATACTAATCTAGGTGTACTCGAAGTTTAACACAAAACAACTTCGAGTATTCGAACAACACATGTACTCGAAAGTACTGTACACGAAATTAACCAAAAATCTGGACTTTGACTTCTCTATTGTTTGACTTTGTGAGTCTTCATCGTGTAGGGGGCTATACATCAAGTGACATTTCCGTGGTTAGAGTGGGTTCCCTTTGGAATACAACATCATCCTGTTGAGAGAATTGATGAGGAGCTAGATGGCGTGGATATGCTTGATTCATCTATGAGGATGGAACAGATGTATCCAATTGCCCAGTGGGGGCAGAGACATGTTCAGGGATCTCATCTTCTTCAACAGTCTTTTAGGGTTTTCTAGGTTTAGAGGCTTTGGTAGAAGTTTTCCTTTTGGCCGGTACCTATACAGGTGTGGAAGAGGAGGTGGATATGGGTTCACCAAGGATGGGTGTTTCCTCAGTGTCATCCATGTGTCTTGCATCAGTGTTTAATCTAGTAACCACATGTTTGTCAATGTTCTTGATAGTAGAAAGAGTAGCAATATGACAAACATTATTTAGATCAACAAAGAGACAAGCCATCACAAACCTAGGATACAGTAGAAACTTGGGGCTTTTCTGGTGATGTAACAGATGATCGAAAATTATTTGTGACAAGTTGACCTTTTCGTTAGACAGAATAGCATACATGACATATTGCATGTCATATGGCATTTCTCCCCAGCTGGTCGACTTTTGAGAAAGACACTGTAAAATTGTGTGATACAGGAACTTGTACTTAGGGTAAAAGAAGGCTATGTACAAGGTCCTGTTTTTCAGGTCACCCTGATAATCACACTGAACAAAAGCATTATGGATTAGTTTTAAAGAAACAGTTGTGGGAGCCTCGGTGTCGTACAAATTTAGGGCAACACTTATTTTGGAGGGGGTGAGGGTGACTCGTTGACCAGCGACCACCGAAGCGATGCTTTCAACAGAGTCATCCTTTGTCACCAAGGTGGAGTTTGCCCAAAACTCGTTTAGAGCAACTTCCGAGATACGAGGATTTAGAACGAGAGTAGTATGAATGAAAGAGTTTACCAGAATGTCGATTGCTTTGTTGTAGTGAGGGTACTCAGAAGATTTAACAAGGTAAGCTCCGAGGTTGTGGATCGGCTTGATTTTCAAAGCTTCAGATGCCATATTTGCGACGATGAACACCAAGCAGTTATGAGCGCAAAGTGTGATTACAAATCTTTGCTTTAAAGTTAGAGAGAAAGAGATGAATAAGTTTAACCATTCGTACACAATGGCGGTTTCAAAAATAAAAACCTCCACTACTCATAACTTATCAAAAGTTTTACCTTAGGGTTTTTACCCATTGGACAAACCTGTGAGCAAGAGAGAGAAGAACAAACGACAAAGGAGTACGTTCATGCACACCCTGAAGTACAGACAAAGCTTTGTAAGGAATGAAGCCTGGTCCGATGCCGTTACACCATCATCATGAGGATCAAGCTCAGACGGAATCGGTGTAAGTGCGTCGTGCCAGGCGAAACGCCTGACAAGCAGTTGTCCTTCGCCATGAGCAGCATTCAGAAGATTCGAATTTGAATGAAAGGTTTTCTTGATCAAAAGAAGATCAAGAAACTTTGTTAACTTATTGTGAAAGAACTGAAGAACTTAAGAGGGTAACCACTGATATAAATAAGATTAGTGGTCATTAGAGAGGACAAGGGTAGAAAGGTAAAATGCGAAGATATTATCGAGCCGTGAGAACAATTAATGAGGGTCAATTCAATTAATTGTAGAGGGTCTAATCTTGCAGAGCGATTAGAGACGGTCAAATCAGACATAATTCTCAAGAATTAGTTAACTATAGAGAAAAGAAGTTAACCACGGAAGATATTTTTTAACATCGGAAGAACCTTATCCTCGGAAGAAAAGTAACCATGGATAAGTGATGAGGTTAAAAGTCTAGGAAAGAAAAGAGACATCGGAAGGGAAAGAAACCACGGAAGGTTTAAAATGTAACAACAGAAGGTTTTAACCGCAGATAGATATGAAGCAGTGGCTAGCATAACCACTGATCCTATCCGTGTTTTGGGATAACCACTGAGAGAGACCAAGATCTCTTCATCAGTGGTTTATCAAATATCCGTTGTTAGGATAATTATTGAAGATTATCCTTTTATATATTTATTTAGAGGTTTAAGAAACATATTCTTAACCATGTTTATTAGCTCATATTTATCATTCGTAATTTGGCCACCAACTTAGAAAAAGTTAAAGAGTCCAATGGTTTGGTAAATATGTCCACTATTTGGTCACTTGTAGAGACATGTTCTGGGACAATTAGTCCCTTTTTCAAAACAGTCCCTAATGAAGTGATGCGTTATTTCTATATGTTTGGTTTTAGAATGGTAGACAGGATTCTTTATTATGTTTTTGGCAGCTTCGCTGTCTATTAAGAGAGGTGTTTTTAGTTTAGTTGTTTCAAAATCCAACAGTTGGTATTGTAACCAAAGGATTTGGACAGTGCAAAGGGCTGCTGCAGTGTACTCAGCTTCAGCAGTTGAATTCGACACCGACGTTTGCTTTTTGCTTTGCCATGACACTAAGCAATTTGCAATGAACTGACATCCTCCCGAAGTAGACTTTCTGGTGAGCGAGCATCCAGCATAATCATTGTCTGAAAAACCAACAAGCTTACAAGTTTGGTTAGCAGGATACCAGATACCTAGAACAGGAGTACCTTTATGATATCTGAGTATCCTCTTCACAAATGACAAATGGGATTGTTTGGGGGTAGACCGGTATCTTGCACAGACACATGTTGCATACATGATGTCTGGCCTTAATGCTATAACATACATCAAAGATCCAATCATGCACCTGTAGAGGGTTTGATCTACAGGTTCACCATTTTCATCTGAACTTATTCCTATACTTGTTGCCATGGGGGTACAGATTATTTTGCAATCATTCATATCAAATTTATTTAGAAGATCCTTTACATATTTACATTGATGAATGAAAGTCCCATTGGGGGTTTGTTTGACTTGGAGTCCTAAAAGTGTTTTTAGTTCACTTAAAGCACTCATTTCAAACTTAGAAGATACTAATTTAGAAATTTGTTCACACAAGAAAGGTTTAGTTGATCCAAAAATGATATCATCCACATAAATTTGGACCAGCAAAAGTTCCTTATCTACCCTCTTGATGAACAAAGTCTTATCAATGGTTCCTCGAGAAAATTTATTAGAAAGAAGAAATTGAGAAAGAGTGTCATACCATGCTCTGGGTGCCTGTTTCAGACCATAAAGTGCTTTGTCTAGTCTGTACACCCAATCAGAATGATGAACATCATCAAACCCTGGAGATTGACAAACATAGACTTCCTCCTTTATAGTCCATACTGGAATGCACTTTTTATATCCATTTGATATACCTTTATATAATGGGATAGAGGAAATGCTAGGAAGAGTCTGATGACTTCTAGTCTGGCCACGAGAGCAAAGGTTCATCATAATCGATGCCTTCCTCTTGGTAGTACCCTTGCACTACAAATCTGGCTTTATTCTTGATCACGATGCCTCTGTCATCTATTTTATTTCTGAATACCCATCTAGTTCCGATAGAGTATGTTCTTGCTGGCAAGGGGCAGAGAGTCCAAACATTTTGCCTTTTGAACTGTAATAGTTCGTCTTGCATAGCCTCTACCCAATTATTATCTTTAAGAGCTTCCTGATATTTGGAAGGCTCAATTTGGGACAAGAATGCTGCATGAAGGCAGAAATTTGAAATCTGGCTCCTAGTTTGAACACCTTTATTTAAATCAGCTAAGATCTGTTCTAGAGGATGATTTCTGTTGAAAGGAATGATGTCCAAACAGTTATTTGTAGAGGCAGCATCGGAAAAACATGAGTTTTCAGTGGGGCCAGGAGAGTTTTCTGGTGGGGAAGTATGAACATGTTCATGAATATCTACAGGTACATTATCCAAAGCTAGGGATAAAGGAGGAGATATTTGTTCATATTGGTCTTGAGGATTTATTTGATAAGAAGGAATATAGGTAAAGAATTTAGATACATAACGTTCCTCAAGAGAGGATAGATCTTCAGAGGTTTGACACGATTCTGAAGAAGGGGAAGAAGAAGGAGTAGAAGAAATGTAGGTGAAGCTTTCAAGATCAAAGAGGTCATCAGGAGCAGATGGCAAAGAGGAAGTTGATGCAGATTCATTGAATTTAACATCAATAGTTTCCTCAACAATTTTGGTCCTGAGATTGAAAGCTAGGTAAGCCTTAGAAGTTTGAGAGTATCCAACAAAATATCCAGAGTCAACTTTAGCAGCAAACTTGGACAAAGAGTCTTTTCTTTGCCAAATGAAACACCGACACCCAAAAACTTTGAAGAAGGAAATGAGAGGCTTTATGTTATGAAGGACTTCATAGGCAGTCTTGTTATGTCTCTTCACAATGTAAACTATGTTTAAGACATAGCAAGCAGTGTTTACTGCCTCAGCCCAGAAGGATAAAGGAAATCCTGAGTGTGCAAGCATAGTTCTTGCAGCTTCAATAAGTGTCCTATTCTTTCTTTACACAACTCCATTTTGAGCAGGAGTTCTAGGAACACTATATTGTATGAGGTTTCCTTTAGAGATGCAGAACTTACCAAGAACTTGATTCTTGAATTCAGTGCCATTATCACTCCTTATTGTCTTGACAGGAAGACCAATTTGTCTTTCAAGTTGAGTGATAAGGGCAATTATTTTTTCAGAAGTCTCATCTTTACTGAAAAGAAAGAAGGTCCAGAAAAATCTTGAGTAATCATCCACAACTACTAAACAATATCTCTTTCTTGCCAAGCTGGCTACCTTCACTGGACCAAACAGATCCATATGAAGCAGATTGAGACAGTTAGTTGATTTGGATTCCTTAATAGACTTATGTGATGTTTTATGTTTCTTTCCCTTTAAGCATGATTCACATTGACCATCGAAGTGAAATTATTTGGAAGGCAATCCTCTTACTAAAGAAAGGGTAGAAAGATTATCAAGAGTTTGGTGGTTAAGATAAATGAATCTTCTGTGCCAAAGGGCAGTTTCAAAAGATGATGCTTGGGCTATCAAACAAGTAGGAGAAGATGTTTGAGAATCAGTGGTCATGTTTACAATGTAGACATTTCCACTTCTTTTTGCCGTTAGCAAGGTGTGTTGATCAATTAAGATCTTTATTTTTGAATTTATTTCAGGAGAAAGAATTTTGCAACTGTCCTTGGTGAAAAATGAACTAAAGTTCTTGTCTGCTAGTTTAGAAACACTCAAGAGATTAAACTTGAGGTTTTCAACTAAGCTTACATCTTTGATGTGCAGTTTTCCACTCAGGACAGAACCAGACCCTACTATCCAACCCTTTGCATTATTTCCAAAGGAAACAGATCCTTCATTCTTTGGAATGAAGTTATTTAAGATGGATATGCATCCTGTCATGTGCCTAGAGCCTCCACTGTCCACATACCACAGATGATTTTGGTTTGAAGAAGGTCTCTACACATGAGGATCAAATACAATCGGATAGATATGGGTCATAATTTATTTTAGAAGAAAGAAGAGAAAATTTTAGATGCTTATATGTTTTGCTGAGTGTTATTCATCAGTTTCTGCATGATTTCTATCAGGTATTGCTGATTTTGATGTAAAATATTGATTTGGAAATCCACAGAAGAAGGGTTCACAACAGTAGGAGAATATGAAGCAGGAGTCATCACGGGAGAAGAAGGTGGTGTACCAAAAATGGATCGTCCAGGGGAAGCAGATAGAGCTGAAGACAAGTGAAAAGATGGATGGGTGTTAGATCTTATTGAACTGTTAGCTGAAGATCTATTTGCCATCTTTGATTTCTTCATCTTATTTGGAAGATGCCCTTTTGATGAAAAAGCCTGATTAGCTTTCGATTTTTCAGCATTCACTTTATCTCGAGCTTTCTCCAAAGGAGTTTTTCATCCAGCAGTTTTCAGTAGTGTGATTGTACTTGAAACACTTTAGACATGCAGGAGATATAGAGGAATAGTTGGGGATGAAAGGCTTATTTGCCTTCATTATTGGATAAGGTGGATGAGGATGAGAAGGAAGGAATCTGATATCAAACATCGGCCTCTTTCCTTTGTCAAGGCGGGCAACATGATTATCAGAGGTTTCAAGAAGAATTGTACCTTCCGGACTTCGAGGAGAGCTCATGGTTGGAGCAATCTTAGTTTGTTCAAAAGAATTATTGTTCTGATCACCTTCCAAATGTGTTTCTTCCAGTTTTTCCACGTTGGTTTCAGTGGGATAAACAAACGTAGGAAACTGTCTAGGTTGGTACACTCTTGGAGGTGTGATTTCTATGTCTGGAATTTCATCTGGGAGAAAAGTAGGGGAGATAGGTTCAAGATCAGTCTCTTTTATTTCATTGTCAATCGAGGCATAGTCCTCTGGAGGACTAGTGTGATTGTACCCGATTCCGAACTTAGCCTTACTGTGAACTTGCTTACTCAGAAGCATTTTGAATCCTTTGCAGGATTAAACCCACTTGTCATAGCTGACTTTGGTTTCAGACAGTTCATCTCTACAGGCTGCGTATTTTTCATTTTGCAAATCAAATAGAGCCTGTAGGTTGAATTTTTCAGTCTTTAAGATAGAAATTTGATTGTCTTTATTTTTTATTAATTTTTCAACTTCAGAATTTTTATTATCTAGCAGTTGCTCAAACTCCTAATTTTGTTGCTGAAGCAACTTGTTGGCTTTCTTTAATTTTGCAAAAGCCTCATTGCACGGATCGGTGCATACTTTTTCCAGAGTAGAAGAAGATACCTGCGCATCAGGAGTGTCTGCTACAGGTTGATCAGAAGGAGTAGGATCATCACCAACATCCATGAGAGGAAATTCTCTTGGTTCAGAGGTGATGAGGGCATAGCCTACATCTTCAGGCAGGCTGCTCCAGTCTACGTACTCTTGAGTAAAAAGAGCCGGTTGACTAGAATAAGAGGACCGGACATCAGGGCCTGGTGCATTTATTTGTGAAGGAGATGGTGCAACAATTTGAAAAAGGGTAGGAGTGAGCTGATACATGCTACCATTGGCAGCTTGTACATATTGTACATTGGTAGAAGGAGAGTTCTGTACAATGTGTGATGACTATTGAGAATTGTTGTGCCTTCTGAAAGGTGAAGAAGAAGAAGAAGAAGAAGAAGAAAAAGGTGCTGAAGAAGTATGTGAGTGTGTGTTTAGGAAAGTCACATACGGTGAAGAGTTAGAGTTGGGAGCATTTTTGCATTCCCTGGCAAAGTGTCCAGTGCCATGCCATCTATAACATTGGACCTTAGCCTTATTTAGGCCAATCCTGGTTTTCCCATTAATACCAGGAAATTTTCTTCCGGTCCTCTTGTAGAACTTATTCGTTCTTATTTTCAAGAGGGCCAGTTGATGAAAAATGTCCATCTCTTCCAAGTCATCACGTGGAACTTGATGGAGATCATCCATGATAAAGCACAGATGATCATAAATAGGAGAGTGGTCATCACAAGAAGAAGAAACGGTGATGCTAGTAATTATGTCTATGTAATCATCATAACCCTGATCATTTGTTTCAGAGGTATGACTGAGAAGAGTTGTGTTCCCTTGAACATACTCTTCAGTTGATTTACCAGACTTTATTATTTTTCGTTTCTGGTCAACCTGTTGCTCACAGGTGAGCAACTTCCCATGGAGTTGGGTAAGTGAGAGTTTGCCGAAGTCTGGAGATGTTCTCATGACAATGGAATAAGTTTCCTGTTTATCAGGAAGAGATCTCAAGAAACGATTAAAAACAGAGATATGGGCGTACACTTGACCAGCTAATTTTACTTCACTTAAGAGAGAAGTGAACCGTTCAAACTGCTGAGTCAGTGACTCATTATTTAGCTGGCAGAATGACTCATATTGTTGAGCTAATATCTCCCTGGTATTAGCCACAACATCGTCGGTACCGCAGAATTGCTCTGTTAGAGCATCCCATAAGTCTTTAGTAGACTCGTGGTGAAGAAGACTAGAGTATATTTCATTGGGAAGGGCCATAGCCAGTTGAGTATGTGCCTTTGTATCAAGCTTTAACTTCTGGTAGACTTCTTCGGTGTAATTCCAAGGATCCTTAGGGACATGGTCACTAGTCTCCATGTCCAGGACCATTGGTTTATGAGGTCCGAACATGACAGACTTCCAACATCCTGTATGATTATTGGACAGGAAATGTAACATCTGTCTCTACCAAATGTTATATGGATGCCTAACCAAGATTGGTGGCTTTGTGGCAGAATCGGTGTTAAGGGGGTCTAAGGTGAATTTTTCTACCATGGGTTCAATAACAGTTTTGAGTAAATCAAAGAGTGATGAGTTCTCAATATAGTTTGTTAGAATGATTTCTGAACATAGTTTAGTTCAAAAACCAAACTCCGGCAGATTTAAAAAATAGAAAGACATAAGAGACAGAACACAGAAAACTAAACAACAAGATATCAGTGAGAGCTTTGTGTTTTAGTCTTGATGGTTAAACCAAGACTAAGGACAAGACTCTGATACCAATTGTTGAGTAGCAGAAACCTCGAGGAGAAGCTGTTTTACCAAAAACAAAGGCTTTAGACACTTAGTCAAAGCTTTGGTATTAGCTCCCTCTAAAGTTTTGCATAAGGCTATTTTCGTTGTTTAGTTTCTTGCTTAGAAAGAGAGAAAATAACAGATACAAAGCACAAGGAAATTTGGGGAAAGTAATCCATTTTACTCAGAGAATGTTGGGACTTAAATACCCAACATTCTGAGATACAACACAATAAATAATAAGACAAATAGCTGACAATGTTACAGACACTGAACCAACAAACTAGTACAAATACAAAGTCAACAACAACGGAAACAAGAGCCTTTAGGAGTCTTCAGGTCTTCCGAGGTTGAAGTACTTGTAGTGATGTTCAATGGTTATTCTTTCGGAAGAAGATCATCGGAAGCTGATTAAACAATCATTTATTCCGGAATAGGAGATTGTCTTCCGAGTCATTTGACATCTTCCGATGCAGTGGCTGTCTTCCGAAGGTGTCATGGTCAGCTAGTGTCTTATGAGGTAGATAAGTTCAGCGGTAGTTTTTTTTGGCGAATCTTCCGCTGTTGATCTCCTGATGGTAAAGCGGTTCTTCAATTGGAAGAGAAGCATCTGCGGCTGGTCAATCCGCAGTTTATTCATTTGTCTGGCTTAAGTGGTTTTGCTCATCGGTCCTTATTTTCCAACAAAACTGTTAATAGAATCCATATTATACCAATCCGAAGCTACTAACGGTGGTATCAGAACCAAAGGAAGGGTTCCATACACGTCTTTGAAGTTTACTAATCATCCTTGACTATTCTGGAAATGACTGAAGTTTTAATTTTGGTGTTTGACTGTTTTTCGAACATTTAATCATCATCTGTTGTTCGAATTCAAGAAACCGACTGTAGATCCGTTTTCTACATTCATTTGCGAGCATTTTGACATATTGTTTGACAAAATCAGACATTTTTGGTCCAATTCGTACACTTGAAGGTTTGAAGATTTGAAGGTTTTTCCTCCAAATCTTGAAGATCTTCCCGCCACAATTTTCAAGCCGAACCGTCAAGTTCGTTTAGGTTCGTTTAGCATCATTGATCCAAAGGTTTGGAGAAGGTTCGTTGATCAAAGGTTCGTGGGTGATCATCAAGTTCGCTGGTTTTGAAAATTGGTAAAGATTCGCTGACCAGTTTGAAGAGAAGAAAGATGGCAGATATGCTTCCAGCGGTTGCGAATCAAAATTCAAAGATTCAAAGTATATTGATTAGTGAAACTGAGGCTGGGAGCACAAACAAAGTTCCAAAACTCCTTGATTTATCTGACTACTAGAACTGGAAAGATCGATTTGAGACACATCTCAATGGCAATGATAAAAACCTTTGGGTGAGAATTTTATTACCATATGAACGACCAAAGGTGGTTGGAACGGATCTTGACCAATCTCTCAATCGATTAGATTTTGAACAACGACAGAAATATGAGTCTAAGAAGAAGGCATATTGGATGCTAAGCTAAGCCATTCCCAACCAAATTCTTCATCAGTTTGATGAACACAGGTAATCTTATGGGTTATGGAATGCATTGAAGGCTAGAGTGGAGGGAAACACTAAACTCTAGAAGATGAAGGCAACTGATCTGAGGAAAGAATTCGAGAACTTTAACCACATAGGCAGTGAGAGTCTTGATGCTTTGATTACTAGATACCGACACTTGTTGACAGAAGTACGTAAATGCGGTATCGAGTATTCAGAAGAAGAAAAGATAGATTGCTTTGCAGAAGCATTGCCAGATCAGTGGAACTCATTACTGATCTTGAGAGAAAATCTTCCAAGAATGACACTAGTGGAGTTTATTCAGAAGTTAGAAGAACATGAGATGAAGGACAAGAGGAAAGCTAGAAGAGTATATGTTATGCAGGATCCTTCACTCTATTGTGCATCAGTTGTCAGACCTCCTGTCCAGTCAGCAAAAATTCTGACAGCTTTTGTCTCATGTACTGCTGAGAGTACTTCATTACCATCTGCATCTTCTAGTTACACCATTCCAAGTTCATCATCATCTGGGAATGATAAGAAGTCTGATTCTTCATCTGCTACTCCAATTTCGCTAAACACTACAAATCTGGGAAATGTGACTGTGGAGGCTGTCAAAAATCACATGTCAGTACTTTCATGTGTGGTCAGTGCGTATGATTAGCAGATAGCTGGAGGATAGGGAATTCTAATCTTACTTTCGAGGATTACGAGCAGATAGATGAGGATGAAATGGAGCTTATTGACATACAATGGGTCTGGCCAGTGCAATCAGAAGAATTAAAAAGTACAAGAAGAAAATCGGAAAGAAGTTCACTTTTTATCGCAACAGAAAGTTCAGATTTAATACAAAAGCCACAGAATGCTACAACTGCGGTGAACTGGGTCATTTTGCTCATCAATGCAAAAACCCCAAGAAGCAAGGCAACTTAAACCCGTTCAAGCCAAAAGAATTTTATCAAAAGCACAAGGAGAAGCCTGAAGAAACAACCAAAGCTCTAGTTAGCCAAGCAGAAGAAGGATAGGACTGGGGCAAACAATATGATGATCTAATGGGCGCCTTTATGGCCTCAATGGTGAAGAATTTTAAGGCAGGAAAGAATTGTTATTATGAAAGCTATGAATCGTCAGTGATGAATGAGAGCATGACTGAGAAAAAAAATATTCAGCTAAATGTTTTTATAGCTGGAGAGGAAAGCAAGGGAAAAGAGAAAGCTAAGGAGGTAAATAATGAACTTTTGGCAATAATTGAAAAGTTGAAGGAGTTGAATGCTCAACTGACTGCTGACCTGATTGAGTGCACAGAAGCTTACAAAAAGTTAGTTTCAAGAGAAAAAGGTTTTCATCAAAAGATTGTTGATTTGGGTAAACAAAATGAGAAACTAAAAATTAAGTTTTGCAAAATAATCATGCAGTTTTTGTGCATCTCGAGTCAGTACAAAAGTTGAAAGTGGGATTGTCAGCAGCTAGGGCTGAAGCAGAGATGCATAAATGCAATCTCGAGTATTACCAGATTTCTCAGTAAGTTATCAATTACTTTGCTGTTGTGCAAAGGTCATCAAATGATACTTCTGGCTTGGGATTTCGTGCAGTACGACCTCCTCCAAGCTATGTTCCAAGGCCACAAATTGACCTTGAGCTTGAAGTGCATCCAGCTTCTCTAAGCGAGTCTGAGTCTGAAACTGTTCCTGAAAATGTTAGAGCCTTGTCTTCAGATGAAAAGGTATCACTTGACAGTGATGCCCCAATCATCGAAGATATCACTGAGTAGGAACACTCTTCCGAAACATTGAGGCAAAATGGATACACTAGGAAAGGTGTTGAGAAAAAGGCTGTTGAGACCAAGCAGTCAAAATCTGAAATTAAACAAGGTGAGAAGATGGTGACTAAACCCACAAAGGTTTCTAAACCAGTGAATTCAACCTAACCAACCACTACTCTCAAACCAATTGTGTATGTTAGATCATCTATCACACATCAAGGAGAGTGTATTGGAAATTTTCAAAAGAAAAATACGAAGTCTAAAAAAGTAGAGAAGGTGGTTTCCTTTTTTGACAATTTTGGGCCCGGGCAAAGGGTAAAATCAAATAAAAGTTCAACTGGTTTAAGAAACAAAAGTTCATCTTCAAAGGTTCTCACAAGACCTTTGAATTCATCAATTTTTTATGATGAATTCAAACCAAAGACCCAAACTAAAGAGAGGAAGTGTTACCGATGTCGTATAACATGTCATTTTGTTGCTGACTGTAAAGTGGGATTCAGTTCGAGTGATTGTGGTAGTTCGAGGTCTTTCTCACTAAGGGAAACACGCAAGTGTTTTACTTGTGGTGGTAAGGGGCATATTTCTGCTAATTGCGCTAATAACAAAGTAAGAAAGAGTTCGGATGAGGAGATGCGGGTGCATGTTCCAATTGGGAGGTCTAGGAGAGATAGACCAAGTGAAGACGAAATGCAAATTCTTAGAAAATTCAACCCTGATTGTTTTTGGGTGAAAAAATAAATTAAGCAAATGACAAGAGTTTTTGAAAATAGAAGAAATGTTAAAAAGATTGAAAAATGTGTGACTTCATCGGATGATGAGTCACTTGAAAATTTTTCTTCAAGATTCTCATTTTCAAAACAACATACTAAATTTAATTCATTTTGGAAACCCAAGAACCAATCGGGTGGTGACTTCTATAAGAAAGGGGAGGATACGAGTGATGATGGTTATTCAGCCAAGTCATCAAAGAAGAATGGAAATGGTCCATTCAGGGAGACCCGACGCCGAGATGGCGGGGGTCATCGCTTTTGAGAACTAACAAGTTTCCTTTAATTTATTGTGCAGGTTACATCCACTGGCCATATTAGCAATCGTTGTATTGTTGATAGTGAATGTTCTCACCATATGACTGGTGAATTAATCTTGTTAAGAGATGTCAAGCTTGTGAAGGGGAGTTATGTGAACTTCGCTAGAGATAAGGGAGGTCAAATCACAGGGATTAGTAGTTAGACAAATGGAAAGGTTTATTTTGAAAATGTTAAGTTTTGTAAAGAGTTAACTAACAGCTTGTTGAGTGTCTCGCAGATTTGTGATAAAAATTACAATGTGATGTTTGACAAAGAGAGGTGCTACGTGCTCAAGCAAGGATTCAAAATGCCATAGGAGTGGATTCTAATGAAAGCTGAGCGTAGCAAGGACCTCTACGTGCTTGGCGTGGCAAAAGCGGAGACTGTAAATAATGTGGAAACGTGCCTGGTGTCCAAAGCTACTGAACAAGATACACGTTCATGGCCCAGGCGGATGGGACATATCCACATCCGGAAAATGAACCATCTTGTACACAATCATTTAGTTGATGGTGTACCTGTAAAACATTTTCGACTTCCGGATGTGTGTGTCTCATGTAAAATGAGTAAACAGAAAAGGAAGTCTCACAAAACAAAGAAAATCTTTTCTATTGACATCCCCTTGAACTTCTTCACATGGATCTCTTTGGACCCATCAATGTGAATAGCATAGGTGGCGACTCTTATTGTTTTGTGGTGGCAGATGACTTTTCAAGATTTTCATGGGTTACTTTCTTGAAACACAAATCAGAAACTTACGAAAACTTTGTTTTATTGATTAATAGGTTGGAGACACTATATAAGCTAAAAGTGAGGAGTGTAAGATATGAAAATTGGACTGAGTTCAAGAATCACCAAATGTAGGAATTCTGCAATTCCAAAGGCATCCAGCAGCAATTCAGTGCACCATACGAGCCTTAGATGAATGGTGTAGCTGAAAGGAAGAATAGGACTTTGATCGAAACTGCAAGAACGATGCTAGCAGATTCTAAACTTCCCAAAACTTTTTGGAGCGAAGCAGTTGCTACTGCTTTCTTTACCCTTAACCGAGTCTTAATTGTCAAAAGACTCAACAAAACTTGTTATGAATTGCTTCAAAATCGGAAGCCCAATCTAGAACACTTGGAACCTTTCGGGCTCCTTGCACAATGCTGAAGAAGGATTCAAAATTCAATTCTAAAGTAAAAGAGGGTTTCTTTCTAGGATATAGCCTTCCAAACAAATGTGTTTTTAACAAACGCACGGGTGTTGTGGAATTGTGGTATCATGTGGATGTCCAACGACATACACTTATGCCAAACGGGTAGGGACCAGATTCGCTTTTTGATTACAACAAGTTGTTCGAGTCTTTTAATATATCTCCAACTGTTTCTCATGATGAGATAACCTTACAAATGTTATATGATTTGCATAATTCAGATGAATAAGGGATTTCTCATCAACATCAACCTGAAGATGAAGTCATTACACCACATGGGGAATGCACTTCAGGGGTTCATTCTGAAGACTGGTCCCTAGAGGTTGACAACGAGGTATTTGAAGATGCCATCTCCCAAGAACAAGATCAAGATCTTGACAAGAACATCAACAACCTTGATCATAAAGTGGTTGTACAGCAAATGCCTGTCACGCGTGTTTACGTCAATCATTTACTTGACCAAACTATAGGAAATCCTAGTGTAGGAGTGCGGACATGTCATCAAGTGACAAATGAGGAGAGTATGTATGTTGAATTAGAGAAAACTCATGGCAGTCAGGAGCTCTGGATGCATTCAGCTTTTATTTCTCTAATAGAGCCATAGACTGTGCATGAAGCCTTGCATGAGCCTGCCTGGGTGGAGGCCATGCAAGAGGAACTGAATTAATTTCGCAAATTGGGGGTCCGGTACTTGGTAGACCTGCCAAAATGCGAGAAAAAGATTGGCACGCGGTGGGTGCTGCGATGCAAAGGAGATGACAGAGGCGTAGTAGTCCGAAGCAAAGGTCGCTTAGTGGTTCACGGTTTTAGACAAATTGAAGGAATTGATTACGATGAAGTGTTTGCACCTGTGGCGCGACTAGAAGCACTTCGGCTATTTCTTGCTTATGCAGCCCACAAGAAGTTTAAAGTATTTCAGTTGGACGTTAAATCTGTTTTTCTATATGGCTCTTTGAAGGAAACCGTGTATGTTAGTCAGCCACCGAGCTTTGAGGATCCAATCCAGCGGGATCAGGTTTACCTCTTGGACAAAGCACTGTACGGTCTTCATCAGGCCCCGAGAGCCTGGTATGAGACCTTATCGACTCACCTTATTGAACACGGGTTCAATAGGGATCAGATTGACAAAACATTGTTCTTTCGGGAAAGGGGCAATGACATTCTCCTTGTTCAGATTTATGTGGATGACATCATCTTCGGATCTACCGATGAACAACTATGCAAGGAATTCAAAGAGGTGATGATCGATAAATTCGAGATGAGCGCGATGTTAGAGATCAAGTTCTTCCTTGGTTTACATGTAGACCAAACCGATAAAGGGATCATCATACATCAAACCAAGTATATTCAAGATGTGCTAAAACGGTTTGGCATGCGAGTCTCAAAACTAATCTCCACGCCCATTCAGCCCAATCATGGGACTGAGGCTGACCTTAATGGGGAGTTGGTTGTCACACCCCTGCGCCGCGTGCGGAATCCACGGCGCGGTGACGTATGATCAGTTGAATCATGCACAAGTATTGAATAAGAACAACCACAATGGATTACTATGTTTCATAATGTTAAGACAATTGTTTAGTTACAGACAACTATCTACCAAAAGTAAGACAACTACAGACCCAAAATATAGTTACAAAAGAAGACTTCAAACAAGACAATTAAACAATTAGGATTTAGTGAGTTTCTATTCCATCCTAGCATGTTTCTTCATCTTGTTCTATCTTAGAATGGTCTCCTTAGTTGTCTCTTAAAATGTCTTAAACTTGATTACCTGAAACACGTGAAAAGTAACTGTCAACTACAGACGTAGTTGGTGAGAACAATAGGTTTAAACAATTTGTAAACATGAGTTATATGATATAAGACATAGGTAAGTTAAAGCATCATAAGATTCACACGGATGAGCTGCAACCCAAACTAACATCAAGTAAGAAAATGAGTGTAAACAGTCCAATCACTGTTTGCACATGAGTCAACATCTAATATCAAGTCCCAAACCACGTTTGGAGTTAGATAATATGTTAACAGTTTTGAATAAACCATATGTAACCGAAATCTGCAGTTAGTTTATAAAACAGATTTAAAAACTAACTGCAGCAATCGGCCTGTCCCAATGTATGTGTCCGCTTTCCCTTGTTGTGATCACCCAGTACTAACGCTAATGAATATGATACTTGATGGGTTTATAAGTTTGTTTACAACAATGACACCATGTTTTCTGAATCTTACTTTAACCGGATGTGTTAATGTCTTATTGAAAACCTGGATTTAACTCCACGAGTTGAATCCTTTGTTTATGTAACATGAAATGAATCTCTTGATTTGAATACCATGATGTGAACAACTTGACTTGAATACCATGTTTTGAACCAATGAGTTTGAATACCATGTTTTGAACCAATGAGTTGAATACCATGTTTTGAACCACTTGTTATGAATATCATGATGTGATGACCTTGTATAACAACAAGGTTTATAGCAAAAGAAAGGTTGATGAAATCATTTATTTAAAAATGTTTATCCTTTAAAAGAACATTTGAGTAAAACTGTTAACAAACCTTTCAAGAAGACATTTTAAAATCCTTTTTAGTAATAAGGGTTTAATAGTAAATAATTCCTTTAAAACAGTTGACAATTTCCTTGAACAGTTGAAGAATCACTTGGATTCATATGATAAACCTGTAATGTTTATGAATGCACATACACTGTGCAATGAAACAAGATTGAAATAGCGGTTTTGATCACGTGTTCCACCCCAAAAACAGTTATAAAACAGTAAAAGAGGGGCTAAAGTTCTCACCTGTCTGCAGTAGACTCTGAACTAAAACAGTTAGCAAGTAGCAAACAGGACTTCTAACTTGTTCCTATAACATTGTAATCATACATAAGATATAGGATTTATAATTGTATAACTTGATTCATTGATTGACTTGTGATAACTCTTGATATTGTTCAACACTTGAAAGTTATGATTTAGATTACTTGATTGATCATGGGTTCAAGAAACTAATGTGAAATGTTCTTTTATGCATAAGGTGATAAATGTTTATGAGTGTGTTAGCCATCGACTATCATGAGTTACGAAAAGATGTTCCAATGGTTTTAAGTCTTTATGATTGTGAATTGATCTTAAAATTAGGCTAAGTTGCAACTTAAACCTTTTATGACCAAAATCCACTTCTACTTTGAGTTTATGGGCCACACATTGGGCCTTAAGTCCATGAGACCATGATGGTCCTTAAACCAAAACCATAGCCACTTATGTTAACCATTGGGCCAATTGTAGGTGAGATTGGGCCAAGTGAATGTGATGTTGGCCAACCAATATAAGTGTATTCTACGAAACTTTCCAAGGTATCATCGAGCTAATTGAAAGTCTAATGGACCAATATAACTCCCTCGGGCTTACCTCGCACTTATGGGCCTAGTACTAATGCATTTGGGCCAAATTGATTGAAGTTGGGCCGAAAGAGGTTGAGCTGCCAACTTTGGGCAGCGAACCCTTAAGGTTTCAGTCAAGGTTCGGCTACTAAGCTGGAGGGTTCGTTCAAGAGGAGTGGTCCAAGGGTTCGGCCATGAGTCCAAGGTTCGCAACCAGAATGGTTCGGGAGAAAATCTGCATGCATGGTTCGTTGGTCCTCAAATGGTTCGGTGATAGTTCGTGGAAACCCCTAGGGTTCAGTTGGCCGAAGTCTAAAGGTTGACTGGTACCTCCACGAACCATGTAGGGTTCGTGGACTCCATAGGGTTCGTGAATGGCTCGTGGTCTCCCAAAGTTCGACCTCAGCAGGTTAGGGTTCGGCCGTCTGTGGCTCACGAACCATGGGTTCGTTTACTTCACAGATTTGCCCAGCGAGGGTTCGGCTAACGAACCTGTTACCTGCTTCGTCTTCATCATCAATTTACTGATCCTAGACCACGATCTATGCCTGTAAACACTTCAAGGGAGATTGCTATAGGTGCGAAAATAAGGATGGTGTACTAGAACCGGTTTTACATCAAGTTTCAACATAAACATACAAGAAAACCCTAATTTCGTGATCTTTCAAGCTTCATTACCTCGAGATTGGCTGGATGAAACCACGATATTCTTGTACTTTCTGGTAGAGTTTGTTGAGAGCTTCGCGTGGACACCAAGAACACCCAAATCCGTTGAGTAACGAGTGAGATACGATCGTTTAAAGCTTGGTTTTCTAGATAGAGAGAGGGTTCGCGAGTTTGAGAGAAAAATGAGGTTGTTGGCTGAATTAAATGAGGAAAATGGTCTTCTTCAAGGCTTTTATAGCCCGTGTGGTATTCGGGTCCGTTTCGGTCGCTCGGTTCGCGGTTCCGGAACGTAACGCGTATTTTACGCGGTTTTAATTTAAAAAGAGTTGTTAAGCTCATTAAAATGATGAGTTTCAAAATTGTAAAAATATAAAATAATTAATTTAATTATTTTTACTCTTCGTGTGTTGTCGGATCGTTAAACATTCGAAATTACGTGTATACCCGCAATCGCGTACGTTTTCCGATCGTATTAATTATTTAAAGATGTTTAATCGTAATTATAAGTTCAACATTCGTACTATTATGGATCGTCACCCATAACTATACTCAGTCTCGCTTACAGATTACGATTTTGGTTGAATTAATTAATTGTTATACTATTCGTCTCAACACTACGCACTAACACTAACCTGTTACACCGAACGCAGTATATGTATAGGGCTCACTCTCGCTGCCCACCACTGTTTCGATATAACAAGTTACTGTTCTTGCTTAGTGAAATCGACTGTAAATAGATAATACATACTTGTTTTCTGATTACTAAGATCCTGTAACACACAAGCACACATTTTGAACATACGAATCACATTGATGAACTGAACCATGAATAGACACTGTTCTAACACTGTTTACAACTACATGACTATATGCACAAATGTTACATTGGTAGATACCACACTGTATGAAGGTATTATTGGAAGCTTGATGTATCTGACTGTTTCACAGCCAGATATCGTTTTTGCTACAAGCATCTGTGCCAGATATCAATCAAAACCTAAGGTGTCAAATCTGATAGCAGTCAAACTAATTCTTCGTTATCTGGAGGGTACACCAGACACCGATCTGTGGTATCATAAGGATGATAACTTTTCCTTGAATGCCCACAGTGACTCCGACTATGGAGGGTGTAAAACGAATGCCAAGTCCACAACTAGAGGTGCAAAATTCTTAGGGGAAAGACTTGTCTCGTGGCAATGTAAAATGCAAACTTCAGTAGCTACTTCGAGGTGCGAAGCAGAGTACATCGCTGCTGCAAGTTGTTGTTCACAAGTTTTGTGGATACAACAGTAAATGCGAGACTATGGTTGGAATTTTGGTTATTACCCCTATACATGTTGATAACGAGGCTGCTATTGCCATTACCAAAAATCTAGTTTATCATTCGTGCTCAAAACACATTGATATCCGGTTTCATTTCATAAGCGATTGCTATGAAAATAAGCTCATGGATGTGGTAAAGAAAAACACAAATGAGCAACACGCAAACCTCCACACCAAGGCCTTCGAACGAACTCGTTTTGAGTATTTACTCAAACTTAACGGAATTTGGGTCATGGGTGAGGTCATACCAAATCAATTTCCTTCATAATCAATTTTTATTGAATCAACATCAGCTTTTTCTTTATAAAAAAAAAAGATTTTGTGTTTTAGATTTTTAGGGGGAGAAAATTTTGTAAAAATCAAAAACACAAAAACAATATAAAATTTCAAAAAATACAAAAACATTGAAAAATACTATAATTTCAGAAATTGATTGGTCCTAGTGAGAAATAATGGTACATTGTAGCAATCGGAAGCGCATCTGAACCATACTAGAACTTAAACATGATGGGCAATCACAATTACTAAGTTTGATATGTTGGTATGTTTATAACTTAGTTGTTATAACCTTTGACTAAATTATGATCATATTTTGTGGGATACAATTGCTTAGGGCACAGTGCTTAGCTTTGTCCCGAAAGAGTGGTTTTTAATCTCACAATGATTGCATCTTTCTCTAACATCACTTAAATGCTAGTTTCGTTCATTATATGGTTCATTTGTGCATACGAAAGTATCAACCTTGATTCCAAGATCTTGAACACTTTCAATTTATTTTATACTTTGTTGTTTTTCAAAAGAAATTCTAACTTGTTTTTGCATGATCAAGCTAGTCAACACTTGAATTAAATTGTCTCAAGAGCATCATTGTTTGATTAACAATTCACAAAACGGGGATGTGTTCAAGTGAGTGAGGAACATAAAGTTTGTGATTGGTTTGTTCTGACTAATATCACAACTAAGTGATTAGACTCAATTTGGATACACATACTGGCAATCATCTTTTGATTGTGATTTGCTAATTTAATAGATTCATTAACTCAATGAGATTGTGCAGATGATTACAATGCAATATGATCTCACGTCTTCATCTTTCTCACCAAAAATATTTTTTTGTCTTAATTCAGTTTCATGTTTCATTTTAGTCTTTTCAAAAATAATTTTTTTTTGTGTATTTTTGTCACACCCAGAGCCGGCGGGCTGGATCGACTTTCCCGCCGGGCGGAAGATTCCTGGGGCGCGATATCGTTGTGATAATCGAAATGATCAGATTGTTTACATAGCACATGATAAGTAAATGAGAAATGCTAACATGACAACGAAATAGAATTATAAAGTTAAATTACATTGTTTCCTCATAATTTAACTAAGTAAATCTAATCAAAAGAATCAATGACTTCATATCTTGTATCTGTACAAGATATACAAAATATGATTCATGGTTTTGTCATCCAAAAGTATGCAACACAAAAGTAGCTAGGCCTTCTTAAATTCCACTAGCTAAGTCCATGTAATCCTGGTGACTAAACTTGTTCGTCACCTGAGAAAACATGTATTTAAACAAAGTCAACACTAGGTTGGTGAGTTCACAAGTTTGATAATTGAAAACCTTTAATGTTCGCATACACAATAACAATGTCATTTATGTTACTTGTATGTTGTTTGCTTCACCCGTTCACACAATGGCCTCTCCATAGTTATATGTACAAGTGATATCTTATCCTATTAATTATGCTTATATATAGGGCATATGTAGGGGAACCAAGCCACTGCCAACATCCCACCACATAACTAATAGAACTCCACACTACTTGCAATACAACTATAGATATCCATTTCATTTCACCCGTCCATCTGTGTTCATCACCCGTTGTATCATATGTAGCATACTATAATAAGAAGATTTTAGTTATTAAACCGAAGTATTGATAAACCCTCAATGTGTTAAGGAAATTAGATTAATTTAATCTGATCCTTGTTATTTCTATTCTTGTGCAGTTAACTATTAATCACTTTTAGATATTATGAGTGTTAGTTAACCAATTGTTATTTGTTCTCAACTTGAAGTGCATAGAGCCTAATCGAAACGTAATCAGATTACAATGCATCCGATTTACCTCTACCACTTTGTGTAACCATAGACCTCATCGAAACGGTTAATAGTGTTATGACTTGAGAGAATAAATTCCTCAATCTACTAGTCAACAGGTAAACGATGGATTAAATACAATTATAACTGCAGATTTATATCACCATGTGTCGCTTTCCAGACCCTGACTTGAGTAGCCCTGTTACCGGTCATACGTTACCGGCCAATAATTGAGTACGATCAACATACTAGCCCTACAAGCTAGAGGTTTGTCAAACCTATGGTACCACTATGCTATCGTCGGTTTAGTCACATCAAACTAACTGGTCAGCGATTTATGAAGGGACTTACAATGATCAAACTTGAGTACATGGCACATGATTGAAATGATATAATGCAGACAGTTCAATAGTAATCAATTGTATTGTGTTCATCAATGTTGTTTGTTCGCAATGTTGTATGTTCTCGTTGTTGTTAACAAAGTTAAATAAGAACTTGTCTTATTACATTATGTTATTTGTTGTGTAAATGATGTTGTTATCATGAAGTTACATTATCATGATTATCATTCATTGTTGTTACATATAATCACCATGTTGTCACTAAAATGTGGTAAGAACTAGTCTTACTACACTTAGTCGACTCAGGTGGTGGATGATTCTTGTTCCATGTTATCCGGTAATATGTTTCGAGTTTTAAGCTAAGTGTTATAAGCACTTGTCTTATTACACTTAGTTAAGTCGAGAGTTGAATGATATTATGAAGATGTGTTATCTTCATATCATTCATGTGTTTTGTTCTTGTCATCCTGTTCAACTGTGATTATTTCAATGTTCATGCTTGTAAGAATAACTAAGTGTTGTAAGATATAATCATAGTATAAGTGATATGTTAAACATAAAACTTTTAAATAAATAAAAGTTAAGCATGTTTGTCAGCCGCGAGAGTTTAAAATCAGTGAAGATTAGAAAAGGGGCGTATAAACTCACCAACCTAGTGTTGACTTTGTTTAAATGCAAGTTTTCTCAGGTGACGAACATGTTTAGTCACCAGGATTACAGGGACTTAGCTAGTGGACTTTAAGAAGGCCTAGCTACTTTTGTGTTGCATACTTTTGGATGAAAAAACCATGAATCATCTTTTGTATATCTTGTACAGATACAAGATATGAACTCATTGATTCTTTTGATTAGATTTACTTAGTTAAATTATGAGGAAACAATGTAATTTAACTTTGTAATTTTATTTCATTGTCATGTTAGCATTTCTCATTTACTTATCATGTGCTATGTAAACAGTCTGATCATTTCGATTATCACAACGATATCGCGCCCCGAGAACCTTCCGCCCGGCGGGAAAGTCGATCCAGCCCGCCGGCTCGGGGTGTGACAATTTTAATATAAACTTTAAAAAAAAATCAAAATGATTTTCTGTTTATATCTGATGTTGAATCAATAATAATTGATTGATTGTATTCAACACTGAAACACCAAGTTTTTGTTTTGTTTTGACTATTTATGGTTAAATCTAAAATTTCAAAGTGTTGAAGGTTCGTGAGAATTTGTGTAATAGTGTTGCAGAACCTATTGAAGAGATGAGGCAAACGAACCTATTCTAGGTTTGTTCAATGGTTCGTCTATTAAGGTTTGCCCAAGGTTTCGTCCAGAAAGCTTTGTTCAAGGGTTCGTCCAGGTAGGTTTGTTCAAGGGTTCGTTTAAGAGGTTCGTTCAAAGGTTTGTTCAAGGGTTCGTTTGAATCTTTTGAAAGTATATATAAAAAGGTTCGTTCATTGATTCGTCACTTTTACTGCTTTGCGAGAGACGAACCTCTACTTGTTCTAAACTGATGTTTTGATTTCTTGACTTTCTGAGTGATTGCCATATACCATTTGATTTGTCTTGTTGTCGTGAATACAAAAAGGTAAATTGATTGAAATTTCACGGCTGGATTTGTCTAGATCTAGGTTTTAAGTTTTAGTTAGCCGAACACTTAACAGTTGAATAAACCATATTTAATCCAAGATTTATAAAAAATATACTTTCTTTAAAGTTGTTAATGGGATCATGGCGTACATTCTGATGTTTTCAATTTGATCTAATTCATAAAATTGGATTTTGATTTGAAAAAACAGGCAGGTTCGTTGGGTTTGACAGGTTTGTGCCGAACGTTGACTTTATCAACATGCGAACCTTTAAATCTTAGAGGTTCGTTTGAACAAGGGTTCGTATCTGATGTCTAGGTTCGTCTGAATCATAGGTTCTTCAATGTGGACTTAGGTTTGTCTGGAGCTTAGGTTCTTTTACATTGTTAGGTTCGGCTAAGGTGTAGGTTCTCAGGACTTAAGACATAGAAATTTTTTAAACATTTTTTGATTTCAGTGATGAATTGAATTATGTTTCTGATATTTTTTTGTTTTAATTGAATATATGGAAAACTTAGCTTTTGGTGACAAACATAATATACGTGCTTACTTGAATCCAACTGCCAAAAATGGCAAGGAGTTTAGACCAATGATTGAGTTTTTGAGACGTTCAAGGATTTATTATACTATATCCAATCACTGTCACTTCTACAGATCTCATATTCAAAGCTTCTGGGAGTCACCAAGATTGACCACAATCAATGATGCTTCGGTTATTGAGGCTAATGTAAGAAAAGTTCTAAGATTCGATGGAAAAGCTAAAGGAATGACTCTAATCCCTGAACGATGCATTAAAGGATGTTTCTTGAGAGTTAAATACTTTGGAGTATGCAGTGAGTATTCCATCAAGAAGGGAAAACTACCTCTTCAGTATAAATTTTTAGCACACGTGTTACTTCATTGTATAAGCATGAGGAGGGGTACATTTGATGAACTGAGAGATTTAATGACATCGGCCATGGTTGCATTGATCTTAAACAAGCCATTCAACTTATCTGCTATGATTTTCTGATATTTATCTAATAACATTACAAAAGCTAAGGATAAGTTCTTAATGTATCCGAGATTTGTTCAGATGCTCATTGATGAGGGTTGTGGATGATAGATTGAAACTAAAGCACATGACAGATTCTAGTTTGGGAAAAGTAAAGACTTGTCAAAAAAGAATTGACGTAGTGCTTACTATAGATCCAATATGTCACTGTGCGAGGGTTAATTATGTTGAACCACCAAATGATGCTTGGAGGAATGAAGATTCTGGTTCTGACAATGAAAACATGGATGATGCTCAACCACCACCACCTCTTCCTCCACAAGATCCACCAGTTCAACAAGTACATGAACAATCTTCACCGGTTCATCAACAAGAACAATCACCACCAAGAGCTGCACGAACTTCGTTGGAACCTCTTCAAGTCATATATCGAGATCAACTAGCAGTTTCTGAGCAAACAACTGCTACTGCATCACCATCAAATGTTGAAGTCGAAGATTTTTTTGATGAATGGAACAGACTTCATCTGAGTCTGAATTAGAAAATGTTCAAGTCAGGAACCTAATGGTTCGTAGGTTGATGAGAAATACTATTCAGCAACAACAGAGAAGGGTAGATCAAGAAGATAGAAGCGATCCAGATTTTGTTGTTATAGAAGATGAGCCAGAATCCTCTCGTCCGGAGAAGAAGAAAAGAATGGCTAGTGTACCCAGGAAGAAGAAAACTAGGTCACCAAGGATTATTCTATCTTCTCATGTGGATACTACTTCTACATTTGCTTCTGTTATTACATCATCTATTACAGTATCTATTGAAGCTACAATGCCAAGTGCATCAATTCATATTCCTGTGTGTGTTGCACCGTCTGTTGAAGCCACTACAGTTACCACATCGTTACCAGAGAAGACTACTACACAAGTTGATAATATGTTTGAAGGATTCGATGAATTGGATCTGAATTTTTCTTTGGAATATGATGATACAGAGCTTAAACAAAGGATATCACTTCTGTTTTTAGAATTTGATAAGTATAGGAAGCAGAAGGAGAAAGTTGATTCTGAGCAATCTTCCTCCTCCATTCAAAGCGAAATTGATACGATGAAGCTTCAGATTGATCAATTACATAGGTGGAAAGAAGAGGATCAAAAAGAAAAATGGATTATGAACGATCAGATTATCTCTTAGGAAAGATTTGATCAGGAACAAACTAAAAAGATGATCATTCATGAAGAAGAAAATCGTTTATTGAAGAAAAAGATGAGTGATCTTCAAGCTGAAACTGTTTACAATGAAGCATAAATTAGTGAAGATGCAGAAATTCATGTGTGTGAAGAGAATGTTGTTGATCCTGTTGTTGTCAACATAGAAGAAGAGGATGATGAGCAGAGAGTGGATTATGAGGATTCGGATTACGATGAACATCCGAGTATTGACGCACATAATGATGATGGTGATGATGGTGTAGCTGGTGTTAGTGGATCTAGGGGGCAAAACTCTATCAGTGGTGCGATTGCAATTTACAATCCATCAGAAATTTCATTAGATGCCACTCCAATCTCAGTTGCTGAAGCAAATCAAGCCAAATATTTTGAATAAATTGAAATTGAAGATATAACTGATGAGGAATGTCAAAAGAGAGTTGTTGATGAGACATTGCCTACGCTTGCTGATTTATTTAAACGAGTTGGAGAAGAAGAGTTGCAGAGATATATTGATAAACCTAGTAATGGCAAAGAGCTTGAAGAAGGAGAAATTGAAACTGACTATACTAAGGAAGAGCTTGAAGGAATGTTTGGTGTGGATGCTGTAAAGACGTGATAGGACCGGCGATTTCACTTTGGACTGAAGGTTAGGGTTTGCACACACGACGAACATGAAGATGATGAACAAAATCAAATGGTATATTGATAGAATCGAATGATTACATGATTGAATCCACATCATAAAAGAAAAAAGTGTTGCCGAGGAGAGATCGAGCATGATTTCTCCCCCTCTCGTGCTCAAACCCAAGAACACACAAAAACCTTAAACCCTAAAATCTGGAAACTGGTTTATAGAGGGGCTGTAGCCCATTCTCCCGAATGGAGACATTCGGCCCCTCATTCGACCGAATGGATCCTTTTACATGAAATCCATTTGCATATGCTCCTGCGAACGACTCAGTTTCTAGTGCAACAACACACAAATACATACAAGTGATTACAAATAAGCAAATACAAATCTAATCTATTCGAACAGCAGCGGACACCCAAAATATGCACCAACAGATGCGAATGACCATAGAAAGTCAAGTATTGCTGATAAACTGCCTACTGGAGATGAAGGAGTAACAGTTGAATTTGAAGACGTTGGTACGTCTGAAGAAAACATGTATAACTTACCAACCTTGGCAAAATTATTCAAAGTTGAAGCTAATGATAAATGCCAGTTTGTGTTAAGTGGAAATTTGAGGACTAAAATGCCAACGGAGTTGTGGAGAGAGGCTCCAGAGGAACAGAAATACATTGTTGATAACTTGTCTATTTTTAGACAATTCATTGAGAAATTTGATCAGCCTGATTTCTAAATCGTCCAAAACAAGCTTCGAGGTTTAAGATATGATCCAAATCAAAGATGCATGGGAAGATACTGAGCTATGGTTATTATCATAACATTCCTGGTGAGTTGAAAAACCGAGGATGTTAGGTAGTTAAGCGAGTCGATGGGTGCCAATACTTTGGGAAGGACTATGATTTGATGACATTACCGTCTTTTGAATGTACGCAACTTTCCAGATTGAAGATGATTAAGCCTTTTCAAACTGATCGTAATGAAAGATTTGAGATTCTACTGAAGCGTGAAGCAAAAAAAGGATGGAATTGGTTGGTTCTACAATTTTATAGTTTTGAAGCAAAATTCATATGTTTATCCAAAGCCTAAGGTGTACTCAAGACCAAGGCTAAGGAAAATGGAACAAGACTGGACTCCACTTTTCAAATTATGGTTTTATGATGAGATATCGTATGAAGAAGTTATTTTGTTGAAAGAAAATGATCATTGGAGAGTTATCAGGCAACTCGATCTTGTGTGGCTTGTTAACTGCTCTATACAAGACATTGGAACTCTTAATGAGGCTTTGATTTCTGCAAAAGATGGATACCATGATGTTGGAATCAGCTATATAGATATGGCCCTACAATTTCAAACCATTGCTAGAATGTGCAATACATTGGGAATTCATTCGGGTTGTAATTGGAAGGATGTCAATTATTTGTATGTGGAGGTGATGGCATAACAAAAAGAGATTGATGAAAGGGATGCTATAATTGAAGCAGAAAGATTGGAAAAGATTACAAGTTATGCACGCAACAGATAATATTTTTGAAGGTCAATCATCGAGTGTGACTCGAACTGACGAATGAAGAATATAGATCAAGATTTTGCAGACTTGCAGCAACTATTAAGGGGGAGTTTGTTGATGCATAATGTAATAGGTTGCTTTCAAGTCAGTTTTGGTTAAATTAGAGGTCTTTTAGCAAGGTTCGTCTGGCCCACGAACCTATGCACTTTTGTTAAAGAGCAGCGAACCTACGGTTTATGTTTTGTATAGGTTCGTCCAGCGAACCTATTGGTTCGTCTGGCGAACCTAGTGGTTCGTGAGGGTTCGTATACCTTGTATAGTTTCGTCTGTCTTAGTAGTATATATTTACAGGTTCTTTGTAATGTAGTTGACAGTTGTTGTGTGCATCTTGTAATTGATCTTATTATAAATGAGAATGGTATTTGCAAGTATGATTGTGTTTACTTCAGTTCATATAAGTGTTATCTAGATTCCACATAGATAAAACTGTTAATAGAATCCGTATTATACCGATCCGAAGCTACCAACACATTCCGAGCCGGTTCAGTATGTTGGATGTAAAACCTGCTGGTACCCCACTGGCTCTTAATCACGGGATTACTCCAAAAGAAAAGGGGGAGTTAATTGATGCTACACTGTATCGAGGAATTATCGGATCTCTCATGTACCTTACAACATCTAGGCCAGACATCATGTTTGCTACTTGCCTGTGTGCACGCTACTAATCAAAACCAAGAGTGTCTCATCTCATTGCTGTAAAAAGGATTTTTCGTTATCTGAAGGGAACTCCAGATCTGGGATTGTGGTACCCTAAGGATGATAACTTTGAGCTTACTGCCTAAAGTGATTCGGACTAAGGGGTTGCAAGGGAGATTTCAAGTCAACATATGCATGGTGTCAATTCTTTGGAACACGCCTAGTTACCTGGCAGTGCGAGAAGCAAACATCTGTTCCCAGAGAGCCGATATTTACACTAAGGCTTTTGATAAGCCCAGATTTTTATATCTGCTTTTGGCTAATGGTGTCAGAAAAGTAGATGAAGTCATTTCTCAAATTGATTCTAACAAATGATCATTTTTCTTAATTTTGTATATATTTCCTAAAAAAAAATTAAAAACATAAAAAGATTTTATGTTTTAGCATTTTAGGGGTAGAAAAATCAGAAAATAAAAAAAAACATTAAATTTTTTTTCTTTGATCCAACCAGTATGGAAGTGATATCACGCTGGTCGTATACTTGGAAGCAAAGTTTGTTTATAACACTTGAAAGCACAATGATGTTATAGTGTGTTGTATTGATAGGTCGGACATACAGATTCTTGAGAACTAGGGTGATTACTCAAAATGTTTGACTTGTGGGAATTTCACCTAGAAAACTAGTTAAATGACAAACATTTAATGGTTCAAATCGTGCATACACCTGCTATCATAGAATTTATGAGGTTTCCAATCATATCCAAGTTAATGTCCGTACACGTGCCATATTGATGGTTTCCGCATAGCTGAAGCCGTCCATTCGGATGAGAATGAGGATATTAACCATAAAAGAAAATATAATCCGATTATGTACATGTGCCACATGCTGGGTCTCAGCCTAGTTGAAGTCATCCATTCAGATAGGATAAGCGAGAAAAAGACAAAAATAAAATAAGCTTCATTCCATATATGTGCCATATACTGGGTTGCAGCCTAGTTGAAGCCATCCATTTGGATGAGAGCAAAGCTTAGTCAATATACGTCTCACACGTGCCATATTGCTTTGTAAAGACCTAGCTGAAGCCATCCATGAGATTGTGTTGCTCTTAAGCAGTTATTCGAAAGAAAATACAAAAAGAGAATGAATTGGAACCTTTTAGGGTTTATGATCACTGGTCTTAATTATGTTTAGATAAATTGTTACCTAGTTTCAAGTTTAACAGGTTGACTGAAGTTAGTCAAACAGTTGGAAGCTATGATTGATTACCTGTGGTGTTAGATGATGTTTGTTCAAGCTTAAAGTGGACAAATATATCAATAATCACATCATGACTCTATATGTTTAATGTGGCAACCAGTACCAGATCGTCCGGCAAGTCCGTACGGTACGTCTTCTTTCAATATTTAGTATGTGTAAATACAATGTGTAAACAGTTGTGTGACAACAGGACTAAGAAAAACAAACAACAGTCGTATGTGTTTAAGTGAAAATTTAAGTACAGTAAGTACAACAACTCATGTGAAACAACAATGTGAAAACAAATGACAAAAGCATAACGGTTGCGATCTGATGTCCACAAATAACAGGAATCAGATGGCCGGCAATTCAGTGAGAAAACAATGTAAATTTAATGATAACAGTGTGAAAATAGGTAAGTTTAGTTGAGTTCGTTAGTGAGGAAATAAAATTCAAATTACAATTCAGTATCATTTACTAATAATGAACTGACAGTAAAGTAAAGTAAGAAAAATGAATTTAAAAGATTTACTAGGAATAACCAGTTTCAAAATGTCAAAATAAAACCATTATTATTAAACACGTAAAATACGCGTTTACGTTCTAGAAACGTAACGAAAACAAGAATCGAGCAACCGAAACGAACCCGAGCTACTACGGGGTATAAAAACCCTAAAACCATTAAATATCTCATTTAATTTCATCACCAACCTCCTTTCCCTCTCTCTCATCCGGCTCACCTCTCTCTCTCTCTAGATTTTCACCACAAAAACCCTCATATCTCACCCGTTTCTTAGCCAAATCTTGCAAATAATCTATCAAATCGAAGCTCTCAATATCCTCTACACGAAACTACAACCAAATCAGGGAGTGAAAACAACCAAAAACGAGGTAAATCGAGCTGCAAGTTTCGGATTTCTAGTGTTTTCACCCCTTAGTTTGAACCTCACGGTTTAACCGGTTAAAACCCTTCCTTTTCAAACCCTACACCTTCGTAACTAGTTCTCACATACACAACCACAGAAAACCACCATTAAACTCGGCTAAAACTCGAAATGAGCACCATGTTGGTGACCGACTCACTGCCCAGCCGAAGGGGACATTCGGCCGAATGGGGGGGACCGGATGAGCCTAGGGACGAAAGGGGAGCCTCCATTCGCATGCACCACTGACCGAATGGGTGTACGACCGAATGGCTCTTTCGGGGGAGAGATCCATTCGCATGACAATGGGCATTCGGCCGAACATTAACATTCACATGGCCATTCGCATGAGTTTCTTATTTGGTCGGCAACCTTCATTCGCATGCATGGACTTGTTCGCATGATGTTTCCTTCGCATGGGTAGTCTGGTTTGGGTGCACTCCATTCGTACGGGCAGCTCTCATTCGTCCCACATTCCTTAACACCCTAAACCTTGTAAATCACATCTTGGAATAACACTAATAAACAACATGCTTGGAGTTATGGGTGTTAACTAGTTTTTACTACAAAGGTGGTGAAGGGTTTTGTTAAACCAACTATATAACATCTAAAAATCTTTTCTCATAAAGTTTAAAGTGGTAAGATTCATCACCTAAAACACATATTAAAATGTTCAAGAAATGAAAACCATTCTAAGTTACTACAAGGGCAACATACAAAGTTTTAATATTTAAACCTAAGTTTATTGTCACCCCCCGAGACGGCAGGCTGGATCGACTTTCCCGTTGGGCGGAAGGTTCTCGGGGCGCGATATCGTTTGATAATCAAAATGATCAGATTCTTTGCATAGCACATGATATATAAATGAGAAATGCTAACATGACAATGATATAGAATTACAAGTTAAATTACAATGTTTTGTTCATAATTTAACAAGTAAATCTATCCAAAAGAATCAATGAGTTTCTATCTTGTAACTGTACAAGATCTGCAAGAGATGATTCATTGTTTTGTCATTCAAAAGTATGCTTGACACAAAATGTAGCTAGGTCTTCTAAAAGTCCACTAGCTATGTTCCTGAATGCTGGTGACTAAACATGTTCGTCACCTGACAAAACATGCATTTAAACGAAGTCAACACTAGGTTGGTGAGTTCATAAGTTTCATAATTGAAAGCATTGATTTGTTCACATACACAGTCCCAAAGTCACACATGATACTTGCTTATGTTTGTTTCATCTGTTCACACAGTGGCCTCTCTATAGTTATATTTACATGTAGTACCTCATCCTATTAGCTATGCTTATACATAGGGCATATGTAATAGAGCTCAACTCCACTTCCAATACAACTATAGATACCCATTTTCATCTCACATGTTCTTCTCGTTTGATATTCACCCGTTCGTTTGTGTTCATCGCCCAGTGTTATATGTAGAATAATATAATAAGAGGGGTTTAGTTATCAAACCGAAGTATTGATAACCCTCAATGTGTTAAGGAAAATTGATTATTTTAATCGTATCCTTATTATTATTCTCTCACTTGTGGTGTTAACTGTTAATCACTACTAAAAATAAAAGTGTTGGTTAACCATTTGATATCTGTTCTCTGCTTGAAGTGCATGGAACCTAAAAGGAATCCATTGCAATCCTCACATAATCAGATTACAATGCATCCAATTTACCTCTACCACCTTGTATTCCAATAGGCCTCAACGAAACTATTACCAGTAATGTGACATGAGAGAAAATCAATTCATCAGTCTACTAGTCAATAGGATCGATGTATTAATTACAATTATCACTGTAGATTAATATCACCATGTGTCGCTTACCAGACCCTGACTGATTGTCGCCTTGTAACCGGTCATACGTTGCCGGCCAAATGTTCAATACGATCAACATACCAGCCCTACAAGCCGGAGGTTTGTCAAACCTATGGTACCACTATGCTATCGTCGGTTTAGTCACGTCAAACTAACTGGTCAGCGATTTGTGTGAGGGACTTACAATGATCAACTTGAATACATGGCACATGATTGTCGTGATATAATACAGACAGTTCAATAGTAATCAATTGTTCTAGTGTTCACCAATGTTGTATGTTCTCAATGTTGTGTGTTCTCATTGTTCTTAACAAAGTTGTATAAGAACTTGTCTAATTATACAATGTTAGTTGTTGTGTGAATGATGTTGTTATCATGAAGGTACGTTATCATGATTATCATTCTTGTTGTTCCATATGGTCACCCTGTTGCCACTACAGTGTTGTAAGAGCTAGTCTTACTACACTTAGTCGACTCAGGTGGTGGATGATATTTGTTTCATGTTATCTCATAGTCCTCACCGAGTTGTATGCATAGTGTTATAAGAACTTGTCCTATTACACGTAGCTAACTCCGATGGTGAATGATATTATGAAGATATATTATCTTCATATCATTCATGTTTGTTCTTGTTGTTGTCATCATGTTCACCTATGATAATCTCATTGTTTGTTCTTGTAAGAATAATTAAATTATATAAGATAGAATCTTACAACTACATTATTATATTGTGTTGATGATTCATGAAGCTACTTTATCTTGTTTCATCCTAGTTGTCTCGGTCATGTTATGATCAAAAAAACATGCATACAATGATAAGCGATAATAAGTCAAGCAATATTAACGAAAACTAGTTCTAACATACACCATCTCTGAAAACACCATGGAACCTTGAATGGGGACAATTCAAGGGTAAGCCTAGGTGCGGCCGAAGGAGGCACCCAGGTTGCCGAAAGGCTGGGGCCGAAGGGGACTGGGCGAAAGGGACTGGGCGAAAGAGCCTGGCCGCATGGCCATGGGCCTGCCAAACCACTGCCGACCGAACCATCTTGGACCGAAAGGATCCATTCGTGTGTTGTCATTCGGGCATGCCCCATTCGCACTGCTCTTCCATTCGGCCAACACTCGTATGCAGAAAAACTTTGATTCGGCCAACCACCTTGATTCGTCTACCATTCGATCGGCCATGTCAGTTGGTCAGCTGTGATTCGGTCACTCTCATTCGATCAGGTCTAGGGCCATTCGTTTGGTCCACGTGATTGGCTTGACCCATGGAATTCATTCGGCCCACAATTTCATTCGGCATATGGTTAAGTATTCGGCCCACTTAATATGTGATATAAACAAACACATATCATTAATAATCACATGAGAACAACATGCAAGGGATGGTAACTATTACTACAAAGGTGGTGGGTTTCGGTTTAAGGAACTCCACAAAAATCTAAAACCTTAAGTTCTTACAATGGTGACATGGTTAAGTATGCACTATGTAACAAGTATTTCAAGGGTAACAAAGACAATGTGTAAGACCGTAAACTATAAACCTAAATTTATACTTGGGTTAATTTTGCAAAACTCCCCGTCAATACAATTAACTAACATTTTATGACACGGTTTGGATTTTCAAGAATAGGGTTTAAGGCAAACAAAGGTCAAAACAAGGTTGAACTTGTAACACATAACGAGATACACTAAGCTCAATCTAATTTGATTAAGTGTTAGTATGACCTATCACAATAGAACCGAGGCCGAATATTGACCAACACCGATGAGTGTTAGCCAACTTTAGGGCTAGCACATACACGCACACAGATTCCTATAACTTATACTTATAAGTTACAGACAATGTGAAATCAATACATGATCATGAAAACTACATCGAGTACAACAAAGAGCGCGTGCATATATTGTAAGAATTCAGTCAACCACAACAACTACAAGGTGAGTTCATACGCCCCTTTTCTAATCTTAATCGATTTTAAACTCTCGGGGCTGAGAAACATGGTCATAGGGTTCGTGGGAAGGGTTTTCAAAATTCTAGTGAGCGAGAGAGAACCGGGAAAGTAAGTTTGGAGAGAGAAAGAGGGTGGAATAAATGAGGTAGATGAACTCATTTAGGGTATTTATACCCTGAGTAAGTTCGGGTTCGTTTCGTTTGCTCGGTTTTTGTCTTCGTCATCGTAACGCACGTTATTTACGTATTTTAAAATAAATAGTTTTATTTCTAAGTTTTAAGGTAGTTATTCCTAGTAAATCTTCTAAATTTGTTTTTCTTAATTTAATTCATCGAATATCGTTTATTTTAAAGGTTTCGTCAGATCGCGTCACCTTCGCGCGTATTAGTTCGAATCGTCACCCGAACGAACACGACGATGGTTTTGCTTTCTGACTTTTGTTTTCTACTTTTCAGTCATCATTTCAGAACTTTAAACTCACAGATATGTTTGTGTGAATCGTCACCCACACAGACATACTGTCAGTTCGTTATTCTGAAACGACACTGCAATTATGTTTTGAATTTGTGTTTCCTCGCTGACGGACTCAACTAAACTTTCTGTTTTCACATTGATAACCTTGAATTCACGTTGTTTTCATACTGAGTTATCGGCCATCTGATTCCTGTCATCTATGGATATCAGATAGCAACCGATATGTTCTTGTCATTTGTTTGTACATTGTTGTTTCTCTTGATTCCTTGTTTTAACTGTAATTAGGTTTTCACCTACATACAAAAAACTTGTTGTTTATCGTGAGTTGTTGTACTTATAGTATTTAAGTTTTCACTTAAACACGGTACAACTGTTGCTTTTTATCAGAGTTTTGTTATCATGCACACTGTTTACACATTGTATTTACACACAGTAAATAGTGAAAGTACACATACCGTACGGACTTGCCGGACGATCAGGTACAGGATGTCACAGTCTCCCCTTGTTAAAGAAATTTCGTCCCGAAATTTAAGCTTCATTTTCGGGCATTACTTCTTCAAATAGGTGGGGATACTTTGTCTTCATGTGATCCTCACGCTCACAGGTAAATTATGGTCAGCGCTTGGAGTTCCAACGAACCTTTACAATAGGAATACGGCTTCGTTTCAGTCTCTTGACTTCACGATCCATAATCCTTACAGGTTCTTCAATGAAATGTAATTGTTCATCCACTTGTATCTCTTCCAGAGGTATGATCAATGATTCATCAGTGAGACATCGCTTAAGATTCGATACATGATATACATCGTGTACTCCGCTGAGTTCATCAGGGAGTCTGAGTCTGTATGCCACAGGACCTATACGTTGAGTTATCTCAAACGGTCCGACATACCTTGGTGCTAACTTGCCTTTAGCCCCAAAACGAACCACTCCTTTCAACGAGGACACTTTCAACATGACTCGGTCACCCACTTGGAATTCCAAAGGCTTTCGCCGTTTGTCTGCATAACTCTTTGGCGGCTACGTGTTGCTTGTAATCTTTGTTGTATCTGGGCTATCTTATCAGTAGTTTCTTGAATAAGTTTAGGCCTAGTAATTTTGTTTTCTCCCACTTCGGTTCAACAAATTGGAGACCGACATTTTCTACCATATAGTGCTTCAAACGAAGCACATCCGATACTGCTGTGGTAGCTGTTGTTGGAGGAGAACTCGATAAGTGGTAAATGTTTATCCCAACATCCACCGAAGTCTAGGATGCATGTTCTCAACATATCCTCTAGGGTTTGAATCGTTAGCTCGCTTTGTCCATCTGTTTGTGGATGATAGGCAGTGCTCAGGTTGACACTTGTCCCTAAGGATTGTTGCAATGATTTCCAGAACCGTGATGTAAATCAACCGTCCCGGTATGAAATAATAGACAAAGGCACACCGTGCCGTACTTTTGTTTCATCAACATAGAGTCTTGCTAGCTTTTCCATCTTGTAGTTCTCTCTGATCGGCAAGAAATGTGCGGACTTGGTCAATCGATCAACGATGACCCAAATCGAATCGTGTCTGCTGGAAGTGCGGGGTAGGATGGTAATAAAATCCATAGCTATTTGTTCCCACTTCCATTGTGGTATATCTGGTTGCTCCAGCAAACCTGACGGTTTTTGGTGTTCAGCTTTGACTTTGGCACATGTTAAGCATTTGCCAACATAAGTAGCAACATCCTTCTTCATACCCGGCCACCAATAAAATGACCTAAGATCATGGTACATCTAGTCAGCACCAGGATGAACGGAATAACATGTCTTGTGTGCCTCGTCAAGTATGAGTGTTCGAAGTTCATCTATTGCCGGGATCCAAACACGATCCTGAAAATTGATAACTCCATCTTGTTTTGTCTCGATATGTTTCTCGGCTCCACAATCGAGCTCATGTTTCAAGTTGTTTCTTGCCATTAGTTCTTGTTGTGCTTGTATGATTTGATCTCTCAGACTTGTTTGCACGGTCATTCCCATTGCTCGAACGCGCAAAGGTTTGACTCCTTCCTTCCGACTCAAAGCATCTGCAACAACATTTTCTTTGCCAGGATGGTATTTGATCACACAATCGTAATCGTTCAGGAGCTCAACCCAACGACTCTGTCTCATGTTAAGCTCCTTCTGATCAAATATGTGCTGTAAACTTTTGTGATTAGTGAAGATAGTGCATTTGGTACCATACAGGTAATGTCTCCAAATATTTAAAGCAAAAACAACATCTCCCAGTTCTAAGTCGTGTGTTGTGTAGTTTTTTCATGTATCTACAGCTGTCTTGATGCGTAGGCAATGACTTTTTCTCGTTGCATTAAAACACAACCGAGTCCCTGATGGGATGCATTACAGTATACTACAAAGTCATCATTGCCCTCTGGGAGTGTTAAGATTGGAGCATTGCACAATCTTTGTTTCAGTGTTTGAAATGCCTCTTCTTGTTTCTGTGTCCACATGAATGGTTCGCTCTTCTGTGTGAGTTTGGTGAGAGGCAAGGCTATCTTAGAGAAATTCGAAATGAATCTCCTGTAATAAACCGCCAATCCCAAGAATGATCTGATCTCTGTCGGTGTTGTGGGCACATCCCAGTTCTTGATTGCTTCAATATTGGCCGGATCCACATGAATACCATTACTGTTAATCACGTGACCCAAAAACTGAACTTCTAGAGTTGCTCGTCTTTCAGGAGTTCCAATACTGTCTTGAGATGTTGTTCATGTACCTTCTCGCTTCTTGAATAGATCAGTATATCATCAATAAAGATGATAACAAACTGGTCTAGGTACGGCTTGCACACCCGGTTCATAAGATCCATGAACACTGCCGGTACGTTCGTCAGTCCAAATGGCATCACCATGAACTCGTAGTGACCATATCGGGTACGAAATGCCGTCTTGGGTATGCCTTCCTCTTGAATATAGAGCTGGTGATAACCTGAACGCAGGTCTGTCTTTGAGAAGTACTAAGCTCCCTATAACTGATAAAACAAGTCATCAATCCTCGGTAACGGGTACCGATTCTGGATGGTGAGTTTGTTGAGCTCTCTTTAATCGATGTACATTCTGAAAGATCCATCTTTCTTCTTGACAAAAAGAACCGGAGCTCCCCACGGTGAGAAAGTCGTTCGAATGAATCCTTTATTGAGTAGCTCTTGTAGTAGATTGGACAGTTCCTGCATTTCTAATGGTGCAAGTCTATAAGGAGACTTAGCCATAGGAACCGCTCTAGGGATCAAATCAATTCGAAACTGCACCGATCTCTCAGGTGGCAGTCTTGGTAAATCATCCGGAAACACGTCCACATAGTCCTTCACAACTGGTACATCTTGAATCTTGATTGCTTTCTTGTCTTTCTCTACCACATGAGCTAGGAACGCGATATACTGTTTTCTTAGGTACTTGCGAGCCTTCATGCTGGATATTATCTTGACACTGCGGTTTGCTTGATCTCCAAGAATTTCCAAGATCTGATTGTTTTCCACTGGAATACGTAGTAGCTTTTAGGAACAGACGAACTCAACTCCGTTAAGAGATAGCCAATCCATTCCGACTATGATATCGAAACTGCCCAGGTCCATCCGTATCAAATCGATGGAGAATGTGTGATCACCAAGTGTTAGTGGGCAATTCCTAAGTACTGTGTCAACTATTATTTGTTTGTCGTTTGCTATCTCAATAGTATAAGGGGAGTCTAACGATTCGACAACATGATTAAGATGGCATGCAAAGTCGGATGAGATAAAACTCTAATCCGCACCAGTATAAAATAATATGGATGCATAAAAGTCAGATAGGAGAAAAGTACCCGTGACCACATTCGGGTCTTGTCGAGCAGCAGCGGCTCCAATCTGAAAGGCTCTTCCTCTTGCTACTTGAGCCCTTGGTTGATTCTTCTTGGGACAATCCCGAGAAAAGTGTCCAGGCTCGCCACAGTTGTAGCAAGACCTGTTATCAGCTGCAGCAGTAGTAGCTGCATTGTTGTTTCTGTTCTGGTTCCCCATGCCCTTGCATTGATTGGCCCAATGACCAAACTTCCCGCAGTTAGTGCATTGTCTGCACTAGGTGTTTGGTGGATGATGATACTGGCAGCTGTTGCACAATGGTGCTGTGCTAGTGTAGGGCCTCTTGATCTGTAGAGGTAGTGGTTGATTGATCATCAGTGTTTGAGTGGTCGCAGCAAAATTCTTGACCACTTTTTGTTTCCTAGCTGAGCCTTTGTCCGGCTTTCTTGAATTCCCAGCCCTTACTGCTTCGGTTTCTTTCTTCAGTGCCCCAGAGGAAACCATCAAGTCTGTCAGTGTTGATGATAGAGTAACAGCCATCTCTAAGGTAGTTGGATGAGAAGCGATGACATGACCTTGAATGCAAGCCGGTAGTCCCCCGACAAACCGCTCGATGCGTTTTTCCAGTGTTGGCACTATGTCTGGTGCCAATGTAGCCAGCTCATGAAATCTTGTGGTGTAGGCCAGATGCCCAGCACCAATCATGACAAGGTTGAGTAGCTCAGTTTCAACCTTCTTTAGCTCGTTCCTAGGGCAAAACTCTGCCCTCAACATAGTCTTGAAATCCTCCCAAGGCATGGACAATGCCTCGTCCCTGCCCCTAGTCTGAACTTGGGCGTTCCACCATGTCAATGCTCGTTTGTTGAACGAGCCAGCAGCATACCTCACTCTATGCTGATCAGGAGAGCCACTGATATCTAGGGTTGTCTCCATCTTCTCTATCCATTGGATCAATCCGACGGCACCCTCACTGCCACTGAAGCTCGGTGGCTTGCATCCTACAAAATTCTTGTAGGAATAGTCCTGATGGTGTTTGGTGTTGCCACTGCCTTCCCTAGATGAGTTGGCAAGGTTGTTACTGTTGTTGCTGTTGATTCTATTCATCATATCGGGAATCACATCCCTCAGTTGACTGGTCAGCAGTGTGGCCAGTGTTATAGTAGCAGGATTCAACTCGTGGTTGGGTGGTGGCAGAGGAGGAGGTGGAGGTGGATATGTTGGAGAGTCAGGTGGTGTAGGTGTCGAAGAGTGTGGAGCTGAATCTTGTGGTGGTGGCAGTAAAGCTGCTGGTGGTCTTCTTGGTGGAATTCTGATCATAACTGAAAGAAAATTGGTTGGTGCAGTGATCAGACGCATAAGACATATGCACATAGAATCTTATGTTGTATGTTCTCTACATGAGGGTCCCAAGGTTATAGTCTAGGCCAAACCGTTTATGTAATATGACCTATATTTCTCTATAACCATGGCTTTGATACCAATCTGTCACACCCCGAGCCGGCGGGCTAGGTCGACTTTCCCGTATGGCGGAAGGTTCTCGGGGCGCGATATCATTTGATAATCAAAATGATCAGATTGTTTGTATAGCACATGATATATAAATGAGAAATGCTAACATGACAATGATATAGAATTATAAGTTAAATTACAATGTTTTGTTCATAATTTAACAAGTAAATCTATCCAAAAGAATCAATGTGTAACATCACTGTACTTCAGGTCGTCCGTACATCCGTACGATTGTACTGTTACTACCTGATATAATAATTATTAATGAAAATGAATTATTGGATGCATTATTTAATGATTATCATTGTTATTGGCATACATGCTTAGAACATATTGTTATACGCGTAAACCATGGGAAGTTAGTTGTAACTCAACTAAACAGAACCAGAGAGTTTATCACAGATGATTATACGGATCATGGACTTTGTTTTGGAATGAAAGGAATTAGGAGTTTGTTATGGTCGGATTGCTAAACATTGTCAAGGACACATGGTCATGGTTTATCGAAATAGCGGTGGGACGGTGTAGGGGAGGTTGCGATCTACCTCTGCATATGCCCTATATATATGCATATTTCGGTCTATCATGGATGTGTCAGTGACTTGGTTAGTGGGTTTTGGATTGGGATTGATAATATTTAAGTTAATAAAATAATGAAAGTATAATTGGAATTAATTATGCGATGGTGAGGTTACGAACACAATTTAAATGCGAATATTGATTCAGAAATATTAACTTTATAATGTATTCGCGTGGGTGATGATTCACAAGGATATAGTTATTAAGAATAATATCCTGAAACGATATTCCATAAACTGTAAATCAAATCGAAATACGATACGAGTGTCGGATTCGGAAAGGTGACGACCTTTACGAATACATACGCGAGTAACGCGTTTCGACGAGATAATTAAATAATATTTATTGATAATAAAATAAGAAAAATAAATTAAAAACATTTATTAGGAAACACAACCTAAAATAAATTGGAATACATTAATTTATTAAATAAATGATTTAACGAAAATAAATGGTGACCTTTTATTTAAACAATCTTAATTGAAAACTATTTTATTGAAAACGAAACATATTTATTTGAATGACTTAAGTTTTAAATATATTTTACGAGCATAACCGGTCTTTTAATAATGTTATCGCGATAAGAACGAGGCCGAGCACGCGGGGGAAGGATACGCGATATAAGGAAGAAGAGTCATTCTTCTTCCCCATAACACACAAACCCTTTCTCTCTCTAGTTCACCCAAAAACACACAAACATTTTCTCTCCACCTTCTCTCTACCATAACTCCTTCATCTCTTGACGAATTTTTGGGATCTTGGCGCCTACGCGACCGCGTGACCGAGAGGAACAAGGAGATACAAAGAAACTTGTCATTTGACCAGTAGATCGAGGTAAATCTACGTGTTTATTTGCGGTTTTGTGGATGGATCGTGAATCCTAAATTTGTTGTAGTTATAACCGGTTTGATCATGCATAAAATCCTAGAAATAGACATGTACTTGGATCGATACAAGGAAGATGATATTTGGGTGGCTGGTTCAAGACACATCATGGGGCCGAACCAGGAAATGCTCCCCAGCCGAACCTGTTTCAGCAAAGAAGAAAGGGGAGCCGAACCTTTCTGAGGTGGCGAACCTCCATGGGCGGGAAAAGAAAGGGTGGCCGAACCTTTCCTTTCAGCCGAACCTTGCTCAGCTTCCAAACCATAGCAGCGAACCCTAGGAGCTGCGAACCTTCAGACAAACCAAGGGGCTGGCCGAACCCTGGCCAGCCGAAGCTCATTGCCTGGCCGAACCTTGGAAGAGACGAACCTAGAAGCTGAATACACGCGAACCCTAATGTTCGGAACGAACCTAGTTGGCGAACCTTTATGCCCCGAACCATCCCTATACAGCCGAACCTTGTGCCCATCGAATCTAGTAACTTGAACGAACCTAGGCTGTTTCAACGACATACATGTGGCGAACCTTTCCTTAGCATGGCCGAACCTCCTACGTCCGAACCCTCATGCAAACTAGGCGAACCCTAACATGTGGTTTAGTTTTATCAGCCGAACCTATGCATGAAAATGACATAGGTTCGCTGCCCCTAAGGGGATAAAACCTAATTTCGGTTTAACTAAAGGGTTGGTGATAAATTGTGTATCATGAACATATACATACAGACACATATGTATTCATGCATGTATGAGAAACTACAACAACCACCACCTTTTCAATTTATAAAACAAAACTCAATATCTTAGACTTATATACATTGGATATCCTATTAGCACAATTTAAGCTTGATTTATTCAAATATGGACTAAAACTTAACGACTTAAAGTGTGGTGGTTGGTTTAAATGTGATCGTGCATGCATAAATAAACAGATGACTAAGATTTCCTAGGAAATACATAGATAATCTCATAGAACGATTTTCATTTTAAGATAGTTGAAACTTAACAAGTATAAACTATATTTTAATGAGAAACATTTGTGAAATGCTATCTATACTATTTTAACTTAGATTGAACCAACTAAGTTAATGAATGCTTAAGAGTTAAAATAAACATAGATGGAAACTTATTGATAATGAAATGCATATACTCATGAACATGAACACATATTAAATTACAGATTATTGAGTTGTTGTTGATTTCATACACGCGAGCGCGCATTCTGCGATAACATAAATTCTAAGGACTCAGGTGAGTTCTCATACCCTCCCTTTTAAACTATTTTGTTTTAAAAGTCGGAGGTGAAACATGTATACCAACTTTAAAATTATTTTGATAACACAAGGATGAATACATGTTTATCAATATGATATTCACATTATAGAACTATCATTATTTATGGATTATCACTTATTATCTTATATCCGTGTAACATTGTCATTGACTTCGGTCAATAGCAAAGATTACATGTATTGCCACTTGGATTATCACAACTCCATGAATCACTGCCTTTAACTTCGGTTAGTTGCATCTGATTTCATGTATTGTCACGTGGTTAGCCACCACTCCGTGGATCATGTCTTTAACTTATGTTAATTACATAATATCCATGTATAGTCACAGATATTATTTGAGAATATTGATGTTGAGATTGGTTGAATGGTTATGTGGTTGATTATCTATTATTGTCTATGATTAGCTATGATTATCTATGAATATGTGAGATAGGTGAATGTGTGTTTGTTTATGTGTTTGATTGTTGTGTTGGGAGATGTGTTGGATTTTCACGCAGGCACTCTTGTGGATCTTCTCAGATAAACTATAAGTTTTTATACTCATTTTTCTAAAACTTTTATAAAACCTTTTTCAAACACAAACTTTTATACTCATTTTATAAAATCCTTTTAAGTATAAAAACTTATGATTACTCACCAACTACTTCGTAGTTGACACTTGATTTTCTTACATGTTTCAGGTGATGAAGCTAAGTAGGTTGAAGAAGATGAATTCTCACTTTTGGACATCATCACATAGGGTCTCGGACTTAGCTAAAATTAACTAAAATTCTGGCGATTAGAGTTTAGTTAGTTTAGCTAATTCTTTTGTGTAACTGATGTATTTAATTCATGATAGACATGATTTTTGTGTAAGTAATTTGGTTGATTGAATGATATGTGATGATTTAATTTAGATGCCCACGAGCTTTTGAACAATCTACACATCCCTCGTGGCATCCCGACGTTTCCGACATCGGTCGGGGTGTTACAGATTGGTATCAGAGCCTGGGTTATAGGGAATTAGGTTACTAGAAATGGATGGCCTAGTCTATAACTGTAGGATACCCTAGTATGAAGTTACTTCATACACTAGTTAGTATATTCAGGATTTCATGCTTATGTGTTTATTACATGTTAACTGAGCTCCTGTTATACAACTGATTTATATATACTGCTTACTAATTATTTGCTTACTTGTGCCCTAATGACTCGATAAGGACATACTCGTGGTGTATTGTAAAGGTGGTGGGACGGTGGTTTGGGCGGTTGCGACCTACCCTTATCATATGCCCTATATATATATACCATTTACAGTACATCGGGTGGATGTCAGTATTGAGGAATAAGGGAACTACCCTTTTGGGACACTTATCTGCTTAAGAACTTAACTGTTTAGGAAATTATCTGCTTTAGGATTTATTTGATAGATGGTGGGATGTTGGCTGGGGCAGTTGCGACTGACCCCTACATATGCCCTATACATATACCATTTGTAGTGTATTGGGGGTCTGTCAGTGTCAGGAACTTAGGATATTACTAGGAATTTTTGTAAAGTTGAGATTGATGGGATATGGATGTTGATGGTATGTTTGTTGGATTGGTTTGGATTGACTCATGGATGATCACACTTGATGAACACTTATAAAATCACTTGTGAACACATTTATTGGACACGTGGGGTGCATAGGATTAACGAACGATATGAGCGATTAGTGATGGAATATGGATTTGGGTGATGATATAGACACTTGGTGATAATATAAACACATAGTGATGATACTAACACCTAGTGATGGTATGGACACTTGATGAGAATACATTATAGGGAGGATATGAACACTTAGTGACAATAAGAGCACTCAGTGATGATATGAACCCTTATTGATGATTATGGACATTGAGATTTGGTATGGAATTTAGTGAACTTAGACATTAGGGGAACTTTAATGTCAGGTGAACTTAGACATTAGGTGAACTTAGAAATAGGTAAACCTACATGTCAGATGAACTTAGACATTAGGCGAACCTAATTGTCCAAGGGAACTAGAGGCCACTTCACTCAAAATTATCCTACCTAGGATAAGGTTTGTGAAGTGAGACTATGGTAAGATACATGATACACCCTAAATGCTAACAAGGGCATAATCGTGGTGCAATGGAACGGTGGTGGGACGGTGTAGGGGAGATTGCGATCTACCTCTGCATATGCCCTATATATAAGCTTGTTGCATTGCATCGGGAGGTTGTCAATGTTGGTATAGGGTGGGGAATGTATGGAACTTTGGAATGGTTAGTTAATATTAGCTATGACCAACTAGGACACTTAGTATAATATTAGGAAAGTTATAAATGTTATGAGTTTAATGACAGATAGGAGAAAAAATATAGTTCCCATATGTAATCTTAACTGTCTAAATGAACTCATTTGACCATTGTTTGTATGACTTACGTTGTAAACGGTAGTAACATGTTTCTAATTCAACAGAAACATGCCGCCGCACCGTCACAACGAAGATGACTCGAACAATGAAGATGCTAACAACAGTAATGCCAATTCCAGCATACAAGAGTTAGCAACGCTTATCTCTGGATTGGTGAATCAACTGACACAAGCCAATGAATCTCTTGCTCAAAACAGAGGTGGTGCAAACCCACCAACTTGCACATTCAAACACTTCAACTCCTGTAATCCACAGAAGTTTACGGGTGCTGAGTCAGCCACTGGTCTGCTGCAGTGGTTTGAGAGTATGGAGAACACTTTCATCAACAGCGATTGCTCCGATAATCTGAAAGTTCGTTATGCCACTAGTGTTTTCCAAAAGAGAGCACTAACATGGTGGAATGGGGAGAAATGAACTAGGGGAGTAGATGCTGCCCTTCCACTGACTTGGACGGAGTTCAAGAACTTAATGACCACTGAATTCTGTCCCCGCAGCGAAATGAGGAAACTGGAGACTGAGTTCTGGGAACTCAAGCAAGATAGCGGCGAGAATGTTATGTACAATACTCGTTTTCACGAGTATAGTCTACTGGTACCTCATTTGGTGACGCCATTGTAGAGAGCAATTGAGAAGTACATCAGTGGTCTGCCCATGCAGATCCAAGACACTGTATACGGGAGCAACCCCAAAACACTTGATGCTGCGATCCATTTATCTGCTACACTCACCAATAATCATGTGAAGGCTGGAACTCTCACAAGAAAAGGAACAAAGAAGGCTGAGGTGAAGACTACTACAAAGGAAGCAAAGACTGAGATCAAGACTGAGGCTGCTAGTTCGTCAAAGAGCAGCAACAAAAAGAGGAAGACTAGAAACTTCATGGTCACTGCTCTTGCTGCTAAGTCCGCGCAGCAATCATCAAATAACACTACTGCCAGGAATTATGTTGGGAACACTCCCCAATGTAATACCTGCCGATACCACCATGCACCTAACTTGCCGTGTCGCGTCTGCAACAACTGTGGCAAGTATGGTCATTTTGCCAATGTTTGTCGGAGTGCTCCGGAAGCACAAAGGATGCATCCTGCACCGCTTGCACTGCCAGCTCCGCAAGCTCAACCAATTCTAGTTGTTCCCGTTCGCCAGGTACCTCATCCACAGGCAAGAGCATGTTATGAGTGTGGCGAAGTGGGTCATTTCAGGAATCAATGCCCAAAGTTGACTGGAAACAATCAGAGGGTGGCAAGAGGAAGAGCGTTTCAACTGAATGCTCCAGCGGCTCAAGCCAACCAGGATGTGATCAACGGTACATTTCTGATCAACAACTCTTATGCATCTGTCTTATTTGATTCTGGTGCCGATAGGGGTTTCGTTTCATATGATTTTGAATGCATGCTTGGTAGAACACGTACACACTTAGATAAACCGTTTAACGTGGATATGGCTGACGGAAACCCTATTGATATTGACACTGTTATTATCGGATGTACTGTGAACTTAAATGATCTCGTTTTTCCGATTGATCTTATACCTATGCATCTTGGTAGCTTTGATGTTATCATAGGCATGGATTGGTTAGCCACCCATAAAGCGGAGATAGTATGTCATGAGAAATACATTCGTATTCCCTTACCTTCGGGTGAAACTTTAAGGGTTTTTGGAGAAACTTCTAGCAAAGGTCTTAAGCTGATGTCATGCACTAAAGCACACAAGTACCTTAGGAAGAAATGTATAGCATTTTTAGCACACATTGTGGAGAAGAAAGAGAAAGGAAAGAGGATTGAAGATGTTCCTGTGATAAGAGATTTTCCTGAAGTATTTCCAGATGATTTGCTGGGTCTTCCACCAGAACGTCAAGTAGAGTTTCGAATTGACTTAGTACCTGGTGCGAATCCAGTCGCCAAAGCTCCTTACAGACTTGCGCCTTCGGAGTTGCAAGAATTGGCGAGCCAATTGCAAGAACTGACTGATAAAGGATTTATTCGCCCGAGCCATCCGCCATGGGGTGCACCGGTCCAGTTTGTTTAGAAGAAGGACGGGTCATTCCAAATGTGCATCGACTACCGCGAATTGAACAAGCTTACAATTAAGAATCGATACCCACTGCCGCGCATCGATGATCTCTTCGATCAGCTCCAACGCTCGGCATGGTTTTCAAAGATCGATCTTAGGTCTGGATATCATCAGCTTCGCGTACATGATGATGATATTACAAAGACAGCTTTCAGAACAAGATATTGCCATTATGAATTTCTGGTAATGCCCTTCGGCCTTACAAATGTACCTGCGGTTTTCATGGACCTCATGAACCGTGTCTGCAAGCCGTACTTGGACAAATTTGTGATTGTATTCATTGATGATATTTTGATCTACTCAAAGACCAAGGAAGAACACGAGAAACACCTTAAGTTGGTTTTGGAAATCCTAAGGGAAGAGCGACTGTATGCGAAATTCTCTAAGTGTGAATTTTGGCTTTAGGAAGTTCAATTTTTGGGACACATAGTCAATGAAAATGGTCTTTACGTGGATCCAGCGAAGATTGATGCGGTAAAGAATTGGAGTACACCGAAGACACCGACGGAGATTCGATTGTTTCTCGGACTTTCCGGTTACTACCGGTGGTTCATTTCGAATTTCTCCAGGATTGCTGTCCCAATCACTTCTTTGACTCAAAAGAATAAACCTTATGAGTGGGGACCAAAGCAAGAAGAGGCATTTCAGACCTTGAAGCAGAAACTTTGTGATGCTCCTGTCTTGACATTGCCAGATGGAAATGATGATTTTGTAGTCTACTGTGATGCATCCTACCTAGCTCTCGGTTTTGTTCTCATGCAACGGGGAAAGGTTGTGGCCTACGCATCAAGACAGTTGAAAATTCATGAGAAGAACTACACCACACACGACTTGGAACTTGGTGCAGTCGTGTTTGCCTTGAAGATATGGAGACATTATCTTTATGGCACTAAGTGTGTAGTGTTCACTGACCATAAGAGTTTACAACATATTCTCAATCAGAAGGAACTTAATATGAGACAACAGAGATGGGTTGAGCTGTTAAACGATTATGACTTTGAAATTCGCTACCATCCTAGTAAGGCGAATGTAGTAGCAGATGCGCTTAGTCGCAAAAGTCAATTTCAGATCCATAGTGTCCGAGTGCACACTAGTCTCCGAAATGATGTTCTCACACCCCAACAACACTCATTAGCTCAAGATAACTTGAAAAATGAGATGTCTTGCAGGGCTGAAATTTTATTGGAAACTAAGGATGATGGTTTAATGTATTATTTGAATCGGTTGTGGATACCGAACAGAGGTGATCTTAGGATGGTGATTATGGATGAAGCTCATAAGTCTCGTTATTCAATTCATCCGGGTTCTGAGAAGATGTATCAAGACCTTAGGGGATTGTACTGGTGGCCTGGAATGAAGAAGGATATTGCTGAGTATGTGTCCACGTGCCTTAACTGTGCTAAAGTCAAGGCAGAACACCAGCGACCTTCGGGATTATTATTACAACCAGAAATACCCATGTGGAAGTGGGAGAATATCTCCATGGATTTTATTACCAAACTTCAACAAACCGCAAACGGAAAAGATAGCATTTGGGTAATAGTTGATACATTAACCAAGTCGGCTCATTTCTTACCGATACGTGAGACGTACCCTGTGCGGAAGTTAGCTCGTATCTACATTGATGAGATCATTAGCCGACATGGTATTCCCTTAAGCATAATATCGGATCGTGATGCTCGCTTCACGGCATGATTTTGGGAATCACTTCATGAAGCATTCGGAACAAGATTGGATCTTAGCACTGCCTATCATCCTCAAACAGATGGACAGACGGAGCGAACAATTCAGACATTGGAAGACATGTTAAGAGCTTGTGTCATCGACTTTGGTGGCAATTGGGAAAGCCATTTACCATTGGTTGAGTTCTCGTATAACAAAAGTTATCACGCGAGCATTGGTATGGCACCGTTTGAAGCTCTTTATGGCAGGAAATGTCGGTCACCTATTTGTTGGACCGGAGTCAGTGATTCACAGATTACTGGTCCCGAGATTATTCAGGAAATGACTGACAAGATCCGCCAGATCCGCGACAACCTGTTAGCTGCACGCAGTCGGCAGAAAAGCTACGCGGACAAACGAAGGAAGCCTTTAGAGTTTGAAGTGGGAGATATGGTATTGCTTAAAGTCTCGCCTTGGAAAGGTGTTGTACGATTTGGGAAGAAGGGTAAACTTGCTCCACGTTATGTTGGCCCATTCAAGATCCTTGAACGAATCGGGAGGGTTGCCTACAAGTTGGAACGGCCTCCTGAACTTAGTAATGTGCACCCGACGTTTCACGTGTCCAATTTAAGAAAGTGCTTAGCTGATCAGGATCTTCAGGTACCACTCGATGACATTCGCGTCGATGATACCATGCATTTTGTTGAAAAACCGGTGGAGATAATGGATCGTGAGGTTAAAAAGCTCAAACGCAATAGAATTCCAATTGTCAAAGTACGTTGGGAATCGAAGTGGGGTCCAGAATTCACTTGGGAGCGGGAAGATCAGATGAAGCTTGAGTACCCACATTTATTTACTACGGTCACTTCAAGTTGAATTTTGGGACGAAATTCCCTTAACAAGGGGAGACTGTAACATCACTGTACTTCAGGTCGTCCGTACATCCGTACGATTGTACTGTTATGACCTGATATAATAATTATTAATGAAAATGAATTATTGGATGCATTATTTAATGATTATCACTATTATTGGTATACATGCTTAGAACAAATTGTTATACGCGTAAACCATGGGAAGTTAGTTGTAACTCAACTAAACACAACCAGGGAGTTTATCGCAGATGATTATACGGATCATGGACTTTGTTTTGGAATGAAAGGAATTAGGAGTTTGTTATGGTTGGATTGCTAAACATTGTCAAGGACACATGGTCATGGTTTATCGAAATAGCGGTGGGACGGTGTAGGGAAGGTTGCGATCTACCTCTGCATATGCCCTATATATATGCATATTTCGGTCTATCATGGATGAGTCAGTGACTTGGTTAGTGGGTTTTGGATTGGGATTGATAATATTTAAGTTAATAAAATAATGAAAGTATAATTGGAAATAATTATGCGATGGTGAGGTTACGAACACAATTTAAATGCGAATATTGATTCAGAAATATTAACTTAATAATGTATTCGCGTGGGTGACGATTCACAAGGATATAGTTATTAAGAATAATATCCTGAAACGATATTCCATAAACTGTAAATCAAATCGAAATACGATACGAGTGTCGGATTCGGAAAGATGTTTCAACGACATACATGTGGCGAACCTTTCCTTAGCATGGCCGAACCTCCTAGGTCCAAACCCTCATGCAAACTAGGCGAACCCTAACATGTGGTTTAGTTTTATCAGCCGAACCTATGCATGAAAATGACATAGGTTCGCTGCCCCTAAGGGGATAAAACCTAATTTCGGCTTAACTAAAGGGTTGGTGATAAATTGTGTATCATGAACATATACATACAGACACATATGTATTCATGCATGTATGAGAAACTACAACAACCACCACCTTTTCAATTTATAAAATAAAACTCAATATCTTAGACTTATATACAATGGATATCCTATTAGCACAATTTAAGCTTGATTTATTCAAATATGGACTAAAACTTAACGACTTAAAGTGTGGTGGTTGGTTTAAATGTGATCGTGCATGCATAAATAAACAGATGACTAAGATTTCCTAGGAAATACATAGATAATCTCGTAGCATGATTTTCATTTTAAGATAGTTGAAACTTAACAAGTATAAACTATATGTTAATGAGAAACATTTATGAAATGCTAGGTATACTATTTTAACTTAGATTGAGCCAACTAAGTTAATGAATGCTTAAGAGTTAAAATAAACATAGATGGAAACTTATTGATAATGAAATGCATATATTCATGAACATGAACACATATTAAATTACAGATTATTGAGTTGTTGTTGATTTCATACACGCGAGCGCGCATTCTGCGATAACATAAATTCTAAGGACTCAGGTGAGTTCTCATACCCTCCCTTCGGTCAATAGCAAAGATTACATGTATTGCCACTTGGATTATCACAACTCCATGAATCATTGCATTTAACTTCGGTTAGTTGCGTCTGATTTCATGTATTGTCACGTGGTTAGCCACCACTCCGTGGATCATGTCTTTAACTTATGTTAATTACATAATATCCTTGTATAGTCACATATATTATTTGAGAATATTGATGATGAGATTGGTTGAATGGTTATGTGGTTGATTATCTATTATTGTCTATGATTAGCTATGATTATCTATGAATATGTGAGATAGGTGAATGTGTGTTTGTTTATGTGTTTGATTGTTGTGTTGGGAGATGTGTTGGACTTTCACGCAGGTACTCTTGTGGATCTTCTCAGATAAACTATAAGTCTTTATACTCATTTTTCTAAAACTTTTATAAAACCTTTTTCAAACACAAACTTTTATACTCATTTTATAAAATCCTTTTAAGTATAAAAACTTATGATTACTCACCAACTACTTCGTAGTTGACACTTGATTTTCTTACATGTTTCAGGTGATGAAGCTAAGTAGGTTGAAGAAGATGAATTCTCACTTTTGGACATCATCACATAGGGTCTCGGACTTAGCTAAAATTAACTAAAATTCTGGCGATTAGAGTTTAGTTAGTTTAGCTAATTCTTTTGTGTAACTGATGTATTTAATTCATGATAGACATGATTTTTGTGTAAGTAATTTGGTTGATTGAATGATATGTGATGATTTAATTTAGATGCCCACGAGCTTTTGAACAATCTACACATCCCTCGTGGCATCCCGTCGTTTCCGCCATCGGTCGGGGTGTTACACAATGAGTTTCTATCTTGTAGCTGTACAAGATCTACAAGAGATGATTCATTGGTTTGTCATTCAAAAGTATGCTTGACACAAAATGTAGCTAGGTCTTCTAAAAGTCCACTAGCTATGTTCCTGAATGCGGGTGACTAAACATGTTCGTCACCCGAGAAAACATGCATTTAAACGAAGTCAACACTAGGTTGGTGAGTTCATAAGTTTGATAATTGAAAGCATTGATTTGTTCACATACACAGTCCGAATGTCACACATGATACTTCCTTATGTTTGTTTCATCTGTTCACACAATGGCCTCTCTATAGTTATATTTACAAGTAGTACCTCATCCTATTAGCTATGCTTATATATAGGGCATATGTAGGGGAACAAGCCCCAGCCAACATCCCACCACATATCTAATAGAGCTTAACACCACTTGCAATACAACTATAGTTACCCATTTTCATCTCACATGTTCATCCCGTTTGATATTCACCCGTCCGTTTGTGTTCATCGCCCCGTGTTATATGTAGAATAATATAATAAGAGGGGTTTAGTTATCAAACCGAAGTATTGGTAACCCTCAATGTGTTAAGGAGAATATATTAGTTTAATCTTATCCTTATTATTATTCTCTCACTTATGGTGTTAACTGTTAATCACTACTAATAATAGAAGTGTTGGATAACCATTTGATATTTGTTCTCTGCTTGAAGTGCATAGAGCCTAAAAGGAATCCATTGCAATCCTCACGTAATCAGATTACAATGCATCCGATTTACCTCTACCACCTTGGACCACTGCCTGCCGAACCACTGCCTGCTTGAAGTGCCTGCCAAACCACTGCCGACTGAACCACCTTGGACCGAAAGGATCCATTCGTGTGTTGTTATTCGGGCATGCCCCATTCGCAGTGATCCTCCATTCAGCCAACACTCATACGCAGAACAACTTTGATTCGGCCAACCACCTTGATTCGGCTACCATTCGATCGGCCATGTCAGTTGGTCAGGTGTTATTCGGCCACTCTCATTCGATCAGGTCTAGGGCCATTTGTTTGGTCCACGTGATTGGCTTGACACATGGGATTCATTCGGTCCACAATTTCATTCGGCATATGGTTAAGTATTCGGCCCACTTAATATGTGATATAAACAAACACATATCATTAATAATCACATGAGAACAACATGCAAGGGATGGTAACTATTACTACAAAGGTGGTGGGTTTCGGTTTAAGGAACTCCACAAAAATCTAAAACCTTAAGTTCTTACAATGGTGACATGGTTAAGTATGCACTATGTAACAAGTATTTCAAGGGTAACAAAGACAATGTGTAAGACCTTAAAATATAAACCTAAATTTATACTTGGGTTAATTTTGCAAAACTCCCCGTTAATACAATTAACTAACATTTTATGACACGGTTTTGGATTTTTAATAATAGGGTTTAAGGCAAACAAAGGTCAAAACAAGGTTGAACTTGTTACACATAACGAGATACACTAAGCTCAATCTAATTTGATTAAGTGTTAGTATGACCTACAACAATAGAACCGAGGCCGAATGATGACCAAGACCGATGAGTGTTAGCCAACTTTAGGGCTAACACATACACGCCCACAGATTCCTATAACTTATACTTATAAGTTACAGACAACGTGAAATCAATACATGATCGTGAAAATTACATCGAGTACAACAAAGAGCGCGTGCATATCTTGTAAGAACTTAGTCAACCACAACAACTACAAGGTGAGTTCATACGCCCCTTTTCTAATCTTAATCAATTTTAAACTCTCGGGGCTGAGAAACATGGTCATAGGGTTCGTGGGAAGGGTTTTCAAACCGGTTAAGGTTAGGTTCGAGCAAAGGCACAAAACCCTAATTTTCGCATTCTTTGCAGCTAAATACCTCGAATTTGGTTGGATTTTGACTCAGATCAGTTGTACTTCTAGGTAGAGGATGTGTATAGCTTCGATTCGGCACCAAGCACACAAGATTTCATCAAGTAGTGGGTGAGATTTTTGGATTTGAAGTTTCAAAATTCTAGAGAGAGAGAGAACCGGGAAAGTGAGTTTAGAGAGAGAAAGAGGGTGGAATAAATGAGGTAGATGAACTCAGTTAGGGTATTTATATCCTGAGTGAGTTCGGGTTCGTTTCGTTTGCTCGGTTTTTTTCTTCGTCATCGTAACGCACGTTATTTACGTATTTTAAAATAAATAGTTTTCTTTCTAAGTTTTAAGGTAGTTATTCCTAGTAAATCTTCTAAATTTGTTTTTCTTAATTTAATTCATCGAATATCGTTTATTTTAAAGGTTTCGCCAGATTGCGTCACCTTCGCGCGTGTTCGTTCGAATCGTCACCCGAACGAACACGACGATGGCTTTGCTTTCTGACTTTTGTTTTCAACTTTTCATTCATCATTTCAGAACTTTAAACTCACAGATATGTTTGTGTGAATCGTCACCCACACAGACACACAGACACACTGTCAGTTCGTTATTCTGAAACGATACTACAATTATGTTTTGAATTGTGTCTCCTCGCTGACAGACTCAACTAAACTTCCTGTTTTCACATTGATAACCTTGAATTCACATTGTTTTCATACTAAGTGTCACACCCCGAGCCGGCGGGATTGGATCGAAGTCCCCGTCGGGCGGAAGGTTCCCGGGGCGCGATATCGTGAGTGATAATCGAAGTGATCAGATTGTTTACATTGCACATGATATAAATGAGAAACGCTAAATAGGATAGCATTACAAAGTTAAATTACATCTGTATCGTTCATAATTTAACAATGTAAATCTATCATAAACATCATCAGATATCTATCTTGTAACTGCACAAGATATACAAAATAATTGAATAGTGATGTTTCAAAAATATGCAGGTCCAAAAATACTAAGTCTTCTATCTGAAGTCCTAGTCCAAAAGCATAAGCTTCCTAATTGACCTGTTCGTCACCTGACAAGTCATGAAAAAATAAATTCTACAAATGGTTGGTGAGTTCAAATAGTTTAGTAATTGAAAATTATTTGAAAACCTTTTTCGGTAAAGACCCTAACCTCATTAACATCAAATGTAATATCCATATCGGTATGCTTATATATAGGGCATACCCCTGAGTCGAGCCTACAAACTCGCCTAGACGCCGCCCCACCACATACTAATACGCATATGACACTGTTGTTAATGATAATTAAGCATTTTTACCTAACACACACTTCCATTCACAATAGTTCAAACGTACACTCAAAACCTTTGTTAAACCCTCGGGTAACAACCTTAATCTCATTAACATCACATGTGTCATCCAGATCGGTATGCTTATATATAGGGCATACCCCTGAGTCGAGCCTACAAACCCGCCCAGACGCTGTCCCACCACATACTAATCCACATGGGACATTGGTGTTAATGAAAATTAAGCATTTTACCCCTAACATTATCTCAGATGATTCTTCAGTTCATTGTTCCTGTAAATACAATAATCTGTAATCTATGTTGATTCCTTAAGCTTATCACAATAATGATCAACCAAAGTAATTGTAGAAACAGTTAAATAAATGCTTAATTAAATAAATAAATAAACATTTAATAAAATCTATGTCCTAATGATTGGGCCTTGGTCAACTCGAGTGGACTAGTCTAGCAATCAGGTACTTAGTAGTAAAGGAGATCTGTAGACCTCATCAAACATGTGACCTATAATCAATCAGTCTAGCTAGGATATCTTTTGATATATAGGCTTTTATAGTTCTTAAGACCGTCCATAGTTCGTATAGTTCTTTGGCACATGTTATCTTTGAGCATTTCCCAGATGTTCCTCAAAACAGTTAGGGAATACTGTAAATATCATCAAACATGCTTCTCATATTTGATCAGTCTAGCTAGGACATCTTTCAAACCGGATATTGGCACATGCTATCTTTGATATTTCCTAGTTAGACACTTGAAAGAGTTCTTTGCACTTAGTTCTTTGAAATAGATCGTTAGTTCTTTGAGAACACACCCTTGAAATAGTTCTTTGAAAATAGATCGTTAGTTCTTTGACAACACACCCTTGAAATAGTTCTTTGAAAATAGATCGTTAGTTTCTTGAAATAGACCTTTGAAAATAGTTCTTTGATTTAGATCTTTAGTTCTTTGAAAATAGTTCTTTGAAAATAGTTCTTTCATTTAGATCTTAATTCTTTGAAAATAGTTCTTTGATTTGAAACATTTCACCTAGACAGGAGTCTAGAATAACAGTTATACATGTAAAACATATACAAGTGAAAGCATTTAAGTAAACAATTTAAATAAACAGTTTACGCATGCTTCTCAGCCCCGCGTTTTAAAACAAAAATGTTAGAAAAGGGGCTATGAACTCACCTATGCTGCTATGTAAATGATCTAACACAAAATGCGCGCTCTTGTTGTAGCTCAAGTTTCTTCAGTTCCTGAGTTGTTTTATAATAGTTTGAATACGATAAGTATACGTAATAATCGTCGCACCTAATGTTTGGTCTCGGTGTGTGTATCTAAGTGTCCTAATTACTAGTGTGATTCTAAGATTTTGTCTCCTTGTCTAACTTAGATACCCATTTACAACCAAAATCCCATAATTTATTATAACAACTTACCTTTAAATTTTTACAAAATTTGGGCAGAGTTTCCTTTGTTTTCTGTTCAAATCCAGACAGTAATATTGTCTATTTTCAACAATTTCCCAATCAATTATAATAACTAGCTTTTGTAACTAAAAAGACACCAATGACATTTATAAAATATAACAATTAGCTATTAATTAAAGTCATGCTATTTTATTAAAAAAAACATAAGTTATTTTTATGAAAAATACAAGTTAAACGTGTTAGAACTTGAGTTAACCAAATTCAGGTCAATTCCAAGTCCTTTGATAGTTCTTTGTTTCCCAGAGTCCTTTGTTCGTCCGTGTATATAACTTAGCTTAGAGTGCACAATTGAACAATCCAAATTTAGTTATATACATTCATATGATATTTCTAAGTGTTAGATGTAAATGTTGAAATTAACACTAACACCTTAAGTATCTAACATCCACTAGTGCATGTTCCTTAATTCGTTCCAAACTTTGAGTGCTCGTATATTCATTTCTTTGTCCTTATGATTAAGTTCAATAGCCCTAGGTACTGATTTTCCTTGATTAGCTAACACTTTGGGTTTTGATCATCCTTGGGCAGCGAACCTATTGGAATATGAGCATAAGTTCGGCGAACCTTTAGGGTTCGGCGAACCTTCTTGATTGTAAGGATAGGTTCGGCGAACCTTTAAGGGTTAGGTTCGGCTAACCTTTAAGGGTTTGGTTCGGCGAACCTTTAAGGGTTAGGTTCGGCGAACCTTTAAGACTTAGGTTCGCCGAACCTTTAGTGTTCGTTGCTATTAGGTTCGTGATCTAAGGTTCGTCCATCCTAGGTTTGTCTCACTTAGGTTCGTTGATCAGAGGTTCGGTTGATGTAAGGTTCGACTAGTACAGGCTCGTGAGTCAGAGGCACACAGGTTCGGCCCTGTTGGTTGGTAAAGGACAACAGGTTCGGCTGGCAGAACCCAGGGTTCGGCTGTCAGCAAAAGGATCGTTGCATGCTAACAGGGTTCGGCTACAGACATGACAGGTTCGGTGCAGGTTCGTGCAGAGCTACAGGTTCGTGAGTCAGAGGTGAAGGTTCGTTGCCTAGGGTTCGTCCTAGGGTGAAGACAGGTTCGGCCACCAGATTACAGGTTCGGCTACCTGTATGAAGGTTCGGCCGATCGACCTGATTCGCGAACCTCTTTGTCACACCCCCAATTTTCAACTAACGGAATTATACCGTTTGGGAACGTGACAAACCAGGATCTCAGATCATTAGACATAACGAAGACCTCTATATGAATTTCAAAACATATGTTGGTCTAAAACTGTAACATCAAAGTTTCAATGTTTGCAGAAGCGTTTTAAAACCAATAACAAAACGTAACGGTTTGAAAATGTAAAGTACAAATCCAATAATATTCAATGTCCTAATTGATCAAAACTAAAACACTTGAACTGAAATGCATGCATGAGACTCAACATCCTAGTCCCTGCTTGTCCTTGCTTGTGTCTTAGTGTCCTGAGAAAACATGTAAATCAAGTCAACACAAAGGTTGGTGCATACACAGGTTTAAGCATTCACAAATGTTGAAACCACAGTTTAAATATAAAGTTGCAGATAACATAATCACACGTGCATAGTCATGATAGCTAGTCATTTGTACTATTTACATAAGTGGTCGACACCGAAGCTGACGTTGCCATGCTATAGCATGTTTTCGCCTTAACACTATTGTCTAGCACGAACAATAGTAATGTGTGTGTTTGGTCAGTCAAACACCTGCGTAGATCCCATCTACCAAGTGAGGTTTATCAAACCCAATAGATCTATCTTCAACTACCACGCTTTGCACTCCGGCAAATTAAACGGTTCGAAATAGAAGGCTTTGTAATGCTATGTTTGCACTTAATGTAAACAGCTAACTCATGCAAGTGATATGTATCTAAAAGCGTTTGTTGCACATGTTTTCTCCCCCAAAACAGTTAAAATAAGAAAGGGGCCGTGTACGCACCTTTGATAACAAACAGAATGATCAACACACGTGAAATCGCGTAGAAAATCCTCTACGAATAATCTGTGTTTAAACAATGACGTTGTGTTATTCGGGATGTTGTTTTGTGTTTGTAATCACATGCGTGTCAACACACGTATGTCAGATTGTTAGAAATATGCATACATAAGTACGCGTGTCTTTAAAATTTGTTTAATTAAACCGTATAGATATATATATATACAATTTTATTAAAATATGCGTAATTACACGCGATTATGGTTCCGAGTAAAAATATGAATTTTATCGTTTCATGTTGTTCGCATTTTCATTACGGTTCCAACACAATTCGAATGGGTTAAAACGGATTGAAAATGAATAAGTTATGATGAGAAAACCAAAAATTTATTTTGAATTCAAAAACCGGTGGAGCATGGTTTTGAACCCACGACCCTCCAGTCACGCACCACAAGTCAAACCAGCTCCACTGCATTCGTTTTCGCAACATGATTCCAAAAGTAGTTCTTTTAAATATACATAACCGGTTCCCCCCTTTGTAGTTCCAACCGAACCAACTTCGATTCAATTGATCCCCAATTCATTCACCTTTGCATCTGTAAACTTAGGGGTATTGGTCAAGGGTTCCAGACGAGTTAAATGAAGTATGTAATCATATTATTTTGTCCAAACCATTCGGTTTTAGGATCACAAAAAGGATTCGAACCCATCTCTCTTTTTCATTGATTCAAATCAATTAAATTCTTCTATTTTAAACTGTAAATCCATAATGTTTTCATTAAACAGAGTATTTCGAAGCTTACTGCATAGTTAAATTTGATTTTCAAAACAATTTGAATAGAAAGCCCCAAATTACCTTAGCCGATGAACCCTAGATCTCAATATCATACAATTCGACATTGTAATATGAAATCAAGTTAGGGTTTTCATTAATCGAGTCCTTAAGAATCTACTGGTGTGTTTTAATTTTATTTACAATCTCGTTTGTATCGAAACCCCCAAAACATTTTTGTTTGAAAACCCTAGAACTTAAGATCATAGAATTCGTTAATGTTTCACAAAATTGGCACTTGGGTTAGATTAATCGGAGATTTCTGAAACTAATGGTGATATTTAATTTGATTTTAGGATCCATTTCGATCGAAACCCCCAAAACCGTTTTCGTGATGAACCCTAGAACTAAAGCTCATACAATTCGAGTTTTTGACATGAAATCAGTATGGGGTTTTGCTTAATCGGCCTGTTTATGGTGTGTAGGAGTGATCACTTACATGTTTTGGTTCCTATTTAATGATGATCGACTATGTGTGAGCTTCGGCCACGGTCTCGATCAAATCCTTCTATCCAATGCTTCTGCGATCAATTTGTCGTATGCTACCCACACTAAGAGTGCCGATTTGGATTCAGGAAGCCTCAATTTGATTAACTAGTTTCGTATTATATACTCACGAGCTCAACCAACTTCGGTTACAATTTTTAAGTCATTATTTTGATCAATTCAATGCTTTCTGTTCCAGTAACGCATTATAGTTGTAATTGGTCATCAATGGGATGATTATTAACGAGTTAATTTCAGTTACAAGCCCCTTTAATGAGAATTTCGAATTCCAGTTGATAAACATACGAATTTTGACTTTCAAAAGTCAAAATCCCCACTTTGATGATATTATAAGTGTGATCCTTGTATTTTAATGTCTCTAGGCCCATTTTGTTCGATTCTAATCCTTCTAGATGATATCATTTGATTCCGTAAAATTTCTGTTAACTTTTCGGTTAACGGAGTTGATCGCAAATTGCCGAATTGTCATAAATTGATCAATTGCACTATTATTGGCTAAATTAATTCTTTTGGGCCTAATAAATACAATTGGGCCTACCTTGGCCTCATTGGGCCTCATACAGTACAATTGGGCCTACGAAGGTTAACGAGGTTAATTCAAAATACCGGATTGTCACATCATCCCCTTGTTGAAGGAATTTTCGTCCCGAAAATTAGCAAATGTTAGGAGTAGTTAGGAAACTACTTACGAGTTTAGATCGTTCGTGTTAGTGTGATTTGATCATTCCTTGTGCTTGTGTGTATTCACACACAAAATCTAATGCTTGTAACATCACAATTAAGTGTGATCGTTCAATGTGACTGTTTGCGTGTACACTAGTTAGTTCATCTAACTGTGACTGTTTGTGTTTTGATCATACTGTGCTGTGTAACCTCACACATAGTGAGTGTCTGTAACTGTTTGTACTATGCAACCCCGCACATAGCAAAATGTATGTAACTAATCATGCATGTACTACCATAACATGTAATATATGAAATGTAGCACATAAAATGTATAAAATGTAATGTAGCACAAATGTTTGTAACAAAACCAACTGAACAAAGTGTTTGTATACTGTACTATGTAATCTCACACATAGCAAATGTTTGAATGTAGTCGACAAAATAGAAACTTCCAAAATTCATGTGTACCTATAAATTCACGAGTACATGGGCCCCTGTATTCGTCAATTTACCTTACACAATTATTCTGGTTCCTTCTATATGTAACTCCACCATTGTTTAACCGTTCATGATTGTACCACCATGAAATGTAGTACATCAAATGTAATGTTTGCAATGTAGCACATTCTTTTGAAATCAATCATGTATGTACTACTATGAAATGTTCGTGTTTGCATTCTGCATGGCTTCACTTGTGTTCAGCACAATTGTTCCTATTAATTTCAATAGTATAAAGTGTTTGTGCTTACAGTTAGCGTGTGAAATATCACGTCATCCCCTTGTTGAAGGAAATTTCGTCCCGAAATTTAACGTGCCTTGATAATGTTTGTTGTTATTTTGAATAAGTGGGGATACGTTTTCATCATTTGGCCTTCCCTTTCTCATGTGAATTCAGGACCACGTCTTGAATTCCACCGAAGTTTGACTATCAAAATCTTGCTTTGTTTGAGTTGTTTGACCTCTCGGTCCATGATTTCAATTGGTTCCTCGATGAATCATAACTGTTCGTCTACTTGTATTTCGTCCAGAGGTACAATCAATGTCTCATCAGAAAGACATTTCTTCAAGTTCAATATGTGAAAGACATCATGAACTCCACTGAGTTCATCCGGTAATTTAAGTTGATACGCAACCGGACCAATCCTTTTCAGGATCTCAAAAGGTCCTATATATTGTGTCATCTCCAAGATGACACTTTTAGAAGAATCATGTCTCCTATTTGAAATTCCAACGGTTTGTGGCGTTTGTCAGCGTAACTCTTTTGTCGATCCCGAGCCTCTGTCATATGGTTTCAGATTTGTAAGAGAATCCCACTAACGGTAAGTGGTTTTCCCAGTTATCATTAAAGTCAATTACACAAGCTCGTAACATATCCTTGAGCGTTTGAATCGTACGTTCACTTTGACCGTCGATCTGTGGATGATAGGCGGTACTCATATTCAAACGAGTTCCCAAGGACTTATGAAGTGATTTCCAAACGTTGGAAGTAATTCGAGCATCCCGATGTGATATGATAAAGATTGGCACGCCATGCCGTGCTACCACTTCCTTGATGTAAATGCGAGTCAGTTTCTCCATCTTGTCGGTTTCCTTGATTGATAAGAAATGTGCAGATTTCGTTAATCGATCAACAATTACCCATATCGTATCACAACCACTCGTTGTACGGGGTAACTTAGTAATAAAGTCCATCGAAATCTGTTCCCATTTCCACATTGGTATCTCTGGTTGTTGCAGTAAACCAGATGGCTTCTGGTATTCAACTTTGACTTTCGAACAAGTCAACCATTTGCTAACGTACTTAGCAATGTCGGCTTTTCATGTGAGGCCACCAATACAGTGCCTTCAAATCATGATACATCTTGTCTGATCCCGGATGGACTGAATACCTGGACTTGTGTGCTTCATCCATCACGAGTTCCCTTAAACCTCCATACAAAAGTATTCAAAGCCAATTAATGAAACAAGGAGTTCCATCAGGCTTAACATTCAGTTGTTCCTCCATTCCTCATATGGATTCCTGTATCAAGTTATCCTTTTCTAAGACTTTAAGCTGAGCACTGCGTACCTTGTCAGGTAAGTCAGTATGCATCGTCATCATAAGTGCGCGTACACGTCTTGTTGATGTGTCCTTTCTGCTTAAAGCATCAGCTACCACATTAGATTTTCCCGGATGGTACTTGATCGCACACTCATAATCGTTCAACAACTCAACCCATCGTCGTTGTCTCATATTGAGTTCCTTCTGATCAAAGATATGTTGCAAACTCTTATGATCAGTATAAATAGTACACTTAGTTCCATACAGATAATGCCTCCAAATCTTCAGAGCAAAAACCACTGCTCCTAACTCCAAGTCATGAGTAGTGTAATTCTTTTCGTGTGTTCGTAGTTGTCTGGAAGCATAAGCAATCACTTTATCACGTTGCATCAACACACATCCCAAACCTTGTGCAGATGCACCACAATACACCACAAAGTCTTCCGTCCCTTCCGGTAAAGACAGAATCGGTGCACTGCAGAGTTTCTGTTTCAATAACTGGAATGCAGCTTCCTGTTTATCCGTCCAGTTATACTTCTTTCCCTTATGCGTAAGAGCTGTAAGTGGTTGAGCGATCTTTGAGAAACCCTCAATGAATTGTCGTACCTCGGTAGGGGTTTTTGGCGTTTCTCAATTCTTAATCGCTTCAATCTTTGCTGGATCAACATGTATACCCTTTTCATTAACTATATGACCCAAATGGCATGACTAAGAACTCATAATGGCCATAGCGTGTCCTGAATGCTGTCTTCGTAATATCTTCTTCCTGTACTCTGAGTTGATGATAACCAGACCTAAGATCAATCTTCGAGTAGTAACTCGAACCTTGCAATTGATCGAATGGATCGTCAATTCTAGGTAACGGATACTGGTTTTTGATGGTAACTTTGTTAAGTTCCCGGTAATCGATACACATACGGAAAGTCCCGTCCTTTTTCCTAACAAATATGACTGGAGCTCCCCACGGTGAAAAACTAGGTCGTATGAAGCCCTTATCCAACAACTCTTGCAGTTGTGTAGATAACTCTTGCATCTCAGATGGTGCAAGTCAATAAGGCGTCCTAGCTATCGGTGCTGTGTCGGATGTAAGGTCGATTCAAAATTCCACCTGTCTGATAGGTGGTAATCCCGGTAGGTCTTCTGGAAATACTTCAGGGAATTCAAAAACTACTGGGATGTCTTCTATCTTCTTTTCAACTACCGGCTTCTCAGTTATAAGTGCTATAACTGCCGTATGACCTTTACGCAGACATTTGTATGCTTTCATATAAGATATGAGACGCAGTGGCGTACTGCGCTTCTCACCTTGTACTTACAGTGTCTCTCCATACGGAAGAGATATACGAACGATCTTTTCATAGCATACTATTTCAGCCTGGTTTTTGGTTAACCAGCCAACGACAACATCAAACTGTCTAAGACAGTAGGCATAAAATCAATGTCATGTGTTTGACCCATAAAGTCAAGAACACATCCTTTAGAAATATGGTTTACAACAACTAACTTATCATTAGCTAGTTCTATAGTGTATGGGTTTTCTAAACCCCGATCTGCACCAGTGTTAAATATCATAGAGGCAGAGTGATAATTCAAGAGAAACGTACCCGTAACGACGTTGGGATCTTCCCGTGCCTGACGTCCTCCAATCACAAAAGCCCTGTTCGAACAACATTTGTGTTGTTGTTGCTGTTTCCTTTTGTAGTTATGTCATTAGCCCTTCTTTTCTTGAGTTGTGGGCACTCCTTCTTGAAATGTCCTGATAAGCCACACTCAAAACATCCTTTCTGTGTGTTGTTCCGGTTGAGTGAGCTGACCTGCAGTTCCCCTCGACAGTCTTTTGCTACGTGACCTATCTTTCTGCATCGCTGACATCGGTATTTGTCACATTGATTCCCAAAGTGATGGAATCCACATTTGTTACACTTCGGGCTTCTACCATTATACCCTCCTGATGACTGTTGGTTATTGTTTGGATTGTGATGAGTCTTGTTGGATTCCTGCTTGCGATTCTGCTGAAATGACTGCTGAGTGAAATTCTTGGAATCAATGCTATCCCACTTTCTTTTGTGGTCTCCCACCTTAGCTGTTACTGTTCGTTTGGGTAATGTTCCCCGTTGCATCGTTTGATCAGTAAATTGGTGTGCCAGTCGAACAGCTTGCTGTATGGCGGTAGGATTTGCAGATATGATCAATTTTCGAACCTGATATACCAGCCCTCCAATGTATCTCTTGATCCACTTGCTAGGTGGGGTTGCCCTGTGCGGTAAGAGTCTTGCTAATTGCTGGAATCGAGTAGTGTATTCCTCAATATTAGAACCTTTCATCTTGAGTTGCTCGTATTCATCCTCAAATTTTTGCATTTCATTACGGTGACAATACTCCTCCTGCAACAGGATTTTGAATCCGTTCCATGTAAGTGCATTGGCTGTATTCAAACCGAGTGTCTATACGATACAGTTCCACCCTGTCAAGGCTGAACCCTCCAAAGTACAAATAGCGTATCTGACCTTGTTTTCTTCCGGACAATTGCACCTCTCAAACACCGATTCTAACTGTTCAATCCATCGAAGAAGTCCAATGGCTCCTTCCGATCCTTTGAAATTACGTGGCTTATAGTTCAAGAATGTCTTGAACGTGCACATTTGTGGGTTTACCAGTTCCCCCGTTGGATCATGTGGTCCTGTTTGGTATGTTTGCGTATAGTCTGCGATTGTCTCGGTAATTCGAGTGTTAATAAGTGTCTCAACTTCCGTTGCGGTCATGTTAATGTTTCCTCCAACCATGATCTTCCTATTTACAAATATCCATAATGAGACTACACCCATCGCATAATCATCACTCATGCACAAAGTAAATGTAACACACCATCATAGTCATTAAGATAACAGTTCTTAATCATTTATGATAAATTAGTGCTTACAATTGTTTATCAAAGAGATGCAAAACAACTAAACACGAAATCTACTTTTATGAGTACAACCCACTCATATAAGTTTGTTAATTAGAACATAAATGAAATAACTAAATTCCATCATTTGGTTGATCAACGGTTGATGATGAATCTTCCAATTCTGCTGGACCAGTCACTACACCATGCTGGTAACGCATATGCCCAGTGATGAGGGTCATGGCCTCCCCAGCCAAGTCTCTCACTATATTGGCTTCAATCGCCGCTGCACCAGCCCGTGCATTGGCTTCCTCAGCCCTTGCCTCTGCTACAACTACCCGTAACTCAGTAGTTTCTAGTCGTGCAGTGAGTTCGAGGATCGTCCCTCGCATCATCCAGATCGTTTCCACCAAATTTTCCTGTTCTTCATTAGTCCTAACCAACTCCTCAGTGAGGTTATCCCACATTTGTGTCAGCCAGTTGTTATTCTCAAGCAATTCTGTGATCATCCTTGCTACTTCCCGCATGTTGCGGATTTCACGCTCCATGCGTGCAACAAAAGCAGCAAATGCCTGTTCTAGTGGATATCCAAGAGTAGGTAACGTCCAAAGGCTATTAGCAGTATTGGCAGTTGGTGGTGGTGGCACTCGTTCTTCCCACACCCAGCTGCGTATGAGATCAGGAAACCATTGCCAATATTGGTTGTTCCCCCTCTGGTGAACATGTGTTTCCTCCCCATAGTGGATCGTATCATCCACTGGTTCGATCCTCCATGTCATGATTTCTGACAATGCTATTACTCGTCCCTCAGTGTGAGTAGGTGTAGATGATGATGCCATGTCTGTTACAAAATGCCATATGTAAATGCATATAAACTATCGTGTAAGTAAGTGTCTAATTTCTAACAGTTATAGTCTAAGTCTACAAATGCAAACCTAGTTCGCTATAACCAATGGCTCTGATACCAATCTGTCACACCCCCAATTTTCAACTAACGGAATTATACCGTTTGGGAACGTGACAAACCAGGATCTCAGATCATTAGACATAACGAAGACCTCTATATGAATTTCAAAACATATGTTGGTCTAAAACTGTAACATCAAAGTTTCAATGTTTGCGGAAGCGTTTTAAAACCAATAACAAAACGTAACGGTTTGAAAATGTAAAGTACAAATCCAATAATATTCAATGTCCTAATTGATCAAAACTAAAACACTTGAACTGAAATGCATGCATGAGACTCAACATCCTAGTCCCTGCTTGTCCTTGCTTGTGTCTTAGTGTCCTGAGAAAACATGTAAATCAAGTCAACACAAAGGTTGGTGCATACACAGGTTTAAGCATTCACAAATGTTGAAACCACAGTTTAAATATAAAGTTGCAGATAACATAATCACACGTGCATAGTCATGATAGCTAGTCATTTGTACTATTTACATAAGTGGTTGACACCGAAGCTGACGTTGCCATGCTATAGCATGTTTTCGCCTTAACACTATTGTCTAGCACGAACAATATTAATGTGTGTGTTTGGTCAGTCAAACACCTGCGTAGATCCCATCTACCAAGTGAGGTTTATCAAACCCAATAGATCTATCTTCAACTACCACGCTTTGCACTCCGGCAAATTAAACGGTTCGAAATAGAAGGCTTTGTAATGCTATGTTTGCACTTAATGTAAACAGCTAACTCATGCAAGTGATATGTATCTAAAAGCGTTTGTTGCACATGTTTTCTCCCCCAAAACAGTTAAAATAAGAAAGGGGTCGTGTACGCACCTTTGATAACAAACAGAATGATCAACACACGTGAAATCGCGTAGAAAATCCTCTACGAATAATCTGTGTTTAAACAATGACGTTGTGTTATTCGGGATGTTGTTTTGTGTTTGTAATCACATGCGTGTCAACACACGTATGTCAGATTGTTAGAAATATGCATACATAAGTACGCGTGTCTTTAAAATTTGTTTAATTAAACCGTATAGATATATATATATACAATTTTATTAAAATATGCGTAATTATACGCGATTATGGTTCCGAGTAAAAATATGAATTTTATCGTTTCATGTTGTTCGCATTTTCATTACGGTTCCAACACAATTCGAATGGGTTAAAACGGATTGAAAATGAATAAGTTATGATGAGAAAACCAAAAATTTATTTTGAATTCAAAAACCGGTGGAGCATGGTTTTGAACCCACGACCCTCCAGTCACGCACCACAAGTCAAACCAGCTCCACTGCATTCGTTTTCGCAACATGATTCCAAAAGTAGTTCTTTTAAATATACATAACCGGTTCCCCCTTTGTAGTTCCAACCGAACCAACTTCGATTCAATTGATCCCCAATTCATTCACCTTTGCATCTGTAAACTTAGGGGTATTGGTCAAGGGTTCCAGACGAGTTAAATGAAGTATGTAATCATATTATTTTGTCCAAACCATTCGGTTTTAGGATCACAAAAAGGATTCGAACCCATCTCTCTTTTTCATTGATTCAAATCAATTAAATTCTTCTATTTTAAACTGTAAATCCATAATGTTTTCATTAAACAGAGTATTTCGAAGCTTACTGCATAGTTAAATTTGATTTTCAAAACAATTTGAATAGAAAGCCCCAAATTACCTTAGCCGATGAACCCTAGATCTCAATATCATACAATTCGACATTGTAATATGAAATCAAGTTAGGGTTTTCATTAATCGAGTCCTTAAGAATCTACTGGTGTGTTTTAATTTTATTTACAATCTCGTTTGTATCGAAACCCCCAAAACATTTTTGTTTGAAAACCCTAGAACTTAAGATCATAGAATTCGTTAATGTTTCACAAAATTGGCACTTGGGTTAGATTAATCGGAGATTTCTGAAACTAATGGTGATATTTAATTTGATTTTAGGATCCATTTCGATCGAAACCGCCAAAACCGTTTTCGTGATGAACCCTAGAACTAAAGCTCATACAATTCGAGTTTTTGACATGAAATCAGTATGGGGTTTTGCTTAATCGGCCTGTTTATGGTGTGTAGGAGTGATCACTTACATGTTTTGGTTCCTATTTGATGATGATCGACTATGTGTGAGCTTCGGCCACGGTCTCGATCAAATCCTTCTATCCAATGCTTCTGCGATCAATTTGTCGTATGCTACCCACACTAAGAGTGCCGATTTGGATTCAGGAAGCCTCAATTTGATTAACTAGTTTCGTATTATATACTCACGAGCTCAACCAACTTCGGTTACAATTTTTAAGTCATTATTTCGATCAATTCAATGCTTTCTGTTCCAGTAACGCATTATAGTTGTAATTGGTCATCAATGGGATGATTATTAACGAGTTAATTTCAGTTACAAGCCCCTTTATTGAGAATTTCGAATTCCAGTTGATAAACATACGAATTTTGACTTTCAAAAGTCAAAATCCCCACTTTGATGATATTATAAGTGTGATCCTTGTATTTTAATGTTTCTAGGCCCATTTTGTTCGATTCTAATCCTTCTAGATGATATCATTTGATTCCGTAAAATTTTTGTTAACTTTTCGGTTAACGGAGTTGATCGCAAATTGCCGAATTGTCATAAATTGATCAATTGAACTATTATTGGCTAAATTAATTCTTTTGGGCCTAATAAATACAATTGGGCCTACCTTGGGCCTCATTAGGCCTACCTTGGCCTCATTGGGCCTCATACAGTACAATTGGGCCTACGAAGGTTAACGAGGTTAATTCAAAATACCGGATTGTCACACTGTTCCATATTCCTCATTTTCAATCCCAAACCTGTTACAGATCAGTTCCTACAACATCCTAATCATGCATATGTGTTTATCTAATGTTTTCTAAGTGTTCAATGTGGTTTAAACTACAAAATATAAAAGGGTTCGTGATAAGCCACTAAAACTGAAATAAAATGGGGATTTTACCTCAAAATCGACGGATAAAAGCTTGATTTCTTTGTACTTCCTTGATCAACACCACGAGGGGAGCGTTTTGACACCAACTATGCTCGAAACCACCAAGAATTGAGCTCCAAATCTTAGTGAGAAGTTGAGAGAAAATTTCTTAGAAAGGGAGAGAGGTTAGAACGAAAATGAGAGAAGGAGAGGGGTTTGGTGTTGGTCGGTGGGGGTTTGAATGCATCATTAATTGTTTTGGAAATACCCGGTCGTTCGGTCTCGTTCGATTTCGCGTAAAAATGTCGTTTCTCGTGATTTTCGTCACGAAACGACCCTGTTTACAAAATAAGATTTCTAAATTTATTCTAAGTTGTGATTCCTAATAAATTAACTAATATCTTTTATTTATTTTAAAATTTTCAAAAATATTTAATTAACTGTTTAAATTGAATCGTACGGTCGTCGCGCGTATTCGTTTGAATTGTCACCCGTACGAACACGACGACAACTATACTTTTCAATATTGTTTTCTAATTATTGGATATTATTCAGAACGTTAAACCTTCAGATATATTCGTACAGATCGTCACCCATACGAATAATCCGTCAATTTAGCATTCACATAACAACATCCGTTATGTTTTGTTCTGTGAATCCTCACATACGTTTATACATAATAAATCCTAACAAATAATCCCATGATGATTTTGTGTTGTCAGATAATTATCTGACTCAAGAACCAAAATTCTGAACTTGTTTCTGTTAAATGTTTCTGAACTTGTTGCTTGATAACACAAAATGATAATAACAAATGAAATGAATAGGAAATGCACTAAAATGTGTATAGTTCGTACCTGTTACTGTTCATGTTACTGTTTAAGATCACTGTTCCGGTACGGTTCCGGCACTGATGTTACACTAAGTTATCGGCCATCTGATTCCTGTCATCTATGGATATCAGATCGCAACCGATATGTTCTTGTCATTTGTTTGTACACTGTTGTTTCTCTTGATTTGTTGTTTTAACTGTACTTAAGTTTTCACCTAAATACAAACAACCTGTTGTTTATCGTGAGTTGTTGTACTTACGGTATTTAAGTTTTCACTTAAACACGTACAGCTGTTGCTTGTTATCAGAGTTTTGTTATCATGCACACTGTTTACACATTGTATTTACACACAGTAAATAGTGAAAGTACACATACCGTACGGACTTGCCGGACGATCAGGTACTGGATGTCACATTTATACTTAGAAACTATATGTATTTTCAAACTTTTGGGACATGTCATGGTGTTAAGGCAAGTGATCATAAATCAAGAAGAGGTAATACGCTAAGTCTAGTCTTAAATGGTTAGGTCTTGGTGTAGTACCTCGTCATAAGGATTCAAGAACGGATAAATCACAAACGCCTACAAAAGTCAAAACAAATTTAGGGTAACATATGAATTCTTAACTTATACTTATAAGTTACAAACAATTTGAATACAACACAGGATCATGAACACAAACTCAAGAAAAACAGTGAGCACGTGCATTTTCTGATTTTAGTCAACCACTTCAACTACAAGGTGAGTTCATACGCCCTTTTTTTAATCTTTATTATTTTAAATGACGGGGCAGAGAAACATGCTAATTATTTTGATTATTTAAAAGTTTTAGTACAATAATACATTCATTCTATGATTTAGATAATATTGAGTTATCTTTATTATCATACTTTATTTAAGATCAATGAGGATGTTTGTGTGTGCATTAACAATTATGACAAATCAAGGATGCTTTATGATAATATAACTTCATGAATTCATCAAAACATCTAAATAACTTAAGTGGATTAAGACTTGATCTTATGAAACATTGTTATTTACAATGAGATAAAAACATGATAACATGAGACAATTACAAGTGATAACAAGAATGATAATCATGATAACATAAGTTCATGATAATAATATCATTCACACATACTACTAACATCGTGTGTTAAGAAAATTTCTTATAACACTTTGTTAAAGACGACAAGAACACATAACACTGAGAACAGATAACATTGAGATGATGACAATGGGTGAACATATAACAACAATTGATTACTATTAAGACTGTTTGTCTTATATCACAACAATCATGTGTTCATGAGATCATGTCCATTCGTAAGTCCCATGCAAGAGAATCGTTTACCAGTTAATTTAGTGCGACTAAACCGACGATAACGTAGTGGTACCATAGGTTTGACAAACCGCCGACGAGTGTGGTCAGTACGTTGATCGTAACATTATCATTGCCTGGTATCGTATGACTGGTAACATGGCGGCATCTGTCAGGTTTGGTAAAAGACACATGGTGATATTAATCTGCAGTAACTAATTGTAATTAAATCCTTCGATTCTATTGACTAGTAGACTGATGAATTGACTTTCTCTCATGTCAAATAACTGGTAATAGTTTCATTGAAGGCACTGAGACTACAAATGGGATAGAGGTAAATCGGATGTATTGTGGTCTGATTACGTGAGGACCACAATGGATCCCATTTAGGCTCTATACATTCAAGATTGAGAACAACATTAATAAGTTAACTGTCACTTCTATTATTAGAAGTTAATTACAGTTAACCCTACAATTGAGAGAATAATAATAAGGATAAGATTTTGATAAATCTATTTTTCCTTAAAACACTGAGGGTTTATCATTACATAGGTTCTGATAACTTAATTCTCTCATATTCTTTTATTCTATACATATAACATTGCTGGTGATGAATACAAATCATGGGCGAATATCAGTGGGGTGAACACATGTGAGATAGAAATGGGTATCCATAGTTGTATTGCAAGTGGTGTTGAATTCTGTTAAGTATGTGGTGAGATGTCGACTGGGGCTTGTTCCCCTACGTATGCCCTATATATATAAGCATACTTGATGGGATGAAATACTATTTGTAAGTATAACTATGGAGAGGACATTGTGTGAGACATTTAACAATGAGACTTGAGTATAACATTGTGATTGTGTATGACAACAAATCAATGGTTTTCAATTATTAAACATATGAACTCACCAACCTAGTGTTGACTTTGTTTAAATGCATGTTTTCTTAGGTGACGAACAGGTTTAGTCACCAAGCATTCAAGACTTAAGCTAGTGGACTTTTAGAAGACCTAGCTTCATTTTGTGTTGTGCATATTTGAATGACAAAACTTTGAATCATCTTTTGTAAATCTTATACATATACAAGATAGAAAACTCAATGATTCTTTTTGGTAGAATTACTTAGTTAAATTATGAACATAACAATGTAATTTAACTTTGTAATTCTCTATCAATGTCGTGTTAGCATTTCTTATTTATATATCATGTGCCATGTAAACAATCTGATCACTGTGATTATCAAACGATATCGCGCCCCGGGAACCTTCCGCCCGACGGGAAAGTCAATCCAACCCGCCGGCTCGGGGTGTGACATTTAAAAGTTAATTCTCAAACTTGCCGGATTGATGTGGACTTAGCACTGATTCCTAGTTAGGATCTTTCTCACAAAAACATGTGTTTTTCTGTAAATATTTGATTGTACAGTTTTTTTTATTAGAAAAATACAAAATGATTTTTCATCACTTTTTAGGTGATCGTTCGTTGAATCAGTTGTCAAATCTTATCTTGAATCCTCACCAAACCAGGAGGAAACTTTATAATGGTTTTCATTAAATGTTGAAAGTGTCAGTTCTAAAAGTATGTTGTGTCTTGGGTGTTGTTTTAACCAAATCTTTGAAAGTTCTCAAATGTTAAGCCTCATTCACCCGAATGAGTCTTTCATGAGACTCAACTATGGTGATTGGAACACACATGCGAATAGGTGCACCGGGTGTACACACGTGCGAATAGGTCATTCGGATGAACACTCTCCCGAATGTGACCTAGTATTTAATGTTGCTCCATTCGGTCTTCATATTAATCAACCTTATTTCTCCTTCGCCTCAACTGTGTGAAACCTCTTTCGCCCGAAACACCTTCACGATCATCTTCTTCATTTTTCTTTGTCTATTTGATCTATTCGAATCATATAACATCTTTTGATTGTTTCAGGTACTTTTGGGATCAACCTTCTTCGATTTTGATTTTCTTTTTGTCCGAAACAAATCGAAACTTTAGGGTTTTAGGACTTACATATGTGTCGATCGAATAAGCCGATTATCTGGACCTCAATCGAATTAAAACTTGTTCTAAAACATTAATCGAAACTTTAGGGTTTTAGGACTTACCATTTTTATGGTCTAATTTTTGATTTTGAAAGAAAAGAGTTTAAGGACCTTTTGGACTACCGAATTGTAACATCGGTGCCCGAACAGTAGCTCGTAACAGTACAATGTACAGCAGACCTTTGTACGGAACTCTATGTAATATTTATCATATGCTATTAATGCTAAATGCTTACGAAACTGTTTCAGGAACACCATGTAAACTATGATGCTACAGCCAGATTTATGTCTGACAACACTAAATTATGCTATGTATGTTAGTTTAGGCTTTATTATGTGTAAACGTATGCGAGAACGACTAAAACAAAACCGTAACAGACATTGTTAAGCGGGCATTAATCTAACGGATTATTCGTGTGAATGACGTTTTACATGAGTATATCTGTGGGTTTAACATTCTGAATGATGTCTAATAGTTGTATAATCAAATCGGAAAGTACAGTTATCGTCGTGTTCGTACGGGTTACGATCCGTACGAATACGCGTGAAAACCGTACAACTCGATTAGACAGTTAAATTAAATATTTTTGAAATGTTAAAAATAAATGAAAGATATTTAGTTAATTTATTAAGAATTACCACCTAAAATAATTTTGAAAATCCTATTTTAAAAGATCGTAACGTTTCGTTACGAGAAAACCGAAACCGCCACGTTCGCGCGGAACTGAGCGAAACAGAACGAACCCGGACACGCCCGAACGGTTAAAAACACTAAAATGGTGTTAAATGCTATTGAATGCACCCAACAACACCCCTTCTCTCTCTAGATCCGGCCCTTTCTCACTAAAACACCCTTATTTCACTCAAATCTACACCAAATTGGGCAAATTTGGTGTCCAAAAGACCGTAGCAACGCATACATCGTGAAGAGATGAAGAAATAGAGCTTTGAATCACATAAAACGAGGTAAAATAGAGTGAGAAATCATTGATTTTCAGTGACATCCACCATTCACTTCCTTTCTCGCACGACTTGAACATTTCAGCTCGATTTTGACTACTATAACTCTTAGGAATTTCACGAAATCAACATAGGAAGCTAAGGAACAGTTTGAAATGAAGTTTGGTACCGTTTATGTCGAGTTTAGACCTGGGAAGATTAGAATCGACGCAAGAATGAGGATGCGCGTAGTATTGACATAAGCAGATTGGCAACTGGGTTTCTTGGGTCGATATTAGCAATATCCACCATGCAAATTCGATGGGTCTTCTTCGAACCTACTAGTATCAAAGGCCTCCAAATTTCCCAAGACCAAGAGTCACCGATACAGACAATATCGATAAGCTAGAGCTGGGTGAAACCTGCAGGTCGATACTAGTAAGTTCGACATACCTGATTCCGTGTCTTCATCGATACCGAGCTGCTGGGCCATCAATTCTATATCAACTAATGTCGATACTAAAAAAACTAAACATGTTGAAAGTAATTAGGACTTGCAATTAACTCAAATGATCATGAAATGATGTTGGGGGACTGTTAGAACATAATGGGGTTGGGTTGCGACACACTAGGGTTTGTGATGTTAACCGGTTAGTGTGACCATCGGTGTTGAGGTGTTAACCACTCTAAGCTGTTCTAACATTTCAAAACTATAAAATCTAAGTTCTAACAAGTCTAGAACTATAATACCTTGGATTTTTATCAAAGCAAAACCATGTGTAAGGATGCTAGAAACCGATTGAGTTCAAGGGAGAATTACTAAGTGTAAACTAAAACCCTAATATTCTAGGTATTAACTAAGAGTGTTTTAAAGCTAATAAACTAAATGGATTTAACATAATAAGAAGCTATTATGTGCATAGAAGCTGAAGAACAAGAGAACTTATGATAAACTAAGGAAATACACTAGGCATGGGATTTCGTTAGTCTTGAATGATTAACTTCCAAATCCTTAGTGACTTCATCATATAGATAATAAACTTGGATTATTCAAATGGAATGATCTTCGTTAATTATCAACTCGAAAGCAAACACTATAAACTAAACAAATAGAAGCTAACAAAGGATTTGTGATTAACTTAAAGGAGTAAACTCACGTTCTTATACGATTAACACAAGTCATCATAATATAACTTCTGTTTTTCAATAAAAGGTAATGTTTTGTAAAACACAATCATAATTTACAAGCTTTTTCATAACTTGAATTATTTATGTGTTTTAAAGTAAATTAGAGGATTTTAGACTTATAATTGGTTTATTAACTTTATGCAAATAAGGTTTAACTACTATTAACTAATAAATAAGGGTCAGGGGAAATACTTAGCTTAGAAATACTTGGTAAAATGCTAGTAACTCATTAGAAAACATTTAGGAGACATAGTTGCACACAGAGACCAAAACCCATATCTTCGTCAATTATAAATACTTATCGTGTACAAATCACAACAAATCAACTTAGGTACTGAAGCTACATAATCTACAAAGTACGAGAGCATGTTAATCTGATCCTTAGTCATACAGCCATACTACAACACAGGTGAGTTCATTTGTCCCATTTCCAACTATTTTGTTTTACTTCGGGACATGAGAAACATGTTTAAATATTTTAAATGTTTCTTAAATGCTTTTCTACATATTCTTGATGCTAATGCTTTATACACTTATACTTTGTTGTTTTAAACTCATGATGCTTTAAATGCTATAGAAAACAAATATTACAAATCTGAAATGCTTTTGTAAACTATACTTTTGAAAAGCTCAGATACTTAATCTCATTGAAACTGATATGCTAAAAAGGCTTGAAATGCTTGAAATGTTTGAAATACTTGAAATGCTTGAAATGCTCAAAATGCTTGTAGTGCTTGGAATGCTTGAAATGCTAAAACTACGGAAATGGGTTCCGGTTGTGAAGCTAGTACTTGTGCACATGATACATAAAGGCTAAACAATTGTATGCTATAAACTTGTATGCTAAAGTTATTGGACATCGTAAGACAGACAGACTGGCCGCCGAGCGTTGACATTGGTCAAGCCCTACTAGTCATCAGTGTTCTTCGTAGTTAGAATCTTGTAAGACAAACTATATGGCCTCTGAGTGTTGACATTGGTCAAGCCCTACTAGTCATTCAGTGTTCTTCTTGGTTCGTCTATGGTTTTGTGACGAGTGACTAGGATGATACTGGTTTCTTCTTGCTGACTTTGTGTCATCTTGAGGATTCCTTTATCAAAACAACGATGTTGAAAGTCACACTTAGTTTTTTCTACGGATTGATATTGGATTTCCTTCGGGTATTTAGTTGTCCATGGAAGTAACTCTAAAAACTTAATTTTCAAATGCTATTGTGTGTGTATGAACTTCTTAAACAGAGTGCTTGAAGCTATGATGGAAATGGAATTGGATGGTAGGTAAAATGCTTAATTATCATTAACAACAATGTCATATGTGGTTTAGTATGTGGTGGGATGGCGACTGGGCTGGCGATAAGCTTGACCCTACGTATGCCCTATATATAAGCATACCGAATTGGATAGGACAGGTAGTTATAAATGAGGTTAAGGTTGTTACCGAAAATTTTTGCAAAGCTATTTTTCAAATACTTACTCTATGAACTCACCAACCATTGTGTTGACCTTGTTTTCTTACATGTTTCTCTAGTGATGTACAGGATTAAGCTATGGATCAGGATTTGCATACTACAATGCCCAGTTAGAGGACCTAGTAGCTTTTGGAAAGCACATACTTTTGTGATTAACTGTGAATCACTTTTGATATCTTGTACAGTTACAAGATAGTGAACTTATGATTCTTTTGATTGGTTTACTTAGTTAAATTATCAAACATTGACAATCGTAATTTAACTTTGTAATCCTAGTTTAATGCTTATTGTGCTTTAGTTATTCTCAATGTTGATGCTATGTAAACAATCTGATCATTTCGATTATCACACGATATCACGCCCTGAGAACCTTCCGCCCAATGGGACATTCGATCCGTCCCGCCAGTTCGGGGTGTGACAGATTGGTATCAGAGCTTAAGGTCATAGAGAATATAGGTCATTTATTTATAACGGTTTGGCCTAGACTATAACTTAGGGACCTCTCGTAGAGAATGTTAGACTTAGTAAATTATTTGCATAAGTTTTGGCATTTGATCATGAGTATTAACCAGTAACTCTTTAGTTAAGATCAGAATGCCACTAAGACTGTGACAATCCGTCTAAATCCATTTTGGCTATATACGTGTATGAGTATGTATGTGTGTATTCACCATGAACTCAAAAAATTTTAATGAAAGGTGTATTTCTGACTCAAAACAAACTAATCATGTTGTATAACAAACTGAATCGGGCAATGTGGCTAGATTGGTTATACAATATGACATTCATATCATGATGACTGTCTTTTGTCACGATTGTACGGCAAACTGAATCGGGCAATGTGGCTAGATTGGCTATACAATGTGATTACTTGTCTTTACAAAAACAATGTTCATATCATATCAGACTAAAACCGGTTAATCATAATATACACATTCATTGATACATATATGCCAGAAGGATCAAAACATATCATATTATTGGGTAGTAAACATGACTTGGACTATCACATGTACATATTATCAAGGAGTATCTAGAGCCTTGATAATTTAAGGGCACGTGTTATACAAAACATATCATATCATATCAGTTCATGACTTGTAGTTACTCAGGAATCTGATGTTGGTAGATCTTAAAGAAACATCCATCACCTAATGTTTGTTCAAATAGGTGACCAACCAATTTCATGTCTCGAATCATAACTCGGAAATAAAGAGAATGAGTGTAAGCGAAATCACGAAACGAGGCTCCGATTTCGAGATACATAGAGTCAAATATACCGTTAAATAAGAGATCAGATATTTTGATCTCTTCATGTTTTGAAATTATAACCATTGAAAAGATCTCGAAAAATCGTGAACGTAGCCGAAAACCGCACGTAAAACGGAGTTCGTAGGCTCAAGTTATCGAGAAAACAAGAAAACAGTTAGATCGCATTCGAACACGACACGTCACCAGACACGTGGCAAAACCCCATTGGTCGAGTGCCACGTGTCAATCTCAGAGATGAGTCAGCATCCACGTGGCGCACATGCAACATACTGCTTCCAGGCGCAACGCCCCGAACCAAACGTTGACACTAGGCTTTGCACCCCAGAACTAGGGACTACGCCCCGAACCAAACGCTGGGAATAGGCGGTATGACCCAGACCCAAAATTCGCCAATAAATAGCAGGCCACCACATTTCGATTCTGGTTAAGAAAATCGACCTTCCAACCCTCATATCCCGACCCTACACCTCCAAATACCCACATTTAACCCCTCCAATCATCTAGTGTTCAACACGAGGTGTTGCCAAACTTCTGTGAGGTAAAAATCTCGTTTCGTATCATTTCAATTCGTTATAATATTTGTTTTAGATCTTATTATTATTATTATATAATAGGATTATGTTTAATTGTTTGTATTTAATCAAAAACATGTCGAGGTTCTGTCCGACTAGTTTTTGGGAAACAAACAACTATAAGTAGAGATTCTGCCCAATTGTTTTCTGGAAACTTAAGAATTATAAGTCGAGGTTCTTCCCGACTTAAAACCTGAAAAACCTCACTTTTATAAGCAGAAACTCTGTCCAAAACAAGTATACCAAAACTCAGTCCTATAAGTCGTTGTAATGCCCAATTGTTTAAAACTATTGGCATTGCAAATACTTATATTTCTATTATTATTATTTATATATTTTAAAATATAGATAATATATTTAATAGAAAAGCACTCCTAATAGGTTCAGACTAGAACCGGACTACCGTCTATATTCAGCTGCAGGTTTTAGCAGGACGGTTATCAGATTATTATTAATCAGTGAGTCTTCATACTCCCCTTTTTAATGTTTCAGTTTCTAAAACTCGGGGATTCATTACCAAACCCTTTTCAAAATGCATGATATGTCCAAGTATCTATTAGTATTCAAGCATGTGATATCTGTGGCATGAGGCGTTTGAGGTGTTATTGTATTGCATGTTTAGTGACTTTATATTCAGTTTGTTGACGGGTGTTAGCTGAGATTACATGTTGAGTATCTGGTGAATTCATATCTGTCTGTTTCTATTCAGTAAGTTAACTCATTGTAACGTGACTCATGTTGCATGAACTACTTGTGATTACATGAACTGTCATGTGAACTGTATGGAAGTCACCAGCATGTTTGTGCTGATCCTTTCCAAAACCAAAACCTTTTCAGGAAGCCACAGGTGTATTTCATTACGTTTTCCAGAGACGTTCAAGATTCAAAAAAATTCAGGTATGATATCTAAACCATTTGTGTTCTGAACCAGTCGTCAAAACAAGTCGCACCCACCCCTGCCGACGTCCTATAAACAGCTTCCGCAACGCGCCACAAGCTCTGGCGATCATCCACGGGCGACCGAGGGGGTAGGGTGTGACAGGGTGGTATCAGAGCCAATGGTTATAGAGAATTAAGGTTGACTTAGAAACGTAGACTATAGCCTTAGGCTCATAGCTCACATAGACTTATGTGAGGACGTGATTTTAATTGTCCTAATAATTGTTACTTGTTCTATCAAATCATGACAATTTTGTTATCTGCATTTCATTACATTATTCCTATGTTCAGCAATGGCAAAGGAATTCCAGTCCAACATTCCTTTTGAAAACCTGATGCCTCCCCAAGAAGCAAATCTGGAAATTGATTTTTCCAACATACCATCGATGCCTCTAGACTACTATATCTCGGTGCCTCCAAACCCATATCAAGTCATGTCTGAAGAAGAGATACACACTATCAATTATCAACCAGGGTTGTGCATTCCATATGGAACTTTACCAACACCTGATAGTCCCAAACCCGAACTAAGAGAGAACGATGTAAGAAGAATAGCTGATGAAAGAATCAATGCATCACTTCTTGATTTTCTATGGTAAGCTAAGAATCATCTTTTCGCTGAGGATGAAGTTGTGAGCAATTCAGTGGCACCACAAAAGGCTCAAAGTTCTGAATCCCTCACATCCCCTGATATGAGCCACTTAGTTCCAAGAAAAGACTTTAACCAGGGGAAAGGTAGCAGGAAGCAATTCAAAGTAAGACTTTGCTATGCTTGTCGAAGGCTTGGTCATCTGGCCAAGAATTGTCTCCAGACCAGGGTGTGTTATGTATGTCGTAACATAGGGCATCAAGCGATGCAATGTCCTATCAGGAGGCAGCAAGCTGGAAATCCTTAGTAACTAGTCGGTGAAAGTGTTATTTTAATCCTACGTGTGTACTCATATCTAGTCAAATAATTTCATGCCAACTCAATATCCAAATCTATCAACTCAGAAATCAGATTATGGTATGTTGTAGAATCATATCATTGTAAGATCAGCATAGTAATTGTGTCTAACATGGTGACTGTATCAATTGAGAATTCAAATCCTATGAGTATTTCAATCATCTCAACTCTAATGGTGAGGTATTCTTGAAACAGAATGCCACCAAAACAAGGGAAGACAACCAAGTAGGCCCGAAGTAATCCAACAGGGGGAGCCAACCCTAACAGGACTAGTAGGACAAATCTAAGCGAGGCTGATGTCATAAGGATCACGCGTACTCAACTCACAAACATACTCCATGAACCCTTACATCCATTTCACCCGAATGTGCCGATCAATGAGGGAGGAACGACAGGGCCCGGTACAAGAGTTATCAATCCGAACCCTCTAGCTAAAGGTTGCACGTACATGTACTTTGCCTCTTGTAATCTCTGGCCATGAAGGAGCCCCAGGTCTTCTTAAATGGATCGAGAGAATGGAATTAGTTTTCAAGATTAGTTAATATCTAGATGAACACAGGGTTCTGTATGCTTCATGGTCCTTAAATGATCAAGCATTAACCTGGTGGAATATGTAAGTCAAAACCCTAGGAGATGCTGTCACTTATTACATGTCTTGGGATGAATTCAAAACCTTGATTATAGCACAATATTGTCCCACTAATGAAATCCAGAAGCTGCAAGAAGAATTCTGGAATCATTCCATGATTGGAACCAACCATCAAGGTTATACGAATCGATTTTATGAGCTTGTATGCTTACTCTCGACAATGTTTCCCACAGAGGAAGCTCTAGTAGGAAAATATATAAAAGGTTTAGTTCCTGAAATCAGAGCACATGTCATTACTGCTAAACCTGAAACTCTCATGAGAGCTATCATTTTAGCAGCTAAGCTCACTGACGAAGCTATTTTAAATGGGAGATTTGGCAAGCATGATAATCCAAATTCTCCAGTTGGTAACATTAACAACTCCACTCAAAAGTGTAAGTATTGTGGTGCTGACCAAAAATCAGTTTCACAAGAAAACAATGTTACCACTCTCGTTGTCAGAAACGATGAAATCATAAATCAGGATAAACAGGGCTACAAAGGGCGATGGCCAACGTGTAATCATCATACTGGACTATGTCCTGAATGTGAAAGATGTAGACAAGTCGGTCATTACACTCGGTATTGTCATGAACATGCTCAGCAAATCATGTTAGTTCCACAAAGACCTCGAGCTGGTAGAACCTGTTTCAGGTGTAACAGCCCAGATCATTATCTCAGAAACTGCCCTCTAAACGATAAATAAATGAAACCTGAGCATTAACTAGTATTCTACCCAGCAAAATGAGAATTATGCATTCTCCTAAATCTGTAAATTAGGGTAGTTGTAAGGTTGGATGAAGATGCAACAACTTGTTCTATATGAATAAATTGTATCTTTTGTTTTATTCAACTCGTTCAAATCATATCAGGTATTAGAGTGTAGGAAGTGGTAAAATGGTAAGTATGATAAGTTGTGAAATGTGTAAGTGTGGTGTGAAACTCTCATGTCTCAATCTATTCCATCATGCCATTCTTAAATCATACCTTAACATCTCACATTGGTTGGTAAAGAGGCCAAAGCCTTATTTATGAGGCGGATGAAAACCTTCCTTAACCATGACTCATTTTAAATCCGTAAGAGTGGAGGCGCCGCATATTCAGTGCACCTTAACTTTTTGAGGCATTGACAGATATGTGGGCATGCACTCAAAAGCGGACGATATCATGATACAACTCTTAGCGCTCTGGAACTAGTATCAATCTCAGTATACAGTAAGAAGCATATCTTCTCTGAACTCAGTTATCATATCAAATCTAAGTACAGGGCAAGGAACATATACATTCGCTAGTGCATAATCAGCTAATATGTTCAACCTTAAACTATATCTTAACCTAGTCAACATATTAGGTAGTATGAAACGCGATGGGTTAGCGGCTAGGAATTTCCCTACGTACACCCTGTATACAAGCTAAGTTAACTAAAATAAAAAAGTGTAGATGTATGACTAAGAAAGGCGGACGAGTATGGTGTAGTATGGTATGGTGTCAAATCATATCTCAGTTAGATGGTACAGTATCCCTAAACTAGGAATTTCGGTACGAAATTCTTCTAACAGGGGGAGACTGTGACAATCCATTTAAATCCATTTTGGCTATATACATGTATGAGTATGTATGTGTGTATTCACCATGAACTCAAAAACTTTTAATGAAAGGTGTATTTCTGACTCAAAACAAACTAATCATGTTGTATAACAAACTGAATCGAGCAATGTGGCAAGATTGGTTATACAATATGACATTAATATCATGATGACTGTATTTTATCACGATTGTACGGCAAACTAAATCGGGCAATGTGGCTAGATTGGCTATACAATGTGATTACTAGTCTTTACAAAAACAATGTTCATATCATATCAGACTAAAACTGGTGAATTATAATATACACATTCATTGATACATATATGACAGAAGGATCAAAACATTTCATATTATTGGGTAGTAAACATGATCTGGACTTTGACTTGTACCTATTATCAAGAAGTATCTAGAGCCTTGATAATTTAAGGGCACGTGTTATACAAAACATATCATATCATATCAGTTCATGACTTGTAGTTACTCAGGAATCTGATGTTGGTAGATCGCAAAGAAACATCCATCACCTAGTGTTTGTTCAAATAGGTGACCAACCGATTTCACGTTTAGAATCATAACTCAGAAATAAAGAGAACGAGTGTAAGCGAAATCACGAAACGAGGCTCCGATTTCGAGATACACTGAGTCAAATATAGCGTTAAATAAGAGATCAGATATTTTGAGCTCTTCAGGTTTTGACATTATAACCATTGGAAAGATCTCAAAAAACGTGAGTGTAGCCGAAAACCGCACGTAAAACAGAGTTCATATGCTCAAGTTATCGTGAAAACAGGAAACCAGTCAGATCGCATTCGAACACGACACGTCATGAGACACGTGGCAAAACCTTATTGGTCGAGTGCCACGTGTCAATCTCATAGGTGAGTTAGCATCCACGTGTCACCAGGACACGTCACGTGGCACCACGTGTCAACACGTGGCACACATGCAACATACTGCTTCCAGGCTCTACGCCCCGAACGAAACGTTGAGACTAGGCTTTGCGCCCCAGAACTAGGCACTACGCCCCGAACGAAACACTGGGACTAGGCGGTACGCCCCAGACCCAAAATTCTCCTATAAATAGCAGGCCACCACATTTCGATTCTGGTTACGAAAATCAACCTTCCAACCCTCAAATCCCGATCCTACACCTCCAAATACCCACATTTAACCCCTCCAATCATCTAATGTTCAACACGAGGTGTTGCCAAACTTCTGTGAGGTAAAAAAATCGTTTCGTCTCATTTCAATTCGTTATAATACTTGTTTTAGATCTTATTATTATTATATAATAGGATTCTGTGTAATTGTTTGTATTTAATCAAAAACATGTCGAGGTTCTGTCCGACTAGTTTTTGGGAAACAAACAATTATAAGTAGAGATTTTGCCCAATTGTTTTCAGAAAACTTAAGAATTATAAGTCGAGGTTCTTCCCGACTTAAAACCTGAAAAACCTCACTTTTATAAGCAGAAACTCTGTCCAAAACAAGTATACGAAAACTCAGTCCTATAAGTCGTTGAATGCCCAATTGTTTAAAACTATTGGCATTGCAAATACTTATATTTCTATTATTATTATTTATATATTTTAAAATATAAATAATATATTTAATAGAAAAGCACTCCTAATAGGTTCAGACTAGAACCGGACTACTGTCTATATTCAGCTGCAGGTTGGAGCAGGACGGTTATCAGATTATTATTAATCAGTGAGTCTTCATACTCCCCTTTTTAATGTTTCAGTTTCTAAAACTCGAGGATTCATTACCAAACCCTTTTCAAAATGCATGATATGTCCAAGTATCTATTAGTATTCAAGCATGTGATATCTGTGGCATGAGGCATTTGAGGTGTTATTGTGGTGCATGTTTAGTGACTTTATATTCAGGTTGTTGACGGCTGTTAGTTGAGATTACATGTTCAGTATCTGGTGAATTCATATATGTCTGTTTCTATTCAGTAAGTTACCTCATTGTAACGTGACTCATGTTGCATGAACTACTTGTGATTACTTGAACTGTCATGTGAATTGTATGGAACTCACCAGCACTTTTGTGCTGATCCTTTCCAAAACCAAAACCTTTTCAAGAAACCACAGGTGTATTTCATTACGTTTTGCATAGACGTTCAATATTCAAAAAAAATCAGGTATGATATCTAAACCATTTTTTTTCTGAACCAGTCGTCAAAGGTAGTCGCAACCACCCCTGCCGACGTCCTATAAACCGCTTCCGCAACGCGCCACAAGCTCTGGCGAGCATCCACGGGCGACCGAGGGGGTGGGGTGTGACAGAGACGACAACCATCATCACCTCATCCTCCTCCACAAGAGACGGATCCAGAAACTATTGCACTGGCAACCCTGATCACCGAGCAGTTGGTGGCGGTCCTCCGTGGAACCATTACCCGGATCAGGAACAGTGAAGAGTTCGCTAGGAGCTTCCCCCACATTTATGTACGGAAGAAAGAATCGGAGGAAAGTGAATATATTAAGAACCCTAAACGTCGCTCTACGAAATGGCGAAAACGATCTGTGAACTATACTGAAGCTACACCCATCACTCAAATCCTGCCAGATTTGACTACAAGAGTGAGTGTTCACAATGAGGAAAAAGCCCCTCTCTGTGTGCAATGCACACGCTGTGGGAATACGGGTCACTGGATGCAACAGTGCAGATCACCGGTAGCCCCTATTCCCCGTCAATATGCTGGTACGTTTCCTGAATGTGCCATATGTGGTTATCACCATAGTAAAGAGAAACCTTGTAAATACTGTCTGAATTGTGGGAGACACGGACACTGAGTTCAAGAGTGTCGGTTTATTCTAAGTGGGAAACAGGAACAGAAAGCAAGCACCTCTACTTCCTCTCGACACAAACATAGATGCTACACATGCGGAATGCTCGGACATTTGACAATGAACTGCCCTAGGAGGATGCCTCCAGCAGCCACAGAAGAACCGTTTGCTTTACCAGCTCCTAGAGTACGCTCAGAGTCTGATAACTCCATAGGTTGTTATCTTATTTTGTGTAGTTAAGTTATCTAATAGTATGGTATTAAAACTGTATATTATGTCTTAGCTTAGGAAGAGTAAGATAAGGAAGCCTTATATTAATTAGCTGCCAATCATATTAAAGAAGTAGAATAATTATTGATTATAACTTAATTAGAAATCACCATCGTAGTTAAGGAGAAAGCTTTATAGGAATACATCCATATTACATCTATAAATTCTATAAAGAAACAAACTTAAGAATGCATTAGAAAAATCTTTAAACAAATTGAGATTAGGTTATTCTTAAAGCATTTAGTCTTAGTACCCTGGAGGACTACGGATATAGTTCGTGAAAAATTGTTCGAGAAATCCCCTTTATACATCTGATAGGATTCCGTGGTATATGTATGTCTGTTATAATATCAACTTTAGATATTTATACAGATTAGCGCACTATGAGTTGTAGGAATTGCCAAATTTAGTATTATACTCAATTAGACTTGAACGCTCATTCTTGGAAACTATGATTCTAGTAATGACATGAAAGAATGGATTTTAGAATGATACTAAAAGCCGGATTAGCTACACGGTAGGTCAGTGAGGACCAACCGATTCTATTATGAATTTAGGATTCAATGTGAATAACAATACAAGGTAGTTGAACATATAGATTGAACAGAGAGAAGACTCAACATCAGATCCAGAATCTTGGACATAGGAGATCGAGATGATACATAGGATCAAAACTCTAGACATTTTAATAAGAAAACATCTAATCGATAAAGAAGATGGAGTAACTTGGGGAAAAACTTAGACTTAAAACCCATTAAGTTATATCATGTATTAGATGTAACAAATTCACATGATATAGTCATGATAAATTAAATTAATGGGTTTAGCTTAAACGATAACTCAACATACTAATACGCACATGACACTGTTCTGAGCAAACTCGCCCAGACGCCGTCCCACCACATACTAATACGCATATGACACTGTTGTTAATGATAATTAAGCATTTTTACCTAACACACACTTCCATTCACAATAGTTCAAATGTACACTCAAAACCTTTGTAAAACCCTCGAGTAACAACCTTAATCTCATTAATATCAAATGTATCATCCAGATCGGTATGCTTATATATTGGGCATACCCCTGAGTCGAGCCTACAAACTCGCCCAGATAATGATCATCACAATAATGATCAACCACAGTAATTGTAGGAACAGTAATAAATGCTTAAGTAAATAAATAAATAAACAATTAATAAAATCTAAGTCCTAATGATTGGGCCTTGGTCAACTCGAGTAGACTAGTCTAGCAATCGGGTACTTAGTAGTAAAGGAGATCTGTAAACCTCATCAAACATGTGACCTATAATCAATCAGTCTAGCTAGGATATATTTTGATATATAGGCTTTCATAGTTCTTTAGACCGTCCATAGTTCGTATAGTTCTTTGGCACATGTTATCTTTGAGCATTTCCCAGATGTTCCTCAAAACAGTTAGGGAATACTGTAAATATCATCAATCATGCGTCTCATATTCGATCAGTCTAGCTAGGACATCTTTCAAACATGAGATTGGCACATGCTATCTTTGATATTTCCTAGTTAGACCCTTAAAAGAGTTATTTGTACTTAGTTCTTTGAAATAGATCGTTAGTTCTTTGACAACACACCCTTGAAATAGTTCTTTGAAAATAGATCGTTAGTTCTTTGACAACACACCCTTGAAATAGTTCTTTGAAAATAGATCGTTAGTTTCTTGAAATATACCTTTGAAAATAGTTCTTTGATTTAGATCTTTAGTTCTTTGAAAATAGTTCTTTGATTTGAAACAGTTCACCTAGACAGGAATCTAGAATAACAGTTATACATGTAAAACATATACAAGTAAAAGCATTTAAGTAAACAATTTAAATAAACAGTTTACGCATGCTTCTCAGCCCCGCGTTTTAAAACAAAAATGTTTGAAAAGGGGCTATGAACTCACCTGTGTTGCTATGCAATGTTCTACCACAAAATGCGCGCTCTTGTTTGTAGACTAAGTGTCTTAGGTTCCTGAGTTGTTTTAAAAGAGTTAGAATACTATAAGTATACGTATTAACCGTCGCGTCTAAGGTTTGGTCTCGGTGTGTGTATCTCAGTGTCCTAATTACTAGTGTGATTCTAAGATTTTGTCTCCTAGTCTAACTTAGATACCCATTTATAACACCACATCCCATGTTTAACTATAATAACTTACTTTTAAATTTTTACAAAATTTGGGCAGAGTTTCCTTTGTTTTTAGTTCAAATCCAGACAATTTATATTGTTTATTTTACATCCAATTCCCAAACAATTTAATCAAAACATTTAACACTTCATTTTACATGTTTAAATATAAAAATATCATTTCATTTAATTTAAAGAATGTTTTAATAAAACTTATAATTAAATTTGAGCAATTATGATCAAAAATTTATACTTAGGTTAATCACATTTGATTAACCTTAACATGTTACTAGATCCTTGTTTCTGATTGTTCTTTGTTCATCCATGTGTATAACTTAGCTTAGAATATTTAAATTGAACAATCCAATTTAATTATACAACCATATGAAATTTGCTAAGTGTTAGATGCAAATGTTGAAATTAACACTAGCACCTTAAGTTCTAGCATTCACTAATGCATGTTTCTTAGTTCGTTCTAAACTTTGAATACTCGTATATTCATTTCCTTGTTCTTACAACTAAGTTCAACAGCCCTAGGTACTGATTTTCCTTGATTAGCTAACACTTTGGGTTTTGATCATCCTTGGGCAGCAAACCTATTGAAATATGAACACAGGTTCGGCGAACCTTTAGGGTTCGGCGAACCTTCTTGATAGTAAAGGTAGGTTCGGCGAACCTTTGAGTGGGACGAACCTCTGAGGTTCGTGTATGATGAAGGTTCGGCGAACCTTTAGGGCTCGCTCAACAAGGTTCGTTGATCTAGGGTTCGTTGCTAGTAGGTTCGTCTAATGAGTAAAGGTTCGGCAAAGTTCCTAGGTTTGGCCGTAATTAGGTTCGTGGTAATATAGGTTCGGTTCCCATGGTTCGTTGGCCACAGGTTCGGCCAACCAAAGAGATGGTTCAGTTAAGATTCCAGGTTCGTCACTTTAACAGGTTCGGCTCCAGCTTTTAACAGGTTCGTTGCAGGCTAACAGGGTTCGGTTCTGAACCACATGTTCGTGGTAGAAGTGTCTGCAGGTTCGTTGCAGGAGTGGTTAGCCACTGAAGGTTCGGCCGTATGAAAAAGGTTCGGCCGATTACATGTACCCGCGAACCTGCATCTTCATTCCCATTATCGATATCCACTCGTTACTAACTAGTTTCTAGGACATCCTAAGTGCTAAACAAGGTTTATTCCCAGATTATCAAGTGCTCAAAACTGATTAAGACTATGATGTCTACAAGGGTCGTGAAATACACACCAAACCGAAATGAAATGGGGTTTTACCTCAAACTCGTCGGTCAAATGCTCGAAATTCTTGTACTCTCGTGATCTACTTGATGAGGGGGTCGTCTTGGCACCGACTAAGCTTGAATCCGACTTGAATCGGGCTCCAAATCGTAGAGAGAAGGAGGAGAAACTTGTTCTAGAGAGAGAGAGAGTTTTTGAACGAGAATGAGAGAAAGAGAATGAGGTGGTGGAGGTTGGTTGAGTATTTAATTACCATATTAAATGTTTCAATTATCCGGGGGTTCGGTCTTACTCGGTTTCGCGTAAAATGACGGTATTTTAGTAGTTTTGTCACGAAACGACAGGATTTGTAAAATAGAATTTATAAAATTATTCCAATTTGTGATTCCTAATAAATTAACGAATATCCTTTATCCATTTTAAGCTATCAAAATATTTATTTAACTGTTTAAATCGAAACGTACGGTCGTCGCGCGTATTCGTTCGAATCGTCACTCATACGAACACGACGATAACTATACTTTTCAATATTGTTTTCTAATTATTGGATATTATTCAGAACGTTAAACCTTCAGATATATTCGTACAGATCGTCACCCATACGAATAATCCGTCAATTTAGCATTCACATAACAACATCCGTTCTGTTTTGTTCTGTAAATCGTCACATACGTTTATACATAATAAATCCTAATAGATAATCCCATGATGGTTCTGTGTTTCCAGATAATTATCTGACTCAAGAACCATAGTTCTGAACTTTGTTTCTGTTAACTGTTTCTAAATTTGTTGTTTGATAACACAGAATGATAATAACAAATGAAATGAATAGGAAATGCACTGAAATGTATATGGTTCGTACCTGTTTACTGTTCATGTTACTGTTTAAGATCACTGTTCCGGTACGGTTCCAGCACTGATGTTACAGTCTCCCCTTGTTAGAGAAATTTCGTCCCGAAATTTAAGCATTGTTATCAGGTACGGCTTCCTCTATAAACAGTTGAGGATACTTTGACTTCATGTGATCTTCACGTTCCCAAGTAAACTAGGGTCCGCGCCTTGAGTTCCATCGAACCTTTACAATCGGAATACGGCTTCGCCTCAGTTGTTTAACTTTGCGATCCATAATCTCTAAAGGTTCCTCAATGAAGTGTAGTTGTTCATCCACTTGAATCTCTTCAATTGGAATAACAAGTGATTCATCGGCAAGACATCTCTTTAAGTTCGAGACGTGAAACACATCATGCACCGCACTAAGTTCATCTGGTAATCTCAGTCTTTACGCCACATGACCAATACGTTCGATAATCTCAAACGGTCCTACGTACTGTGGTGCTAACTTTCCTTTATTCCCAAAACGAACTACGCCCTTCCATGGGGATACCTTTAACATAGCCCGGTCTCCGAATTAGAATTCCAACGGCTTGCGCCGTTTGTCGGCATAGCTTTTCTGTCTGCTCCTTGTTGCTTGTAGTCTTCTCTGAATCTGGGCAATCTTATCAGTGGTTTCCTGAATAAGCTCTGGCCCATTTATGCGGTTATCTCCCACTTCGGTCCAACAGATCGGTGATCGACATTTCCGACCATAAAGAGCCTCGAATGGTGCACATCCAATACTGCTGTGCTAGCTGTTATTGTAGGAGAATTCGATCAGTGGCAAATGAGAGTCCCAATTCCCACCGAATTCCAAAATACAGGTTCTCAACATTTCCTCCAGGGTTTGAATTGTACGTTCGCTTTGACCATCCGTTTGTGGATGGTAAGCTGTACTCAGATTTAACTGCGTCCCTAGAGATTTCTGTAGTGATTGCCAGAACCTTGATGTAAATCTGCTGTCTCGATCGGAAATAATAGACAGTGGCACACCGTGACGTACCACTATCTCATTGATGTACAATCTCGCTAGTTTATCCATCGTGAAGGTCTCACGTATCGGCAAGAAATGAGCAGATTTTTATCAAACGGTCAATGATCACCCAAATCGTATCGTGGCCACTGGAAGTGCGAGGTAGCTTGGTAATGACATCCATAGCTATTTGTTCCCACTTCCAGAGAGGAATCTCAGGCTGTTCCAGTAGACCAGACGGTCTCTAGTGTTCTGCCTTTACCTTCGCACACGTCAGACATCGACCGACGTACTCGGTTATGTCTTTCTTCATTCCCGGCCACCAATAAAATCCACGCAAGTCTTGGTACATCTTATCAGCACCGGGATGAACGGATTATTTTGTCTTGTGTGCTTCATCGAAGATAAGGCATCAGCTACAACGTTCGCCTTTCCCGGATGGTACTTGATCACACAATCGTAATCATTCAGGAGTTCAACCCAACGACGCTGTCGCGTGTTGAGTTCCTTCTGATCAAAGATGTGCTGCAGACTTTTGTGATCAGTGAATATGGTACACTTGGTGCCATATAAGTAATGTCTCCAAATCTTCAACGCGAAGATTACAGCTCCCAATTCAAGATCATGAGTAGTGTAGTTCTTCTCCTGAACTTTTAACTGCCTTGATGCATAGGCTATGACTTTGTCCCGTTGCATCAGTACGCAACCAAGTCCCTGATGGTAAGCATCACAATAAACAACAAAGTCATCACAACCTTCTGGGAGAGATAGAATTAGAGCATTACACAATTTATGTTTCAAGGTCTGCAAAGCATCTTCTTGTTTCTGCTCCCAGACAAACGGTTCACTTTTCTGAGTTAGTTTGGTGAGTGGCAAGGCTATCTTAAAAAAGTTTGAGATAAACCTTCTGTAATAACCTGCCAATCCCAGAAAAGACCGTATCTCCGTCGGTGTCTTCGGAGTATCCCCGTTCTTTATCGTTTCAATCTTGGCGGGATCTACGTGTATTCCCTCGCTGTTGACTACGTGACCCAGAAATTGAACTTCTCTTAACCAAAATTCACATTTATAGAACTTGGCATAAAGTTTCTGTTCTTTCAACAGCTCCAAAATTTTCCTGAGATGTTGTTCATGATCTATTTTGCTCTTAGAATAAATCAGTATGTCATCAATAAAGACAATGACAAACTGATCTAGATACGGCTTGCACACTCTGTTCATGAGATCCATGAAAACCGCTGGTGCATTTGTCAATCCGAAAGGCATTACCATGAATTCATAATGCCCGTATCTGGTTTGGAAGGCCGTTTTCGGTATGTCTTCGTCTTGAACTCTAAGCTGATGATATCCAGACCGCAAGTCAATCTTTGAGAAGTATTGAGCTCCTTGCAGTTGGTCAAACAAATCATCAATCCTCGGTAATGGATACCGATTCTTGATAGTTAGTTTGTTCAGCTCACGGTAGTCTATGCACATTCTGAACGATCCGTCTTTCTTTTTCACGAACAGGACCGGAGCTCCCCAAGGTGAGTAGCTCGGTCTGATGAAACCCTTGTCAAGCAACTCCTGTAACTGATTTGACAATTCATGCATCTCTGAAGGTGCTAACCTGTAAGGAGATTTAGCAACAGGAGTTGCACCAGGAATTAAGTCAATACGAAACTCTACCGGTCGCACAGGCGGCAAACCTGGTAGATCTTCAGGAAATACTTCCGGATACTCTTTCACTACAGGTACGTCTTGTATCATTTTCTTGTCCTTCTCCTTTGCCACCACATGAGCCAGAAATGCAACGCACCGCTTCTGTAGACATTTACGCGCTTTTATGCAAGAGATGATTTTGACACTTCGTTTTGCTTGATCCCCTTTAACTTCCAGCACGCTATCACTCGGCAATGGAATTCGAAGCAACTTTTCAAAACAGATGACTTCCACTCTATTAGAAGAAAGCCAATCCATTCCAAGAATGATGTTGAAACTACCCAACTCCATTGGTATCAAATCAATGGCAAATGTATGACCATTAAGGGTCACTGGGCAATTTCTATAAACTGTACTAACTGTAATCTGTTTTCCGTTAGCTACTTCTATGACGTAAGGGGAATCTAACTGTTCCTCTATAGAATCTAATTGGCAAGCAAAATCGGTAGAGAGAAAACTCTGATCCGCACCAGTGTCAAATAGAACAGATGCATAAAAGTCATGTAAAAGAAACGTACCAGTGACCACATTTGGGTCCTGGCGTGCGGCTGGTGCTCCAATAACAAAGGCTCTTCCACGAGGAGATTGAACTGCCTGTTGTGCCTTCTTCGGGTAGTTCTTTGCAAAGTGGCCTTGTTCGCCACAACTGAAGCATCCACCGTTGTTCTGGTTAGCTGGTGGAGGGAGAGCCAAAGCAGCATTGTCGACTGCTTGGTTAGGTGTCATTCTGCAGTGTTGGACCCAATGGCCCTTTCGTCCACATCCCGTGCATTGCTTGCAGGGAGTGTTAGCATCATGGTGATACTGACACTTGGCACACAAAGGATATGTACCCGTGTAGGGTCTTTTGTTAGGGTTTTGTAGTGCTGCTGCTACTTGTTGGAGAGGTGTGGCCACCGTGTAGTTCTTGATGGTCTTCTGTTTCTTCTTCTGATGGTGGTGGGGTTTCTTTGATGGCTCAGCTTTGTTCTTGTCGGAGTCTGCCTCTTTCTTTAAACCTCCAGAGGCTACCATAAGGTTAGTGAGTTTCCCAGACAATCTCACTGCAGACTCGACAGTGGCAGGGTTAGCTGCAACAACTAAACCCTGAATGCAGGCGGGAAGTCCACCTACATAACGGTCAATCATCTTTTCCAAAGTTGGTACCATGTCTGGTACCAAAGCAACCAACTCGTGGTATCGAGTCGTATATCCCATGTGATCCGCCCCCTTCATCACATGATTGGATAGCTCGACCTCCAGTTTCTACAACTCCTTCTTGGGGTAGAACTCTGTTCTCAGCAATGTCTTGAAATCTTCCCAGGCATGGCCATAGCTTCTTCTCTTCCCTAGGCATTGATTTGCCCATTCCACCAAGTCAAAGCCCGTTTGTTGAATGTTCCAGCCGAGTAGCGGACTTTGTGGTGCTCTGGACAGCTGCAGAGGTCCAGAGTGGTTTCAATCTCCTCAATCCATTGGATTAATCCAATGGCTCCTTCGGACCCACTAAAGCTAGGTGGCTTACATCCCACAAATGACTTGTAGGAGTAATGTGATGAACCTCCAGTATTCCCACTGGCTTCTCCAGATGAGTTGCCAGTGTTGTTGATTTCATTTCGAAGACGAAGGAACATCTCCGGTATTGCCTCTTTCATCTGATTTGTCATCTGGCTACTCAATAACGTCACCAGAGCAATAGTAGCAGGATCCAAAGTCGGTGTTGTGCTCGAGCCTGGTGGTGGGTTGAGTGGAGGAGGAACAAATGGAGGAGGAGGAGGTGGCGGTGGTGAATCAGGTGGTGAAGGAGTAGATGAATGTGGTGCTAAGTCTTGCGGTGGTGGAGGTAACAAGGGAGGCTGTCTTCTCGGCGGCATTCGGATCATAACCAATAAAGTTATCGGTTAGTGCAATGATCGAATACAGAAGACAATATGCAAATAGTTCCTAAGTCCTGTTTTCTCTACATGTAGGGTCCCTAGGTTATAGTCTAGGCCAAACCGTTTAAATAAGTGACCTATATTTCTCTATAACCATGGCTCGGATACCAATCTGTCACACCCCGAGCCGGCGGGGTTGGATCGAAGTCCCCGTCGGGCGGAAGGTTCCCGGGGCGCGATATCGTGAGTGATAATCAAAGTGATCAGATTGTTTACATTGCACATGATATAAATGAGAAATGCTAAATAGAATAGAATTACAAAGTTAAATTACATTCGAATCGTTCATAATTTAACAATGTAAATCTATCATAAACATCATAAAATATCTATCTTGTAACTGCACAAGATATACAAAATAATTGTATGATGATGTTCCAAAAGTATGCAGGTCCAAAAATACTAAGTCTTCTAACTGAAGTCCTAGTCCAAAAGCATAAGCTTCTTAAATGACCTGTTCGTCACCTGAGAAGTCATGCAAAAATAAAATCAACACATGGTTGGTGAGTTAATATAGTTTAGAAATTGAAAATGATTTGTAAACCTCTTTCGGTAAAGACCCTAACCTCATTAACATCACATGTAATATCCACATCGGTATGCTTATATATAGGGCATATCCCTGAGTCGAGCCTACAAACTCGCCCAGACGCCGTCCAACCACATACTAATACGCATATGACACTGTTGTTAATGATAATTAATCATTTTTACCTAACACACACTTCCATTCACAATAGTTCAAATGTACACTCAAAACCTTTGTAAAACCCTCGAGTAACAACCTTAATCTCATTAATATCACATGTATCATCCAGATCAGTATCCTTATATATAGGGCATACCCCTGAGTCGAGCCTACAAACTCGCCCAGACGCCGTCCCACCACATACTAATCCACATAGGACATTGATGTTAATGACAATTAATCATTTTACTCCTACCCATAAATCAATGATTCTTCAGTTCTTTGTTCCTGTAATACAACAATTTGGAATCTATGTTGATTCCTTAAATTCATCACAATAATGATCAACCACAGTAATTGTAGGAACAGTAATAAATGCTTAATTAAATAAATAAATAAACATTTAATAAAATCTAAGTCCTAGTGATTGGGCCTTGGTCAACTCGAGTAGACTAGTCTAGCAATCAGGTACTTAGTAGTAAAGGAGATCTGTAAACCTCATCAAACATGTGACCTATAATCAATCAGTCTAGCTAGGACATCTTTTGATATATAGGCATTTGTAGTTCTTTAGACCGTCCATAGTTCGTATAGTTCTTTGGCACATTTTATCTTTGAGCATTTCCCAGATGTTCCTCAAAACAGTTAGGGAATACTGTAAATATCTTCAAACATGCGTCTCATATTCGATCAGTCTAGCCAGGACATCTTTCAAACCTGAGATTGGCACATGTTATCTTTGATATTTCCCAGTTAGACCCTTGAAAGAGTTCTTTGTACTTAGTTCTTTGAAATAGATCGTTAGTTCTTTGACAACACACCCTAGAAATAGTTCTTTGAAAATAGATCGTTAGTTCTTTGACAACACACCCTTGAAATAGTTCTTTCAAAATAGATCGTTAGTTTCTTGAAATAGACCTTTGAAAATAGTTCTTTGATTTAGATCTTTAGTTCTTTGAAAATAGTTCTTTGATTTGAAACAGGTCACCTAGACAGGAATCTAGAATAACAGTTATACATGTAAAACATATACAAGTAAAAACATTTAAGTAAACAATTTAAATAAACAGTTTACGCATGCTTCTCAGCCCCGTGTTTTAAAACAAAAATGTTAGAAAAGGGGCTATGAACTCACCTGTGTTGCTATGCAATGTTCTACCACAAAATGCGCGCTCTTGTTTGTAGACTAAGTGTCTTAAGTTTCTGAGTTGTTTTAAAAGAGTTCGAATACTATAAGTATACGTATTAACCGTCGCGTCTAAGGTTTGGTCTCGGTGTGTGTATCTAAGTGTCCTAATTACTAGTGTGATTCTAAGATTTTGTCTCCTAGTCTAACTTAAATACCCATTTACAACCCCACATCCCATGTTTAACTATAATAACTTACTTTTAAATTTTTACAAAATTTGGGCATAGTTTCCTTTGTTTTTAGTTCAAATCCAGACAATTTATATTGTCTATTTTACATCCAATTCCCAAAAAATTTAATCAAAACATTTAACACTTCATTTTACATGTTTAAATATAAAAATATCATTTCATTTAATTTAAAGAATGTTTTAATAAAACTTATAATTAAATTTGAGCAATTATGATGAAAAATTTATACTTAGGTTAATCATATTTGATTAACCTTAACATGTTACTAGATCCTTGTTACCGATAGTTCTTTGTTCAGCCATGTGTATAACTTAGCTTAGAATGTTTAAATTGAACAATCCAATTTAATTATACAACCATATGAAATTTGCTAAGTGTTAGATGCAAATGTTGAAATTAACACTAGCACCTTAAGTTCTATCATTCACTAATAGATGTTTCTTAGTTCGTTCTAATCTTTGAATACTCGTATATTCATTTCCTTGTTCTTACAACTAAGTTCAACAGCCCTAGGTACTGATTTTCCTTGATTAGCTAACACTTTGTGTTTTGATCATCCTTGGGCAGCGAACCTATTGAAATATGAACATAGGTTCGGTGAACCTTTAGGGTTCGGCGAACCTTCTTGATAGTAAACGTAGGTTCGGCGAACCTTTGAGTGGGACGAACCTCTGAGGTTCGTGTATGATGAAGGTTTGGCGAACCTTTAGGGCTCGCTCAACAAGGTTCGTTGATCTAGGGTTCGTTGCTAGTAGGTTCGTCCCTAAGTTCGGCCATAATTAGGTTCGAGGTAACATAGGTTCGTGGCAGAACTGTCTACAGGTTCGTTGCAGGAGTGGTTAGCCACTGAAGGTTCAGCCGTATGAAAAAGGTTCGGCCGATTACTTGTACCCGCGAACCTGCATCTTCATTCCCATTATCGATCTCCACTCGTTACTAACTAGTTTCTAGGACATCCTAAGTGCTAAACATGGTTTATTCCCAGATTATCAAGTGCTCAAAACTGATTAAGACTATGATGTCTACAAGGGTCGTGAAATACACACCAAACCGAAATGAAATGGGGTTTTACCTCAAACTCGTCGGTCAAATGCTCTAAATTCTTGTACTGTCGTGATCTACTTGATGAGGGCGTCGTCTTGGCACCGACTAAGCTTGAATCCGACTTGAATCGGGGCCCAAATCGTAGAGAGAAGGAGGAGAAACTTGTTCTAGAGAGAGAGAGAGTTTTTGAACGAGAATGAGAGAAAGAGAATGAGGTGGTGGAGGTTGGTTGAGCATTTAATTACCATATTAAATGTTTCAATTATCCGGCGGTTCGGTCTTACTCGGTTTCGCGTAAAATGCCGGTATTTTAGTAGTTTTGTCACGAAACGACAGGATTTGTAAAATAGAATTTATAAAATTATTCCAAGTTGTGATTCCTAATAAATTAACTAATATCCTTTATCTATTTTAAACTTTCAAAATATTTATTTAACTGTTTAAATCGAAACGTACCGTCGTCGCGCGTATTCGTTCGAATCGTCACTCGTACGAAAACGACGATAACTATACTTTTCAATATTGTTTTCTATATATTGGATATTATTCAGAACGTTAAACCTTCAGATATATTCGTACAGATCGTCACCCATACGAATAATCCGTCAATTTAGCATTCACATAACAACATCCGTTCTGTTTTGTTCTGTAAATCCTCACATACGTTTATACATAATAAATCCTAACATATAATCCCATGATGGTTCTGTGTTGTTAGATAATTATCTGACTCAAGAACCATAGTTCTGAACTTTGTTTCTGTTAACTGTTTTTAAATTTGTTGTTTGATAACACAGAATGATAATAACAAAAGAAATGAATAGGAAATGCACTGAAATGTATATGGTTCGTACCTATTTACTGTTCATGTTACTGTTTAAGATCACTGTTCCGGTACGGTTCCGGCACTGATGTTACAATAATGATCAACCATAGCATTTGTAGAAACATTTCTTTAAATGATTAAATAACTAAATAAGTAAACATTTAATAAAATCTAAGACTTAACGATTGGGCCTTGGTCAACTAGAGTAGACTAGGACATCTTTTGATATATAGGGTTTTATAGTTCTTTAGATCGTCCGTGGCTCGTATAGTTCTTTAGTTCTTTGACACATGTTATCTTTGAGTATTTCCCAGATGTTCCTCAAAATTTATTAGGGAATGCTGTAAATATCATCAAACATGCGTCTCATATTCGATTAGTCCAGCTAGGACATCTTTCAAACCTGATATTAGCACATGCTATCTTTGATATTTCCCAGACAGACCCTTGTAAATAGTTCTTTGTACATAGTTCTTTGAAATAGATCGTTAGTTCTTTGACAACACACCACCGAAAATAGTTCTTTGAGTAGACCGTTAGTTCTTTGAAAATAGATCTTTAGTTCTTTGACAACACACCACCTAAAACAGTTCTTTGTACTTAGTGCTTTGAAATAACCTTTGAAAATAGTTCTTTGTTTTAGGTATTTAGTTCTTTGAAAGTAGATCTTTGAAAATGGTTCTTTAATTTCAAATAGTTATCTACACATAATGAATGGATACTTATTTGGAAATCCTGTATATAGTTAACCTAGACAGAATCTAGGATAACAATTATACATATAAAACATATGCTAAGTAAAAGCATTTAAGTAAATATAATCCAAAGAAAATAATTTACGCATGCTTCTCAGCCCCGCGTTTGTACAACAAAAATGTTTAGAAAAGGGGCAATGGACTCACCTGTGTTGCTATGTAATGATTCACAACAAAATGTGCGCTCGTTACTTGTAGATTAAGTATCTTCAATACCTGAGTTGTTTTAAAAGGATTCGAATACTGTAAGTATTTATAGTTGACGTATCTAAGTGTATTACCCGTTCATAAACCCTTATCCCGTAGATAATGAATATTGAACCTTAGTTTTGTCAGGTTTATGTTAATTACATTCATGACTCTTTTTAAGTAAAATATCCTTAATAAAACTCATTTTAAGCTAAATCTTTAAGTTAGAAATCATTTAATTTATATTAAATAGTTTAATGAAGAAATCTTACAAATTATTTTCCTTTTATTAAAACATAAATTATTTTAAGAAAATATAAGTTACATGTTAGACTTAGGTTAATCTCATTCGATTGACTTTAAGCCCGTTGCTAGATCTTCGTTTCCCATGGTTCTTAGATCGCTCTTGTGTACAACTTAGCCTAGAAAGTTCAATTGAATTATCTAGCTTAGTTGTATGTTTGTATAGAATGTACTAAGTATTGGGTGCTAATAATGAAATCAACACCCTCACTTAATTGATTTCTTGATTCTTGATTACTCCTCAACTTTAGTTCTTTAAGTTCATGAATAAAGATAATTCTACTCTTTGTAACCCATGCTTTGACTTAACAAATTTCCATGATTTAAACCCTTTGTTTTGCTGAAACTCATTTTTATATGTCCAAATGGTTTACGAAGAGAATTATTATTGAAAACCCTAATAAACTTTCCCATGCATGTAGTCCACGTACCCGACCCATGCATGGCTCACCCTATGGTCCCATCGGCTGTCATTATTCTCAAACAAATTTAGCTACCCGAATGATTGTTATGCGAATGGGGATGCCAAGCCGAACCAAGTGGTCGTGCGACTAGGGTGAGCAGCCGAATGTAGGTAACCATGCAAATGGTGGTGCTTGACCGAAGGAAGAAGCATGCGAATGGATGGGGTGTGCGAATGAGAGATAGGCCGAATAAGGGTTGCCATCCGAATGAGTTTGAGGGTCCGAATGTGGGTATTCACACGAAAGAAAGTTCATTCGGCCATCAGACCCATTCGGTTGAGAGGTTCTTTTGGCCACAAGGTCATTCAGCCTATCCTCTTCGGCCCTTGGCCATTCGGCCAGCCTGTGTGCCCCTTTCGGCTGTTGGAACCCAGTTGGGTGCAGTCCCCTGATTGTCAAGCCTCATGATCACACCATAAGATGTCACAAGTTCCTTATTCATTCGTAAGTGTTTTCGTGTAGTTTCCCTAAGGTTTAAGTGGGTTAGAACCGGTTGGGGAGGTGGTTCGAACAAAGGGGTTTGAAAACCTTAAAAATCGGATGTTTGAGCTCATATTTACCTGGATTTTGATGGTTCCAAGCTCAGATTTTTTTGTACATTCATGATCTACGTGTTGTTATGGTCGTTTTGACACCAAAATGGCTCGATTTGGTTGAGTATGTAGAGATCTAGGGTTGTGAATGTAGAGAGAGAGTATAGAGAGAGAAAGTGACGGGAGAGATGAGAGAGAATGGGTAGTTGGGGGGGATTAAATGGTATTAAATGCCATTCTAATGCTTCCAAAATACCCGGGTATGCTCGGGCTCGTTCGGTTTCGCGTAGAGGCGTCGGTTTCCTTTCGTTTTCGTAACATTTCGTTACGATTTTAAAAATAGAATTCATTAAATTAAATTGGGTGGTAATTCCTAGTAAATTAACTAAATATCTTCCGTTTATTTTAGGTTTCTGAAAATATTAAATTTACCTGTTTAAATGGAATCGGACAGTCGTCGCGCGTATTCGTTTGAATGGTCACCCGTACGAACACGACGATAACTACACTTTTCGATATGAATTTCTAATTATTGGATATCATTCAGAACGTTAAAATTTATGATATATTCGTATTGATAGCCACCTATACGAATAATCCGTCAATTTAGCATTCACGTAACGACATCCGTTGATATTTTGTTTTGTACAACCTCACATACGTTTATACATAATTGAATCCTAACAAACAATCATGTGATGGCTCTGTATTTTCAGATGAATTTCTGACTGTTGAACCATGGTTTTGAGTTATGTTTCTGGAATGAATGCGAAACTGTGTTGTGTCAAACATCAAATGATAATAGTATATGTACATTACATGTGAATCATACCTGAGTTACTATGTAGATCACTGTTCCGGCTATGATTCCTGCACTGATGTTACAGTCTCCCCTTGTTAGAGAAATTTCGTCCCGAAATTTAAGAATCGTTATCAGGTACTGCTTCCTCTATAAACAGATGGGGATACTTGGACTTCATGTGATCCTCGCGTTCCCAAGTAAACTCGGGTCCGCGCTTTGAATTCCATCGAACCTTGACAATTGGAATACGGTTTCGCTTTAGTTGTTTAACTTCGCGATCCATAATCTCTAAAGGTTCTTCGATAAAATGTAATTGCTCGTCTACTTGAATTTCATCGATTGGTATGACAAGTGATTCATCAGCAAGGCATTTCTTTAAGTTTGAAACGTGAAACACGTCATGCACACCACTGAGTTCATCTGGTAATCTCAGTCTATATGCCATAGGAACAATACATTCAATGATCTCGAACGGTCCAACGTATCGTGGTGCTAATTTGCCTCTCTTTCCGAAACGAACTACGCCCTTCCATGGGGATACCTTTAACATGACACGGTCTCCCACTTGAAATTCCAACGGCTTGCGCCGTTTGTCGGCGTAGCTTTTTTGTCTGGTTGCTTGTAACATGTGTTGAATCTGGGCAATCTTATCGGTAGTTTCCTGAATAAGCTCTTGCCCAGTTATTTGGTTATTTCCTACCTCGGTCTAACAAATCGGTGACCGAAATTTTCGACCATACAGAGCCTCGAATGGTGCGCATCCGATGCTACTATGATAACTGTTGTTATAGGAGAATTCAATCAGTGGTAGATGATAGTCCCAATTTCCACCGAAATCCAAAACACACGTTCTCAACATGTCCTCTAGGGTATGTATCGTACGTTCGCTTTGACCGTCCGTTTGTGGATGGTAAGCTGTACTTTTTATTTAAGTGCGTCCCTATAGATTTCTGCAATGATTGCCAGAACCTTGATGTCAATTTGCTGTCTCTATCCGAAATGATAGACAATGGTACACCGTGACATACCACTATCTCGTTGATATACAGTCTTGCCAGTTAATCCATCGTGAAAGTCTCACGCATTGGCAAGAAGTGAGCAGATTTGGTTAATCGATCAATGATAACCCAAATTGTATGATGACCACTAGAAGTGCGGGGTAGCTTGGTAATGAAATCCATAGCTATTTGTTCCCACTTCCAGAGCGTAATTTCAGGCTGTTCCAGTAACCCTGACGACTTCTGGTGTTCCACCTTTACCTTTGCACACGTAAGGCATCAACCGACATACTCGGCTATGTCTTTCTTCATTCCCGGCCACCAATAGAATCCCCATAAGTCTTGGCAAATTTTATTGGCTTCTCGGTGTACTGAATACTTGGTCTTGTGTGCTTCATCCAAGATGAGTTTTCTCAATTCCTCTACCGCCGGAATCCATACGCGATCCTGGTAGTAGATAAGTCCATCTGGTTTCGGTTCAAACTGTCGTTCTGCTCCACAATCATGTTCTTTCTTCAGATTTCCTCATTCAACTGACTCTTGTTGTGCCTAAATAATCTTCTCACGCAGACTTGTCTGCACAGTTATTCCCATTGCTCGAACGCGCAAGGGTTTGACCCGTTCCTTCCGACTTAAGGCATCAGCTACAACGTTCGCCTTACCCGGATGGTACTTAATTGCACAGTCGTAATCATTTAGAAGTTCAACCCAACGTCGTTGCCTCATGTTGAGTTCCTTCTGATTAAAGATATGCTGTAGACTCTTGTGATCGGTAAATTTGGTACACTTAGTGCCATATAAATAATGTCTCCATATCTTCAATGCGAAGATTACTGCTCCTAGTTATAGATCATGAGTAGTGTAGTTCTTCTCATGAATCTTTAACTGTCTCGATGCATACACGATAACTTTGTATCGTTGCATTAGCACACAACCGAGTCCCTGATGGGAGGCATCACAGTATACTAGAAATTCATCACAACCTTCTGGGACAAATATTATTGGAGCATCACATAACCTCTGCTTCAATGTCTGGAAAGCGTTTTCTTGTTTCTGCTCCCAGACAAACGGGTCGCTTTTCTGAGTTCACTTGGTGAGAGGCAGGGCTATCTTAGAAAAGTTTGAAATAAACCTTCTATAATAACCTGCTAGTCCCAGAAAATACCGTATGTCCATCGGTGTCTTCGGAGTATCCGAGTTCTGAATAGCTTCAATCTTGGCAGGGTCTACATGTATTCCTTCACTGTTGACTACACGACCCAAAAACTGAACTTCTCTTAGCCAAAATTCACACTTAGAGAATTTAGCATAGAGTTGCTCTTTCTTCAATAGCTCCAAGATCTTCCAAAGATGATGCTCATGTTCTGTTTTGCTCTTGGAATAAATCAATATGTCATCAATAAAGACAATGACAAACTGATCCAGATACGGTTTGCACACTCGGTTCATGAGGTCCATGAAAACCGAGGGTGCATTCATCAATCCGAAAGGCATCACCATAAACTCATAATGCCCATATCAAGTAGCTCCTGTAGTTGATTCGACAATTCCTGCATCTCTGAAGGTGCTAACGTATATGGAGATTTAGCAACAGGAGTTGCTCCAGGACTAAGTCAATACGGAACTCTACCGTTCGTGTGGGTGGCAAACCTGGTAGATCTTCAGGAAACACTTCCGGATACTCGTTTACTACGACCACGTCTTGAATCTTGATCTTGTCTTTCTCTTTCTCCACCACATGAGCCAGAAAAGCTACACACTGCTTCCGTAGACAATTACGCGCCTTTTTGCAAGATATGATTTTGACACTACGCTTTGCTTGATCCCCTCGAACTTCCAATACACGATCATTCGTCATTGGAATCCGAAGCAGCTTTTCAGAACAGATGACCTCCACTCTATTGAGAGATAGCCAATCCATTCCAACAATAATGTCGAAACTACCCAACTCCATCGGTATCAAATCGATGGTGAATATATGATCATTAAGTGTTAATGGGCAGTTTCTATATACTGTAATAACTGTGATTTGTTTCCCGTTCGCTACTTCTATGATGTAAGGGGAATCTAAAAGTTCTTGAACCTGATTAAGTTGGCATGCAAAATCGGTCGAGATAAAACTCTGATCCGCACCAGTGTCCAACAGAATAGATGCATAAAAGTCATGTAAGATAAATGTACCAGTGACCATGTTCGGGTCTTGACGAGCAGCTGGAGATCCTATAGCAAAATCTCTTCCACGTGGTGCTTGAAATGCTGGCTGTGCTCTCTTTGGGTAGTTCTTTGAAAAATGGCCAGCTTCACCACAGTTATAACATCCACCGTTGTTATGGTTCTAATTGTTCGGTGGAGTAAGTGCCAAAGCAGCATTGTTGACTGCTTGATTAGGTGCCATTCTGCAATGTTGGACCCAATGGCCCTTTCGTCCACATCTCGTACATTTCTTGCAGGGAGTATTAACAGCATGATGGTATTGACACTTGGCACACAGAGGATATGTACCAGGGTAGGGTCTTCTGTTAGGGTTCTGCGGTGCAGCTGCTACTTGGTTGAGAGGAGTGGCCACCGTGTAGTTCTTGATGACCTTCTGTTTCTTCTTGGGGTGATGATGGGGTTTCTTAGATGACTCATCTTTGTGCTGGCCGGAGTCGGTCTCTTTTTTCAGAGTTCCAGAGGCTACCATTAGGTCAGTGAGTTTCCCTGACAAGCTAACAGCTGACTCCAGGGTGACAGGGTTCGCTGCAACGACCAAACTCTGTATGCAGGAAGGTAATCCATATACATACCTGTCTATCCGTTTCTCCAAAGTTGGTACCATGTCTGGCACTAATGCAACCAACTCGTGATAACGAGTAGTATAACACATGTGGTCTGCCCCTTTCATCACATGGTTTGACATCTCGATTTCCATTCTCTACAACTCATTCTTGGGGCAAAATTCATTTCTCAGCAATGTCTTGAATTCTTCCCATGGCATCGCCATAGCTTCTTCCCTTCCTCTAGCCTGAATCTATGAGTTCCACCAGGTCAAAGCTCGCTTGTTAAAAGATCCTGTAAAGTAGTGAACCTTGTGATGTTCTGGACAGCTACTGATGTCCAGAGTAGTCTCCATCTTTTCAATCCATTGGATTAGACCAACGGCTCCTTCAGTCCTGCTGAAACTAGGCATCTTACATCCTAAAAATGACTTGTAGGAGTAATGAGATGCACCGCCAGTATTTCCACTGGCCTCTCCTGATGAGTTCCCAGAGTTGTTGATGTCGTTCCGAATATGGTTGATCATATCCGGGATCACCTCCTTCAGCTGATTAGTCAGTTGGCTGCTCAGTAAGGTTGCCAGTGCAACGGTAGCAGGATCCAGATTCTGAGTCGCGTTCGGGTCAATAGGTGGAGTGTGTGGGGGAGGAGGTGGAGGAGGAGGTGGTGATGGTGGTGGTGGTGGAGGAGGCATAAGAGGAGGTGGTCTTCTCGACAGCATTCTGATCACAACAAATAGAATATCGGTTAGTGCAATGATCAAATGCAGAAGAGACAATGCAAGTAAATTCCTAAGTCCTGTGTTCTGTACATGAAGGGTCCCTAGGTTATAGTCTAAGCCAAACCGTTTAAATAAATGACCTATATTTCTCTATATCCATGGCTCTGGGGCCAGATCGTGTGTCCCGTAGGGCGAAAAGGCCTCAGGGCGCGATATCGGGAATGATAATCGTGATGATCTGATTGTTTACATTGCACATGATATAAAATGGGAAAATGCTAAATAAAATAGAATTACAAAGTTAAATTACCTCAGTTTTGTTCATAATTTAACAATGTAAATCTACTATCAACATCATAATTCTTCTATCTTGTATCTGCACAAGATATACAAAATAATATGTATAATAATGTTCAAAAGTATGCAAGTCCAAAATACTAGGTCTTCTATCTGGCATCATTGTCAAAAAGCAATAACTTCTAAATCAGACATGTTCGTCACTTGAGAAGTAATGCAAAAAGATCAAGTCAACACATGGTTGGTGAGTTCATATAGCTTTATTTTGAAAATGAATTTGTATAAACCTGTCCGAATGACAACCTTAACCTCACCATTAACCACCTATACCGTATAATTTAGTATGCTTATATATAGGGCATATGTAGGGTCAAGCTTACCTCCCGCCCAGCCACCGTCCCACCACATACTAAACCACATGATATATTGTTCCTGGTGTTAATTAAGCGTTTCATCCCATACCTTTGATTCACAACGTTTGGGTAACCTTAAAATCTGTTAACATTGATCACCCAAAATGACAACCTTAACCTCATCAACAACCACCTATGTTATCCAATAAAGTATGCTTATATATGTGGCATATGTAGGGTCAAACTTACCGCCCACCCAGCCACCGTCCCACCACATACCAAACCACATAACATATTGTTGTTAATGATAATCAAGCGTTTCATTTCACACCATCGACACAATAATTCTTCTGTTCTTAGTTCTTGTAGTTCCACAAAATATAATTTCTATTTATTTCTAAAGTTCATCACACAATAATGATCAACCATAGCATTCGTAGAAACATTTCTTTTAAATGATTAAATAACTAAATAAGTAAACATTTAATAAAATCTAAGACTTAACGATTGGGCCTTGGTCAACTCGAGTAGACTAGTCTAGCAATCAAGGTTCTTAGTAGTAAATGAGATCTGTAAACCTCATCAAACATACGACCTATAATCAATCAGTCTAGCTAGGACATCTTTTGATATATAGGGTTTTATAGTTCTTTAGATCGTCTGTGGCTCGTATAGTTCTTTAGTTCTTTGACACATGTTATCTTTGAGTATTTCCCAGATGTTCCTCAAAATTTGTTAGGGAATGCTGTAAATATCATCAAACATGCGTCTCAGATTCGATCAGTCTAGCTAGGACATCTTTCAAACCTGATATTGGTACATGCTATCTTTGATATTTCCCAGATAGACCCTTGAAAATAGTTCTTTGTACATATTTCTTTGAAATAGATCGTTAGTTCTTTGACAACACACCACCAAAAATAGTTCTTTAAGTAGACCGTTAGTTCTTTGAAAATAAAACTTTAGTTCTCTGACAAAACACCACCGAAAACAGTTCTTTGTACTTAGTGCTTTGAAATATCCTTTGAAAATAGTTCTTTGTTTTAGGTATTTAGTTCTTTGAAAGTAGATCTTCGAAAATGGTTCTTTAATTTGAAATAGTTATATACTCATAATGAATAGATACTTATTTGGAAATCCTGTATATAGTTTACCTAGACAGAATCTAGGATAACAATTATACATATAAAACATATGTTAAGTAAAAGCATTTATGTAAATATAATCCAAAGAAAATAATTTACGCATGCTTCTCAGCCCCGCGTTTGAAAAACAAAAATGTTTAGAAAAGGGGCAATGAACTCACCTATGTTGCTATGTAATGATTCACAACAAAGTGCTCGCTCGTTATTTGTAGATTAAGTATCTTCAATACCTGAGTTGTTTTAAAAGGATTCGAATACTATAAGTATTTATAGTTGACGTATCTAGGGTTTTGGTCTCAGTGTGCAACTATGTGTCCTAGATGTTACTAATGTGTTGCTACAATTTTCTGTAACTATTCTAAGTGTATTACCCGCTCATAAACCCTTATCCCGTAGATAATGAATATTAAACTTTAGTTAAGTCATGTTTATGTTAATTACGTTCATGACTCTTTTTAAGTAATAAAGAAATCTTACAAATTATTTTCCTTTTACTAAAACATAAATTATTTTAAGAAAATATAAGAAAATATAAATTATCTTACAAATCTCATTCGATTAACTTTAAGCCCATTGCTAGATCTTCGTTTCCCATGGTTCTTTGGTCGCTCTTCTGTACAACTTAGCCTAGAAAGTTCAATTGAACTATCTAGCTTAGTTTTATTTTTGTATAGAATGTACTAAGTATTGGGTGCTAATAATGAAATCAACACCCTCACTTAATTGATTTCTTGATTCTTGATTACTCCTCAACTTTAGTTCTTTAAGTTCATGAATAAAGATAGTTCTACTCTTTGTAACCCATGCTTTGACTTAACAAATTTCTATGATTTAAACCCTTTGTTTTATTGAAACTCATTTTTATATGTCCAAATGGTTTAGGAAGAGTATAAAGTATTGAAAAGCCTAATAAACTTCCCCATGCATGTAGTCCACGTACCCAACCCATGCATGGCTCACCCTATGGTCCCATCGGCTGTCATTATCATCAAACGAAGTTAGCTACCCGAATGATTATTATGTGAATGGGGATGCTAAGCCGAACCAAGTGGTCGTGCGACTAGGGTGGGTAGCCGAATGTAGGTAACCATGTGAATAGTGGTGCTTGACCGAAGGAAGAAGCATGTGAATGGATGGGGTGTGCGAATGAGAGATAGGCCGAATAAGGGTTGCCATCCGAATGAGTTTGGGGATCCGAATATGGGTATTCACGTGACAGAAAGTTCATTCGGCCATCAGACCCATTCAGTTGAGAGGTTCTTTCGGCCACAAGGTCATTCGGCCATATCCCCTTCGGCCCTTGGCCATTCGGCCGGCCTGTGGGCCACTTTCGGTTGTTCGAACCCAGCTGGGTGCAGCCTCCAGTTTTCGAGCCTCATGACCACACCTTAAGATGTCACAAGTTCCTAAGTCATTCATAAGTGTTTTCGTGTAGTTTCCATAAGGTTTAAGTGGGTTAGAACCGTTTGGGGAGGTGGTTCAAACAAAGGGGTTTGAAAACCCTAAAAATCGGATGTTTGAGCTCATATTTACTTGTATTTTGGTGGTTCCAAGCTCAGATTGTTTGTACTTTCGTGATCTACGTGTTGTTGTGGTCGTTTTGACACCAAAATGGCTCGATTTGGTTGAGTATGGAGAGATCTAGGGTTTTGAATGTAAAGAGAGAGTATAGATAGAGAAAGTGACAGGAGAGATGAGAGAGAATGGGTAGTTGGGGGGACTAAATGGTATTAAATGCCATTCTAACGCTTCCAAAATACCCGGGTATGCTCGGGCTCGTTCGTTTTCGCTATGTTTCGCGTAGAGGCGTCGGTTTCCTTTCCTTTTCGTACCTATTCGGTACGATTTTAAAAATCGAATTCATTAAATTAAATTAGGTGGTAATTCCTAGTAAATTAACTAAATATCTTCCGTTTATTTTAACTTTCTAAAAATATTAAATTTACCTGTTTAAATCGAATCATACAGTTGTCGCGCGTATTCATTCGAATCGTCACCCGTACGAAGACGATGATAACTACACTTTTCGATATGATTTTCTAATTATTGGATATCATTCAGAACGTTAAACTTTCAGATATATTCGTACTGATCGTCACATATATGAATTATCTGTCAATTTAGCATTCACGTAATGACATCCGTTGTTATTTTGTTTTGTACAACTTCACGTACGTTTATACATAATAGAATCCTAACAAACAATCGCGTGATGGCTCTGTATTTTCAGATGAATTTCTGACTGTTGAACCATGGTTTTGAGTTATGTTTCTGAAATGAATAAGTAACTGTGTTGTGTCAAACATCAAATGATAATAGTATATGTACATTACATGTGATTCATACTTGAGTTACTGTGTAGATCACTGTTCCGGCTATGATTCCGGCACTGATGTTACGCCTATATATAAGCATGCTTGGCTGGATAGCATAGGTGGTTGTTAGTGAGGTTAAGGTTGTCATTTCGGGTGTTCAAAGTTAGTCATTTTCAAATTGTACCAAGGATAACATTTACAGATGGTTCAAAGGTTAACATTTTCAGATTACTCAAAGTTTTCGGTTCAGTCTATGGGGTGAAACGCTTAATTATCATTAACAACAATATACTATGTGGTCCGATATGTGGTGAGCTGGATAGTATAGGTGGTTGTCAGTGAGGTTAAGGTTGTCACTTGGGCAGGTTTGTACAAATTCATTTTTCAATAACAAAACTATATGAACTCACCAACCATGTGTTGACTTTGTTTACTTACATGCTTTCTCAGGTGACGTACAGGACTAGATTAAGATTGCCGGATGCATACTAGGATGCCAGGATAGTGCACCTAGTAACTGTTGGAAGCACATATTTTGTTTTGAAGGGTGAATCATTTGATATCTTGTACGATCACAAGATAACCGACTTATGATTCTATTCGATATGTTTGCTTATTTAAATTATCAAACATGATAGTTGTAATTTAACTTTGAAACTTCTAGTTAATTATTATTGAGCTTTAATTATTCTCAAATGGTGTGCTATGTTTACAATCTGATCACTCCGATTATCATCCCGATATCGCGCCCCGAGACCATTCTGCCCGACGGGACATTCGATCCGACCCGCCGGCTCGGGGTGTGATAGATTGGTATCATAGCTTAAGTTTATACAGAATATAGGTCATTTATTTACAACGGTTTGGCCTAGACTATAACTTAGGGACCTCATGTAGAGAACGTAGGGCTTAGGAAATTATTTTCATATGTTTTGGCATTTGATCATGAGTACTAACCAGTAACTCTTCGGTTAAGATCAGGATGCCACCGAGAAGAAAAGCATCACCTCATCCTCCTCCACAAGAGATGGACCTAGCAGCTGTTGCACTAGCAACCTTGATCACTGAACAATTGGTGGCGGTTCTCCCTGGAATCATCAATTGGATCATGCATAGTCAGGAGTATGCTAGAAGCTTCCCACAAAACTCTGCCAGGAAGCAAGAATCGGAGGAAGGAGAACCCAACAATAAACCTAAACGTCATCCTGCGAAAAGGAGAAAAAAAATTGTGAACCACACTGAAGATATACCAATCAATCAAATCTTACCAAATTTGACTACAAGGGTTAGTGTACACTATGAGGGAAAGGCCCCTGTCTGTCCAGCTTGTCACGACAATCACTGAGCTGAACTCCCATGCGTATAATGAACACGCTGTGGGAAAGCGTGTCACTAGGTGCATCAATGCAAAGCACCGGTATCCTTTGTTCATCGTCAATACACTGGTAAATATCCTTTATGTACTAAGTGTGGTTTCCATCATAATGAGGATAAGTCATGTAAATACTGCCCAAACTGCGGAAAATACGGACATTGGATTCAAACGTGTCGGATTATTCCAACATTGAAACAGGAACAGAAAGTAAGCACCTCTACTACTCCTCAACACAACCACCACTGCTACACATTCGGAATGCTCGGACATTTCGCAAGGAACTGCCCTAGGAGGATGCCTCCGGCAGTCACTGAGGAACTGCTTGCTTTACCAGCTCCAGGAGTACGCTTAGAGTCCGATGACTCCATTTGTTATTTGGTGTATTTAAGTTATTGAATGGTATGATACTTAAACTGAATATTCTGTTTTAGTTTAGGAATAGTAGGATAAGGATGCTTTAGATTAATTAGCTGCCTATTAAATTAAAGAAGGAGGATGATTATTGTTTATAACCTAATTAGAAATCACCATTGTAGTTAAGGGGAAAGCTTTATAGGAATAGACCACTTTTACATGTGGAAATTCGATAAAGAAACAGACTTAAGAACGAGTTAGGAAATCCTTAAATAACTTGAGAATTGGTTATTCTTAAATCATTTAGTCTTAGTTACCCGGAAGACTACGGATGTAATTCCTGAAAATTTGTTTGGGAAATTTCCTTTACACGTCTAGTAGTATTTGGTGGTATGTGTACGTCTGTTATAATATCAGCTTTAGATAATTATACAGATTAGCACACTATAGTTTGTAGGAAATACCGAGTTAAGTGGGTTGACCATTATTTCAAACATAGTATTGGAAAATAAGGACTGATGAGCAAAACCACTGAAGCCAGACAAATGAATAAAACCGCGGATTGACCAACCGCGGATACTTTCTCTTTCGAATGTAGAACTACTGAACTTCAGTATCGGAAGCTCAGCAGCGAAAGATTCGCAAAAGAACTACCGCGGACCCCCTTGACTTCGGAAGATAATAGCCAGACCTGATCTCTTCGGAAGACAATCAATGCTTCGGAAGACAACCAATGCTTCGGAAGGCAACCAATGTTTAGGAAGACAACCAATGTTTCGGAAGAGAACCACTGATTAGATAATAACTATTGTTTAATCAGCTTCCGACGAATGCCTTCCGAAAGAATAACCACTGAACTTCTATATAACTATCTCAACCATGGAAGAACTGAAGACTTCCGAAGACTCATGATTCCGTGGTTGTTGACTTTGTATTAGTTTTACTTTTCTGAAGATTCAGTGTCTTTAACATTGTCAGCTATTTGTCGTTTTATTTCTTTGTCTTGTAACATTGAATGTTGGGTGTTTAAACCCCAACATTCCCTAAGATAATGGAGTTACACTCCAACATCATCTGAAAAAAGCTGGCAGAGTTGCTAACATCTTGTGATGGATGATGTGAGGTAAAAACGTGTGTAATAAGGATGATGAACAATGACAGATTCATTCTTAGAGATGTGCTTAGATTCACCACCAAGGTAAATCTGTACACCTGTCATAGGGTAAATTACCATGTTCTTTGGTAATTCCCTTAGACATTTAGGGCATACACCAAAATCTGGAAACAGATTCAGAGGTGGTTAGTATACCTAGGATTGTAATGACATGATCTAGGATACACTCTATGTGGTCTAGCGGTTGAGATATAACAATCCAGAAACCTAGAGTTGTGAAGACAACATGAGATGATCTTATAGGAGTAGGAAACGATAACTATGGTTAGGTTACCAAGCTCCCATCCTATACTCTTGGTAGACACCATAGCATATGGGTCAACAACACCTGTATGACCAAACCCACTCTCAATTTCCATGACAAGAAGGAAGTGTATTAGGGACTAAGTAATCAGATTGGGCATAACCAGAACCATGGTGTGCGAAAAACTGAAACATTTATTCTTGTAACAGATAATATCAGTTAATTTTCTGGTTGCACTAAGTCTGCATAAATTCCTAGGAAATTACATGAAGTGCGTAAAATTCCAGAGGGTGAAATAGGTTACAATAAGAGTAGGAATCCAAAGCAAGTTCAGCGATTTGAGGAATTTGGTGAACTTACAGGTAGACTACCATTCGAAGATGAACAGTTAGAACAGACGAGAGGTAGAAATTCTGAAGAGGTATAGTAAGTTGGTCCAAGCACATTTAGTGGGATTTGGAACCGACGCTTACCCTTGTAGCTATAATGCACTAGCAACTACACTAGCGGCAAGGATATTAAGTTTAGCAGAAAACCTGCGAATGAATAAACTGTAAGTATTTGCGAATGAATGTACATGAACATTTGCGAATGAGTAAACTATACTTAGTTTATTTACGAATGAGCGTACATGACATTTGCGAACAAGTAAAACCATATTTTGCGAATGAATGTATATGGACATTTGCGAACGAGTAACCAGTATTTGCGAATGAATGTACATGAACATTTGCGAATGAGTAAACTGTACTTAGTTTATTTGCGAATGAACGTACATGAATAATTGCGTACGAGTAAGCTATACTTGGTTTATTTGCGAATGAATGTACATGACATTTGAAAACAAGTAAACAATATTTGCGAATGAATGTATATGGACATTTGCGAACGAGTAACCAGTATTTGCGAATGAATGAGTATTTTAAAAGACACGTAAAACACGAATCAAACCCATTTCCCTGAGTGTAAATAAAGTCATACCTGATACTGGTCTTAAATTTCGGGACGAAATTTCTTTAACAAGGGGAGACTGTAACATTAGTGCCGGAACAGTAATTTCAGAACAGTAGGAAAGTACTGTAGATACTGGTACGGAAAGTGTTCGCATAATATTCTGTGTTAATATTATATAAAACGACTTATGTTTACATTGCAAAAACTCAAAACTGACAAACAACACACACAAACTCAATACTGATATGTTAAACATGATAAACAGTGATCGGATAACTTATGTGTTTGTTAGCTAGAATCTTATGTAACAACAGTCACATTAACAGAAATCCAGGTACAAACTATGTGCGCTACATGTATATCATTGTTATTTGATGCTTAACACAGAAAAATTTCACATTTCATTTCAGAAACATTACTCAAAACCATGACTCAACAGTCAGAAATTTATCTGACAACACAGAACCATCATGTGATTGTTAATTAGGACATTATTATGTATAAACGTATGTGAGGTTGTACAGAACAAAATAACAACAGATGTCGTTACGTGAATGCTAAATTGACGGATTGTTCGTATAGGTGACGATCTGTACGAATATATCTGAAAGTTTAACAATCTGAATGAGGTCTAATAATTAGAAAATCATATCGAAAAGTGTGGTTATCGTCGTGTTTGTACGGGTGACGATCCGAATGAATACGCGCGACGACTATACGATTCGATTTAAACAGTTAAATTTAATATTTTCAAAATTTTAAAATAAACGGAAGATATTTAGTTAATTTACTAGGAATTACCACCTAATTTAATTTAATAAATTCTATTTTTAAAATCGTAACGAAACGTTACGAAAACGAACGAAAACCGACGTTCTACGCGAAACCGAGCGAGACCGAACAAGCCCGAACATACCCGAGTGTTTGAAAACATTTAATGAGGCATTAAATGCCCATTCTCTCCCCCACCTACCAGCCCTCATCACCATTTTCGGTATTCTCTCTCTCTCAACTTTCTCTATCTAGAAAACAAACCCTAGAATCCTCATTTCTTTACCAAATCGAGCCATCTTGGCGTCAAAACGACCACAACAACTAGTAGATCTTGAAAGTACAAGCAATCCGAGCTTTGAACGTCCAAATCGAGGTAAAATCGAGTTCAAGGTTGCGATTTTTAGGGTTTTCAAACCCCTTGTTCGAACCTCACTCCTAACCGGTTAAACCCACTCAAAACCTTAGGGAAACTACAAGAAGTCACTCTACGTTAGTGCAGGAACTTGGGAAACACCTTGTGTTAAGCTTGGAACTCGAAAATGGTGAGATGGAGTCCCTTGATTTCGAACGACCAAATGGAAGGCACCCAGCTCAACCGAAAGGGCCACAGGCCGAATGGCCCAGCTCTAGGGCCGAATGAAACCCCTTATTCGCATGGCAGACCTCCTTCGGCCAAGACTCCATTCGCTTGAACCATCACATTCAGCCAAGCCTCTTACTTCGCATGGCCACCTTCATTCGCATGAACCATCACACCGCCGAATCACCACCTTCGCATGGCTGTCCATGTTGGGCCAAGCTATCCCATTCGCATAGCCTGATTCGTATGGCTAGTTCATTCGGGAAAGGGCGTCACATATAGGAACTAATGGTGAACCTTGTTTGAACAACAAGTCTTATCTTATGTTGCATGCATGCATGGGGATAATACATGGATTGCCAGATGGGGAAAACTATTAGGGTTTTCAAGAGGGTTAATACGTGGTACCAACCACTAGTGTTAAAGTTTCGACCATAAGAACCTCTAAACCCTTTCAACATACAAACAAGTGGTGTTAACAAGCATATGGGTTTCAAATCCTTGTGTGTTGTCAAATAGAGTCATTAGGTTTGCAAGATGTTAACCGGTCTTTGTAAATCACATATACTAGGAAATTCTAACACCAACTTTCTTCTCAATAAACTTGAACTACCAACATTAGATTTTTGGACATCATATGGAATTAAGACAATTGGGTGTTATTTAACAAAATCATGAGTAATGTTATGAGAGCTCTTTAAGGGTCAAGAAAACAAACTAAGTATGTAGGTGTGAACTTTATTGGAAACACCTAACACTTAGTGAATTCTATACAAACGTATAACTAAGTTAGATAGTTCAATTGAACTTTCTAAACAAGTTATGCACAAGAGACGATCAAGAGACTACGAGAAACCAAGATCTAGCAAGGGACTCAGAGTTAATCAAGTAAGATCAACTTATATTTTCTTAAAATGATTTATGTTTTAATAAAAGGAAAATGATTTATAAAATTCTTAACTAAAATGTTTTAAAATAAATGAAATGATTTCTAACTTAAAGATTTAACTTATAATGAGTTTTATTAAAGATGTTTTATCTAAAAAGACCATGAATGGAATGAATTAGACCTTATATAAGTAAGCTTTAGTTGTGAACATCTACGGGGTAAAGGGATAATTAGGGTAGACTAGCCAGAGAGACATAGAAACACACTAGTAAAATAGGACACATAGTTGCACATGGAGACCAAAACCCTGGATACGTCCATTATAAATACTCATAGTATTCGAATCTTCTTAAAATAACTCAGGTACTAAAGATACTTAATCTACAAGTAACGAGCGCGCATTTGGTTGTGAATCATTACATAGCAACACAGGTGAGTTCATTGCCCCTTTTTCTAAACATTTTTGTTTTACAAACGCGGGGCTGAGAAGCATGCGTAAACTATTTTCTTGAAATATATTTTACGTAAATTTTTTTACTTCATATATGTTTTATATGCATAATTGTATCCTAGACTTATGTTTAGGTAAACTACGAACAAGTTTATTAAATGAATTAATTACTCTCTATGAGTAAGACAATGATTTTAAAACCAAGAACTATTTATCAAAGATCTAATTCAAAGAGTCTAATTTCAGTGTTGTGTTCAAGAAAACTAAAGATCAAATTCACAGAGTCTAAATTCAATGTTTTGTTCAAGAAAGCTAAGGATCAAAATCCAAGAAATCATATCCGTGTGTTGAATCAAAGAACTAATGAATTCAATAAAGAACAATTCTAGGTGGATGTCAGTTGTATGCCGATCAAGACCACGTGTAAACACACGAAAAGTCCCATCATAAATATTAGACTTTTATAGTCACGCTATATGGGCATAAATCAAACAATCAAACGAATTCAAGAGAACAGAGGTGAACAAAGATCAAAGGATATCCTAAAGTCCTGACATGTACAGTAGACCTTAAAGGTCAAGCAGATATGGGCACATTATAAAGTCCCGACACATACAGGTAGACTCTTTTGGGTCAAGCCTGATATAGGCCACGTGTGAGACGATATAAGCTGGACACCACCAACAACTAAGAACAATTGGTTGAGTTAAATAAGGCCCAATCATTACGTTTTAGTTGTATTAAATGTGTACTTATTCATTTAATTAAACATTTATCATCATGTTTTTACAAATACTATGGTTGATCATGAATGCGTGATGAACTCAAGAAATCGGTAGAATTTCAATTTGTGGAAATCAGAATCTAATATGTCGATGGTGTGAAATGAAACGCTTAATTATCATAAACAACAATATGTGATGCAGTTCGGTATGTGGTGGGACGGTGGCTGGGCTGGCGGTAAGCTTGACCCTACATATCTTTACTATTATATAATGAGTATTTGAGAGATAAAGTTATAAAGTCTTAAATTTAAGAAAAATACAACTTGAAGAGCTTGTGGTACAAGCAATTTATGCTCCAAATCACACCCGTATCTGATTGCTTCTTGTTTTCTTTTGAAAACTCTGAATTCTACTTTCTTCTTCCCTAAAGATCCTTTCCCATTTACAACCTAATTTCTCCCAGGTAAGTAATCTTTGGATCTTTGATGCTTCCCCTTTGAATCTTGTTTCCATAAACGGTTAATTTCTCAACCATTTGAATGGGATGTTCGAACCAGATCTTGAAGCATGCTTCCTTGATATGTCGTTGTTGAAGCATCAAGATGAAAGAAGGAAGCATCTTCTCATCTTTTCTTCTCTTCTGAATCAAGACAATCGGAAATACCAATCTGAAATCAAGACATTTGGCTCCAAATTCAAAAGTTTGAATTTTGGATTTTTTCTTTAAATACGATGTCGCTCTTCAATCGGCCCCTCCTTGCCTTTGCTGCTCTTCAATCTTGGTATGTCTCAAAATAATTTTTAACCTATTTTTGTTCATCGTTTAACCTTAATTTTCTACTTATTTGTATGCATGCTCAGACCACAATCAGTATTCCATCGCGCTGCTCTTTGAAGCTGACACAGAAATTGGTATGCATATTATATGACCTGTTTATTTAGGGGCATTACAATTCAAGTTAAGTGTATCTATGTGTCACACCCCTGCGCCGCGTGCGGAATCCACGGCGCGGTGACGTATGAACAGTTGAATCATGCACAAGTATTGAATAAGAACAACCACAATGGATTACTAAGTTTCATAATGTTGAGACAATTGTTTAGTTACAGACAACTATCTACCAAAAGAAAGACAACTACAGACCCAAAAATATAGTTACAAAATAAGACTTCAAACAAGACAATTAAACAATCAGGATTTAGTGTGTTTCTAATCCATCCTAGCATGTTTCTTCATCTTGTTCTATCTTAGAACGGTCTCCTTAGTTGTCCCTGAGAATGTCTTAAACCAGATTACCTGAAACACGTGAAAAGTAACTGTCAACTACAGACGTAGTTGGTGAGAACAATAGGTTTAACATTTGGTAACCATGAATATATGATATAAGACATAGGTAAGTTAAAGCAACATAAGATTCACACGGATGAGCTGCAACCCAAACTAACATCAAGTAAGAAAATGAGTGTAAACAGTCCAATCACTGTTCGCACGAAAGCCAACATATAATATCAAGTCCCAAAACCACGTTTGGAGTTAGATTATGTATAGCAATTTTGAAAACCATAATGACACCAGACCTGCAGTTAGCTTTTAAAACAGATTTAAAAGCTAACTCCATCCTGGATAAGAACCAATGTGTCCGCTTTCCCTTGCTGTGATCACCCAGTACTAACGCTAATGAATATGATACTTGATGCTTTTACAAGTTTGTTTACAACAATAGACACCATGTTTCTGAACCTTACTTTAACCAAATGTGTTAATGCCTTATTTGATAACATGTATCGAAAACCTAGATTTAATTCCACGAATTAAATCCTTTGTTTTGAATACCCTGAAATGAATCTCTTGATTTGAATACCATGAAATGAATCTCTTGATTTGAATACCATGAAATGAATCTCTTGATTTGAATACCATGAAATGAACCTCTTGATTTGAATACCATGAAATGAACCTCTTGATTTGAATACCATGAAATAGTGACCTTATATAATAACAAGGTTTATAACAAAAGAGTTTATATAATCCATTATTTAAAAGTATTTATCGTTAATAAAAACATTTGAGTAAATCTATTATGAAACAGTTCAAAGATCCTTTATAAAACCTTTTTAGTGAAAAGAGTTTAATGGTTGATAAATCCTTTAAAACAGTTGACAATTCCTTTAAACCAGTTGATGAATCCCTTGGATTCGTAAAATGAACCTGAAATGTTTATAAGAATACACACATCCTGTGTAATGAATTACGATAGTAAATAGCGGGTTTGATCACGTGTTCCACCCCAAAACAGTTATAAAACAGTAAAAGAGGGGCTAATGTTCTCACCTGTCTGCAGTAGACTCTGAACTAAAACAGATAGCAAGTAGCAAACAGGACTTCTAATTGGTTCCTATATCATTGTAATCATACATAAGATATAAGATTTATAGTTGTATAGACTTTGATTCATTGATTGACTTGTGTTCTCTTGAAATTGATTAACACTTGAATACTTGATCTCATGATTATGATTGTTGTGTAAACTTGAAAGTTATGATTTGAGTCACTTGATTGATCGTTGATTCATGAAAAGAGGTGCCATGTTTCTTTTATGCACAAATCTTATGCATAAAATGATAAATGTTCTTGAATTTGATAACCATTGATTAACATGTATTGTGATAAGATGTTCAATTGTTTTAAGTCTTGTGATTGTGAATTGATCTTCATGATTATTGTTAAGTTACAAACTTAACCTATTTATGATCAATTCACAATTGTCATACTCGAGGGCCACACATTGGGCCTTAAGCCCATGAAACCATGAGGCTTAACAAAGGCCATGGGCCACTTAGATCAACAATGGGCCAATTGAAGGTGCTGTTGGGCCACCCAATATGTATATGGGCCATGTAAGGTTCCAAAGGTAACATTGGGCCATTTGCTAAGTATTGGACCAAAATGGATCTCGTGGGCCAAATGGGTGAATTATTGGGCCTCATGTCTTGTTGGGCTTGATCTAATGTGGACCGAAGCTAACTAATCAATTGGGCCAAATGGAATTTAATTGGGTTGGGCCGAAAGGTCATGGCTGCCAACATGGGCAGCGAACCTTCCCCATTTCCTTCTAAGGTTCGGCTATCATAACAACAAGGTTCGCCGGCTTCCTGATTATCCATGAATTCAGCTAGGGTTCGTAGATGGTCAACCTAGGTTCGTGAGGCTCCCTAGGTTTGGCTACATGTCTACGAACCATGAAAGAGGTTCGGCGAGGTAGAATGGTTCGCACAGGTTCGGTTCTAGAAGCTCCAGGGTTCGACAATCATGATCAGGTTCGTTGCACTCCATGGTTCGCAGAAGGTTCTGGTTCGCCTATGGTTCATGAGCACAGGTTCGGCCAGGAGGGTTCGTTGGAGGCATGAAGGTTCGGCACAGGCTCGTGAGGACCTTATGGGTTCGGCTGGTAACCCAACGACCCATGCATGGTTCGCTTAGGTTCGCTAGGCTCCCAATTGTTCGGCCAGGAAACCCTAATGGGTTCGGCTCCATGACCACCACGAACCTGTACATCTGCATCTTCTCCTTCATCGAATTCTCATCTCTAGGCCACGATCTAGGTTATTTCAACATCAGATGAGGTTGCTAGGGTTGCGAAATCAGAAAATGAAATGATAGAATCGGTTTTTGGTCGGGTTTGAACAAGACACACCAAAAACCCTATTTTCGTGAACATTCAATCACATATACCTCGATTTTGGCCGGTTAATCTCACTGATTTCTTGTACTTTCGTGTAGATAATGTTGTGAGCTCCGCGTGGACACCAAGAACACCGAATTTCGTCGAGAAACGAGTGAGTTACGAACGTTTAAAGTGAGTTTTTCTAGAGAGAGAGAGGGTAGACGAAAATTCTAGTGAGAGAAGTGGTTGGTGATGAATTAAATGAGAAAATGGTCTTGTTCAAGGCTTTTATAGCCCGTGTGGTATTCGGGTTCGTTTCGGCCGCTCGGTTCGCGGTTCCGGAACGTAACGCGTATTTTACGCGGTTTTAAATAAGATAGTTGTTAAACTCATTAAAATGATGAGTTTCAAAATTGTAAAAATATAAAATAATTATTATAATTATTTTTACTCTTTGTGCGTTGTCAGATCGTTAAACATTCACAATTACGTGTATACCCGAAATCGCGTACGTTTTTCGATCGTATAATTATTTAAGGTCGTTTAATCATAATTATAAGTTCAACATTCGTATCATTATGAATCGTCACCCATAACTATACTCAGTCTCGCTTACGTATTACGATTCTTGTTTAATTAATTAATTGTCATAATATTCGTCTTAACACTACGCACTAACACTATCCTATTACACCGAACGCAGTATATATATAGGGCTCACTCTCGCTGCCCACCACTGTTTCGATAAAACACGATACTGTTCTTGCCTAGTGTAATCGACTGTAAATAAATAATACATACTTGTCTCAAGAAATAATGATTCTAACACACAAGCACATAATGAACACATGAATCACATTGATTTACTGGACATTGACACACACTGTTCTAACACTGTTTACGACTACTATGACTAAATGTACAAATGTTACAGTCTCCCCTAGTTAAGGGAATTTCGTCCCGAAATTAACTAGCCGAAGATACTGTAAAAAGATGAGGGTACTTAAGCTTCATCTGGTCTTCACGTTCCCAGGTGAACTCAGCACCGCGTTTGCCCTCCCATCGTACCTTTACGATCGGGATACGGCTGCGTTTAAGTTTCTTGACCCCATGATCCATGATTTCAACTGGACGTTCTATGAATTGCATGTTGTTCTGAATCTGTATGTCTTCCAGTGGAATCTGAACATCATGATCCGCCAAGCATTTCTTAAGATTTGATACATGAAAAGTATCATGAACATTGCTTAGCTCCACTGGAAGTTTGAGTTTGTAGGCTACGGGACCAATCCGTTCCAGGATCTCAAAAGGTCCAACGTACCTTGGTGCCAGTTTCCCTTTCTTCCTGAATCGGACAACGCCTTTCTAGGGAGAAACTTTGAGTAAGACTCGGTCACCGACTTGAAACTCAAGCGGTTTCCGACGTCGATCAGCATAACTCTTCTGCCGATCTCGTGTGGCCTTAAGCCGTGACTGAATGATTGTGATCTTGTCTGATGTTTCCTGGATGAGTTCTGGTCCTACGACCTGTGAGTCACCAACCTCGGTCCAGCAGACCGGTGATCGGCACTTTCTACCATATAGAGCCTCGAATGGTGCACATTGGATGCTCGTATGATAGCTATTGTTATATGAAAACTCAATGAGTGGGAGATGAGTGTCCCAACTTCCACCGAAGTCAATGACACAAGAACGAAGCATGTCCTCGAGTGTTTGGATAGTCCTTTCGCTTTGACCATCGGTTTGGGGATGATACGCCGTGCTAAGATTAACACGCATTCCTAAAGCCTTTTGCAATGATTGCCAAAAGCGAGAAGTGAAACGACTATCACGATCAGAAATGATTGATGTTGGTGTACCATGACGTGCAATGATTTCGTTGATGTACAGAGTGGATAGCTTCTCCATTTTGTAATCCTCTCGGATTGGGAGAAAATGAGCAGATTTGGTGAGTCGATCAACGATCACCCAAATCGAATCGAATCCTCGCGGAGTTCTCGGCAACTTAGTTATGAAATCCATGGAAATTTGTTCCCATTTCCATTGAGGAATTTCAGGTTGCTGCAGAAGTCCCGAAGGCTTTTGATGTTCTGCTTTGACCTTTGAACATGTAAGACATTTTCCCACGTACAGTGCTATGTCTTTCTTCATTCCCGGCCACCAGTAAGATGTCCTCAAGTCCTGATACATCTTGTCGGCTCCAGGATGAACTGAGTATCGCGACTTATGAGCCTCATCACAGATGAGTGCGCGCAGTTCTTCTGACTTTGGAATCCAGATGCGACCGTTGAGATATAACACCCCGTCAGATCGAGGTTCGAGTTTCTTCTCAATTCCGCAGTCTAAGTCAGCCTTAAGTTGATTGTCTGTTACTACTTGTTGTTGTGCAATACGAATCAAGTCTTTCAAGTTTGGCTGTGTGTTGATCTCCATGGCTCTTACACGAATTGGTTTGACTGGTTCCTTGCGACTAAGAGCATCCGCCACCACATTGGCTTTACCCGGATGGTAACGAATCTCACAGTCGTAATCAGTTAGAAGCTCAACCCAACGTCGTTGTCTCATGTTGAGTTCTTTCTGATTTAGGATGTGTTGCAGGCTCTTGTGGTCTGTATAGATGACACATTTAGTACCATACAGGTAGTGTCTCCAAATCTTCAATGCAAAGACCACAGCCCCTAACTCAAGGTCATGAGTAGTGTAATTCTTCTCGTGAACCTTAAGTTGTCTTGAAGCATACGCAATGACCTTATCTCGTTGCATAAGTACACAACCAAGACCAAGGTTTGAAGCATCACAGTAGACAATGAAATCATCACTGCCTTCTGGGAGACTAAGAATGGGAGAGTTGCATAACTTCTGTTTAAGAAGTTGAAATGCATCTTCTTGTTTCTGTCCCCATATAAACGCTTGACTTTTCTGAGTAAAAGTGGTAAGTGGCAAGGCAATCTTAGAGAAATTCGCAATGAATCTCCTGTAATAGCCCGCCAGACCCAGAAACGAACGAATCTCTGTTGGAGTAGATGGAGTAGTCCAGTCCTTAATCGCCTCAATCTTTGCTGGATCTACATGTATTCCATCCCTGTTGATGACATGTCCTAAGAAGTGAACTTCCTTTAGCCAAAACTCACATTTTGAGAATTTAGCATATAGTTGTTCAGTTCTTAGTAACTCTAAGACTTTCCTCAAATGATCCTCGTGCTCTTGTTCTGACTTGGAATAAATCAATATATCATCAATGAAGACAATAACAAACTGATCCAAGTATGGCCTGCAGACTCGGTTCATCAAGTCCATGAACACTGCGGGTGCATTGGTCAGCCCAAATGGCATAACCACAAACTCATAGTGTCCATATCGAGTCCTAAATGCAGTCTTTGGTATATCCTCATCATTTACTCTTAACTGATGATACCCGGACCGTAAATCAATCTTAGAGAAGCAAGTTGCTCCCTGCAATTGATCAAACAGATCATCGATCCTGGGCAGAGGATATCTATTCTTGATTGTCAACTTGTTCAGCTCACGATAATCGATACACATACGAAATGAACCGTCTTTCTTTTTGACAAAGAGAACCGGAGCTCCCCATGGAGAGAAACTCGGTCTTATGAAACCTTTGTCTAAAAGTTCTTGAAGCTGACTAGACAGTTCTTGCATCTCAGATGGTGCTAATCGATACGGTGACTTCGCCACTGGGTTTGCTCCAGGGACGAGATCGATTCTAAATACCACTTGTCGGACTGGGGGTAGTCCAGGCAAGTCTTCTGGAAATACGTCTGGATAATCTCTGATAACTGGTACGTCTCCAACTGCTTTCTTTTCAGGTTTCTTCTCTACCACATGAGCTAAGAATGCAAAATATTTCTTCCTCAGGTACTTCCTCGCCTTGATGCACGACACAATCTTCAATCCGCGGCAGGGTTTTTCGCCATAGATTCTCATCGTTTCGCCGGACGGTAGAGGAATCCGAATAAGTTTCTCCGAACATACAATTTCGGCATTGTTTTTGGATAACCAATCCATTCCTATCACAACTTCAAAGCTTCCGAGTGTCATAGGAATAAGATCGATAAGAAAAAGATGGTCGTTTAATCTTAATTCACAACCATGGATTATGGAATCTACAACTATAGTCTTACCATTTGCTACTTCTACAGTATAGGGAGCAGCAAGTATAGATGGTTGCATATTAAGCAAAGAAGCAGTATGAGCAGAGATAAAGCTTTTATCAGCACCAGTATCAAATATGATAGGAACATAGTGATCATTGATAAGAAATGTACCCGTGATGACTGCCGGATCCTCACGTGCTTCAGCAGTTCCAATAACAAAAGCACGAGCAGCAGCAGTAGTGTTGTTGAGTTTTGGACACTGGTTTCTGAAGTGTCCCTCTGCCCCACAATTATAACAGGCTCTTCCACCGGTCGCAGTAGTGGTAGTGGTAGCAGTTGTTGCAACAGCAAGATGAGCAGATCGGCATGTAGCCGCCAAGTGTCCCATACGCCCACATTTGAGACACTTTCTGCATGGAGTGTTGGGCAGATGATGGTATTGGCATTTGGTGCAAAGTGGAAACGTGCCAGTATAAGACTTTCTGGTCGTAGCAGATTGTGGCATGGCTGTAATTGGTGTGGCGTGAGTGGGTGTAGTAGTAGTCAGGGCTGCAAAGTTTCTGATCGTCCTCTGCTTCTTCTTCTTGTGGTGGTGCTTTTCAGGCTTCTTGCCTTCTTCAATCTATGCTCTCTTGAATCCCTTTCGGGTGAGCACTCCAGATTTAACATACTCCTCAGTAAGAGTAGCACCAAGTTGAATTGCTGCTTCCAAAGTAGTAGGGTTATTACCCATGACAGTTCCCCTGACTACTAAGGGTAGACCTTCAATGTACTTCTCTATCTTGCGGGACAGAGGAGTAACTAAGTGTGGCACCAGAATGCACAACTCATGGAAACGAGTTGTATATTTGGCGTTTTCACCACTGTCTTGCACCAGATTCCACATCTCCACCTCCAGTTTCTTCAGTTCGTGACGCGGACAAAACTTTTCCACAAGTAAGTTTTTGAAACCGTCCCATGGTAATGCTAAGGCGATTTCACGTCCTCTGGTGTTCTTCTCAGAATTCCACCAGGTGAGTGCGCCTTTATGAAAAGTGCTTGAAGCCATTTTGACTTTCAGATTTTCAGGACATCCTGTAAAGTCAAGAATATCCTCGATGCTCTCCAGCCATTGCAGTAGGCCAGTAGCTCCCTCTGTACCAGAGTACTTAGGAGGCTTAGCATCGTTGAACTGCTTGAAAGTGAAGTTAGCAGTTCCTGAGTGATTGGTGTTTGAGTTGTTAGCTGAGTCACTGGTACTCCCCCGAAGATTCTGGGTGATATCAGTGACCATGCCCGGAATGACATCTCTAATATGTATAGCGATGGCTCGGGCAATCTTGTTGATCTCATCATCGTTGCCACTTGTTGAACCCCCTCCGTTAGGATCACGTCGGGGAGGCATTCTACGAATAGAAGCCACAAGTGGGTCAGTAATGAGGAAGGATACAATTGAATTTGCATGATAAAGTTAGTAATATATCCATACTACTAATATTATCATTCAATTGTAATATGATACAGTACACGTATAAGTTGTCAACTTATTTGCATACTTATCATGTGAATATGTACGATGTCCCATGATCTCTCCACCAAACCTACACACTGACACTTTCCCGATATACCGAAAATAGCTTATATATAGGGCTCACTCTCGCTGCCCACCACCGTTTCGATATTCCACGATCATGCCCTTGCTAGCATTTGGCAACACGTTTGTACTGATTTGCAAGTGTGTTCCATTGATTAAGAATCTCATGATCTTTGATCAACTTGAACTATGATTGATTCCATGATTGAACTATGATTATGTTATGCGTGCACCTACTAACAAATGTTAACATGTAGAACTAAACCATACGTGTGCTCTACATTTTTCTTGTTAAACTATGTTAGTAAGTACTAATGATGTAATCACTTAAGAATTTCACTTAAGGTTTACATTGAAAGAATGTTCACAACTTGATTGATTCACCATAATGTTTGGTTCATCCAAGTTTGAATTGCACTATGATTTGATTCACCAATGATTGTATCTCCAATGTTTGTATCCCATGTGTTTGACTAATGTTCAATGATTCCAGTTGCTCCCGAATCTTCACTTCAAATACGAACGCCGGATTCCCCCTGATATACCGAAATAAGCTTATATATAGGGTAAGCTCTCACCGACCCACCACTTACATCAGCACGTCAGCGTTAATCCGTCGTTTATATTTGAAGCTAAGATTCCAACTATTGATTGATTATGATTGATTCACGTTTGTCTCTTGTTCTCTGAATATGTTTATGATTATGTAAACCGTGGTTCTTAATTTACTTGAAATTAAGACCTTAGGTTTTAGCATGTGTGTCCTAGGTTATTTAACCTAGGTTCTCAATACCTACAGTATCGAGTATAATGATCTCCTGTGAGAACTTCAACTAAAGAATACTGTTACACAGATTCTAAGTTATAAAGTTCTTATGATAATGAACACCTGATAATGATAACATGACAAGGATTTCAAATCAAGATTCTAAATTAATAGCTCTTGACCTTTGAATTCCTATGATGAATATGACAAGGACTTTAGATCAAAGATACCAATCTTTGCCTCTAAATCCTATAATGAATATGACAAGAAATTCATATCAAAGATACTGAGAATACAGATCTTTGCCTCCGAATTTCTATAATGATTTCTGTGTGAGAATTTCAGATCAAGGATACTAAGAATACAGATCCTTGCCTCTGAAATCCATAAATGCATATGTGTGAGATTTTAATTCGGTTTCTAAAATTATAGAATTCCGATTCAAATTCCTTGACTCGATGTCTAATCTTAGAAAAATGTCCCTAAGATCTTTCAAGCTTAATGTAGACTTTATGCTCACTTAAGTTACTTAGATCCTAAGTATCCTCAAGCCTATAGCACTTAGTCCTATTGGGTAGCTTAGGTTATAGTCTAGGTCATTAAACATTGGGTTTTTCCTAGTTCTCTACAACCTAGGCTCTGATACCAACCTGTCACACCCCTGCGTCGTGTGCGGAATCCACGGCGCGGTGACGTATGAACAGTTGAATCATGCACAAGTATTGAATAAGAACAACCACAATGGATTACTAAGTTTCATAATGTTGAGACAATTGTTTAGTTACAGACAACTATCTACCAAAAGAAAGACAACTACAGACCCAAAAATATAGTTACAAAATAAGACTTCAAACAAGACAATTAAACAATCAGGATTTAGTGTGTTTCTAATCCATCCTAGCATGTTTCTTCATCTTGTTCTATCTTAGAACGGTCTCCTTAGTTGTCCCTGAGAATGTCTTAAACCTGATTACCTGAAACACGTGAAAAGTAACTGTCAACTACAGACGTAGTTGGTGAGAACAATAGGTTTAACATTTGGTAACCATGAATATATGATATAAGACATAGGTAAGTTAAAGCAACATAAGATTCACACGGATGAGCTGCAACCCAAACTAACATCAAGTAAGAAAATGAGTGTAAACAGTCCAATCACTGTTCGCACGAAAGCCAACATATAATATCAAGTCCCAAAACCACGTTTGGAGTTAGATTATGTATAGCAATTTTGAAAACCATAATGACACCAGACCTGCAGTTAGCTTTTAAAACAGATTTAAAAGCTAACTCCATCCTGGATAAGAACCAATGTGTCCGCTTTCCCTTGCTGTGATCACCCAGTACTAACGCTAATGAATATGATACTTGATGCTTTTACAAGTTTGTTTACAACAATAGACACCATGTTTCTGAACCTTACTTTAACCAAATGTGTTAATGCCTTATTTGATAACATGTATTAAAACCTAGATTTAATTCCACGAATTAAATCCTTTGTTTTGAATACCCTGAAATGAATCTCTTGATTTGAATACCATGAAATGAATCTCTTGATTTGAATACCATGAAATGAATCTCTTGATTTGAATACCATGAAATGAACCTCTTGATTTGAATACCATGAAATGAACCTCTTGATTTGAATACCATGAAATATTGACCTTATATAATAACAAGGTTTATAACAAAAGAGTTTATAAAATCCATTATTTAAAAGTATTTATCGTTTATAAAAACATTTGAGTAAATCTATTATGAAACAGTTCAAAGATCCTTTATAAAACCTTTTTAGTGAAAAGAGTTTAATGGTTGATAAATCCTTTAAAACAGTTGACAATTCCTTTAAACCAGTTGATGAATCCCTTGGATTCGTAAAATGAACTTGAAATGTTTATAAGAATACACACATCCTGTGTAATGAAATACGATAGTAAATAGCGGGTTTGATCACGTGTTCCACCCCAAAACAGTTATAAAACAGTAAAAGAGGGGCTAATGTTCTCACCTGTCTGCAGTAGACTCTGAACTAAAACAGATAGCAAGTAGCAAACAGGACTTCTAATTGGTTCCTATATCATTGTAATCATACATAAGATATAAGATTTATAGTTGTATAGACTTTGATTCATTGATTGACTTGTGTTCTCTTGAAATTGATTAACACTTGAATACTTGATCTCATGATTATGATTGTTGTGTAAACTTGAAAGTTATGATTTGAGTCACTTGATTGATCGTTGATTCATGAAAAGAGGTGCCATGTTTCTTTTATGCACAAATCTTATGCATAAAATGATAAATGTTCTTGAATTTGATAACCATTGATTAACATGTATTGTGATAAGATGTTCAATTGTTTTAAGTCTTGTGATTGTGAATTGATCTTCATGATTATTGTTAAGTTACAAACTTAACCTATTTATGATCAATTCACAATTGTCATACTCGAGGGCCACACATTGGGCCTTAAGCCCATGAAACCATGAGGCTTAACAAAGGCCATGGGCCACTTAGATCAACAATGGGCCAATTGAAGGTGCTGTTGGGCCACCCAATATGTATATGGGCCATGTAAGGTTCCAAAGGTAACATTGGGCCATTTGCTAAGTATTGGACCAAAATGGATCTCGTGGGCCAAATGGGTGAATTATTGGGCCTCATGTCTTGTTGGGCTTGATCTAATGTGGACCGAAGCTAACTAATCAATTGGGCCAAATGGAATTTAATTGGGTTGGGCCGAAAGGTCATGGCTGCCAACATGGGCAGCGAACCTTCCCCATTTCCTTCTAAGGTTCGGCTATCATAACAACAAGGTTCGCCGGCTTCCTGATTATCCATGAATTCAGCTAGGGTTCGTAGATGGTCAACCTAGGTTCGTGAGGCTCCCTAGGTTTGGCTACATGTCTACGAACCATGAAAGAGGTTCGGCGAGGTAGAATGGTTCGCACAGGTTCGGTTCTAGAAGCTCCAGGGTTCGACAATCATGATCAGGTTCGTTGCACTCCATGGTTCGCAGAAGGTTCTGGTTCGCCTATGGTTCATGAGCACAGGTTCGGCCAGGAGGGTTCGTTGGAGGCATGAAGGTTCGGCACAGGCTCGTGAGGACCTTATGGGTTCGGCTGGTAACCCAACGACCCATGCATGGTTCGCTTAGGTTCGCTAGGCTCCCAATTGTTCGGCCAGGAAACCCTAATGGGTTCGGCTCCATGACCACCACAAACCTGTACATCTGCATCTTCTCCTTCATCGAATTCTCATCTCTAGGCCACGATCTAGGTTATTTCAACATCAGATGAGGTTGCTAGGGTTGCGAAATCAGAAAATGAAATGATAGAATCGGTTTTTGGTCGGGTTTGAACAAGACACACCAAAAACCCTATTTTCGTGAACATTCAATCACATATACCTCGATTTTGGCCGGTTAATCTCACTGATTTCTTGTACTTTTGTGTAGATAATGTTGAGAGCTCCGCGTGGACACCAAGAACACCGAATTTCGTCGAGAAACGAGTGAGTTACGAACGTTTAAAGTGAGTTTTTCTAGAGAGAGAGGGTAGACGAAAATTCTAGTGAGAGAAGTGGTTGGTGATGAATTAAATGAGAAAATGGTCTTGTTCAAGGCTTTTATAGCCCGTGTGGTATTCGGGTTCGTTTCGGTCGCTCGGTTCGCGGTTCCGGAACGTAACGCGTATTTTACGCGGTTTTAAATAAGATAGTTGTTAAACTCATTAAAATGATGAGTTTCAAAATTGTAAAAATATAAAATAATTATTATAATTATTTTTACTCTTCGTGCGTTGTCAGATCGTTAAACATTCACAATTACGTGTATACCCGAAATCGCGTACGTTTTTCGATCGTATAATTATTTAAGGTCGTTTAATCATAATTATAAGTTCAACATTCGTATCATTATGGATCGTCACCCATAACTATACTCAGTCTCGCTTACGTATTACGATTCTTGTTTAATTAATTAATTGTCATAATATTCGTCTTAACACTACGCACTAACACTATCCTATTACACCGAACGCAGTATATATATAGGGCTCACTCTCGCTGCCCACCACTGTTTCGATATAACACGATACTGTTCTTGCCTAGTGTAATCGACTGTAAATAAATAATACATACTTGTCTCAAGAAATAATGATTCTAACACACAAGCACATAATGAACACATGAATCACATTGATTTACTGGACATTGACACACACTGTTCTAACACTGTTTACGACTACTATGACTAAATGTACAAATGTTACACTATGTATGTATGTATATGTATGTAATACTATGTATGCATATATTACTAACCAGTTTATTTTACTTCAAATTTCAGTTTATTACCTTCAAATGTAACTATGCGTATGCATGTGTATGTATGACAAACAAACAATGAATTTAACCAGTTTACATATGTATGTATGTTCTGTATACATATGTTTTCAAATCATTTGTGATGAATCGGATTCTGTACATAATTTTTGATAGCTAAAATGATTTGTATATGTTATCTTTAAATAATTATATTATCTTTTTAGAGTATGCATGTATGTATAGGTATGTATGTATTGAGAGCACTATTTGTATGTGTGTATACTTGTGCAATCTGTATGTAAATGTATTTCTATTGAACTTTGTTGCACATACATACCACATAATACACTGGACAAACATACACACAATTGGTATCTATGTATGTAAGCATGTATATATTGAGTGTTGTATGTATACGTATGTATGTATTGAAACATTAATATTAGTGGTTACACCCAAATCAATTTGTGTTAATTTTTAAATTTAAATAGAAGCCATGAATGTACCATTTTTGACTTAAGTTCATCACAGATTGTGCATTCAAACAACATGAACCATATAAACTTTACCAATTAGACAAAACTTCATCAATTAGGACCTGCAGTTCGTGTATTTTTCATAAGACATGAATGTACCATTTTAGGCTTACTTTACATATATGTATTTATGTCGTATATTTTTTATAGGACCTGCAATTTTTGTATTTTTTTAGGACCTGCAGTATATATATTGATATATACCACACTTTCACTAAAATGAATAAGTATGTTCTGTTTACATATTTGTGTGTATCCTTTTCATTCATTGTTCTATATTTTACCTAATATTTCTTTAATCCTTCTATCTAATTCTAGAGCATTTGATCAATATAAAGATACTTTGTGTCTTTGGGTAACAACTTATTAAAAAAAAGGGGTATTATGGTCATGTAATTGGAGTTTAAGAAGTCTGTGATCAATCTCTTGTTGAAGCATCTTGTTATGCAAAGGTTTTTTTTTCTTTTTAATGAAATTTACGGCTGTTAAAAAAAACTAATAATGCGTTGCTTAGTGACCAATGATAATAGCTAAAAATAAATCCACTTCATTACTTTAAAAAGTACGAAACAATCAATCTTGTGTCCTGCTGTTTTCTTTATTTTAAAAATATAATAGAAATCCCTTTCAAATCCTTTTAAAACTCACGACACCATCTCATGTGTGGTTAGTGAATTTTGTCTAATGTTTAAATATTTTAGAAGTAAATAAAACATTATTGAAGTTATATTAATGTTGTTTTGCACTTACTGCAGAGAGCTTTTACTTGGAGGGAATAAAATTGAGATTTTGCCTTCATTATTTCTTTTGTTAGATCTTAGCCGACACACTTAAAATTAAAGAGTGTGAAATCCATGATGATCCGAGATTTTACCTTTATTTCATTGAATTTTTACTAAATTCGTGTCTTGTACTAAAAATAAAGAGTGTGCAATCCACGATGATACGATATATAAATACATGCCTATTAAAATTTAGCACCAAATTTCTGATTTTATTTGTAATGTGTAACACAATAGGATTGTGTGAGACGCGTTACTGGCATATTTTTTCAATCTAATTTCGTTGTTATTGACAAGCCTTGCAGGTAAGTATTTCTTTGTTAGTATCAGAATGGAAGACTAAAGATGGGTAATCTGACCACTGACCATTGACCAGAGACCAACTGGTTTGAACTCCCATTGCTACCGAAAAAGTCACGTTTGAGACATCTTTACTCATTATTTCGCTCTGTTCTATGGCATGTCCCAACTTATATGCACACACCTTTATATGCCATACTACGATGAGTAGTTAATTTTAATTGAATATTGTGATGAATGATGTTCAAAGTTGTTCTGATCAGGGCTACTATTGATTGAACATGTTTTATTATTATCATTCATGAAAGAAAATTGTCATTAAATTGTCATAGTGTAATAGAGGAACGGTGCTGCTCACTTAGGTTTGATTGGCTTTCTACTTTGTATATTAGTTTGAACAATAGTTATGTTTCAGAATTAGACGGTCAAATAGCTTGGTCAAGTGTGATGCTTCCGCTGACCCAGATAATTTGTCCATTTTTTTTGCATCATAAATAAATGTCAAATGGCCGGGTCAACCTTTGACCCTTTTTATTGTTTTTCCTTTTTTATTGTTTGTTTGGGATTAACAGATAACTATTGTTTGTTACCAATCCAAATGCTTCAAAAGGAGCGTGTAAGCTAATGGATTATTATGTTATGAGCTTCAAGGGAATAAATGTCCAGTTAAATTCCTGACAGGATGGTAAGTTAGTCATGAGTCTCGAGATGTCTCGCGAATTCAAGCCAAATTCGATCAAAGGAAGTTAATTATCAACAGGAGGGCCAATGCTTCATCTATTCTAAAATTCAGAGACTTTAAAGGTGTTATTATGGTTTATGTTGTAACAAATTTTCCCTGCCTTAGCTTCTTCCTATGTAGGTATACTTTTAATGCATATGTTTTGTTTCGTTGTTCGAACCATAAAAAAACTTAAATGTATTCTTTTCTTTTTTTTTTGTTTGATTTTTATAATATGAAATAAGCTTTTTTGGTATACATTATATATGGTTTAGGCTTATTTTTTGGTTCATGGCTTTTCACCTGCCTCAAATTTGATTTACGTCGGTCTTAGGGTTATCAAAACTAATATGCGAATACAATGCTATATTTTAAAAATTTATGAGTACTTAATTGATTTTTATCTTCATATGATTGCAAGTCTCATGGGCGTTGGTTGCTTGGTACCTCTGATTACAACTTTCAGTTATATTCTTACAACTTCTACTTATGGTCTTATACGATATATAGCTTGATTCATCTTTCTATAGAATATAGAAAGTGTTTGCCATAGAAAATTACTTTAAATCAAAATTACTTGTAGTTGATCTTGCTACTGCTTTGGTGGTTATGCAACTATGTCATGGTTGTTTTAAAGTCACTGGTTTGCGGTTTACTTTGTACGACTTCTTAAGTTAAGTGCTACTTATTTGTTGTGGTCATGTGTCTTAGAAACCCATATTTCTCATTATCCGCTTAAAAGATGGAACTGCCCTTGTTGTAAAGGCTTAGAAAACATGTACCAAGTTTCTAATTATCAACGCAACAACATCGCAACTAGGGTAGAAAGACCACATCAATGTTATGAATAAGAAAACTAACATAAGTATGATTCAACATATCAAGAAATGATTGATAAATATAAAAAAAAAACGAGTATCACGTTGTAAATTTTCATCGCCGCCGCATTGCGCGGGTTTTCTACTAGTGCCCTATATATAAGCATACCTAATTGGATAACATAGGTGGTTGTTGATGAGGTTAAGGTTGTCGTTTCGGGTGATCAGGGTTAACAAATTTTCAGGTTATTCAAACGTTGGGAATCAAAGGTATGGATGAAACGCTTAATTATCACAAGGAACAATATATCATCTGGTTTGGTATGTGGTGGGACGGTGGCTGGGCAGGTGGTAAGCTTGACCCTACATATGCCGTATATATAAGCATATTGAATCAGATGGTATAGGTGGTTAATGGAAAGGTTAAGGTTGTCATTCGGACAAATTTATTCAAATTTATTTTCAAATAAAACTATATGAACTCACCAACCATGTGTTGACTTGATCTTTTTGCATGACTTTTCAGGTGACGAACAGGTCTGACTAAGAAGTTATGCTTTTGACTAGGATACCAGATAGAGGACCTAGTATTTTGGACTTGCATATTTTGAACATCATTATACAGATTATTTTGTATATCTTGTGCAGATACAAGATAGATGAATTATGATGTTGATGGTAGATTTACATTGTTAAATAATAAACAAAACTGATGTAATTTAACTTTGTAATTCTATTATATTTAGCTTTTCACATTATATATCATGTGCAATGTAAACAATCTGATCATCACGATTATCATTCCCGATATCGCGCCCCGGGACCATTCCGCCCAACGGTAACACGATCCGACCCGCCACACACTCCACCTGTTGACCCGAACGCGAATCCGAATCTGGATCCTGCTACTATTGCCTTGGCAACTCTACTGAGTAGTCAGCTGACTAACCAGCTGAAAGAGGTGATCCCGAATTTGATCAACCGTATTCGGAACGACTGCAACAATCCTGGAAATTAATCGGGAGAAGCCAGTGAAAATACTGGTAGTGCTTCTAACTATTCCTACAAGTCTTTTGTGGGATGTAAGCCTCCTAGTTTTAGTGGTACTGAGGGAGCCGTTGGATTAATCTAATGGATTGAGAAGATTGAGACTACTCTGGATCTCTGCAGTTGTCCAGAGCATCACAAGGTTCGTTACTCTGCTGGATCATTCAGCAAGCGAGCCTTGACTTGGTGGAACTCACAGATTCAAGCTAGAGGAAGAGAAGAAGCCATGTCGATGTCATGGGAAGATTTCAAGCCTTACTGAGAATTGAATTATGTCCTAAGAACGATCTGCAAAGGATGGAGACTGAGTTGTCAAACCATGTGATGAAAGGAGAAGATCACTTGGGGTATACTACTCGTTATCACGAGTTAGTAGCATTGGTGCCAAACATGGTACCAACACTGGAGAAGAGAATTGACAGATATGGAGGTGGACTCCCCACCTGCATACAGGGTTTGGTCATTTCAGCAAACCCTATCACTCTGGAGTCAGCTGTTAGCCTGTCAGGGAAACTCACTAACTTAATGGTAGCCTCTGGAACTCTGAAAAGGGAGGCAGACTCCGGCAAGCACAGAGAAGAGTCATCCAAGAAACCCCATCATCACCCCAAGAAGAAGCAGAAGGTTATCAAGAACTACACGATGGCTACTCCACTCAACCAAGTAGCTGTTGCACCGCAGAACCTTCATAATAAACCATACAGTAGCCCACATCCTATATGTGCCAAGTGTCAGTACCATCATGCTGCTAACAATCCCTGCCGACACTGCACGGGATGTGGAAGGAAGGGCCATTGGGTCCAACAATGCAGGATGGCACCTACTCAAGCAGTCAACAATGCTGCTTTAGCTGTCCCTCCACCCAACAATTAGAACCAGAACAATGGTGGATGCTATAACTGTGGTGAAATTGGCCACTTTTCAAAGAACTGCCCGAAGGGAGCACAACCGGCAGTTCAAGCACCACGTGGAAGAGCTTTTGCAATAGGAGCTCCAGCTGCTCGTCAAGACCCTAACGTGGTCACTAGTACATTTCTCTTACATGACTTTTATGCATCTATTCTATTTGACACTGGTACGGATCAGAGTTTTATCTCGACCGAGTTTGCATGCCAACTTAATTCTATTGAGGGACTTTTAGATTCCCCTTACATATTTGAACTAACGAATGGAAAACAAATCACAGTTTGTACAGTATATAGAAACTGCCCATTAACACTTAACGGACAAACATTCACCATCGATTTGATACCGATGCAGTTGGATAGTTTCGACATCATTGTTGAGATGGATTGGCTATTTCTCAACGGAGTGGAACATCTGTTCTGAAAAGCTGCTTCGAATTCCATTGAAGAACGATCATGTGTTCGAAGTTTGAGGGGATCAAGCAAAACGAAGTGTCAAAATCATATCTTGCATAAAGGCGCGTAAGTGTTTACAGAAGCAGTGTTTAGCTTTTCTGGCTCATGTGATGGAAAAAGAGAAAGACAAGATCAAGATTCAAGATGTTCCTATAGTAAAAGAGTATCCGGAAGTATTTCCTAAAGATCTACCAGGTTTGCCACCCGCACGACAGGTAGAGTTCCATATTGACCTAGTTCCTGGAGCAAATCCTGTTGCTAAATCTCCTTACAGGTTAGCACCTTCCGAGATGCAGGAATTGTCAAATCAACTACAGGAGCTACTTGATAAAGGTTTCATCCGACCGAGCTACTCACCTTGGGGCGCTCCGGTTTTGTTCGTGAAGAATAAGCATGGATCTTTTCGGATGTGAATAGACTACAAAGAGCTGAACAAATTAACCATCAAGAATCGGTATCCATTACCGAGGATTGATGATTTGTTTGACCAACTACAAGGAGCATAGTATTTCTTGAAGATTGATTTACGGTCCGGATATCATCAACTCAGAGTTCAAGAAGAAGACATTCCAAAGACGGCATTCCGAACCAGGTATGGGCATTACGAGTTTATGGTGATGCCTTTTGGGTTGACAAATGCACCGGCGGTTTTCATGGACCTCATGAACTGAGTGTGCAAGCCGTATCTAGATCAGTTTGTTATCATTTTCATTGATAAATACTGATTTATTCTAAGAGCAAGGCAGAACACGAGCAACATCTCAGGAAGATCTTGGAGCTGTTGAAGAAAGAGCAACTCTATGCTAAATTCTCCAAGTGTGAGTTCTGGCAAAAAGAAGTTCAGTTTTTGGGTCACGTAGTCAACAGTGAAGGAATACATGTAGACCCCGCCAAGATCGAAGCAATAATGAACTGGGATACTCCGAAGACACCGACGGAGATACGGTCTTTTCTGGGACTGGTTGGATATTATAGAAGGTTTATCTTCAACTTTTCTAAGATAGCCTTTCCTCTCACCAAGTTAACTCAGAAAAGCGAGCCGTTCGTTTGGGAGCAGAAACAAGAAGATGCCTTCAAGACATTGAAGCAGAAATTATGTGATGCTCCAATCTTATATCTCCTAGAAGGCTGTGATGACTTTGTAGTATACTTTAATGCCTCCCATCAGGGACTTGGTTGTGTGTTAATGCAGCGACACCAGGTTATCGTGTATGCATCAAGACAGTTAAATATTCATGAGAAGAATTACACTACTCATGATCTAGAACTGGGAGCAGTGGTATTCACGTTGAAGATCTGGAGACATTACTTATATGGCACTAAGTGTACCATATTCACTGATCACAAGAGTCTGCAGCATATCTTCGATCAGAAGGAACTCATCATGCGACAACGTCGTTGGGTTGAACTTCTGAATGATTACGACTGTGTGTTTAAGTACCACCCGGGCAAGGCGAACATTGTAGCTGATGCTTTGAGGCATCAGGAACGGGTCAAACCCTTGCGAGTCAGAGCAATGGGAATGACTGTGCAGACAAGTTTACACGACAAGATTATTCAGGCACAGCAAGAATCAGTAGAACGGGGAAATCTGAAGAAAGAACTTGATTGTGGAGTAGAACGATAGTTTGAAACAAAACTAGATGGATTTATCTACTACCAGGATCGTGTATGGATTCATGTGGTAGAGGAATTAAGAAAACTCATCTTTGATGAAGCACACAAGACCAAGTACTCAGTGCATCCAGGCGCCGATAAAATGTACCAAGACTTACGGGGATTTTATTGGTGGCCGGAAATGAAGAAAGACATAGCCGAGTATGTCGGTCGATGCCTTACGTGAGCGAACACCAGAAGTCGTCAGGGCTACTGGAACAGCCTGAAATTCCGCTCTGGAAGTGGGAACAAATAGCTATGGATTTCATTACCAAGTTACCCCGCACTTCCAGTGGTCATGATACAATTTGGGTTATCATTGATCGATTAACCAAATCTGCTCACTTCTTGCCGGTGCGTGAAACTTCACGATGGATAAACTAGCAAGACTATACATTAACGAGATAGTGGTACGTCACGGTGTACCATTGTCTATCATTTCGGATCGAGACAGCAAATTCACATCAAGGTTCTGGAAATCCTTGCCGAAATCTCTAGGGACGCACTTAAACATGAGTACAGCTTACCATCCTCAAACGGATGGTCAAAGCGAACGTACGATACAGACCCTAGAGGACATCCTGAGACCATGTGCGTTGGATTTCGGTGGAAATTGGGACTCTCATTTACCACTGATCGAATTCTCCTATAATAACAGTTACCATAGTAGCATCGGATGCGCCCCGTTCGAGGCTCTATATGGGCGAAAATGTCGGTCACCGATCTGTTGGATTGAAGTAGGAGATAACCGAATAACTGGGCCAGAGCTTATTTCGGAAACTACAGATAAGATTGCTCAGATTCAACAAAGGATACAAGCAACCAGAAGCATACAAAAGAGCTATGTCAACAAACGGCGTAAACCGTTGGAATTCCAGGTGGGAGACCGTGTCATGTTTAAGGAATCCCCATGGAAAGGCGTAGTTCGTTTTAGAAAGAAAGGCAAGTGAGCACCACGATACGTTGGACCGTTTGAGATCATTGAACGTATTCGTCCTGTGGCGTATAGACTGAGACTACCACATGAACTCAGTGGTGTGCATGACGTGTTTCACGTTTCAAATTTAAAGAAATGCTTTGCAGACGAATCACTTGTCATCCCAATCGAGGAAATTCAAGTGGACGAACAATTACATTTTATCGAAGAACCTTTAGAGATTATGGATCGCGAAGTTAAACAACACAAGCGAAGCCGTATTCCAATTATCAAGGTTTGATGGAATTCAAAGCATGGGCCCGAGTTTACTTGGGAACGCGAGGATCACATGAAGTCCAAGTATCTCCATCTGTTTACAGAGGAAGCCGTACCTTATAACGATTCTTAAATTTCGGGACGAAATTTCTCTAACAAAGGGGAGACTGTAAAAACAGTGACATGAACAGTAATTCAGGTGCAAACTATGTGTGCTACATGTATATCCTTATTATTTGATGCTTAACACAGAACAATTTCACATTTCATTTCAGAAACATAACTCAAAACTATGGCTCAACAGTCAGAAATTTATCTGACAACACAGAACCATCATGTGATTGTTAATTAGGACATTATTATGTATAAACGTATGTGAGGTTGTACAGAACAAAATAACAACGGATGTCGTTACGTGAATGCTAAATTGACGGATTCTTCGTATAGTCGACGATCTGTACGAATATATCTGAAAGTTTAACGTTCTGAATGAGGTCTAATAATTAGAAAATCATATCAAAAAGTGTGGTTATCGTCGTGTTCGTACGGGGGACGATCCGAACGAATACGCGCGACGACTATACGATTCGATTTAAACAGTTAAATTTAATATTTTCATAAATTTAAAATAAACGGAAGATATTTAGTTAATTTACTAGGAATTACCACCTAATTTAATTTAATAAATTCTATTTTTAAAATCGTAACGAAACGTTACGAAAACGAACGAAAACCGACGTTCTACGAGAAACCGAGCGAGACCGAACAAGCCCGAACATACCCGAGTGTTTGAAAACATTTAATGAGGCATTAAATGCCCATTCTCTCCCCCACCTACCAGCCCTCATCACCATTTTTGTCATTCTCTCTCTCTCTCAACTTTCTCTCTCTAGAAAACAAACCCTAGAATCCTCATTTCTTCACCAAATCGAGCCATCTTGGTGTCAAAACGACCACAACAACTAGTAGATCTTGAAAGTACAAGCAATCCGAGCTTTGAACCGTCCAAATCGAGGTAAAATAGAGTTAAAGGTTGCGATTTTTAGGGTTTTCAAACCCCTTGTTCGAACCTCACTCCTAACTAGTTAAACCCACTCAAAACCTTAGGGAAACTACATGAAATCACTCTACGTTAGTGCAGGAACTTGGGAAACACCTTGTGTTAAGCTTGGAACTCGAAAATGGTGAGATGGAGCCCCCGGTTTTGAACGGCCGAATGGAAGGCACCCAACTCAACCGAAAGGGCCACAGGCCGAATGGGCCATGTAACATCAGTGTCGGAACCGTACCGGAACAGTGATCTTAAACAGTAACATGAACAGTAAACAGGTACGAACTACATACATTTCAGTGCATTTCATATTCATAATCAATTGTCAATATCATTTTGTGTTACCAAATAACAAGTTCAGAAACATTTAACAGAAACAAAGTTCAGAATTTTGGTTCTTGAGTCAGATAATTATCTGACAACACAGAACCATCATGTGATTATTTGTTAGGATTTATTATGTATAAGCGTATGTGAGGCTTTATAGAACAAAACAGAACAGATGTTGTTATGTGAATGCTAAATTGACGGGTTATTCGTATAGGTGACGATCTGTACGAATATATCTAAAGGTTTAACGTTCTGAATAATATCCAATAATTAGAAAACAATATTGAAAAGTATAGTTATCGCCGTGTTCGTACGGGTGACGATTAGAACGAATACGCGCGACGACCGTGCGATTCGATTTGAACAGTTAATTAAATAATTCTGAAAATTTTAAAATAAATAAAAGATATTAGTTAATTTATTAGGAATCACAACTTAAAAATAAATTTAGAAATCTTATTTTGTAAACCGTGTCGTTTCGTGACGAAAATCACGAGAAACGGCATTTTTTTTCGCGAAACCGAACGAGACCGAACGACCGGGTATTTCCAAAACAATTAATGATGCATTCAAACCCCCACCAACCAACACCAAACCCCTCTCCTCCACTCATTTTCGTTCTAACCTCTCTCCCTCTCTAAGAAATCTTCTCTCAACTTCTCACTAAGATTTGGAGCTCAATTCTTGGTGGTTTCGAGCATAGTTGGTGTCAAAACGTTCTCCTCGTGGTGTAGATCAAGGAAGTAAAAAGAAATCAAGCTTTTATCCGTCGATTTTGAGGTAAAATCCCCATTTTATTTCGGTTTTAGTGGCTTATCACGAACCCTTTTATATTTTGTAGTTTTAACCACATTGAACACTTAGAAAACATCAGATAAACAAATATGCATGATTAGGATGTTGTAGGATCTGATCTGTAATAGGTTTGGGATTGAAAATGAGGAAGATGGAACAGGTTCGCGAATCAGGTCGATCGGCCGAACCTTCATACAGGTAGCCGAACCTGTAATCTGGTGGCCGAACCTGTCTTCACCCTGGGACGAACCCTGGGCCACGAACCTGCACCTCTGACTCACAAACCTGTAGCTCTGCACGAACCTGCATCGAACAAGTCAAGTCTGCAGCCGAACCCTGGGTTCTGCCAGCCGAACCTGTTGTCCTTTACCAACCAACAGGGCCGAACCTGTGTGCCTCTGACTCACGAACCTGTACTAGCCGAACCTTACATCAACCGAACCTCTGATCAATGAACCTAAGTGAGACGAACCTAGGATGGACGAACCTTAGATCACGAACCTAATAGCAACAAACCCTAAAGGTTCGCCGAACCTAACCCTTAAAGGTTCGCCGAACCTATCCTTACTATCAAGAAGGTTCGCCGAACCTATGCTCATATTCCAATAGGTTCGCTGCCCAAGGATGATCAAAACCCAAAGTGTTAGCTAATCAAGGAAAATCAGTACCTAGGGCTATTGAACTTAATCATAAGGATAAGGAAATGAATATACGAGCACTCAAAGTTTGGAACGAATTAAGGAACATGCATTAGTGGATGCTATATACTTAAGGTGTTAGTGTTGATTTTAACATTCACATCTAACACTTAGAAATCTCATATGAGGACGAACAAGGATCAAGTTGGGAAACAAAGAACTATCAAAGGACTTGGAATTGACCTGAATTTGGTTAACTCAAGTTCTAACACGTTTAACTTGTATTTTTCATAAAAATAACTTATTTTTTTTTAATAAAATAGCATGACTTTAATTAATAGCTAATTGTTATATTTTATAAATGTCATTGGTGTCTTTTTAGTTACAAAAGCTAGATATTATAATTGATTGGGAAATTGTTGAAAAATAAACAATATTATTGTCTGGATTTGAACAGAAAACAAAGGAAACTCTGCCCAAATTTTGTAAAAATTTAAAGGTAAGTTGTTATAATAAATTATGGGATTTGGGTTGTAAATGGGTATCTAAGTTAGACTAGGAGACAAAATCTTAGAATCACACTAGTAATTAGGACACTTAGATACACCCACCGAGACCAAACCTTAGGTGCGACAATTATTACGTATACTTATCGTATTCAAACTCTTATAAAACAACTCAGGAATTGAAGAAACTTAAGCTACAACAAGAGCGCGCATTTTGTGTTAGATCATTTCCATAGCAGCACAGGTGAGTTCATAGCCCCTTTTCTAACATTTTGTTTTAAATCGCGGGGCTGAGAAGCATGCGTAAACTGTTTATTTAAATTGTTTACTTAAATGCTTTTACTTGTATATGTTTTACATGTATAACTGTTATTCTAGACTCCTATCTAGGTGAACTGTTTCAAATCAAAGAACTATTTTCAAAGAACTAAAGATCTAAATCAAAGAACTATTTTCGAAGGTCTATTTCAAGAAAATAACAATGTATTTTCAAAGAACTATTTCAAGGGTGTGTTGTCAAAGAACTAACGACCTATTTTCAAAGACCTATTTTAAGGGTGTGTTGTCAAAGAACTAACGATCTATTTTCAAAGAACTATTTCAAGGGTTTGTTGTCAAAGAACTAACGACCTATTTTCAAAGAACTATTTCAAGGGTGTGTTGTCAAAGAACTAACGATCTATTTCAAAGAACTAAGTACAAAGAACTCTTCCAAGGGTCTAACTGGGAAATATCAAAGATAACATCTGCCAATCTCAGGTTTGAAAGACATCCTAGCTAGACTGATCGAATATGAGACGCATGTTTGATGATATTTACAGTATTCCCTAGCTAGACTGATCGAATATGAGACTAGTCTACTCGAGTTGACCAAGGCCCAATCATTAGGACTTAGATTTTATTAAATGTTTATTTATTTATTTAATTAAGCATTTATTTAACTGTTTCTACAATTACTTTGGTTGATCATTATTGTGATGAGCTTAAGGAATCAACATAGATTCCAGATTATTGTATTTACTTTGGTAGGGGTAAAATGCTTAATTTTCTTTAACACCAATGTCCCATGTGGATTAGTATGTGGTGGGACGGCGTCTGGGCGGGTTTGTAGGCTCGACTCAGGGGTATGCCCTATATATAAGCATACCGATCTAGATGATACATGTGATGTTAATGAGATTAAGGTTGTTACTCGAGGGTTTTACAAAGGTTTTGAGTGTACATTTGAACTATTGTGAATGGAAGTGTGTGTTAGGTAAAAATGCTTAATTATCATTAACAACACTGTCATATGCGTATTAGTAAGTGGTGGGACGGCGTCTGGGCGAGTTTGTAGGTTTGACTCAGGGGTATGCCCTATATATAAGCATACCGATGTGGATATTACATGTGATGTTAATGAGGTTAGGGTCTTTACCGAAAGAGGTTTTCAAATCATTTTCAATTACTAAACTATATGAACTCACCAACCATGTGTTGACTTTATTTTTGCATGACTTCTCAGGTGACGAACAGGTCAATTAAGAAGCTTATGCTTTTGGATTAGGACTTCGGATAGAAGACTTAGTATTTTTGGACCTGCATATTTTTGGGAACATCATTATACAATTATTTTGTATATCTAGTGCAGTTACAATATAGAAATATTATGATGTTTATGATAGATTTACATTGTTAAATTATAAACGATACGAATGTAATTTAACCTTGGAATTCTATTTTATTTAGCATTTCTCATTTTATATCATGTGCAATGTAAACAATCTGATCACTTTGATTATCACTCACGATATCGCGCCCCGGGAACCTCCGCCCGACGAGGACTCCGATCCAACCCCGCCGGCTCGGGGTGTGACAGGCCAGCTTTAGGGCCGAATGAAACCCCTTTTCGCATGGCAGACCTCCTTCGGCCAAGACTCCATTCGCATGAACCATCATACGGCCGAATCACCACCTTCGCAAGGCTCTCCATGTTTAGCCAAGCAATCCCATTCGCATAGCCTGATTCGTATGGCCAGTTCATTCATGAAAGGGTGCCACATATAGGAACTAATGGTGAACCTTGTTTGAACAACAAGTCTTATCTTATGTTGCATGCATGCATGGGGATAATACATGGATTGCCACATGGGGAAAACTATTAGGGTTTTCAAGAGGGTTAACAGGTGGTACCAACCACTAGTGTTAAAGTTTCGACCTTCAAAACCTCTAAACCCTTTCAACATACAAACATGTGGTGTTAACAAGCATATGGGGTTTCAAATCCTTGTGTGTTGTCAAATAGAGTCATTAGGTTTGAAAGATGTTAACCGGTCTTTGTAAATCACATATACTAGGAAATTCTAACACCAACTTTCTTCTCAATAAACTTGAACTACCAACATGAGATTTTTGGACATCATATGGAATTAAGACAATTGGGTTTTATTTAACAAAATCATGAGTAATGTTATGAGAACTCTTTAAGGGTCAAGAAAACAAACTAAGTATGTAGGTGTGAACTTTATTGGAAGCACCTAACACTTAGTCAATTCTATACAAACGTATAACTAAGTTATATAGTTCAATTGAACTTTCTAAACAAGTTATGCACAAGAGACGATCAAGAGACTACGAGAAACAAAGACCTAGCAAGGGACTTGGAGTTAATCGAGTCAGCTTAACATAAGTCTAACATGTAACTTATATTTTCTTAAAATGATTTATGTTTTAATAAAAGGAAAATGATTTATAAAATTCTTAACTAAAATGTTTTAAAATAAATGAAATGATTTCTAACTTAAAGATTTAACTTAAAATGAGTTTTATTAAAGATGTTTTATCTAAAAAGACCATGAATGGAATGAATTAGACCTTATATAAGTAAGGTTTAGTTGTGAACATCTACGGGGTAAATGGATAATTAGGGTAGACTAGCTAGAGAGACATAGAAACACACTAGTAACATAGGACACATAGTTGCACACCGAGACCAAAACCCTGGATACGTCCACTATAAATACTTATAGTATTCGAATGTTCTTAAAATAACTCAGGTACTGAAGATACTTAATCTACAAGTAACGAGAGCGCATTTTGTTGTGAATCATTACATAGCAACACAGGTGAGTTCATTGCCCCTTTTTCTAAACATTTTTGTTTTACAAACGCGGGGCTGAGAAGCATGCGTAAACTATTTTCTGGAAATATATTTTACGTAAATGCTTTTACTTCATATATGTTTTATATGCATAATTGTATCCTAGACTTCTGTTTAGGTAAACTACTGACATGTTTAATAAATAAATTAATTACTTTCTATGAGTAAGACAATGATTTTTAAACCAAGAACTATTTATCAAAGATCTAATTCAAAGAGTCTCGTTTCAGTGTTGTGTTCAAGAAAACTAAAGATCAAATTCAAAGAGTCTAAATTCAATGTTGTGTTCAAGAAAGCTAAGGATCAAAATCAAAGAAATCATATCCGTGTGTTGAATCAAAAAACTAATGAATTCAATAAAGAACAATTCTAGGTGGATGTCAGTAGTATGCCGATCAAGACCACGTGTAAACACACGGAAAGTCCCGTCATAAATATTAGACTTTTATAGTCACGCTATATGGGCATAAATCAAACAAATTCAAGAGAACAGAGGTGAACAAATATCAAAAGATATCCTAAAGTCCCGACATGTACAGTAGACCTTAAAGGTCAAGCTGATATGGGCACATCATAAAGTCCCGACACATACAGGTAGACTCTTTTGGGTCAAGCCTGATATGGGCCACGTGTGAGACGATACAAGGTGGACACCACCAACAACTAAGAACAATTGGTTGATTTAAATAAGGCCCAATCATTATGTCTTACTTGTATTAAATGTTTACTTATTCACTAAAATAAACATTTAATATCATGTTTCTACAAATACTATGGTTGATCATGAATGCGTGATGAACTCAAGAAATAGGTAGAATTTCAATTTGTGGAAATCAGAATCTAATATGTCGACGGTGTGAAAAGAAACGCTTAATTATCATAAACAACAATATGTTATGCGGTTCGGTATGTGGTGGGAAGGTGGCTGGGCTGTCGGTAAGCTTGACCCTACATATGCCCTATATATAAGCATACCTGATTGGATAACATAGGTGGTTGTTGATGAGGTTAAGGTTGGCATTTCGGGTGATCAAGGTCAACAAATTTTCAAGTTATTCAAACGTTGAGAATCAAAGGTATGGATGAAACGCTTAATTATCACCAGCAACAATATATCATGTGGTTTGGTATGTGGTGGGACGGTGGCTGGGCTGGTGGTAAGCTTGACCCTACATATGCCCTATATATAAGAATATTGAATCAGATGGTATAGGTGGTTAATGGTGAGGTTAAGGTTGTCATTCGGACAAGTTTATTCAAATTTATTTTCAAATAAAACTATATGAACTCACCAACCATGTGTTGACTTGATCTTTTTGCATGAAATCTCAGGTGACGAACAGGTCTGACTAAGAAGTTATGCTTTTGACTAGGATACCAGATAAAGGACCTAGTATTTTGGACTTGCATATTTTGAACATCATTATAAAGATTATTTTGCATATCTTGTGCAGATACAAGATGGATGAATTATGATATTGATTGTAGATTTACATTGTTAAATTATAAACAAAACTGTTGTAATTTAACTTTGTAATTCTATTATATTTAGCTTTTCTGATTATATATCATGTGCAATGTAAACAATCTGATTATCACGATTATCATTCCCGATATCGTGCCCCGGGACCATTCTGCCCGACGGGACACACGATCCGGCCCGCCGGCTCGGGGTGTGACATCTTATAACGTATAAATGTACGTGAGGAAATCCAAACTAAAACCATAACGGGCGTCGTTAAATGAATATTAAGCATACAGTATATTCGTGTGAGTGACGATTCGCATGAATATATTTGTAAGTTTAATGTTATGAACGATATCTAATAATTAGAAAACCATATTGGAAAGTAACATTGTCGTCGTGTTCGAACGGATGACGATTCGTACGAATACGCTCGAAAACGATATGATCCGGTGAAACGATAAAAATAAACGTTTTTAAAATTTTAAATAAATAAATAAATACAAGATATTTAGTTAATTTATTAGGAATTACCACTTTAAAAAGTTTAAAAATTTCTATCTTTATAAAGTTAGTTAATGTTGCGAAAAAAGACGAAAACGACACATGAAACCGAAACCGAACGAAACCAAACGCACCCGAACATACCCGGGCTATAAAAGCCCAAACTCTTTCTTTTTCCCTTCCATTTTGCAGCTCAAGCTTCCCCTCTCTCCTCCATTCCCAATTCTTCCTTCTCTCTACACATTCTCAACTTCAAACCTTCATATCTCCCTCATTTCTCCACCAAATTCGACGTTCTAGTAGTCAAAACAACCGTGGGAACGAGAGGAAAACAGTTGTAAAGACAATCGGAGCTGAAACAAGCTGGTGTGGTTGCAGTTTTAGAGACAAGCTACGAAATTTGAGGGTTTTCCGCTATTCATGTAAGGTAAGTTTCTAAATTGTCTTTATCACTTAAAATCAGTTAAGATAAACACTAGAATGACTCTAGAAACATGTAGATCGTGAAGAGATTAAGAAATAGAGCTTTGAATCATCAATAACGGACCAAAATGAGTTCAAACCAGCTGATTTAGTGGCTGTCACTGTTTGAGTGAGTTTACTCGAACATCAGCATATTTTCAGCCACAATTTGAGTTTCTAAACCATAGGATCTTGCACCAAATTGACTTAGTAATCTAAGGAACATGTTATATTGATGTTTGGGTGAGATGGGAATCGATTTGGAGCTGGATATTGGGAGAAATCGAGTTCAAAAGGGGCTATTGTGATGCTGTCACTATTCCGACGAACATCAGCGTTTTTAGTCGGTTTTGTACCCTCTAACGGCTTGGTATTTGCATGGATTTTGTCTTGGAACTCAAGAAACATCAGTGGTTAAAGATTAGGAGGGATGGGAATGGTTAGAACCTAGGTAGATGGCTGTATTGATGGCCTAAGGGCTGCCCAAAGTGAAACCGTTGAACCCATAGTGCTGGCATCATCGATATTACAAGACTTATGACCATCGATATTGCTGTTCGTTTTCGAGATTAGCTAAATTCAGGTCTCCTAACTACCCAGAATTTGGAACCAACCAAAACCAGCAAGAATTGAGTTCATTAGAAAGGTTTGAACATGGGTTAGTCGATTGTGAGCCATTAGGATTTCTAAGTGTTTAAACCGGTTGTGTTGTTCATCGAAACTAAGTTTTCCAAACAAAAATCTTTTCTAAACTAATCTAACACCTAAACAAGTGTTTCATGTAATCAATTGGGCTTAAAACACCTAAGTTTGCTTAATGAAATACATAGTAAAATTGTTAACATTAAAAATGGTCCAAGTTGACTATTTTGGAATTGTTAGCAAATTTTGGGATCATCAAACCTAATAGTTTTCAACATTCAATATTTATAAATCATTTTAAACATATCAACTCAAGTTTAGTCATCAAATGGGACTATCACCCATGGGTTGTGAATGATAAAAAGGTTAAGGATCAAGGATAGGTAATTAGATAAAACTTAGTATGTTAGCCGAATGGATGTAATCAAATACAAAGGTTTTGTGGAAACAAATAACCTAAGTACATTGAGAGTGTCAAACGAACTAAAGCACTAAGGGAGAACATTGGGGTCAAAGAAACTAAGTATGAATGAGTTGACTATATGAGTCAACACTTAACACTTAGTAGTTTCATGCCATTGTATGACCAACTTAGATTGTTCAAATTTGAATGATCTAATGTAAGGTATACACACGGATCAACGTCGTAACAAAGATCTAATGAGGGACTTTTAGTTAATCAAGTAAGATTAACTTAAGTTCTAACAAGTTTAACTTATACTTTTTATAAAAATAACTTGTGTTTTTACTAAAATTTAATGACTTATAAATTTTTCCTATTAAAATGTTTTCAAAAGTAATTTAAAGGATTCTAAATTTAATATGATGGTTTATTTAAAATGTCATGTAGATTATTAGTACAAACCTTATATAAATAAGGTTTAGTTATTATTAACTAACGGATAAGGGTTCATAGAGGGTATGTAACATAGAATAATTAGAGAATTCTAGTAATACATTAGTAAGTATATAGGACACATAGTTGCACGCCGAGACCTAAACCCTATATACGTCAAAATATAAATACTTATAGTATTCAAATCATAATAAATCAACACAGGTGCTGAAGATACCTAGTTTACAACAGACGAGCGCGCATATTTTCTTAGTTGAATCATAAGAACTATAACACAGGTGAGTTCATTTGTCCCCTTTCAAACTCTTTTGTTTTACTGCGGGACTGAGAAACATGTTAAATGTTTTATATAACTGTTTTATATAAATGCTTGTCATGTTTAATAAATTGTTTACTGTTTTGTTTATAAATTGTTGACTGTTAAATCGTTTACAAGTTATGTTTGAAGGGTTATGAATACTTTCATATTTCCTCGGACATATATTTTCTCAAATTGTCACACCTCGAGCCGACGGGCTAGATCGACTTTCCCGTCGGGCGGAAGGTTCTCGGGGCGCGATATCTTTTGATAATCAAAATGATCAGATTGTTTGCATAGCACACGATATATAATTGAGAAATGCTAACATGATAATGATATAGGATTACAAAGTTAAATTACATTGTTTCGTTCATAATTTAACTAAGTAAATCTAATCAAAAGAATCAATGTGTTACTATCTTGTAACTGTACAAGATCTACAAAAGATGATTCATTGTTTTGTCATTCCAAAAGTATGTTCAACACAAAATGTAGCTAGGTCTTCTAAAAGTCCACTAGCTATGTTCTTGAAATCTGGTGACTAAACATGTTCGTCACCTGAGAAAGCATGCATTTAAACAAAGTCAACACTAGGTTGGTGAGTTCATAAGTTTGATAATTGAAATCATTGATTTGTTCACATACACAGTCACAATTGTCATCCATGATACTTGTAAGTTGTTTGATTCACCCATTCATACAATGGCCTTTCCATAGTTATATTTACAAGTAGTATCTCATCCTATTAGTTATGCTTATATATAGGGAATATGTAGGGGAACAGCCCCAGCCAACATCCCACCACACAACTAATAGAACTCCACACCACTTGCAATACAACTATAGATACCCATTTTCATTTCACATGTTCAACCCGTTTGATATCCACCCTTTATTCTGTATGTAGAATAATATAGTACGAGGGGATTAGTTATCAAACCGAAGTATTGATAAAACCTCAATGTTTTAAGGAAGATAGATTAATTTGTTGGACCAAAAGAACCAATGAGCCTGATCAGAAAATCCTCTAAGTCCCACAGGCTCACAACAACTGAAAAAGAGCACAACGGCTGAAGACAAACAACTGTTGAAGAGAAGATCTGAAGAGTTACAAGCTCTGAAGAGCAAGTCTTCAGATGTTGTTCACAACAGCTGAAGTGTTAGCTTTCAGCTGTTGTAGTTAGCCTTCAGTAGTTGTAGTGCTATTTCAGTAGTTTTATCTTTTCAGTAGTTGTAAGAGGATGTCTTCGGATGTTGAAGACATTCTCAGTAGTTTAGTTATTTTCAGTAGTTATCTTTTGTCTGTTAGATGTCAACATCTTGTGACATCATCAGACGTCACTGCTTCTATATTAGGGCAGTTGACACATTGTATCTTTAACGAAGTTAGTACGAATTGAATGAATTATTCCTTTTACAGAATTCTCTTTCTATAACCACCTGTGCTTTACTGTTCTATTAGATTAACTTTGTTCTTGCTAATTTTGAGCTAATTCATCGTTGAATTCCGCTGCTATTGATCAAATGAGAACATCTGATCCTACAAATGGTATCAGAGCCGGTTAATCATTGATCGATTATACAATTGATCTCTGAAACTGCTCAATTCAGTTCTCTGGTTGATCGAATTAGCCGATTAGTAAGAATTCGTTATAGATTGAAGTTTTCTGTTAACTTCTGTTGATTTGTTTTTTAATATCAATCTGTGTTGAATCAATTGGTTGGAATTTACATTAATTCATTTGAATTTCATTGATATTGCGTGAATCTGAGATCATGACTACTCCAAACAATGATCCGCACAATACAGGCTCCGCAACCAAGCCTCCAATGCTGGTTCGGAGTGAGTACAACATTTGGCAACGTCGAATGCTACATCACCTGTCAATTTATAGTGCAGGATGTTGGAAATCTGTAGTGCATGGTCCTTATAAACCCATGATCACTGATCCTGAAACTAAACTAATGATTCCGAAACCTTCGGATATGTATTCGGATGAGGATATTAGATTGTTTGAAATTGATGCGAAAGCTCATGGTATTCTGGCCATGGCTTTGCCGAATGAGATTTATTCAGGCTTGATGCATCATGATACTGCTCATGATCTCTGGGTTGCACTGAAAGAACAATTCGGTGGAACTGATGAGGTTTTAGCAAATACTAGAGAAATCCTTGCTCAACAGTATGAGACATTCTCTCATAGAAAGGGTGAATCACTGACTCAGCAGTTTGAGAGATTCTCTTGTCTGATTTCTGAATTGAAAATGGTTAAGCAGGAATATACAAATAGTCAGATGAACAACAGATTTCTCAGATCACTGCCTGAGAGATGGGAAACATATACAATTGTCTTACGCTCTAATGCAAATCTAGAGAATCTATCTCTCACCCAACTCCATGGGAAACTCTTAACTTTTGAGAGAGAGGTAGAACAGAAGAGAAAACTGTCTTCATCTGGAAAACTCACTGATGATTTTGTTCCTGGCAATACTGCTTTGATAGGTCAAGAGTCAGAGTTTAATGGGTCTGAATGCTCTTATGATGAACATATTGATTTTTCTACTAACAATGCTGAACATGTTTTTGTGGGAGTTGATGGTAATGCAGGAAATTATGGTGATAATCTGTGTTTTGTGATGGATGATTTGAAAGGAATTCCAGATGATGATCTGGAGGAAATGGATATATTGAGTCAGATGGCATTAATCAACATAAGATCTCAAAAATTCTACAAAAGAACTGGAAGAAAATTTCCCGGATTATCTGGCAAAACCAAGGTTGGTTTTGACAAAGGAAAGTTGAGATGCCACAAGTGTCACAGGCTTGGTCATTTTGCTAGAGAGTGCAAATCTACTGGACCTAGTTCTTCTGCACCTTTTGTGACATTTCCAAACAACAACACACCAAACAAAGGACAACAATCTTCTGGAAATAGTCAACAACAATTTTATCCAGCCCATTTTGTTCCACAAAGTCCTATGCCGTATCCATATCCCTTCTTTTACATGCCTCAACCTACTCACACTTCAGCATTAATTCCTTCACAATCCCCTGCTCTTCCTGACCCCAGCAAATCTCAAACCAATCAACAACAACATCAGAGCTTCTTCACCCCTGGAGTAGCTGATTGGAGTAGTTTACCTGATGACTTATCTGATTTCAATATGCAGCTGTACTCTAAAGCTGGTCCACATGGTGGAGACAATCCATTTGGGAATCTTGCTTTGATGGCTATTGATTCAACTGACACCTCAAGTTCAACTTCTTCAACATCCCAGGTATCATCTGAATCCAAAGCTAAGTTGTGTTCAGAGTCATGTGTTTCAGCATTTGCTTCCATTAGAGAAATCAATGTTGAGTTAATCAATGAGAAGTTGTATTTAGAAAGGGTCATGACTAAGAATAAAAATGAATTTGAAAAACTTTTGAATGAAAAAGAGCCTGAAATTTATAAACTCAAGTGTCAGTTGTCTGATGAAAAGGCTAGGGTGGAAGTCATGCTTGTAAAACACAATGATCTGAAACAAACACTTGCAGCAACCCAAGTAGAATGTGCAAAATGGGTTGAATCTTGCAAAGGGGTTTGAGTTGCTGTTAAACAAGCAAACAACATCAAATGTGAAGTTTGGTATTGGATACAATCACACTGCTCCTCCAACTGATTATACACCAAAAAAATCTTAACTGTGAGTCTGAAGGGGACAGTGTATACCAATCCACCAAATCTTCAGAAAAATCTGATGCTGAAGAATCATTTGAAAGTGATTCAAGTGTATGCAAATCTGAGTCTGAAACTATGGATATTGAAACTTATTCTTATTCTCTTGGATGTACAAATGTTATCCAGGATGAAACATGTCAGGATAGTGTTTTAATTGAGATTGATCCTGATGAAAATGTTTCAAATGAATTAAATTTAAAACTGGTTAAGTCAGATGGGCATGGCACTGGAGAGAAAGATGCACGGCTTCTGATAAGTCAGAGTCACTCATCAGTAGTTGTAGAAAAAGCTGATAATGCTACAACTGATAATGAGAAAAGTGTTGATAGACCAGTGCTGAAAAATAACTCTTCAGAGGTTGTCAACACATCAGCTGTTGTTAAAATGTCTACAAATACTGATGTTTCAAATGTTCTGAAGAATAAAAATTCAGTATCTAAGTCATCAGTACTTGTAGATATTCACAAAGGAAAGCAAAAGAGGGTGCCTTGTGAAATCTGTAGGCTGTTTAATCATTCCTCTGATGAATGCTGGTACAGAAAAGGTTCTAAATTCAACAAAATAAAGCATAAAAACAAAAACATACTCAAAATGAAAACTGAATTTCGTTCCAAGTTTGTACCAGAATCATCAGTAAGTTCAAAATCTGGAAAAACCTCACATGGAAATGAATCAAATAATTCCAAGAAAGGTAAAGGGGTGGTTCCAGATTCAAAGAAACAACACTTGAAAGATTCTTCATCAATTAAAGAAATTAAGGTGAGAAAACACAAAAATCAAAAGTCAGGTCCTAATGTGTCTAATGAAATCAAAATCTTGACACAAAACCATAATCAACTGATGTTAATGATGCAACAATTGCTAGGCAGAGTCAATCTAGCAGAGGCATCTGTTGTCTCATTTCAGAAGAAGAAACCAAAATCCAAAGTCAAGGCTAAATCTTCTGATAAGAATGATTCAAGTGTTGCTTCAACTGACAATGCACATTTTGTTTCTTCATGTGTTAACAGACCCAAAACCAAAATGGTTTGGGTCCAAAAGTCTAACTGAGTGTGTTGATGTATGCAGGGTCCTTCAGCATGCCAAAATAGCATCTGGTATGTTGACAGTGGAGGATCCATGCATATGACTGGGAGCAGATCTCTTCTTAATGACTATTTTACAGGAAGGAAGGGATTTGTGTCTTTTGGAAATGATGCTAAGGGTTATATTATAGGGAAAGGTTATGTAACAAATGGTGAAATAAGGTTAGATGATGTGAATCATGTAGAGAATCTTAAGTATAATCTTCTGAGTGTCAGTCAGATGTGTGATAAGGGTCATATTTCTCTTTTCACCAAGCAAGACTGTAGAATATTGTCTTCTGAAGTGTTACCTTTGATTGACAAAGTCTTAGATGAGTATACTCTCCTTAAGGCTAACAGAGTGGGAAAGGTTTATGCCTTTGATCTGTCAAAGAAAATCTCTGTTAAAGGTCATCCTTGTTTATTCTCTAAGGCTTCTTTCAAGGAATCCAATCTGTGGCATAGGAGATTAGGTCATGTGAATCTCAAAAACATGAATCAACTGGTGAAACATGGGTTGGTTAGAGGTATTCCAATGAAGGATTTTAGTTGTGATGAGGATTGTAATGCTTGCTTGAAAGGGAAGCAACACAAAGTTTCTTTTCCTCCAATTGGTGATCCCAAATCCACTGGTTGTTTGCAAATGTTGCACATGGATTTGTTTGGGCCAGTGAAAGTCATGAGTATGGCAAAGAAGAAGTATTGCTTAGTAATTGTTGATGATTACTCAAGGTTTGTCTGGACCTTCTTCTTGCACTCAAAAGATGAGGTTGCCAAGTCCATTATAAACTTTGTGTTGTATGTTGAGAAGCAATATTCTCTTCCTCTCAAGTGTGTAAGGAGTGATAATGGCACAGAGTTCAGAAATCATATTCTGGATGACTTTTATCTGTCAAAGGGTATCAAGAGGCAGTACAGCATCCCTAGAAATCCTGAACAAAATGGAGTAGTTGAAAGGAAAAACCGAACATTGATTGAAGCTGCTAGAACAATGCTAGCTGACTCTGGTTTGCCATTGACTTTCTGGGCAGAAGCTGTCAATACTGCTTGTTATGTGCACAACAGGGTTTTGGTGAATCAAAGGTAGTTAAAAACTCCTTATGAACTGCTTCATAATTTGACCCCTTTGATTTCCTTCTTCAGAGTTTTTGGGTGTCCTTGCTATATTCTCAATACCAAAGATCAACTTAAAAAGTTTGACTCCAAAGTTGATGCAGGATATTTTGTTGGCTATTCTTCAACCTGCAAGGCTTATAGAGTGTTCAACTGCAGAACAAAGATGGTTGAAGAAACTCTTCATGTCAAATTCAATGAATGCCCAAAAGATTCTATTCCACAAAATCCTGTTGAGATGTTTAATCTAGACATCTTGCAACATGAATCCTATCAATCTCCAGTTGAGTCTGTTGTTGTGACAGATGATGTATCTCATGCAGCTTCATCAAAAGTTTCTACTGAAAACATACAAGGAAGTCCTGATGATGACGATGCAAGTACTCATCTGTTCAGATTTAGTGATAATCTGCCCATGACTGCTAAATCTGATGCTCCTCCTGCTCCAGTTGTTCCTCCCAATACAAATGCTGATGAAATTCAAGAATCTTCTACTTCATTTGAAATTCCTGCTGAACTGTTCCCTGGTTCTTCATCAACATCTGCAGCAACTGAACCTCCAGCAAATACTTGCACTGATCTTATTCCATATCAAGAACTGAAGGATCATCCATTATCTCAAGTTCTGGGTGACATTCATGCTGGTGTTTCCACAAGAAGTCAATTGTCAAATTTCTGTCTTCATGCTTTATTTGTGAGTCAGCAAGAGCCCAAGAACTATCACACAGCACTCAAAGACAATGGCTGGGTGGAAGCTATGCAGTTGGAGCTGTTGCAGTTCCAGAAACAAAAAGTCTGGGAGCTGGTTCCTTTACCCCAAGGTAAGTGTGCAATAGGCACTAAATGGGTGTTTAGGAATAAAACTGATGAAAATGGTCAAATAGTTAAGAACAAGGCCAGACTGGTTGTACAGGGGTTCTCTCAGGAAGAAGGTATTGATTATGATGAGACTTTTGCCCCTGTAGCTAGACTGGAAGCAATTAGATTGTTTTTAGCAAATGCTGCCTTACACAAACTAAAAGTTTTTCAAATGGATGTCAAAAGTGCTTTCTTATATGGTAAAATAAAAGAGGAAGTGTATGTGTGTCAACCACCAGGTTTTGAGGACAATAAACATCCTGATTGGGTGTACAAGCTTGACAAAGCTCTTTATGGGCTAAAACAAGCACCTAGAGCCTGGTATGACACTCTATCTACTTTTCTTCTTAAAAATAATTTCAATAGAGGCTCCATTGATAAAACCTTGTTTATAAAGAAAGTAGGACAGCATAAGCTCCTTGTTCAAATTTATGTTGATGACATAATTTTTGCTTCATCTGATCCAAAGTTGTGTGCTGCATTTACTGAGTTAATGACCAAACATTTTGAAATGAGTGCCATGGGGGAATTACAGTTTTTCTTGGGTCTTCAAATCAAACAAAGTACTGATGGCATTTTCATTCATCAAGCCAAATACACAAAAGAGTTGTTAAAGAAATTTGATTTGCAAAATTGTAAACAATGTTCTAACCCCATGAGCAGCACCACACAACTTGATGCAGATTTGAAAGGTAAATCAGTTGATGAAACTCTTTATAGATGTATGATTGGGTCCTTAATGTATCTCATTGCATCTAGGCCAGATATTATGTTTGCTACATGTGTTTGTGCCAGATTTCAGGCTGCACCTAAAGAATCTCATTTAATTGCTGTTAAAAGAATTTTCAGATACTTGCAGGGCACTCAATCTCTGGGAATTTGGTACTCCACTGGGCATTCCTGCAAGCTGGTTGCTTTCTCTGATAGTGACTATGCAGGATGCAAACTTACCAGAAAATGAACCTCTGGTGGTTGTCAGTTTCTGGGAAACTGTCTGGTTTCTTGGCAAAGTAAGAAACAAACATCTGTGGCCACTTCAACAGCTGAAGCCGAGTACATTGCTGCTGCAAGCTGTACTTCACAAATTCTCTGGCTTTAGACTCAACTTTTGGATTATGGCATCAAAGAGTCTAAGACACCATTGTTAATGGATAGTGCCTCAGCTCTTTGTATTGTCAAGAATCCAGTTCAGCACTCTAGGACAAAACATATTGAAATCAGACATCATTTTATAAGGGATTGTTTTGAAAAGGGTCTGATTGATCCAAAGTTTGTTCCTAGTGCTGATGAGCTTGCAGATATCTTTACTAAGCCTTTAGACACTTCAACTTTTCAAAATTTAGTTCTAAGGCTTGGTATGCTGCAACTTGAATAAATTGGTTTTCACACTAATAAAATTCCATCCACCAGATAAAATTTTCAAAAATACAAAAATATTCCCTTTGTCCACAACTCAAATTTTTGTATAACCTTGCAACTTTTGATATTTTCAGTAAATAGTGATAAATATCACAAGTACTGATTCAAGGAAATATATGACCTTTACCAATATTCTCAGTTAAAAGTACTGATGGGTTTTGGTTGACAAAGTACTGAAGGTCAAAAATATTTCACAACGCCTGATGAACAACTTTTGTTCACAAGGTCTGATGACAAATTTTTCCAAAATCTGATGAGAAAATCTGATGTTTCACAAAGTCTGATGAGTACATGATGAAAACAGCTGATGAACAAAAACTTTCACCAACACCTGATGAGTAACTTTACTCTTCAGCTGTTTCAACCTCTGCTGTTTTCTTTTTATAACATCTGAAGAACATATTCCAATTTTCTATTTATATCAAACCTTCTTCAGTTGTTTCATTACCACTTCATCAGAACTTTCTATCTTTTTCAAAAACCTATCTTCCCTCTCAAGTATCTGCTTCCATGGCGACCATGAACCTTAAACCTCGTCATAACTCAGTTGCCTACCTCAATAAATCCTCCTTCTGGTCAAAATTTGATGAAGCTGTTGATCTCATGAATGCATCGCAATTCCAAACCGCGTTTCTTATTAATCCCACACTTCATGTCGAATCCGTTCATCAGTTCTGGATGAATGTTGAGCTCATCAACATCGGCACTGGTGTTCTCTCTCTTCGCTCAACAGTAAATGGACACACTATCCACATTAGTCCATCCGAACTGAGGGAAGTTCTTCACCTTGATGATGCCAACTTAGTCACTCAATTCCCAAAGAACCTTACTGACCTCTGTTTCACAAGTCACGAATACCAGGGTGATTTGAGTGATTCCACTCTGTACAAGAAGAATTTCAATGATCCGGAGCGTTTAATTTTTCACATGATCAACATCTGCCTGGCTCCAAAATCATCCTCATGGGACCAGATGTCTTCAAGGTGGCAGCAGGTATTATTCTCCATTCTCGACTCTCAAAAACTAAATTTTTCACAAATCCTATTTTCCGAATTAACTGAACATGCTGCTAAACCTGTTTCTTCTAGATGGCTTCTTTACCCACGTTTTATCATGGCCATCATAGAAAAACAGTTACAGCAAAATGGCCTTGTTGGTCAGGGAATCTCTGCTCCAGCAGTTCTACTGGAGGTATATTCCCGACACAACACCAACCCCACTCTCAAAGAGGCTGCCCGAAAGCTCAAACCCAAGCATAGGGAACCCACAGTCTCCACTTCAAAATCAAAATCCAAAGTCCCCACCAAACCACAATCCAAAAAGCCCAAAACGGCTGCTAAGGGAAATGAGTCCCCTGAGTCTGCCCATGCCTCACCAAGGCATGATATGGCCACTGGAAGTAGTCAGCCAGTGGTCCATCAGACTCCACCAGCTGAAACCGCCCAGGTTTCCTCTCAACAGGAACTTGGTGCAACCATGGAAGGGGTAGACACACTTCTAGAACCTCTTTCATTTGAAAAGGTTTCTATTGAACAGCACCATTCTCCCCGGGTGCACTCTGTTTCATCGCCTATTACTATTGAAACCACCCAACAAAGCCCAACTTTTGTAATTGACCAAATCCTGGATCAGTTAAACACTCCTATCCCTACCCAGACACCTATTACAACTGGGATTAGCTCCAACATTGAGGGGGAGGATCAAAGTGTTTCTGATAACCCACAGGATTCTGACTACCACATCAGATCTCCTAGTGTGGACAGAGAGATTCTGACATCTGACAGGGCTGCTACTTCTTCACCTCCATCATTTGGAGTGATTGCTGGTAGTAACATAGCTAAGACCCTGTCAGAGGCAACAACTGATGAAGGGCTTAACCCAGAGGTTGGAAGTCCCCAGTACCAAGACAAAGGGGCACCTGAACATGTTGAGCCACACTCAACTCAGGTATATTCTGATACTATCAGGAGGTCAGATGATTTAGCCAAGGCTAATGATGACCAACGGACCCTAGTTGATGTTCTACATCAAAACAAACTCCTTGAGGCTGAGGTCTGCAGACTCAATGAGCTGCTCACCAAGATGTCCAAGGACAAAAGTCCATCTTCCCCTATTAACCCACAGATGGCACCTTCAACTTCTGGAGGTCACCAAAACACTTCATCCTCCACACCAAAACAACAACAACCACCAGCCTCTGCTTCAGGCACAAATCCTCTGGGCTCAAACCCCCCAGAAGCATTTGTTGCTGCTTTCATTGCTGCTCTTCCTCTCCTCACTCCCATACTTCAAACCCTTATTTCTAATTCTCTTGACAAACTACTTCCCTCACCAACACAAATCCAAACAATGATAGATGGTGCAGTTCAAACAATTCTCTCAAGCCTTAAACCTCCTACACCAACTGCAGCCAAAAAGGGGGAGTCTAGTCCTGTCATAGAGACAAAAAGAAAAGACTCTGGTGATGTACAGGAAGTGAGTGTGCAAGTTGAAACTATCGATTCTGAAAAGCCTGCCTCTCCTATAGATTCTGAAAAGCCTGCATCTCCTCTGAAATTTACCTACAAAAGGCAGAAGAAATCTTCCAAGGCTGATATGGTTGAAAAGATTGTAGAGAAAGAGATTTCAAGTGAAAAAGCTGAAAAGAATGTAGTTGAAAAGGCTGCTGATGTGATAGAGCCTGAAATGTCTGAGCTTCAGAAGCTAGTACAACAGGCTGATCAAGTTCACTTTCAAGCCATGGATGAGATTATAAGTCACCTTTTCAAGGAAAATGCTGAACCTGAAGATCTGAATAAGAAGATCAGGGAATTGGAAATAAATCACATAGACAATATTTGGAAGCAATATGACAAGGAAGAAAGTGAGAGACTTCATGTCATGTCTAGATTTGTAGCCAAATTCTTAGGGAGATCAGTTGCTGAGATCAGGGCTTGGGATAGGAATAATCTTATCAAAGTTACAACAAAGATCTGCAGCTCTGAGACTCCTAACAAAGAACTGATTGTTGAAGCAATGGATGTGGTAGGTCTGAAGAAAAAGAAGGAGCTGCTTAAAAAATCTCAACAGGAACTCACTTCCAGCATGCTTAACTTTCAGAAACCTGCTCCAAAATCAGCCACTTCCATCTCAAAATCAAAAGCTGTCAAAACAATTGATGCACCTCTCAAGAAGAGGAGAAAGCTGTTGATTCAGGAGGAAGATGATGAAGATAGGCAACCTTTGTCAACTGTTCTAAAACTGAAAAAGCCTGAGTCTTCCATTATTCCTGTAATGACTCCTGAATCTCAGATGCAAGCTGTAAAAGTGAAGATAGAAGAAGAAGAAAGTCAGAGATTATATGATGACAAAATTCTGAGATTGGTAGACAAAGACTACCCTCAGACTTCCTCACTAACAGTCATGAGAAAGGAAGCACAAAGATTGTTTGCACTAAGGCATACCTTCCAGTACAGGAAAGAAGTAATCCGGGTATGGCCTGACCCAAGGGTGCAACACAGGATACACAAAAGAAACATTCCACAAGACTACAGAGGAAGAATCAAAAAGGTGATAAGTGCTGACATTATGGCTGGGTTTGTGATGGACCCTTGGGAAATCATTGAAGATTTTAAAATGGTCTACAATGCTAAGATGCCAGTATCCAAGCTATTGGAAAACAAAATGATCAAGAAGGGGCTGGTATACAAAAGAATGGAAGGGCTAAAGAAGAATGAGCTACAATTGTTCCTGGAAGGAAAACATCCAGATGAATTTGTATACAGAGAAATCACAAGGATTGAATTGCACAATGGGTCCACATGCAGGTACCTCTCTGAATACTATGGACCTGAGTTCTTCTTTGAAGGTGAGCCAGAGCTACTAACCATTGAAGATCAAGTAGTTCTTCTGGAAGCCTATGTCAGAGAATCTTTTAAACTTGTGCATGGGCAGTAGCTTCAATGAGAGAGGCAACAACTCTTAGTCCATTCCCCAATTGGAGTTCTCTCTCATTCTTCAACTGTTAAATCTTCTGTAGCTGCTGTCATCCAGGCCTACACTTAATTGGTCATCTTATAAGCTGATCTCTAAGGAAAAAGACACATCTTTCTGCCTGGAAAATCAACAATAAGTGGGACAACTAATAATTAGAGGTTTTGGCTGCATTGGTTCAGGGGGAGTTTGTTGGACCAAAAGAACCAATGAGCCTGATCAGAAAATCCTCTAAGTCCCACAGGCTCACAACAACTGAAAAAGAGCACAACGGCTGAAGACAAACAACTGTTGAAGAGAAGATCTGAAGAGTTACAAGCTCTGAAGAGCAAGTCTTCAGATGTTGTTCACAACAGCTGAAGTGTTAGCTTTCAGCTGTTGTAGTTAGCCTTCAGTAGTTGTAGTGCTATTTCAGTAGTTTTATCTTTTCAGTAGTTGTAAGAGGATGTCTTCGGATGTTGAAGACATTCTCAGTAGTTTAGTTATTTTCAGTAGTTATCTTTTGTCTGTTAGATGTCAACATCTTGTGACATCATCAGACGTCACTGCTTCTATATTAGGGCAGTTGACACATTGTATCTTTAACGAAGTTAGTACGAATTGAATGAATTATTCCTTTTACAGAATTCTCTTTCTATAACCACCTGTGCTTTACTGTTCTATTAGATTAACTTTGTTCTTGCTAATTTTGAGCTAATTCATCGTTGAATTCCGCTGCTATTGATCAAATGAGAACATCTGATCCTACATAATTTAATCTGATCCTTGTTATTATTCTATTTCTTGTGGGGTTAAATATTAATCACTTTTAAATATAAGAGTGTTAGTTAACCAATTGATATATGTTCTCAGCTTGAAGTGCATAGAGCCTAAAAGGAATCCCTTGCAATCCTCACGTAATCAGATTACAATGCATCTGATTTACCTCTACCACTTTGTATTTCCAGAGGCCTCATCGAAACTATTACCAGTAATATGACATGAGAGAAAATCAATTCCTCAGTCTACTAGTCAATAGAAATCGATGGATTAATTACAATTATAACTGTAGATTAATATCACCATGTGTCGCTTACTAGACCTTGACTGTTCGTCACCCTGTCACCGATCATACGTTACCGCCCAATGATCAATACGATCAACATACCAGCCCTACAAGCTGGAGGTTTGTCAGATCTATGGTACCACTATGCTATCGTCGGTTTAGTCACGTCAAACTAACTGGTCAGCGATTTGTGTGAGGGACTTACAATGATCAACTTGAATACATGGCACATGATTGAAATGATATAATACAGACAGTTCAATAGTAATCAATTGTATTGTGTTCACCAATGTTGTTTGTTCTCAATGTTGTGTGTTCTCGTTGTTGTTAACAAAGTCTTACTACACTTAGTCGACTCAGGTGGTGGATGATACTTTTTTTGTGTTATCTTGTAGTCTGCACTGAGTTGTAAGCTGAGTGTTATAAGAACTTGTCCTATTACACTTAGGTAACTACGGTGATGAATGATATTATGAAGATATGCTATCTTCATATCATTCTTGTTTGTTATTGATGTTGTCAGCATGTTCACTTGTGATAATCTCATTGTTTGTTTTTGTAAGAATAAATGTTATAAGATAAAATCTTACAACTACATTATTCCATTGTGTTGATGATTCATGAAGTTATATTATCAAATTCATCTGAGTTATCTCTGTCCTGTTATGATCATACAACCATGCATACAATGATAAGAGATAATAAGTCAAGCAATATTATCTAAATCAAAGTATAAACAATATGTTGAACTAAAAATTTTAAATAAATAAAAGATTTAGCATGTTTCTCAGCCCCAAGAGTTTAAAATCAGTTAAGATTAGAAAAAGGGGACGTATGAACTCACCTTGTAACTGTTGTGGTTGACTTAGCCTAAACAGGAATGCACGCGCTCTTTGTTGTACTTGTTGTTGTTTTCACATTCCTGTGTTGATTTCACAATGTTTGTATCTCATAAGTATAAGTTATAGCTGTTTTGTGTACGTGTATGTGTTAGCCCTAAAATTGCCCAACCCTCGTGAGTCTCGGTCGTCATTCGGGCCTTGTTCTTTGGTCATAGATCATACTAACACTTAACTACTTTAAGTTAAGCTTAGTATACCTTGTTATTTGTTTTGTGTTTAACTTTGTTTTCACTTTGTCATGTTGTGTATTCTTGTCAACCATTTTAGTTTATAAATATAAACTTAGACTTTAGGTCATAGGTTAATAATCCTTAGCATCTTGTAAAAGAGTTTGCATGTTCATTGTTCAATTTGTTTCAATACTTGAAATCACTTGTTAACATGTTCTAAAAACTAGGTTGTAGGTTTTATGAAATTAAACCCAAAACTTTGCCACTTTTGTAGTAAATAGGATTAATATACACAAATCCATGCATGTTAATCATGATCATTGGTTTAGTGTGTTAGGTTGTCTCCTTAACCATGTGGGCCGAATAAACCAATTGGCCTAATCAGCTCCTGGGCCGAACCATTGACAGTGGGCCGGATGAAGTGTCATGGGCCGATTGAATCTCTTGGGCTGAGTGGCTAATGTGGGCCGAGCTATGTGTGGGTCACACTGTTGGGCCGAATCAATGGGTTAAACCACCATGGCCCAACTAAGTCAATTGGGCCGAAGCAGTCATGTGGGCCTAACCACTATGGGCCGAATGGATTGGGTCTAGCCGAATGAAACCATGGGCTGTCTAAATGAGTTCGTCCAGGCCGAATGAATATGGCCCGATCGAATAGTTGGAGTCGAATGAAGGAGTATGGCCATATGAGGTGGTTGGGACCGAATGAGTAGGCTACGGCCGAATGTCTGTGGTCCAGCGAATGGAGGTGATCGAATGGGTAGCCTCATTCGTCCATGGCTGAGCCGAATGAATCCTGACCTGCCGAAGAAGATCTACGTCTGTGGGTTAGTCCGAATGAGTTGGTTCGGTCGGCATGCCCATGCGGCCCATGGCCCTTCGGCCAGGCCTGCCTCCCTTTCGGCCGAAGCAGCCATTCGGCTTGCTGTGGCTGTTCAGATCGACCCAATGGTCCCAACCCTTTTGCTGCCAAATCCCATGGAGGTTTCCGGTGATAGTGAGTGCTAGAGCTGGTGTTTCTGCTGTGCAAGGTTCGGGTAAGAGGGTTCTAAAACCGATTAAAGCTAAGGGTCTAACAAAGGGGTGTAAAAACCCTAGATTTCGTGATTTTCAAGCTCTCATACCTTGATTTTCAGTGGGTTATACTCCAGATCGTTTGTACTTTCGTGTAGAGGGTGATTGTAGCTACGTTTGAACACCAAGAACACAAGATTTCATCAAGTTTTGAGCTAGATCTAGTGTATTGAACTTTCCAAATTTTAGAGAGAGAGAATCCAGGAAAGGGTGTTTAAAGAGAGAAAGAGATGAATTAAATGAGGTGGTTGCCCTAATTTAGGGTATTTATACCCCGAGGGTGTTCGGGTTCGTTTCGTTTGCTCGGTTCGCATCTTCGTTGCGTTTCCGGAACGTAACGCGCATTTTACGCATTTTAAATAAAATGGATTTATTTTTAATATTTAAAAGATCGTTATTCCTAGTAAATCTTCTAAATTTGTTTTTCTTAAATTATTATCGTTCGAATCGTTTATCGATTTCGTTTCGTCAGATCGCGTCACCTTCCCGCGTATTCGTTCGAATCGTCACCCGAACGAACACGACGATGGTTTTGCTTTCTGACTTTTGTTTTCTACTTTTCAGTCATCATTTTAGAACTCTAAACTCACAGATATGTTTGTGTGAATCGTCATCCACGCAAACACACTATCAGTTCGTTATTCTGAAATAACACTGCATTTATGTTCTGAATTGTGTTTCCTCACTGACGGACTCAACTAAACTTCTTGTTTTCACATTGTTTTCATAATGAATTATCGGCCATCTGATTCCTGTCATCTATGGATATCAGATCGCAACTGATATGTTCTTGTCGATTGTTTGTGCACTGTTGTTTCTCTTGATTCGTTATATTAATTGTACTTAGGTTTTCACCTAAATACTTACAACTGTTGTTTATCGTGAGTTTTTGTACTTACAGTATTTAAGTTTTCACTTAAATACGTACAAATGTTTTTGGTTTTCTAAGTTCTGTTATCACACACACTATTCATGCATTGTATTTACACACAGTAAATAGTGAAACTACACGTACCGTACTGACTTGCCGGACGATCAGGTACTGGATGTCAAACAAATGCACATTTCTTATACTCAAATGCTCAATAATCATATACAATTTTCATATTCAATACCTTTACACAGATTTAATGCTCTAAAACTTAAAATTGTGAGTTCATTTCCCCTTTTCTAAACATTTTTGTTTTATAAACGCGGGGCTGAGAAGCATGCGTAAATTATTTTCCTTGGATTATATTCACTTAAATGCTTTTACTTCATATATGTTTTACACGTATAATTGTTATCCTAGATTTCGTCTAGGTAAACTATTTGCAGGTTTCCAAAACGAGTTATTTATTCATCATGAGTAGATAACTATTTCACATCAAAGAACTATTTTCAAAGGTCTATTTTCAAAGAACTAAAGATCTAAATCAAAGAACTATTTTCAAAGGTCTATTTTCAAAGAACTAAAGATCCAAATCAAGGAACTATTTTCAACGGTCTATTTTCAAAGAACTAAAGATCTAATTCATAGAACTGTATGCAACGATCTATTTTCTAAGAACTAAAGATCTATTTTGAAGAACTATTTTCAACGATCTATTTTCAGAGGATTATCTGGGAAATATTCAAAGATAGCATGTGCCAAAGAACTAACGATGTATACGAACAAGAACGAACAAAGGCGATCTAGAACGAACTATAAAATCCTATTCATCAAGATGTCCTAGGTAGACTGATTGATTATAGGTCGCATGTTTGATCATATTTACAGATTTCCTCAACTACTAAGAACCTTGATTGCTAGACTAGTCTACTCGAGTTGACCAAGGGCCAATCATTAGGACTTAGATGCTAATTAAATGTTTATTTATTCATTTATTTAAGCATTTTAATTAACTACTATCTATATTTGCCATGGTTGTCGTATGTGTGCGATGTTGGTTGAAAATGAAACGCTAATTATCATTAACAACAATATGTTATGTGGTTCGGTATGTGGTGGGCTGGCGGCTGGGCTGGCGGAAAGCCTGACCCTACGTATGCCCTATATATAAGCATACTTGGCTGGATATCATAGGTGGTTGTTAGTGACGTTAAGATTGTCATTTCGGGTGTTCAAAGGTAGTCATTTTCAGATTGTACAAAGGATAACGTTTACAGATGGGTCAGAGGTTAACATTTTCAGATTACTCAAAGTTTTCGGTTCAGTGTGTGGGGTGAAATGCTTAGTTATCAATAACAACAATATACTATGTGGTCCGGTATGTGGTGGCTGGCGGCTGGGCTGGCGGTAAGCTTGACCGTACGTATGCCCTATATATAAGCATACTTGGTTGGATAGTATAGGTGGTTGTTAGTGAGGTTAAGGTTGTCACTTGGGCAGGTTTGTACAAATTCATTTTTCAATAACAAAACTATATGAACTCACCAACCATGTGTTGACTTTGTTTACTTACATGCTTTCTCAGGTGACGTGCCATGATAGTGGACCTAGTAACTGTTGGAAGCACATACTTTGTTTTGAAGGGTGAATCATTTGATATCTTGTACGATCACAAGATAACCGACTTATGATTCTATTCGATATGTTTGCTTAGTTAAATTATCAAACATGACAGTTGTAATTTAACTTTGAAACTTCTAGTTAATTATTATTGTGCTTTAATTATTCTCAAATGTTGTGCTATGTTTACAATCTGATCACTCCGATTATCATCATGATATCGCGCCCCGAGACCATTCCGCCCGATGGGACATTCGATCCGGCCCGCCGGCTCAGGGTGTGACAACGATGCATCATCTGCTGGTCATCGTTCTCCGGAGTTATACTTGACGTCGCTTTGATCCTACTAATTTTAAGCTTCGTCGTCTTCAAATCCAAGAAGCCTATCATGACTATCAATTCCGTACTGCTTCAAGGCCTAGGGTTTACTCCAATTCCAATTGGGGTTTCATTGAATCTCTCATTTGCTATTGATATCTTCATTAAGAACCCGAACAAGGTCGGTGCCAGTTACCGTAACCGCTTTGTGGCACTCCGGTACACAGGCAAAGACGTTGGTATAGAGGCAAAATTGAATCTGAGAAGAAAGTATAAAGAAGCGTGAATTTTAAATTTTGAAATGAGTTGGTTTTGTATATTTGTCCCACTTGTCTTTCAGTACCACCAGCCTTGCATTGTTGACTTGTATTATATGTTTAAAAATTTGTACCTCTTAAAAAATTAAGAGTTTCTCTCTCCAATATACATTATATATAGTGTGTGTGTATATATATATAAGTTATTTAAGATTCTAAAAATTGATGGAAGTAACATTTATGAAATAAGATAATAATTTATTTATTTTCTCTTTTACCTCTTTTAACTATAATTAACTAATTACTAATTGCAAAATACAAAATTGTCATTCATTAATACCAACAATCAACCATCTATTATCTATCTTATATAATAAATTAAGGTTTTTGTTTGTCACATGTCAACTTTCTAACCACCTAAAAATTGTTTTCCCAACTCTCTCTCATAATAAATATTCTTGTGTCATTTTTTCACTAAATTTTGATTTTTTTCCCTCTGCTATTAAATAATAATGATTTTGTTTAACTTATCTATCTTATATAATAAATTAAGGTTTTTGTTTGCCACATGTCAACTTTCTAACCACCTAATAATTGTTTTCCCAACTCTCCCTCATAATAAATATTCTTATGTCATTTTTTCATTAAATTTTGATTTTTTCCCCTCTCCTATTAAATAATAATGATTTTGTTTAACTTAACAAATAATATGATTAAATTATAAATCAATTATTTAACTATATATAAAATGCCTTTGAAAAATATATAATATGATATTTTAAACAAACAATTTTAAAATTCAAATATTTAACATGCATAAGTGTGTAATTGTCACACCCCGAGCCGGCGGGGTTGGATCGAAGTCCCCGTCGGGCGGAAGGTTCTCGGAGCGCGATATCATGAGTGATAATCGTGATGATCAGATTGTTTACATAGCATCAATGTCAAGAATAATTAAAGCACAATAAAACATTTAACTAGGATTACAAACTTAAATTACAATAGCAAGTTTCAGTAATTTAACTAAGTAAACCTATCGTAAAATCAAATGTTTCTATCTTGTATTTGTACAAGATGTCAAAAGTGATTCGTATCAATCAACCAAAATATGTGCTTTCCAAAAGTCTACTAGGTCCTCTATTTGAGTATCCTAGCATGCAGTCCTGAAGTCTGAGCCTATTCTTGTGCATCACCTGAGAAAGCATGTGAGAAAATAAAGTCAACACAATGGTTGATGAGTTCATGTAGTTGTTGTAAAAAAAAGAGTTTGAAAAATCCTTTGGATGACACCCTTAACCTCACCATTAACCACCTATACCATCTGTTTCAGTATGCTTATATATAGGGCATATGTAGGGTCGAACTTACCGTCCGCCCAGCCACCGTCCCACCACATACCAAACCACATGATATATTGTTCCTGATAATAATTAAGCGTTTCATCCTACATATTTGATTCCATAACATTCGATTTGTTGAATTTGATTACCCTGTAATTGTTTACCTTGATTCCCTAAATGACAACCTTAACCTCACTAACAACCACCTATGTTATCCAACCAAGTATGCTTATATATAGGGCATATGTAGGGGACAAGCCCCAGCCACCGTCCCACCACATACCGGGCTGCTTAACATATTGTTGTTAATGACAATTAAGCATTTCATTCCACTACCTTGATTCCATAACATATGATTCTTAGCATTTGATTTCCCTGAAAATGTTTACTTTGATTTCCCCGAAATGACAACCTTAACCTCTCTAACAACCACCTATGCTATCCAACCGAGTATGCTTATATATAGGGCATATGTAGGGGACAAGCCCCAGCCACCGTCCCACCACATACCGGGCTGCTTAACATATTGTTGTTAATGATAATTAAGCGTTTCACTCCACCCTATTGATTCCATGACTTATGAGTATTGAGTTTGAGAGGCACCATTATGGACAGCTGAACACCCTAGGGAATTCAGCATCCATCCATAATGATCCTAAATATGACTCGTGACGTGTTACGATAGAGAAACCTTCAAGCTGACACAAAGTCAACTAGAAGAACCGAAATCATTCTAGTCACTTGTCATAACCATGGATGAATCAAGAGGAACACTGAATGACTAGTAGGGCTTGACCAATGTCAAGACGCGGCGGCCAATCAGTCTGTCTTACATGATTCTGACAACGAAGAGCACTAATGACTAGTAGGGCTTGACCAATGTCAAGACGCGGCGGCCAACAGTCTGTCTTACGATGTCCTATAGCTTAAGCATACAAGTTTAACGCATTCACATAGTTTCACTGATGACTAGTAGGGGTTGACACGCAGGTCAACACACGACGGTCAATCAGTCTGTTGTCTGAGCATTTCAAGCATATCGAGTATATCAAGCATTCATGTTTTCCAAGTATATCAAGTATATCAAGCATTCCCGTGTTTCAAGCATATAAGTATTTCTAAGTTTAAATTTCAAGTTTAAGTTTAAAGAAATGAGTGTAACTGTAAAGCATATTAATCATATAGATTACGAGTGTAAGATCTTAACTTTTAAGATAATTACATAAAGTATTAGTATCTAGAATAAACATTTATAGTTTTAGTTATCGAAACGAGTGTATCAAGTATTAGTGTTTAGTGTAAGTGTTTCAAAGCCTTAGCACCAAGTATGTAGTTTAAGCATAGAGTTTACAATATATAAACATTGAACGTATAGTTTAAGCACATAACTCATAGCATAAGTATTTAGCATAACGTTTAAGAGTATAGTTTATAGTACAATCATCGAGCATATAGTTAAAGCCTAAAGTTTCATAGCATAAGTATCAAGCCTCAAGTTTAAGCATTTAATTTTTAGAATAAGTATCAAGTTTATAGCTCCTCAAAGTATACTAGATTCCAAGCATAAGTCTTATTGTAAGCATCATAATTATTTTAAAAACATTACATAACATTTCAATAACTTATTAAAATGTTTAACATGCTTCTCAGTCCCGAAGTTAAACAAATAAGTTTAAAAAGGGACAAATGAACTCACCTTGTGTTCGAAGTGGTTGACTTATCTTAAACTAAAATGCACGCGCTCGTTGTTGTACCCGTTGTTGTATTCACGATCCTGTATTGATTTCACATAGTTTGTAGTTTATAAGTATAAGTTCCGGATAATTTGTGTGCGTGTAGGTGTTAGCCCTAAAGTCGGCTATCACTTGTGAGTCTCGGTCTTCATTCGGCCTTGAGTTAGTCGTTGTTGACTCGATAAAAATCATCTCACTAGGTTTGAATTAACCTACTTTGTTATTGATTTTAGTTTTCATTAGAATCTCTATTATGATAAAGGAATTCCAAGTATGAAACTTAGAATTTAACTTAAAAGTTATTACTTTTCAACGTGTTGTAGTCTATGTTGATGCTCATTGATCTTAAGCCTTATGGGCCTCATGTTGGGCCAACCCTGTCTCCGTGGGCCGAATGGTTGATATTGGGCCTATGACTTGCATTGTTCATTTTAGTGGAGTTGGACAAATTAGTTGGGCCGAATTTAGAAATGGGCCTCAATTTACTAATTTAAATTGTTGGGCCAATTCAAAGTCTCAATTCAAGTGGCATGTTCATGGGCCGAACTACACTCATCTTGGCCCAATATCTGGTTATTTAGTTAGGGCCCAGTATTACAAAAAGGTGACCGAAATGGTTATAGAGTTCGGATGAGTTGGGACATCTAGTCGGTTAGCATGGCACCAAACCAGCGAACCTTATGGAGGTTCGACTGAAGGTTCGGCCTTCCCTAGGTCAACGAACCTTAAGGTTCGTTCAATTGCACTCATGGATTCGGCAAGAGTGGTGAAGGGTTCGCAGTCCCTTGAGGGTTCGGCCAAGTCGAGCTGGGTTTGGTTGTTAAGCAGGCAAGGTTCGCGAGTGAGGAAATAAGAAGCAATGTTCGGTGGTAAGTGACAGCCAAGGTTCGCCGATGGTTAAATGATGATAACAGGTTCGCCTAGTGTGAATGCTATAGGGTTCGGCTAACTAATGATTTAGCATACGTTCGGCTGGGTTCGTCTCAAAAAGGTTCGGCCCCGGGTAGGTTAGGTAGCATCTAGCTCGTCAGACAAAAGGTTCGTTGCCCATGTGGGTTCGCCCAAGGGAGATAGGTTCGCGTAGGTTTTTAGCCGCAAGGTTCGCCCACCTTTGAATGAAAGGTTCGACCGTACCCCTCCTTGACCCACTGGTTTACGAACCTTAATCAACCACCATGATCCGAATTCTCGGTTGCTGCAAGCTGTTCTCTCGACCATGGTTATGCGAAATTGAGTTTCCTCATGGTTGTGTGACTTGAGATGAGGTGAAGTTAGCCAGCTTTGTGTGTGGGTCGATCATGGTTAAGAAAACCCTAGTTTTCATCAAGTTCAAAGTTTCATACCTTGAATTCAGATGGATATCTTTGTAGATCTGTTTTACTTCCTTGTAGAGGATGACGAGAGCTTCGCGTGGACACCAAGAACACTCGATTTCACCAAGATTTGAGCACGTTATGAAGCTTGGAAGTCTTGAAATGTAGTGACAGAGAGGATGAACGGGAAAGGAGCTAGTGAGAGAGTGAGATGAGAGAAAAATGAGAGTGAAATCTCATTTTAGGGTTTTTATATCCCGAGGGTGTTCGGGTTAGTTTCGGTTGCTCGGTTTGTGTTTTCGTAGCGTTTCCGGACCGTAACTCGCGTGTTTTTAGTAATTTAAATAAAATGACTTTATTTTAAATGTTTGGAAATTATTATTTCTAGTAAATATTTTAGATATCATTTTCCTTGAATTATCTTTCGTAATTTATTATTTTTACGCGTTTCATTAATCGTTCGTATACTCTACGTATTTTAAATTAAATAGTTTCTTTTAAATTTATTTCTGATGAGTTTCAAAATTGTAAAACAGGAAATATTATATTTCCTTAAATTTATTATCGTTCGAATCGTCTTCGTTTCGTTTCGTCAGAAAACGTCACTTACGCGCGTTTTCGTACAGAGCGCTAACTGTACGAACACGATCGTACGTTTCACTTTATGATTTTGTTTTCTACTTTTCAGTATCATTTCAGATTGTTAAACCCTCAGATTTATTCGTACAGATCGTCACCCATATGAATAGTTCGTCGGTTTAGCATTCTGTAACAAGAACTGTTATGGTTTTATTCTGTTTATCCTAACATACATTTATACATAATTGCATCAACTCAAGCATGTGTGTACCTGTTCCTTGTTGTCTGGTGTGTTTCTGACTGTTCAAACCATAAGGTTTAATCAGGATTTCAGAAACATAGTGTCACACCCCGAGCCGGCGGGGTAGGATCGGGTTTCCCCGACGGGCGGAAGGTTCCCGGGGCGCGATATCGTGAGTGATAATCGAAATGATCAGATTGTTTACATTGCACATGATATAAATGAGAAATGCTAAATATAATAGAATTACAAAGTTAAATTACATCCAAAGGTTCATAATTTAACAATGTAAATCTATCACAGACATCATAAGATAACTATCTTGTATCTATACAAGATATACAAAATAATTGTATAATGATGTCTTCAAAAAAAATATGCAGGTCCAAAATACTATGTCTTCTATATGAAGTCCTAGTCCAAAAGAAATGACTTCTTAATTGACCTGTTCGTCACCTGAGAAGTCATGCAAAAATAAAAGTCAACACATGGTTGGTGAGTTCATATAGTTTTAGTAATTGAAAATGATTTGAAAACCTCCTTTGGTAAAGACCCTAACCTCATTAACACCACATGTAATATCCACATCGGTATGCTTATGTATAGGGCATATGTAAGGGACAAGCCCTAGCCAACATCCCACCACATACTAATATGCATATGACACTGCTGTTAATAATAATTAAGCATTTTTACCCTTAACACAATCCCATAAGTTCTTCTGTTGTTGTCCTTGTATTTACAATCAATTGAAATCCATGTTGATTTCATGAGTTCATCACACAATATGATCAACCACAGTAATTGTATAAACAGTTATAAATGCTTAATTAAATAAATAAATAAAAATTTAATAAAATCTAAGTCCTAATGATTGAGGCCTGTGGTCATACTCGAGTAGACTAGTCTGTCAATCTAGGTACTTAGTAGTTAGGGAATCTGTAAATATCCTCAAACATACGACCTACAAGTCAAACGGTCTAGCTAGGACTTCCTGAAATGCAGGATTTTATGTTTCGTCTGTTTTTGGCGTATGTTATCTCTGATATTTCCCAGGCTTTCCCTTGAAAATGATTTATTGATTCGTCTGATTCTGTTACAAGATGTACTTGATTCGTTGATCATAGAATACTAGATTCATTGATCAATTGTACACTTGATTCATTGTTCAACAAACACTTGATTTGTAGAACATTGAATATTGTCTTTGCAAAGATTGTTTCGTTTGATTCGTTTGAAATCCCACACTTGTTTCGTCAAAATGTTTCGTATGATTCGTTGAACTCACCCACTTGATTTGTCAAAATGTTTCGTTTGATTCTCTGAAAACACCCATTTGATTCGTTAAAATATTTCGTTTGATTCCTTGAACTCACACACTTGTTTTGTCAAAATGTCTAGTTTGATTCGTTTGAAATGTTTTGATTTGTTGAAATGTTTAGTTTAACTTGATTATTCACTTAATTTATAAGTAAATCAGTTAGTAAACCTGCATAAAATCTTCCTAGGCATGGTCTAGGATGACATTTATATATATGTAAAACATATAAATTTAAAAGCATTTAAATAAACAATTTAAATAAACAGTTTACGCATGCTTCTCAGCCCCGCGTTTTAAAACAAAAATGTTTAGAAAAGGGGCAATGAACTCACCTGTGCTGCTATGTAATTTGATCTAACACAAAATGCGTGCTCCTGTATGTAAGCTAAGTTTCTTCGGTTCCTGAGTTATTTTATAAGAATTTGAATATAATAAATACGCGTAGTGGTCCTTGTGCCTAAGGTTTGAGTCTTGTTGTGTGTGCAACTAAGTGTCTTAGTGCTAAGTGTATCTAAGATCTAATCTATCTTAATTACCCTTCTTATGATCCCAATTCCATGGTTAGTTATAATAACTTTTAAATTTTTAAGAAATTTCGACAGAGTTTCCTTTGTTTTTAGAGCAAATCTAGACAATTATATTGTCTCTTAATAATCAAGTCCCAACAATTTAAATCACAATAAGTCTTTAAACCAAACATTACAATTAACTTTTATAACTAAATAAACTTAAAAGAAACCAAGGCCATTTATAATTTGCATTCCAAATGAAACAAGATTTTAGAAAAACTTTAACTTTAATTGAAAACATTCACAAACTTCCAATTCTATATTAAAAACATCATCATTTTAAACTTAATTACTCGTTTAACACTTGATGGACTTAATCAAGTCCTATTGGGCCCATTTAAGCCCAATTGACAATACTTGATTTCTAATTGATTTAACAACTTCTTTCAATGAAATCTCATTACTTGAATTCTATAATGTTGAACATGTGATGGACTTAATTACAACCCATTTGATCCACTTAAGTCCATTGATAGTCCTTGATTGTCCCACATAAGTCATTTAGATTCACAAGATTCCAACATCATTTATCCACATTCTATGTTATTCCCATGCAATCCCATGTGGAACTTAACCCCATGCATGCAACTTTTACGATTTAATCATCATAATAGTTTAGGTTAATAACTAACTAATCGTTTCTTATGTCCTTCACACTAGTTATGAGAATGATAAACCCCATATTAGCCAAACTAAGCAAGCATAGGGTTCGGATACTGGTTAGGGCAGCGAACCTATTGCCCTAACCATTAGGTTCGGCTGAACTTAGAAAAAGATAAGGCTCGGCTAGCCCCCTAGTGGCTCTAGGTTCGTTCCTACTAAGGCTCGACTAGTTCACGATATAACACCTAGGTTCGCTGCTAGTTGTGGTGTGCAAGGGTTCGGTCCATGCAGGGTTTGTCATCTTTGGTTCGTGAGTTGCATGGCCATGGTTCGGCCATGCAAGGTTCGGGGTTCTAGGGTTCGGCGTCCAGGAGATAATTCAGTGATCCTAAGGTTCGCTCCAAGGGATGGTTCGCCTAGTGCCATCTGCCTAAGGTTCGCCCATTCCCTTCCAAGGGTTCGTTTGCAAAACCCTAAGGTTCGGTGACCTTAAAGGTTCGGCTAAGGGCTGTGTGGCGCAGCCAAGGGTTCATCACGAACCTGCAAGTTTCCATGGCTTCCATCCTCCTTCTCGAGACCTTAAACCTGTCACAACTCATTCCTAACAATACCTAAACGTGTATAATACCTTCATCTATGTGTTTTAAGTGTTTAACATTGATTATAATAGCAAAAACCAATGAACTCGTGAAAACCCTCTAAAACCGAGTTTGAACTTGAACATTACCTCAAATTTCGTGGATGAAAGCTCAAATAAGTTGTACTCCCGTGATCTACGAGATGAGAGGATCAAGATGACACCAAATTTGATCGAATCCCACTTGAAACGAGCTTCCAATCTTAGAGAGAAGGTTAATTTTTAGTGAGAGAGAGAGCTAGAGAGAGAAAGTGACGAGATTGGGTCAAGAAAGCGAGTTGGTGTTGGTTGGTGATGCATTAAATGTTCTCATTTAATGTATCACCGCTACCCGATGTTCGGTCTCGATCGGTTTCGCGTAAAATGTCGGATCGTGTAGTTTTCGCGACGAAACGACACGATTATAAAATTAGAAATCTTTTAATTATTCCAGGTTGTGATTCCTAATAAATTAACTGATATCTTTTATTTATTAAATTTAAAATATTAATTTATTGTTTTAAATCGAAATGCACGGCCGTCGCGCGTATTCGTTCGAATCGTCACCCGTACGAACACGGTGATAACTATACTTTTCAATCTTGTTTTCTAATTAGAGAATATCATTCAGAACGTTAAACTTTCAGATATATTCGTACAGATCGTCACCCATACGAATAACCCGTCAATTTAGCATTCATGTAACAATATTCGTGTGTTTTGTTCTTTAAAGCCTCACATACGGTTATACATAATAAATCCTAACAATTAATCACATAATGGTTCTGTATTGTCAGATGATTATCTGACTCAAGAACCATTGTTTCTGAACTGTTTTTCTGTTAAATGTTTCTGAATTTGTGCCATGACAACACAAAATGATAATGATAAATGATATGAATGTGAAACTTACTGAAATGTATAAGATTCGTACCTGTTTTACTGTTCATGTACTGTAGAGATCACTGTTCCGGTGACGGTTCCGGCACTGATGTTACAGTCTCCCCTTGTTAGAGAAATTTCGTCCCGAAATTTAAGAGTTGTTATCAGGTACAGCTTCCTCTTCAAACAGTTGGGGATACTTTAACTTCATGTGATATTCACGTTCCCAAGTGAACTCAGGCCCGCGTCTTGAATTCCATCGAACCTTTACAATAGGAATGCGGCTTCGCCTCAGTTGTTTAACCTTGCGATCCATAATCTCCAAAGGTTCTTCAATGAAATGTAACTGTTCATCGACTTGAATCTCTTCGATTGGAATGACGAGAGACTCGTCAGCAAGGCATTTCTTTAGGTTTGAGACGTGAAACACGTCATGTACACCACTGAGTTCATCTGGTAATCTCAGTCGATAAGCTACAGGACCTATACGTTCGATGATCTCGAACGGTCCCACGTATCGTGGTGCTAATTTGCCTTTCCTTCCAAAGCATACAACGCCTTTCCATGGGGATACCTTCAACATTACACGATCTCTCACTTGGAATTCCAACGGCTTGCGCCGTTTGTCGGCGTAGCTCTTTTGTCTGCTCCTTGTTGCCTGTAGTCTTCTTTGGATCTGAGCTATCTTGTCAGTGGTTTCTTGAATTAGTTCTGGCCCCGTTATTCGGTTGTCTCCAATTTCAGTCCAACAGATCGGTGATCGACATTTCCGGCCATAAAGAGCCTCGAACGGTGCACATCAGATACTGCTGTGGTAACTGTTATTGTAGGAGAACTCAATCAGTGGCAAATGGGAGTCCCAGTTTCCACCGAAGTCCAATACACAGGTCCTCAACATGTCCTCTAGGGTCTGGATAGTACGTTCGCTTTGACCATCCGTTTGTGGATGATAAGCTGTACTCAGATTTAACTGTGTCCCTAGAGACTTTTGCAGTGACTGCCAAAACCTGGATGTGAATCTGCTATCTCGATCAGAAATAATAGACAATGGCACACCGTGGCGTACCACTATCTCGTTGATGTATAATCTTGCCAGTTTATCCATGGTGAAGTTCTCACGCATGGGCAAGAAATGAGCAGATTTGGTTAAACGATCAATGATCACCCAAATTGTATCATGACCACTGGAAGCGCGGGGTAGCTTGGTGATGAAATCCATAGCTATTTGTTCCCACTTCCAGAGCGGAATTTCAGGCTGTTCCAGTAGACCAGACGGTCTCTGGGGTTCCGCCTTTACCTTCGCACACGTTAGACACTGGCCGACATACTCAGCTATATCTTTCTTCATCTCCGGCCACCAATAAAATCCACGCAAGTCTTGGTACATTTTATCAGCGCCTGGGTGAACAGAGTATTTAGTCTTGTGTGCTTCATCGAAGATAAGTTTTCTCAATTCATCTATCGCCGGGATCCATATACGTTCTCGGTAGTAGATCATTCCATCAGGCTTCGTGTCAAACTGTGTCTCTGCTCCACAATCAAGTTCCTTCTTCAAATTACCTCGGTCAAGTGCTTCTTGTTGTGCTTGGATAATCTTGTCACTTAAACTGGTCTGCACGGTTATCCCCGTTGCTCTAACACGTAGGGGTTTGACCCGTTCCTTCCGGCTCAAGGCATCAGCTACAACGTTCGCCTTTCCCGGATGGTACTTGATCACACAATCATAATCATTCAGAAGTTCAACCCAACGGCGTTGTCGCATGTTGAGCTCCTTCTGATCAAAGATGTGTTGCAGACTTTTGTGATCAGTAAATATGGTACACTTGGTGCCATATAAGTAATGTCTCCAAATCTTCAAGGCGAAGATTACTGCTCCCAGTTCAAGATCATGAGTAGTGTAATTCTTCTCATGAATCTTTAACTGTCTCGATGCATAGGCTATGACTTTATCCCGTTGAATTAACACACAACCAAGTCCCTGATGGGAAGCATCACAGTATACAACAAAGTCATCACAGCCTTCTGGGAGAGATAGAATTTGAGCATCACACAATTTTTGTTTCAATGTCTGGAAAGCATCTTCTTGTTTCTGCTCCCAGACAAAAGGTTCACTTTTCTGAGTTAATTTAGTGAGAGGCAGAGCTATCTTAGAAAAATTCGAGATGAACCTTCTATAATAACCTGCCAATCCCAGAAAAGACCGTATCTCCGTCGGTGTCTTCGGAGTGTCCCAAGTTTTTATCGCCTCGATCTTGGCAGGATCTACATGAATCCCCTCACTGTTGACTACATGACCCAGAAATTGAACTTCTCTTAGCCAAAATTCACATTTAGAGAATTTAGCATAAAGTTGTTCTTTTTTCAACAGCTCCAAGATCTTTTTAAGGTGTTGCTCATGTTCTGTCTTAGGGGCCGTTTGGTTGAGTCTGAATGATTAAGTGCTGAATGGTTAAGACGTCTGAATGATTAAGAGGGTCTGAATGATTAAGTGCTGAATCAGTTAAGAGCGTTTGGTTGTAACATCTGAATAAAAATAAAATCCCAAATTTCTCAAAAAAAAAAAAAAACCAACCCTACCCGTCCCAATCTCCCATCGTCATCCACATCCAGCAGCCGCCAGAAGCACCGCCGGAAGCACCACCGCCGCGAGCAACACCGCGAAGCACCACCGTCGCGAGCAGCACCGCGAAGCACCACCGCGAGCTCCACTGCTGGTCGGCGATTGCACCTCAGCCACGATCGGCGATTGCACTTTCGATTGCAGCATCGTCTACCTCCGATTGCACCATCGTCCACCTTCGATTGCACCATCGTCTACCTTCGACTGGTGTGTGGTGGTTCAAACCCTACCCACGATCGGCGATTGCACCTTCGATTGCAGCATCGCCTACCTCCGATCGGTTCAAACCCTAGCCACGATCGGTTCAGACTCTTCCCTTCTCCTTCGATTGCACCTCAGCCCCTCTTTTCCTTCACATCTGAATGGTTCAGACTCTCCCCCAAGTCTGAATGGTTCAGACCTCCATTCAGACATTTGGGTCCATTCAGATGTATGTTTTTTTCGCGAAACAAACGGTCTGAATCTGAACCATTCAGATTCAGACCCATTCAGACCTGTTCAGACCCAAACAAACAGCCCCTTAGTCTTGGAATAAATCAGTATGTCATCAATGAAAACAATGACAAACTGATCTAAGTACGGCTTGCACACTCGGTTCATGAGGTCCATGAAAACCGCGGGTGCATTTGTCAATCCGAAAGGCATCACCATGAATTCGTAATGCCCGTATCTTGTTCGGAAGGCCGTTTTCGGTATGTCTTCGTCTTGAACTCTCAGTTGATGATATCCAGACCGCAAGTCAATCTTTGAGAAGTACTGTGCTCCTTGTAGTTGGTCAAACAAATCATCAATCCTCGGCAATGGATACCGATTCTTGATGGTTAGTTTGTTTAGCTCCTTGTAATCTATGCACATTCTGAACGATCCGTCTTTCTTCTTTACGAACAAAACCGGAGCTCCCCAAGGTGAGTAGCTCGGTCTGATGAAACCCTTGTCAAGTAACTCCTGTAACTGATTAGACAATTCCTTCATCTCTGAAGGTGCTAACCTGTATGGAGATTTAGCAACAGGAGTTGCTCCAGGAATTAAGTCAATACGAAACTCTACCGGTCGCGCAGGTGGCAAACCAGGTAGATCTTCAGGAAATACTTCGGGATATTCTTTTACTACCGGTACATCTTGAATCTTCTGCTTATCCTTCTCCTTTTCCACCACATGAGCCAAGAACGCCACGCACTGCTTCTGTAGACACTTACGCGCCTTTATGCAAGAGATGATTTTGACACTGCGTTTTGCTTGATCCCCTTTTACTTCCAATACTCGATCACTCGGCAATGGAATGCGAAGCAGCTTTTCAGAACAGATGACTTCCACTCGATTAGAGGAAAGCCAATCCATTCCCACAATGATGTCAAAACTACCCAATTCCATCGGTATCAAATCGATGGTGAATGTATGACCGTTAAGTGTCAATGGGCAGTTCCTATAAACTGTACTAACTGTGATCTGTTTCCCGTTAGCTACTTCTATAATGTAAGGGGAGTCTAACTATTCCTCTACAGAATCTAATTGGCATGCAAAGTCAGTAGAGATAAAACTCTGATCCGCACCAGTATCAAATAGAACAGATGCATAAAAGTCATGTAAAAGAAACGTACCAGTGACCACATTCGGGTCCTGGCGTGCAGCTGGTGCTCCGATGGCAAAGGCTCGTCCACGAGGTGCTTGAACTGCTGGTTGTGCCTTCTTCGGGCAGTTCTTCACAAAGTGGCCTTGTTCGCCACAATTATAGCATCCACCATTGTTCTGATTTGCGGGTGGAGGGAGAGCCAAAGCAGCATTGTTGACTGCTTGGTTAGGTGTCATCCGGCAGTACTGTACCCAATGACCCTTTCTTCCACATCCCGTGCAATGCTTGCAAGGAGTGTCAGCAGGGTGATGATACTGACACTTGGCACACAGAGGAAACGTGCCAGTGTAAGGTTTGTGGTTGGGGTTTGTTGGTGCTGCTGTTACCGGTTGGAGAGGTGTGGCCACCGTGTAGTTCTTAATGGTTTTCTGTTTCTTCTTCTGATGGTGGTGGGGTTTCTTTGAAGACTCAGGCTTGTTCTTGCTGGGTTCAGCCTCTTTCTTTAAGACTCTAGAGGCTACCATAAGATCAGTGAGTTTCCCAGACAGTCTCACTGCAAATTCGACAGTAGTAGGGTTGGCTGAAACCACCATACCCTGAATGCAGGCGGGAAGTCCACCCACATATCTGTCTATTCTTTTCTCCAAGGTTGGTACCATGTCTGGAACCAAAGCAACTAACTCATGGTAACGAGTAGTGTATCCCATGTGATCTGCCCCCTTCATCACATGGTTAGATAGTTCAACCTCCAGCTTCTGCAGTTCGTTCTTGGGGCAGAATTCTGTTCTCAACAGTGTCTTGAAATCTTCCCATGGCATTGCCATAGCTTCCTCTCTTCCTCGGGCGTTGATCTGACCATTCCACCAGGTCAGAGCCCGTTTGTTGAATGTTCCAGCTGAGTAACGGACCTTGTGTTGTTCAGGGCAGCTACAGAGATCCAAAGTTGTCTCGATCTTCTCAATCCAATGGATTAATCCAACGGCGCCTTCAGACCCACTAAAACTGGGTGGTTTACATCCTACAAAGGACTTGTAGGAGTAATGAGATGAATCTCCAGTATTACCACTGGCTTCTCCTGATGTGTTGCCAGTGTTAAGGATTTCATTTCGAAGACGAAGGAACATCTCCGGTATGGCTTCTTTCATCTGATTTGTCATCTGGATACTCAGTAACGTCACCAGGGCGATAGTAGCAGGATCCAAAGTCGGTGTTGTGCCCGATCCAGATGCTTGAGTAATCAACGGAGGAGGGGGAGGAGGAGGTGGAGGAGGTGGTGGTGGAGAGTCATTTGGTGACGGTGTAGAGGAGTGTGGAGCCATGTCTCGAGGTGGTAGCTGTATCAAGGGAGGTTGTCTTCGTGGCGGCATTCTGATCATAACCAATAAAGTTATCGGTTAGTGCAATGATCGAATACGGAAGACAATATGCAAATAAGTCTTAAGTCCTATTTTCTCTACATGCAGGGTCCCTAGGTTATAGTCTAGGCCAAACCAATTAAATAAGTGACCTATATTTCTCTATAACCATGGCTCTGATACCAATCTGTCACACCCCGAGCCGGCGGGGTAGGATCGGGTTTCCCCGACGGGCGGAAGGTTCCCGGGGCGCGATATCGTGAGTGATAATCGAAATGATCAGATTGTTTACATTGCACATGATATAAATGAGAAATGCTAAATATAATAGAATTACAAAGTTAAATTACATCCAAAGGTTCATAATTTAACAATGTAAATCTATCACAGACATCATAAGATAACTATCTTGTATCTATACAAGATATACAAAATAATTGTATAATGATGTCTTCAAAAAAAATATGCAGGTCCAAAATACTATGTCTTCTATATGAAGTCCTAGTCCAAAAGAAATGACTTCTTAATTGACCTGTTCGTCACCTGAGAAGTCATGCAAAAATAAAAGTCAACACATGGTTGGTGAGTTCATATAGTTTTAGTAATTGAAAATGATTTGAAAACCTCCTTTGGTAAAGACCCTAACCTCATTAACACCACATGTAATATCCACATCGGTATGCTTATATATAGGGCATATGTAAGGGACAAGCCCTACCCAACATCCCACCACATACTAATATGCATATGACACTGCTGTTAATAATAATTAAGCATTTTTACCCTTAACACAATCCCATAAGTTCTTCTGTTGTTGTCCCTGTATTTACAATCAATTGAAATCCATGTTGATTTCATGAGTTCATCACACAATATGATCAACCACAGTAATTGTATAAACAGTTATAAATGCTTAATTAAATAAATAAATAAAAATTTAATAAAATCTAAGTCCTAATGATTGAGGCCTGTGGTCATACTCGAGTAGACTAGTCTGTCAATCTAGGTACTTAGTAGTTAGGGAATCTGTAAATATCCTCAAACATACGACCTACAAGTCAAACGGTCTAGCTAGGACTTCTTGAAATGCAGGATTTTATGTTTCGTCTGTTTTTGGCGTATGTTATCTCTGATATTTCCCAGGCTTTCCCTTGAAAATGATTTATTGATTCGTCTGATTCTGTTACAAGATGTACTTGATTCGTTGATCATAGAATACTAGATTCATTGATCAATTGTACACTTGATTCATTGTTCAACAAACACTTGATTTGTAGAACATTGAATATTGTCTTTGCAAAGATTGTTTCGTTTGATTCGTTTGAAATCCCACACTTGTTTCGTCAAAATGTTTCGTATGATTCGTTGAACTCACCCACTTGATTTGTCAAAATGTTTCGTTTGATTCACTGAAAACACCCATTTGATTCGTTAAAATGTTTCGTTTGATTCCTTGAACTCACACACTTGTTTTGTCAAAATGTCTAGTTTGATTCGTTTGAAATGTTTTGATTTGTTGAAATGTTTAGTTTAACTTGATTATTCACTTAATTTATAAGTAAATCAGTTAGTAAACCTGCATAAAATCTTCCTAGGCATGGTCTAGGATGACATTTATATATATGTAAAACATATAAATTTAAAAGCATTTAAATAAACAATTTAAATAAACAGTTTACGCATGCTTCTCAGCCCCGCGTTTTGAAACAAAAATGTTTAGAAAAGGGGCAATGAACTCACCTGTGCTGCTATGTAATTTGATCTAACACAAAATGCGCGCTCCTGTATGTAAGCTAAGTATCTTCGGTTCCTGAGTTATTTTATAAGAATTTGAATATAATAAATACGCGTAGTGGTCGTTGTGCCTAAGGTTTGAGTCTTGTTGTGTGTGCAACTAAGTGTCTTAGTGCTAAGTGTATCTAAGATCTAATCTATCTTAATTACCCTTCTTATGATCCCAATTCCATGGTTAGTTATAATAACTTACTTTTAAATTTTTAAGAAATTTCGACAGAGTTTCCTTTGTTTTTAGAGCAAATCCAGACAATTATATTGTCTCTTTATAATCAAATCCCAACAATTTAAATCACAATAAGTCTTTAAACCAAACATTACAATTAACTTTTATAACTAAATAAACTTAAAAAAACCAAGGCCATTTATAATTTGCATTCCAAATGAAACAAGATTTTAGAAAAACTTTAACTTTAATTGAAAACATTCACAAACTTCCAATTCTATATTAAAAACATCATCATTTTAAACTTAATTACTCGTTTAACACTTGATGGACTTAATCAAGTCCTATTGGGCCCATTTAAGCCCAATTGACAATACTTGATTTCTAATTGATTTAACAACTTCTTTCAATGAAATCTCATTACTTGAATTCTATAATGTTGAACATGTGATGGACTTAATTACAACCCATTTGATCCACTTAAGTCCATTGATAGTCCTTGATTGTCCCACATAAGTCATTTAGATTCACAAGATTCCAACATCATTTATCCACATTCTATGTTATTCCCATGCAATCCCACGTGGAACTTAACCCCATGCATGCAACTTTTACGATTTAATCATCATAATAGTTTAGGTTAATAACTAAGCAAGCATAGGGTTCGGATACTGGTTAGGGCAGCAAACCTATTGCCCTAACCATTAGGTTCGGCTGAACTTAGAAAAAGATAAGGCTCGGCTAGCCCCCTAGTGGCTCTAGGTTCGTTCCTACTAAGGCTCGACTAGTTCACGATATAACACCTAGGTTCGCTGCTAGTTGTGGTGTGCAAGGGTTCGGTCCATGCAGGGTTTGTCATCTTTGGTTCGTGAGTTGCATGGCCATGGTTCGGCCATGCAAGGTTCGAGGTTCTAGGGTTCGGCGTCCAGGAGATAGTTCAGTGATCCTAAGGTTCGCTCCAAGGGATGGTTCGCCTAGTGCCATCTGCCTAAGGTTCGCCCATTCCCTTCCAAGGGTTCGTTTGCAAAACCCTAAGGTTCGGTGACCTTAATGGTTCGGCTAAGGGCTGTGTGGCGCAGCCAAGGGTTCATCACGAACCTGCAAGTTTCCATGGCTTCCATCCTCCTTCTCGAGACCTTAAACCTGTCACAACTCATTCCTAACAATACCTAAACGTGTATAATACCTTCATCTATGTGTTTTAAGTGTTTAACATTGATTATAATAGCAAAAACCAATGAACTCGTGAAAACCCTCTAAAACCGAGTTTGAACTTGAACATTACCTCAAATTTCGTGGATGAAAGCTCAAATAAGTTGTACTCCCGTGATCTACGAGATGAGAGGATCAAGATGACACCAAATTTGATCGAATCCCACTTGAAACGAGCTTCCAATCTTAGAGAGAAGGTTAACTTTTTAGTGAGAGAGAGAGCTAGAGAGAGAAAGTGACGAGATTGGGTCAAGAAAGTGAGTTGGTGTTGGTTGGTGATGCATTAAATGTTCTCATTTAATGTATCACCGCTACCCGATGTTCGGTCTCGATCGGTTTCGCGTAAAATGTCGGATCGTGTAGTTTTCGCGACGAAACGACACGATTATAAAATTAGAAATCTTTTAATTATTCCAGGTTGTGATTCCTAATAAATTAACTGATATCTTTTATTTATTAAATTTAAAATATTAATTTATTGTTTTAAATCGAAATATACGGCCGTCGCGCGTATTCGTTCGAATCGTCACCCGTACGAACACGGTGATAACTATACTTTTCAATCTTGTTTTCTAATTAGAGAATATCATTCAGAACGTTAAACTTTCAGATATATTCGTACAGATCGTCACCCATACGAATAACCCGTCAATTTAGCATTCATGTAACAATATTCGTGTGTTTTGTTCTTTAAAGCCTCACATACGGTTATACATAATAAATCCTAACAATTAATCACATAATGGTTCTGTATTGTCAGATGATTATCTGACTCAAGAACCATTGTTTCTGAACTGTTTTTCTGTTAAATGTTTCTGAATTTGTGCCATGACAACACAAAATAATAATGATAAATGATATGAATGTGAAACTTACTAAAATGTATAAGATTCGTACCTGTTTTACTGTTCATGTACTGTAGAGATCACTGTTCCGGTGACGGTTCCGGCACTGATGTTACACATAGTTTAATAGTTTGTGTTTAGCATCGAATGTTAATAGCTTCTAAGTATTTCTCCTACTTTGTATCTGAGTTACTGTACAAGTTACTGTACAGATTACAGTTCCGGTAACGATTCCGGCACAGTTGTTACAGTAATACATCTATGTTTAATGTTATATATATAGGGGTTGGATCCAGTAAGAAGAGATTTTTGCCTAAGAAGAGTAAGAAGCAATAGAAATTTGACACGTGTCATCATAAAACAGTAATACAGTACAAAAAACGAAATACAGTACAAAAAGAAACAAAATCCAGTACAAAAAAAATACAGTACAAAAAAAATAAAATATAATACAAAAAACAAAAATCTAATACAAAAAACCATAAAAATCCGATATAAAAAAATATAACAAATCTAGTACAAAAAAATAAAAATCTATTATAAAAAATAAGATTTTATACCTAAATTATGTGACACGTGTCAAATTCTTATTAGTTCTCACTCTTCTTAGGCAAAAAGCTCTTCTTATTTGATCTTTCCCCTATATATATATATATATATATATCTTAAGAGACAATTTTTATAAATTTTTATTTTTAAAGTTTTATTGTATAAAAAAGGTATAACTAATGTTATAAGTTTTAATATAATCATTTAAATTCAAGAAGATGTAATAAAATTATTTTAATTATGTAAATTATGATGACATAATTATAAAATCACATATTTATTATTCGCAACCCGTGTAATACACAAATGTATAACCTAGTTATTAATAAATCAAAATCATTGTGTACACTTGTCAAAAATTTATAGCATCATTACACTAATTTTCCGGCTTTTCTCTCTTATTAAATACATATATTTATTAACTACTAATTATATTTTCTTATACCTTTTTCAATTAAACAAATGTTCTAACTATATTAAAAAATATATTAAATAATAATATTAAATTATCATGAAATTATTGATACCTTTTATAATCAAAAAAGATTTATTAATATACCAATAAAATTCTAATTATTATTTAATATGAAACTTTTTTCATTATATTTAATTCAAAGTATCTTTTTATAATTTATAAGTCTTTATTATTAAGTATTTAATTTTTATTAATCAAACTTTATAAAAAAGAATTGTTTAAAAAATAATATTTTTATTTTATTACTTAAAATATCAACTTATATGTAACTTCAGTCATAGTTTAAATCAAAAAACCATTTATAATTATTAAATTTTTATTATTGAATATTTGTTACTTTTAATTCAACCCGTGTAATACACGGGATAATAACTTAGTTAAATAATAAATTGGATAAAACAACTATTATTGTTTCAAATATTTTTTTACCAAACTTTTATTTTTTTATTAGATCTCACCTCTCCTCCTTTTCTCATTCACACACATAGGGTTCAGTAAAATAGAAAGTATGAGGGTCTGCTTGGTATGAATGAATGTAATGGACGGGGGAATGGAATCAACATGGGAAAGAAATGGGTCATTACCATTACATTGTCATGTTTGGTTATATTAGGTAATAAATTGATTTGTTACTTCTTGTTGTTTGGTAGACATAGGAAGATGAATGAATGTAATAGAAATTATGAGTTGAGTCGTGGTTTATGTCACACCCCAAGCCGGCGGGCCGGATCGTGTGTCCCGTCGGACGGAAACGTCCCAGGGCGCGATATCGGGAATGATAATCGTGATGATCAGATTGTTTACATTGCACATGATAAAAAATGAGAAAATGCTAAATAGAATAGAATTACAAAGTTAAATTACATCAGTTTTGTTCATAATTTAACAATGTAAATATATTATCAACATCATAATTCTTCTATCTTGTATCTGCACAAGATATACAAAATAATCTGAATAATGATTTCCAAAAATATGCAAGTCCAAAATACTAGGTCCTCTATCTGGTATCCTAGTCCAAAAGCAATGACTTCTAAGTCAGACCCGTTCGTCACCTGAGAAGTCATGCAAAAAAATCAAGTCAACACATGGTTGGTGAGTTCGTATAGTTTTGCTTTAAAATGAATTTGAGTAAACCTGTTCGAATGACAACCTTAACCTCATTAACAACCACCTATACTATCCGATCAAATATGCTTATATATAGGGCATACGTAGGGGAACAAGCCCCAGCCGACATCCCACCACATACCGAACAACATAGATATTGTTGTTAATGATAACTAAGAGTTTCATCCCATACCTTTGATTCACAACGTTTGATTAACCTGAAAATTTGTTAACATTGATCACTCGAAATGACAACCTTAACCTCACTAACAACCACCTATACTATCCGGTCAAATATGCTTATATATAGGGCATACGTAGGGGAAAAAGCCCCAGTCGACATCCCACCACATATCGAACCACATAATATATTGTTGTTAATGATAATTAAGCGTTTCTTTCCATACATTGAATCACATACTTGAACTGTCTGAAAATGATTACTTTTGAACACCCAAAATGAGAACATTAACCTCACTAACAACCACTTGTACTATCCAGTCAAATATGCTTATATATAGGGCATACGTAGGGGAACAAGCCCCAGCCGACATCCCACCACATATCGGACCACATAATATATTGTTGATAATGATAATTAAGTTTTTCATTTCACACCATTGACACATTAGTTCTTCAGTTTTTAGTTCTTGTATTTCCACAAAATAGAATTTCTATTGATTCCTTAAGTTCATCACACAATCATGATCAACCATAGCATTTGTAGAAACATTGCATTAAATAAATAAGAAACCATTAATAAAATCTAAGACCTAACGATTGGGCCTTAGTAAACTCGAGTAGACTAGTCTAGCAATCATGGTTCTTAGTAGTAAAGGAAATCTGTAAACCTCATCAAACATGCGACCTATAATCAATCAGTCTAGCTAGGACATATCTTGATATATAGGAATTTATAGTTCTTTAGATCGTCCGTGGCTCGTATAGTTCTTTAGTTCTTTGGCACATGTTATCTTTGAGTATTTCCCAGATGTTCCTCAAAACTGGTTAAGGAATGCTGTAAATATCATCAAACATGCGTCTCATATTCGATCAGTCTAGCTAGGAAATCTTTCAAACCTAAGATTGGCACATGCTATCTTTGATATTTCCCAGACAGACCCTTGTAAATAGTTCTTTGTTCATAGTTCTTTGAAATAGATCGTTAGTTCTTTGACAACACACCACCGAAAATAGTACTTTGATTTGACCGTTAGTTCTTTGAAATTAGATCTTTGAGAATAGTTCTTTGTTTTAGATCTTTAGTTCTTTGAAAATAGTTCTTTGTTTTAGATCATTAGTTCTTTGAAAATAGATTTTGAAAAATAGTTCTTTGTCTTTAAAATTGTTGGCTATTCATGATGAATAGCAACTCATTCTGAAATTCTGAAATTAGTTTACCTAGATAAGATCTAGGATAACCATTTTACATATAAAACATATATTAAGTAAAAGCATTTAAGTAAATATAATCCAAAGAAAATAATTTGCACATGCTTCTCAACCCCGCGTTTGTAAAACAAAATGTTTAAAAAAGGGGCAATGAACTCACCTTTGTTGCTAAGAATTGAATCACCACAGATAATGCACGCTCGTTAATTGTAGCTTAAGTATCTTCAATACCTGAGTTGTTTTAAGAAGATTCGAATGCTATAAGTACTTATAATAGACGTATCTAGGGTTTTGGTCTCGGTGTGCAACTATGTGTCCTATGTTACTAGTGTGTTTCTATGTCTCTCTAACTATTCTAAATGTATTACTCGTTTATAAACCCTTATCCCATGAATAATCCCTATTAAACCTTAGCTATGTAAGGTTTATGTTAAGTACATTCATAATTCTTTTTAAGGAAAACACCATTTATAAAACTCATTTTAGTTAAATCTTTGGTTATAAATTATTTAATTTATTTTAAGAAGTTTATAAATCATCTCCTTTTATTAAAATCATAAATCATTTTAAGAGAATATAAATTAACATGATTAGACTTGGGTAATCTCATTCGATTTAACTCCAAGTCTCTTGATATGTCTTCGTTTCCCATGGTTCTTTGATCGACTCTTGTGTATAACCCATCCTAGATAGTTCAAGTGAACAATCTTATGTAGTTATATGCTTGCATGAAATATCTAAGTGTTAGGCGTTAACAATGAAATCGACACCTATATACTTAGGCCATTGTTTTGATCTTTAATAAATTTTCACCATGTTATTCATGATTTAGTTTAATGAATTCCCGAATGTGTTTGACTCAAATGATGACCAAAATCCATTTTTTATATGTTAAAATGATTCAAGAAAACCTTGGTCCTTGAAACCCTATTCACTATTTCTTTAAATGAACCCATGTGTTTTAAACCCAACTTACATCCAACAACACATGTTTACACATCATTGTCACTTAGAAAACTCTAATGTTAGACCTTAGTGTAGATAGTTCACAAAACCATTCAACATTCTAGTGAAACCCTAATGGGTTTTTCCCCATGTTGTAACCAGCATACACATCCCATGCATACAATCACGTGGCCTAATCCATGCATGCATTTACGTACCCAAATCCATGCATAACCAACCCCATATATGTTCATTCAACGCATCTCGTTCGTTCAACATCTATGAATGAGAACCGGCCGAACAAAGATGGCCATGCGAAGGACTAAGGCCGAATGTGGTTCATGCGAACGTGGTCTTGGCCGAAAGAGATAGCCCATGCGAATGAGAGGTTGGGCGACCGAAAGTGATGCCATGTGAATAGAACCCTTGACCGAATGAGAAAGCTCGAGCGAATGAAGTCTTGGGCGAAGGATGAGGCATCAACCGAGTGAGATCATTCGGCTAAGGTCATTCGGTCGGGAGGCTAACCCATACGGCCTGTGGCCATTCGGCCAGGCTGTTGGGAGCCCCTTTCCGCCGCTCGAACCCAGCAGGTGCCACCCTCAAATGTCGAGCCTTAAGACCGAGAAATGAAGCATCTCATGTTCCTACACCATCCTAAGTCGTTTATGTGGGATTCCTAAGGGTTTTATGGTGCTTAGCATCGATTATGGTGTGGTTTGAACAAAGCGTCTAGAAAACCCTAAAATCGGTACTTTGAACTCGTTTTTACCTCGATTTTGATGGTTCAAAGCCCGGATTGCTTGTACTTTCGTGATGTACTGGTTGTAGTGGTCGTTTTGACACCAAGAGAGCTTGATTTGGTTGGGTATGGAGGATTCTAGGGTTTGAAATGTAGAGAGAGAAAGTAGAGAGAGAGTGACGGGAAAGATGAGAGAGGATGGGTAGTTGTGGGAAATAATGGGTATTAAATGCCCTATTAAAGTCTTTCAAAATACCCGGTGTGTTTGGTTTCGTTCGGTTTTCTCGGTTTTGTTTCGTTCTCGTAACGAAATATTTCGGTTTTAAAAATAGAATTTGTAAATTTATTTTAGGTGGTAATTCCTAGTAAATTAACTAAATATCTTCTGTTTATTTTAGTTTTCTGAAAATATTTAATTTTCCTGTTTAAATCGAATCGTATAGTCGTCGCGCGTATTCGTTCGAATCGTCACCTGTACGAATACGTCGATAACTACACTTTTCGATATGATCTTCAAATTATTGGACATCATTCAGAACATTAAACTTTCAGATATATTCGTACAGACCGTCACCTATACGAATAATCTGTCAATTTAGCATTCACGTAACAACATCCGTTGTTGTTTTGTTCTGTTCATCCTCACATACGTTTATACATAATAGAATCCTAACAAGCATTCATGTGACAGTTCTGTGTTGTCAGATATGTTTCTGACTGTTAAACCGTGGATTTGAATCATGTTTATGAAATGAATGTGAAATTGTTTGTGTCAAACATCAAATGATAATAGTATTTATGTAACACACATAGTTCGTACCTGAATTACTGTTCATGTTACTGTGTAGATCACTGTTCCGGTTACGTTTCCGGCACTAATGTTACAATTTTAATCAATGTTCGAATCATGGGTCGGGTCGTGGGTCGCGTCATGGTTCGGATCATCGGTCGGTTCATTGATCGGTTCATTGTTTAGGTCAAGGTTCAATCATGAGGCATTTCATGAATTGGGTCAAAGTTTGGTTTGTGGATCGGGTCATGGGCCGAGTCATGTGTCGGGTCATGGATTGAGCCACTGTTTGAGACAGTCAGGTAATTTTTTGAGTCATGGATCGGGTCATGGTTCAGGTCATGGTTCGAGTTATGGTTTGGGTCTTGGTACGGGTCATTGATCACGTCATGGTATGGGTCATGGGTCGAGTCATAGTTCAAATCATGGTTCGCGTCATGGTTTAGGTCCTTGTTCGAATCATGGTTTTCGTCATGGTTCGGGTCATGAGTCAGGTAAAGGGTTTTGTTCATGGTTTTTATCATGGGTCAGGTAATGGTTTTGGACATGGGTCGGATGATTGGTTCTTCTCTTGAAAAAAAACACTCATGAATTAATGAATAGTGAAAGTGTTAATTATTCTTTGATATTGAAATCGAGTTATGGCACGTACTTAATTCATATGCGTGATGATTTTATATGTTTGTGACAACTTTGTTTATGTTTGAATTATCTCGTAAAAATATGTTTAACCTTTCAATGATAAACTCACACATAAAGATCTCGTACAATACACACGCACAAGAATGCGAAGATTAAAATTTTGAAATGAGTATGTAGATTTATAGGGAAATTGAAAACCATTTACTTGAGAAAACCGGTGCAAATCTAAAAATTTCCCCTTTATGATGCCTATGTATGTTTTTCAGGTCAAAATATATGGTGTATTCCTAACTAGGTTATAAACCCGTGTATTACACGTGATTGGGTACAAAACATAATACAATTAAAATTTATTTACGCTGAATTACATAATATACTATATATGAATACATTTTATAATTATAAATACAAACTATAAATCTTTAAGACTTCTTTGTATGCAATAAGACATTATGTTAGTAACATTATACTCTTTATCAAAAATTAAAAATTTTTAGGCAATCCATGTCCTTGGCTGTGAATAAAGCTAACGCCTAATTATTTGTGTGAAAGAACTGGTTGTTTTAATAGCAAACCTACTTTCGATATATTTGTGTGAAAAAAGATGTTTGTTTTGATAGCAAACCTATTTTTTACAATGATTGACCTTAACTTTTAATCATTGTTATTGCAAATTATACTTCGAAAGAAAGCTATATTCCCTGAAATTTAAACAAAATCTTCTTAAATATACAGTTATAAATATAAAGTAAATGTATTGCTATAAAATTCTAATTTATAGAATTAAACAAAAAACAAATATAAAAGACATATTTTATTAAGGATATTAAAGAAAAATAAGTTCAGATATAAACTGTTGACATATATCTAAGGGGTTGTTTGTTTACCTGTTAGTGGAACCATTAAGAGGGTATCTTAAACTTCCAGCATTCAGCACGTTTGGTTTGAAATAAATTAACCTCTTAATGATTCAGTTCAACACTTAACCATTCAGCACCAATATCACGCTGAATAAAAAATACATACTATTTAGATGTGCAACAAAATGGTGTTAAAATTTTTCAACACTTAATGGTTAAGACCATCTTAACCATTCAGACATCTTAACCATTTAACACTTAATGATTCACACCCAACCAAACGACCCCTAAGATGAACAGATTAAAAAATTAAATAAAGACACAAACACACACACACCCACATGTATATATACACACATATATATTTGTGTGTGTATAAAGTGAAAGAGTTTTAAATTAATATTGATATTTAAATAAATTAAAATGACAAAGAAACGTTTAGTTTAAATCTTTTAATATATATTATTATAACAAAACTGTGGATGTAACTACTGGGTTTATACATCCAAAAAAATGTTCACAAAACATTTAGATATTATATAAATATATATAGTAGATGATAAAATAAATAAATTCAAAGTTAGATGAATTAGTTAAATATTAATAGGTATTAAAACCTGATACGGGTACTGATTTTTTTTGAAATTTAAATTCTTTGACTTTTAAGTTTATTTGACAAAGATAATTTAACTGTATTTGTGTAACCGGATTATTTGATTTGAGGTTTCAAATAACTAAAAATTAGGATGAGTTAGGTTTTTATTATTTAAAATATATTTAAAAATTGTGAATACTTGAATTAAATCTAATGTGTGATTGCCATGTGACAAAATTAATTTGAGAATTTTTATGGTAATGACACTTAAGCAAAATGTGGTAATGACAGCCAAGCAAAATAAGATTCCTTTATTATAAGGTATATAATATATATAGAGTGGAGTTATTGTACAAAGTGCTACTTTTGTAAAAATAGTGAGAAATGATCTGGTTCATGGATATGCTATCATCAACGGTTAAATACACATCAATGGCAAAACTGTTAATTGTATTGGTCTTCACAGTTAACAAAATGGTAGAATAGGTATTACGGTTGTAACATCCCAAATTTTCTAATACAAGTTACTTGAACTTACAATTGGGTAACGAATAATAAAGCATGTAGGAAAATAGACGGAAAATAACCAAGGTGGAGGTAGAGATCGTGTACTCGAAATGAGGAGGATTTCGAGTACATCGTATCTCGGGTACACCATATTTCGTGTACATGAGGGTTGAATACAGGGACCCTACCTATAAATAGTGGGGTCTTGGGAAACGTGCTAACCCTTGGCTGAAGCAAGTCTTCTCTCGAGTACACGAAGTCGGAACCAAGAAACTTCAAGGATCGAGCTTTGATCGATCAAACGGACGAGAATACACACGAGAATCTGCAGGAGGGATCATCTAACTACAAGTAAGTGGTTTATGTATAAAATTTACAATTTTTATAAAAAAGTTAGGATTGTTAAAGAAAGGTGAACTTGTGCATAAAGCTCACTCCTTTATGCATAAAGTTCGGAACTTTGAGGTTCCAGGGTGTTGGTAATAACCTAAGGAACTCAGAAACTAGCTCCCAAAAAGTCTTAGATGAATTTCTTATATGTTTACGAAGAAAAGGATGAGTACTCGAAATTATGACCTAAAGGGGTGTACTCGAAAATCCAAAGGTTTCGTATACACTGTCCTCGAGTACACCAGTTCGTGTATACCTTCGTGTACACTAATTTCGTGTAGTCCCTAAGTTCGAATACACAAGGAATTTCGAGCACACATGGGAAAACGAGTACACCAGTATTTCGAGTACTGGTGATATTTCGTATGCTCTAAGTTCGAGTACATGACAGTTCGGGAATGTAACAGTTCTCGAATACTGGGGAGGCTGGTTAGCAGGCTACGGGGACTTAGGATGAATTCTAAGTCTAAGAATGGAATGTGATAAGATAATGTAATGATGTAGGTCCCTTGAGTCCTAGCTAAGGAGTTCGGCTAAGGAAAACAAGAGCCTACTATCAGGTGAGTTCTAGACGCCCTCTTTTATGTTTAATGTTTTGAGCTGACATACATGCTAATTGTTATGTCTATGATGTTATGTGATTATGATGATAATGAATGAATGATGATATGCCCTGACTATGTATGCATGTTTATGTGATAGCATGATTTATGCATGAAAGTATGTTAAGTATGACGAATGCATGCTAAATGAGTTATGATGATGAATAACATGATATGATAATGACGCTAGCATATGATATGATAACGATGCCAGTATGTTATGATGATCTATGCATGATGCTAGTCTGTTATGATGGTATGATGAAATGATGTTAGTATGACATGCCTAGGATGCCATGATGATTACAATGACTGATGTTATGATACTAGCAGTAAATGTCACGATGTCTGTGATGAATGATGTTATAATGCGAGCATGAAAAGTATGAGGAATATGATGAATGACGGTATGATGCTAGTACATCATGTATGATGAATGAATGATGTCCCTATACGTGTTATAGGATATGTGTGAATGATGATGCTCCGGTACTTGTACTGGGTAAATATGAATGATGACCTGATTATATCAGGATATGAACAGCCGACCGGGCTATAAACATGAGAGTCGACCGGACTATAAACAAGAGAGTCGATCGGACTATAAACATGGAGCCGACCGGGCTATAAACATGAGAGTCGACCGGACTATAAACATGGAGTCGACCGAACTATAAACACAGAGAGTCGATCGGACTATAAACATGGTAAGAGCCGATCGGGCTATAAACATGATAAGAGTCGATCGGACTATAAACATGGAGCCTTGTGCCGGCATAAGCCCACTGTCTGCGTGGTGACAGTGGAACGTATGATGATGATGGTAATGATGTTATGTGCTAAGGTTATGGACTATGTGTACGAAATGGTGTTTATGTTAAGTATGTTTAATATTGTTTTATGAAAACTAGAACTCACCAGCGTAAGCTGACTTGATTTAGCATGTATGTCAGGTTGAAGGTATGATAAGAGAAGGCAGGGATCTCGGGCATCAAGGCAGACGATCCATCGGTTTTTGGCAATCCGATATGTTTTGATAGAGACACTTTATTGATTTCTGTTTATTAAACTATGTTTACATTTCCGCTGCATGATTATGAAAGTTTTTAGTTTAAGAGCTATGTGTTATGATGAAAACCAACCTCTGCGAGGTGCCCGGTTTCGGGGCCTCACAAGTTGGTATCAGAGCCAGGTTTGAGAGATCTTGGCATCCCAAATGCTAAGACTTAAACTGAGAATGGGATTAATCGACGCGGATTGCCAACCACGGATGAACGGATGCCACGAGCCGAATATTTATGTATGAGTTAAAGATTAGATGTAAGGTTACGTAAGTAGTTAGTTTCATGCACATTGAAGAGATGGGATGGGAAACGTTTAGAGCCTATGAGTTGGGTAAATGGTTAATAACACTTTATCAACGTCGTTAACGATTTACAACACTTATTTCGTGCTAAACTGATTCCTGTACTAACTTATCAATTGTTGCATCCTATAGATAGTTAGATGGCTGGACAAAAGGGTAGACCGCGAAAGAAACCACAGGAACCTGAAGAACCACATGTCGAGAATGAAGAACCCGTCAATGAAGACGACCACGAGCACAACGAGCAACCAGAGAATGAAGAAGAGTTCACTCTTGAGCCTATCGTGGTGAGGGCTATTTCTGATGAGGTCTGCAAGATAATAGATGAGAAGCTACCAGCCTTGATTGCTAAGGCACTGAAGGATGCTCTAAAAGACAAGTCGGAAGGAACCAAGGAAAGCTCCAAGGGAGATGAAGAAGTTGTGATCATCGAGACAAAGAGCGGTGACTCTCTGGCGGGGAAATTCAAGGGCTATGACTACAAGTCCTTCAAGGGATGCAACCCACCAACCTTTGACGGTAAGAAGGACGCTGTGGCCACCTGTCACTGGATTTCTGCAATGGAGGCTGTTATCTCCATCAGTGAGTGTCGAATTGACCAGGCTGTCAAGTTTGCAGCTCACTCTTTCGTTGAGGAGGCACTTCACTGGTGGAACACCGTCAAACAATCCAAGACTGCTGATGATATGGAAAAGATGACCTGGGATGATCTCAGGGAATTGGTCACTAAGCAGTTCTGTCCCAAGAATGAGCTGGATAAGGTTGAAAGAGAATTTCTGGTTCTGAAAGCTGGAAGTCTGAACCATCGTCAGTACACCTCAAGGTTTAATGAGATGGCCAGACTCGTTCCTCATCTGGTCTCCACTGAGGAACGAAGGGTGAAATTGTACATGGAGGGCTTGCCTCCAAAGGTCAGGATTCATGTTAAGGCGAACGTCCCAAAGACTTTTGATTCGACGGTTGAACTCAGTGGTATCGTATGGGATGATGTGATGGCTGATGAGCCAGTGAAAGAGGAAGTCAAGGTGAAGGAGTCCTCCGGGACAAAAAGGGGTCGAACACCAACGAAAGTTTCAGGCAAGAAGGTGAAACGGGAAGATGCTGGGCTATGTAGCAAGTGTGGTAAGGGCCATTCTGGGCCGTGCCGTGTGGGCACAAACTTATGTTTCAGATGTGGAAAGGTGGGGCACTTTTCAGCCAACTGTCCCGGTACGATTCGATGCTATAACTGTAATGGGGTTGGACATCTGTCCAAAGATTGCAGGCAACCACGGGCTGATGCTTCGGGCTAGGGTAAGAAAGAAGAGAAAGGAAAGGAGAAGCAGAAGGCTAAAGCACGAGCCTTTACGATGACGAAGGATGATGCGATTGAGGACCCTGATGTGGTCACAGGTACCTTTTCTATCAACAATATTCCTGCTTCTGTATTGTTTGATTCGGGTGCCAGTATGAGTTTTGTATCTTCTACTTTCTGTGATGGGTTATCTGGGAAGGTTAAGAAGATAGATCGAGTATTTGATGTAGAGACGGCAAATGGTAAGATGACCAGGGTGACTGAGGCTATTGATGATTGTTATGTTGAGATAGGAGGTCATAGGTTCCCAGTACGATTGTTTCTTATTACCTTAGGATTATTCGATGTGGTTTTGGGTATGGACTGGTTAGCCAAATATGAGGCTAACATTGTATGTCGACGAAAGATGATATGTTTACGTGCAATGGATGGGAGCTCCGTGACGGTTTATGGTGATAAAGCGATGTATGCGCCTAAGATCATTTCGATGATCAAGGCTGATGTTATGATGAGGCGAGGGTGTGTAGCCTACTTGGCCTACGTGATTGAGGAACGTATGGGTATGAGGACGATTGATGATGTTCCCGTGGTGTGTAACTTCCCCGATGTATTCCCTGAGGAATTGCCTGGATTACCACCCGAACGGGAAATTGAGTTCCAGATCGACTTAGTACCTGGGACACAACCCGTTGCCAAAGCACCTTACCGTTTAGCTCCAAACGAGATGAAGGAAATGATGACCCAGCTACGAGAACTCCTTGATAAAGGTTTTATACGACCGAGTGTCTCTCCGTGGGGAGCACCGGTGCTGTTCGTTAAGAAGAAAGATGGAAGTATGCGTATGTGTATCGATTACAGGGAACTGAATAAGTTGACCGTAAAGAACAGGTATCCTCTACCTAGAATTGATGACTTGTTCGATCAATTGCAAGGTGCAAGCTGGTTCTCAAAGATAGATCTCCGATCCGGTTACCATCAGTTGAAAGTTCGAGAGCAGGATATTCCGAAGACTGCCTTCCGTACGCGTTATGGACATTACGAGTTTCTCGTTATGTCGTTTGGATTGACGAATGCTCCCACAGCATTTATGGATTTGATGAACAGAGTATGTCGACCGATGCTGGACCGATCGGTGATAGTGTTTATTGACGATATTTTGATTTATTCAAAGAACGAGGGAGACCATGCTTGCCACGTACGTGAGGTATTGGAGATCCTGAGGAAAGAGAAACTTTATGCTAAGTTCTCCAAATGCGCTTTCTGGTTACGAGAGGTACAGTTTCTGGGTTACGTGGTGAACCCAGAAGGCATTATGGTAGATCCAACTAAAGTTGAAACGATTATGAAATGGAGTCCTCCGAAGTCACCGACAGAAGTACGCAGTTTTCTTGGTTTGGCTGGCTATTATCGGAGATTTATTCAGGACTTCTCCAAGATAGCGACGCCACTGACGAAGCTCACGAAGAAAGATGTAAAGTACGAATGGGGTCCAAACCAAGAACAAGCGTTTTCAGTGCTAAAGGAGAAACTTACCCAAGCTCCTGTTCTAGCACTGCCGGATGGAAATGATGATCTTGTTGTGTACGCCGATGCGTCACGACAAGGATTGGGATGCGTACTAATGCAAAGGGGAAGGGTTATAGCTTATGCTTCGCGCCAGCTAAAGATTCATGAAGCTAACTACCCGACCCACGATCTTGAACTCGCTGCAGTGGTGTTTGCCTTGAAAATATGGAGGCACTATTTGTATGGAGTAAGAAGTACCATCTATACCGACCACAAGAGTTTGAAGTATTTCTTCGAGCAAAAGGATTTAAACATGAGGCAGAGACGATGGCTTGAGCTGCTAAAGGATTATGATTGTGATATTCTATATCACCCGGGGAAGGCCAATGTGGTGGCGGATGCTTTGAGTCGCAAGACTGGTCATCCTGCCATACGAGTAAAATCGTATAGTTTGGTAATAACGCCAGACTTCCTGAACGAGCTCAAGCAGGCGCAACAAGTGGGATTGAAAGAAGAGAATGTGGGTTTTGAACGTGTTTCCGGACAAGTCAAGAACATGGAAGACAATGATCATGGGATAAAGGTACGATTCGGCCGGATGTGGGTACCCAGAAATGGGGACGTTCGGTCGAGGATTTTAGACGAAGCCCACAAATCACGTTATTCTGTGCATCCTGGTGCGACAAAGATGTATCAAGACCTTCGACAGGATTATTGGTGGCCGGGTATGAAGTTTAATGTGATGCAGTATGTGAACAGGTGCCTTACTTGTGCACAAGTGAAGGATGAACATCAGAAGCCCTATGGATATGTGCAACCTCTAGAGGTACCGGAATGGAAATGGGAACACATCACCATGGATTTCATCACCAAGCTACCAAAGACAGCTAAGCGGCATGATACCGTATGGGTGATTGTGGACCGACTGACGAAGAGTGCACACTTTCTTCCTATCGGGGAAACGTATACGTCCGAAAGGTTGTCTGAGTTGTTCGTGAAAGAGATTGTGACCAGACATGGAGTTCCTGTCTCCATTGTGTCAGATCAGGATACGAGGTTTACTTCCAGATTCTGGAAGCAGTTTCACGATGCTATGGGAACGAGACTGAACATCAGTACCGCCTATCACCCCCAAACGGATGGACAGTCGGAAAGGACTATTCAAACGTTGGAGGATATGCTGAGGGCGTGCATTATCGATTTTGGAGGGAGCTGGGATGACCACCTGCCATTGGTGGAGTTTTCTTACAACAACAGCTATCACTCCAGTATCGGAATGCCCCCATATGAGGCGTTGTACGGAAGACGATGTAGGACCCCGGTATGCTGGGGTGAAGCTGGACAGAAAGAAATGGGAAACAAGGCTGCCATGATTGAAATGGCAGAAAAGCTACGGGTGATAAAAGCACGGATGAAAGCTGCACAAGATCGCCAAAAGTCTTACGCTGACAAGCGCCGAAGACCGATCGAGTTTGATGTTGGCGATCGAGTGTTGCTGAAAGTATCACCATGGAAGGGAATCATTCGATTCAGAAAGCGAGGCAAGTTGAGTCCGAGGTACATCGGGCCGTTTCCGATAAAAGCAAGGGTAGGGAGAGTCGCGTATCGACTGGACCTACCAGAGGAGCTGAACGGGATTCATCCTACCTTCCACGTGTCACACCTTAGGAAGTGTTTGGCAGACGAGCAAGCACATGTTCCTTTGGATGACATTGAGGTAGACGACCGACTGAACTACATTGAAGAACCAGTTGCCATTGTGGATACGAAGGAGAAGCAGCTACGGAATAAAACGGTTCGTCAAGTAAGAGTTCAGTGGAAGCATCGGAAGGGTTCAGACACGACGTGGGAATTGGAAGACGAGATGAGGAAGTTGTATCCTCATTTGTTCGATGTGTAACGAGGCAGGTTTCGGGACGAAACCTATTGTAAGGAGGGGAGACTTGTAACATCCCAAATTTTCTAATACAAGTTACTTGAACTTACAATTGGGTAACGAATAATAAAGCATGTAGGAAAATAGACGGAAAATAACCAAGGTGGGGGTAGAGATCGTGTACTCGAAATGAGGAGGATTTCGAGTACACCGTATCTCGGGTACACCATATTTCGTGTACATGAGGGTCGAATACAGGGACCCTACCTATAAATAGTGGGGTCTTGGGAAACGTGCTAACCCTTGGCTGAAGCAAGTCTTCTCTCGAGTACACGAAGTCGGAACCAAGAAACTTCAAAGATCGAGCTTTGATCGATCAAACGGACGAGGATACGCACGAGAATCTGCAGGAGGGATCATCTAACTACAAGTAAGTGGTTTATGTATAAAATTTACGATTTTTATACAAAAGTTAGGATTGTTAAAGAAAGGTGAACTTGTGCATAAAGCTCACTCCTTTATGCATAAAGTTCGGAACTTTGAGGTTCCAGGGTGTTGGTAATAACCTAAGGAACTCAGAAACTAGCTCCCAAAAAGTCTTAGATGAATTTCTGATATGTTTACGAAGAAAAGGATGAGTACTCGAAATTATGACCTAAAGGGGTGTACTCGAAAATCCAAAGGTTTCGTATACACTGTCCTCGAGTACACCAGTTCGTGTATACCTTCGTGTACACTAATTTCGTGTAGTCCCTAAGTTCGAATACACAAGGAATTTCGAGCACACATGGGAAAACGAGTACACCAGTATTTCGAGTACTGGTGATATTTCGTATGCTCTAAGTTCGAGTACATGACAGTTCGGGAATGTAACAGTTCTCGAATACTGGGGAGGCTGGTTAGCAGGCTACGGGGACTTAGGATGAATTCTAAGTCTAAGAATGGAATGTGATAAGATAATGTAATGATGTAGGTCCCTTGAGTCCTAGCTAAGGAGTTCGGCTAAGGAAAACAAGAGCCTACTATCAGGTGAGTTCTAGACGCCCTCTTTTATGTTTAATGTTTTGAGCTGACATACATGCTAATTGTTATGTCTATGATGTTATGTGATTATGATGATAATGAATGAATGATGATATGCCCTGACTATGTATGCATGTTTATGTGATAGCATGATTTATGCATGAAAGTATGTTAAGTATGACGAATGCATGCTAAATGAGTTATGATGATGAATAACATGATATGATAATGACGCTAGCATATGATATGATAACGATGCCAGTATGTTATGATGATCTATGCATGATGCTAGTCTGTTATGATGGTATGATGAAATGATGTTAGTATGACATGCCTAGGATGCCATGATGATTACAATGACTGATGTTATGATACTAGCAGTAAATGTCACGATGTCTGTGATGAATGATGTTATAATGCGAGCATGAAAAGTATGAGGAATATGATGAATGACGGTATGATGCTAGTACATCATGTATGATGAATGAATGATGTCCCTATACGTGTTATAGGATATGTGTGAATGATGATGCTCCGGTACTTGTACTGGGTAAATATGAATGATGACCTGATTATATCAGGATATGAACAGCCGACCGGGCTATAAACATGAGAGTCGACCGGACTATAAACAAGAGAGTCGATCGGACTATAAACATGGAGCCGACCGGGCTATAAACATGAGAGTCGACCGGACTATAAACATGGAGTCGACCGGACTATAAACACAGAGAGTCGATCGGACTATAAACATGGTAAGAGCCGATCGGGCTATAAACATGATAAGAGTCGATCGGACTATAAACATGGAGCCTTGTGCCGGCATAAGCCCACTGTCTGCATGGTGACAGTGGAACGTATGATGATGATGGTAATGATGTTATGTGCTAAGGTTATGGACTATGTGTACGAAATGGTGTTTATGTTAAGTATGTTTAATATTGTTTTATGAAAACTAGAATCACCAGCGTAAGCTGACTTGATTTAGCACGTATGTCAGGTTGAAGGTATGATAAGAGAAGGCAGGGATCTCGGGCATCAAGGCAGACGATCCATCGGTTTTTGGCAATCCGATATGTTTTGATACAGACACTTTATTGATTTCTGTTTATTAAACTATGTTTACATTTCCGCTGCATGATTATGAAAGTTTTTAGTTTAAGAGCTATGTGTTATGATGAAACCAACCTCTGCGAGGTGCCCGGTTTCGGGGCCTCACAACGGTTCAATTAACTTGCTGATAACAAGGAAATAAGAGATTATATGGGATTTTGTTACGCTAGTTAAGGTAAATTGGAAGGTAATCTTCTTCATCACATGCAATTACAACTGTCATATATTTTCATATTACATAAAAATATTAAAAATTCAACCAATATCCTTTCTATACATTATTTTCACATTTGTCATATATTAGCACATGATAGCATATGAAATTCCAAATCTAAAAATTTATTACTCATTTACTACAAATGATTTTATATAACAGCACCTGTTAGCACACATAAGTATCTAACATGACAGCACCTGTTAGCATACACATGTAACATTAATTATTTAACAACACATATTAACACAAATATAATTTTATAACATTAATTAATAAACAACACATATTAGCACAAAAAAGTAACATTATTTATTTAACAACACATATAAGCATATACATAATTTCATAACGTTAATTAATAAGCATACATAGTAGCACAAAAGACGTAACATTAGTAAACATTTTTTATTTAATAAAAAAATAACATTTTTAATTTAGCCACACATACAATCGCAAATAATAAATTAACAGTAAAAATGAAATTTTGTTTTGTTATTTATGAAGTTTTGCTTTACTATTTGCCGGTAAGTGTTAAAATTGATATTTGAATACAAAATGAAGAATTTTTGGAATAATATATTTTTTTTTATGTAATTGAATATCAAACTTTCCTTGTTTAATAGACTATTAATTCTGCATTAATATTAAATTGCCTAAATTGCCCTTTTCTAATAATTAAATAAATAGACAAATGTCAACACATGATTGATTCCTACCATTTTTACAAAAAATCAATTTTGTATATGAACATAACTCTATATATATATATATAGGGGCGGGTTCCATAGAAAACCTCCCTTTTTAAGAAAACCTAGAAAACTTTAATCTCACCATTAAATTTAATGATCAATGGTGTAAATTGATTGATGGTATTATAGTAATTATATGTTAAAAAAATTAATTAAAAAAAATGTTAAAAGAGTATATTAGTCAAATGCAAGTGATTTCAAAATTTGGGAATTCCTTATTTCACGCAAGAATAACCGTAAGTAGGTTTTAACCTTACTTAAGCATCATCTAAATCAATTTTATTTCGTCAGCAGTGATAACATATATGTAATCAACATATTTTATTTGTATCAACAATTTCATCTTCAAAAACAATTCATCGTCACTTTTGATTACACATATGTAATCATATATTTATTATATATACAAACTCGATATTGATTACATATATGTAATAAACATATTAAATGTATAAAAAGCAATGTTGTATAAATCACTAGTCGCTAGTCGGTCGATGAGGTGGGGACTAGGGATTAGTCGGGATTAATCGGCTAACTAATCGGCCTAATCGGATAGTCGGGCATAGTCGGCCTTAGGGGACTAACGATTAATCGGCCAATTAATCAGTCTAGTCGAGGATTTTTACAACCACGATAAAAAGAATCCATTACACGTATTTTGTATAAAGTGATTACCACTCATTTATTCACTTCAACATTGATTACATATATGTAATAAATGTTGATAAGTTGATTACATATACGTAATCAACATAATTTAATTGTATAAACAAGAAATACATCTTCAAATATGTAATGCGTAATATCAAGACATATTTCAATATGTTATCATTTAAAATGTATATTAACTTACATTTAGACTGATGTTCGATTAATATATGTTAAAATAATTATTTCAACAATGATTACACATATGCAGTTTTAGCATATATATAATCAATACACATTAAATATGAATAAGTTGTTACATATAACACTCAACATTATTTTAAGACACATGCAAAAAAATTGTGTATCCCTTTTGTTTTGATATTCCCGACGGAATGAAACAAAAAAAAAAAAAAGTTTATCCCTTCTGTTACTGATTCTCGATGGCTGCTCGCTTGCTCCTTTTTCTAAACAAGAAAAATAATTCTTATTTCAGCAACTTCAGAAAAAGATCCACTCTTTTATTGTCTGCGTTAGAAGTTGTAGAAGACGCAGGCTTGGTGGCGGCAATGTTCATGTGCCGACGAGGGAGGAGAGGTTGACGTCGACGGTTAATTTCTGGTGGTGGTCAAATTGAGATGACGAAAAGTGGTGATGATTTTAGGGTTTGTGTAAAAAATAAGGAAATTCAAAGATTTAATTTACAAAAATCGTTTCCTAAAATAATGGATATGAATTTTACTAAAATACCCTTTATAAAAATAAATAAATAAAATACTTAGAAATTATATGATTGGTTGAGAGTTTTCTTAGTTTTCTTGGAAATAATGAGTTTTCATTTGAACCTTCCTATATATATATATATATATATATAAAAGGAAGAGATCGATCAAATAATAAATGACTTTTTTCATTATATTTATTATACATGTATGATAATATCTTTTTTATGTGTGTATGCTAATTAAGGTATAATGTGAACCACATATTTATTTTTAATATTACAAATGGACTGTCAAAATAAACTTTAAGGGTTCCTCTCTAAATGTGTGTGTGTATACATACATATATGGGAATGATCAATTTTGTTAACACTTCATTATTACGATAATTGAATAACTACATCATATTACCTTGGGCACACATTAAAGCAAATATAAATATCTAGGTTTTTTCTTCTTTTTTAATTAATGTAATTAATGTGGGCCCCAGTGACATTAATTAAAAAAAAATAAACATACAAATTTACATTTTCTTTAATGTAAGGCTCAAAGTAAGAAGATGTTATTACTCGTTTATCATAATAAAGAAGGGTTAACAATTGAACCATTCCATGTATGTATATGTGTGTATATGTTAGTTTGTGTATTTATAATGCTACAACGTGTATCATTACCTATAATTTCGTCAAAACGGAAGTCCAAATGCTATAAAAATAAGTTATATGAATGTCCTGATATCTACGACAACAATAATAACTATGTATAAAAAAATAACTTATGTGCAAGATGCATGGAATAGCTAGGATGGGATGGGTGTGTTATATAAAAATTAGATATGGGTGTTAGTATAAATAAATATTAGGGTTTTGTTTGAGACAAGAATGATGCGGTGGATAGTGGTCTAAGCAACGTGACAAACCATAGGTGTGATGATGGTGCTGTTGGATGCTTAGACCATCCTTAATACCCGGCCGGGCGAGGAAGCAACTTTGGGAGGCGTCGAGCGGTCACACCGACTCCTACCCCGGCGGTGCTCAATTCCGGACTACAACGGCCCCTACGCCCCGTGAAGCCTCCTCTCACACCCCGCTTTCTCCTCTCTCACATTTGACAATACTACCCTTTTGTAGGGGTGAGTACGAATGATGGTCTTATGATAGAACTAGAATACACAATTGTATATAAATTAATTTCCGTTTCGTCACACTTCAAATTTACACTTTGACTTTTAAGTTTCTTAAAAGGGGCCCGTTATTTGGGCACCGTTGTAGGATCAGTTAACACTACACGGCTTCATACGAATCGTTTAGTCTTATACGAGCCGTATGGGAGTCATATTTTGTCAGACAATTGTCTGGCGGCACGTAAAAAAATTTGAGATTTAAATTTAACTAATTTAGTGAGGTTGAAAAAGATACAATTTTGTTTTTACAACTGATATACGTACTTGTTTAACTTATTTGTAATATCGTCTAAGTTTTTTGGTTGAAAAATAATTTTAAACGTAACCATATTTAATCGTTTAGTTGTAACATAATAACTATTGTAACGTAATTATTTAATATAATCTTAGTGTTGTTTTTATAACCAGTAAACGTACGTATAACGACCAATATATATATACACACATGGGATTGGGATCAAATAATAACACACTCTTAAAGCAATAACCTAGATAACTTTGCCAAGATGAAGCCAAATCTTGAAATTTTTTTTTGAACATCATTGTAAAACATTTAGAACACTATGTTCTTTTATGAGTTGGCGAAAATTTATCACCGTTTGAGAGTTTACTTCGTTGTAAGTTTTGGGCCTAAAACAGTTACAGTGCTGTAAATCAAAAACTTACAACGATGATATCTCTTAAACGGTGATGAATTTTCACAAACTGATAAAAGAACATAGTGTTCAAAATGTGTTACAATGATGTTCAAAAAAAAAATTCAAGATTTGGCTTCATCTTGGCCAAGTTATTTGGGTTATTGCTTTAAGAGTGGGTTATTATTTGAACACTTCCCTACACACACACACACACACATATATATATATATGAGATAACTTATTAACTCAATCTCATTCAATCTAAATTTGAATCCTATAGTTGATATCACTTAAGAATAAAAAAATTAATTATATTATTTTTCAAGTACAAAAGGGTAGTATTGTCAAATTGTATTTCTTACTTTCAAAAGATTCGTAATATATTTTAGTTTTTTATGTAAAGTTACCCCCTCTTTTTTTAAACATTCATAAGTTTTTTATACTATATTATTATTTTTTTAAAATTGCAACATTATAATCGTCTCATTTTTCTCTTTAATTTCGTTTTAATCTCGACTATTTTTTTATTAGATGCCATGTATTTACATCATTGTAACAAGTTTTAAAGATAACTGTAACATCACTGTATTTCGGGTTGTCCGTACATGTTTAACTGTACTGTTACGACCTGATATGATAATTGTTAATGATCATGGATTATTGGATGTTATTATTATTGTTATTGGTATACATATTGAGAACATATTATTATTATATGCATAAACCATGGGAAGTTTAGTTGAAACACAACTAAACAGAGCTAGAGAGTTTATTGCAGTTACACTTACATGTTATGGGTTGATGATTTGGAAGGGTAGTGGTTTATGATTCTATAGTCAAAGATAGGAAAGGATATAATGATGACCTATCGAAGAGGTGGTGGGACGGTGGCTGAGGCAGTTGCGACTGACCTCTACATATGTCCTATACATAAGCCATCTTCGTTTATCATGATTATATCGGTGTTGAGGCTTTGATGAGGAGAATCTGAGGTGTTGGTTTGGAATGGAAAGGATTTTGAGTTGTGATGGTTTGCTTACTAAACATAGTCAAAGACACATGGTCATGGTTTATCGAAATAGCGGTGGGATAGGTTGCAACCTACTCCTACATATGCCCTATACATAAGCATATTTCGGTCTATCATGGATGTGTCAGTGATGTGGTTTAGTGGGTCTGGATTGAGAAATATAATATCAAAGATAATAAAATAATGAAAGCGTTATTGGAAATGTTTACGCGATGGTGATGTTACGAATATAACTTAAACGCGAATATTAATTCAGAAATATTAACTTGATAATGTATTCGCGTGGGTGACGATTCACACGAATATAATTATTAGGAATAATATTCTGAAATAATATTCTGAAATAATATTTCACAAATCGTAAATCGAATCGAAATACGATACGAGCGTCGGATTCGAAAAGGTGACGATCTTTACGAATACGTGCGTGAGTAACGCGTTTCGACGAGATAACGAAATAATATTTAACGATATTAAGTTAATAAATGGAAATTAATAACGTTTATTAGGAATCACAACCTAAAACAAATCCGAACAAATCGTTTTATTTAAATAATTAATTTAACGAAAGAAAACGGAGGCATTGTATTTAAACGATTTCATTTAAAATCATTTGATTAAAACGAAACTTATTTATTTAAACGTTTTATGTGTTGAATATGTTATACAATAAAAACCGAGCATTTAATATATTAAGTCGCGAAATAAACGAGACCGAGCACGTGGGGACGAGACGGGGTATAAGAAAGAAGATTTCTTTCTTTCTTCTTCATTTTCCACAACACCTTTCTCTCTCTAAACACCCAACCCGCCACCCCATTCTCTCTCTACCTTCTCTCTAGCTTATCTCCTTCAAATCTTCACCATTTCAAGAAATCTTGGTGCCTAAACGTTCGTGAGATCGAGTAGATCGTGAACCCATGAAGAAATCTAGTATTTGAACAAGAATTGAAGGTTGATCTAGCCTTTTTACTTTTCGTTTTCTTCCTTAAACAAACCGATTCACATCCTCACACTTTAAACGAATTTTACACTTTAAAACTTTGAAACAATTTAATAGAAAGATGTAGGATTGTTGGGATAGATTGTAACAGGTTAGCAACTTGAAGAGGATGTTGATGAGCAGCCATGAAAGGCCAGGTTCGTGACTGGCCGAACCACAAGCAGGTCGGCGAACCTCATGTGGGCCGAACCTTTGGCTTGTGCATTCTAATGCCACGAACCTAACCCCACCGAACCTTCATGGGCGGGAAAGTGGTGGCCGAACCCTAAGCAGGCCGAACCCTAAGCAGACCGAACCTGAGCTAAATGTCCGTGAACCTGCATGGCCGAACCTTATGACCCCATATGGACGAACCTATGCTGGCCAGAAGTCCATGGCAGCCGAACCTAGTGCCATGCGAACCTTCCCTCTAGCCGAACCACCCTGCTGCAACCAGCGAACCTCGGAGCTTTAAATCATGATCATTGGGCCGAACCTAGGGCTGTTTAACTCAATTGAAGGCAGCGAAACTAGGGGATGGGGGGGGGGTAATCCATGTGTTAACCGAACTCAAGGACTAAGAAACCTAGAGGTCGGACCTAGGTTACTTGAGCTAAAATCAAAGATAAATGGAGTAACATGATCATATATACATGCACATATATAATCATCCATGCATGAGTAATCATAATCACCACCTTTTTCTTAATGAATAAAAGTTGAATTATGAGATTTTACATAATATGAGTATTTAATGAGACTAATTGAAATATAAAATCTTTGAACTTAAATATGGTGTTAATAACTTAAAACATGGTTGCAACATTGTTGGTTTGAAAGAGTTATGATTTAAATATGGTGTTAATAACTTAAAACATGGTGGTTTATTAAATGAATTATACATGTATGAATGGATGTGTGTATGATGAAGGTTATCCCCTTCTAGCATATATATATTTATGGGGGTGCACACTAGATTTCACTAATGGTTTATTATCACTATATAAGTAAACACTTATGAGTTTAAAGTAAACACTTACGGACACTAAATTGAAATGAAACGTTATGAACATAATCACACGATAATTACAGAGTGTTGAGTTGCTTTTGACTTCTCTTACGTGAGCGCGCATTTTACAAGAACACTGATTCTAAGGAATTCAGGTGAGTTCTCATAACCTCCTTTTAAAACCATTTTGTTTTTAAACTTGGAGGTGGAACATGTATACCAATTTAAATATTATTTTGATAACACATGGGTGACACCTGGATTATCAATATGATATTCATAATTATGGATTATTATTGATTATGGATTGAGATGGAATATTATTGTTCCGTGAGTCATTGTTGGTTGAGTTGACTTAGGTCCTCCACAATGATTGAGTTACTATTGGTGAGTTGACTAACATCCTCCTCAGTGATTCCACTGTTGGTTGAGTTGACTACGGTCCTCCGCAGTGCACGAAGACACTTATAGGAATATCGTTGGTTGAGTTGACTGAGGTCCTCCGCGATGATTCCGCCGTTGATTAAGTTGACTGAGGTCCTCCGCGGTAACTTATAGTTATATGATTATGATGATTGATGCTTATTGAATTGATGTGATTGGTTGAACATATGTGGATAATTATTTGTGATTATTGTGTATGTGATTACTTGGTTAGTTTGGATGTTGTGTTTGTTGGATTTTGGCAGAGTTGGATTACTTCGCAGGTGCACATGTGTTTTCTCTCGGGAAATTACAAACTTTTATAAACCCATTTATAAACTTTCATAAACATTTTTATTAACGTTTTTAATACATAAAAACTTATGATTTCTCACTAACTACTTCGTAGTTGACACTTGATTTTCTACATGTTTCAGGGAATGAGGAAAAGTAAGTAGAGCAGGATAGCTCTACACCTTTTGGGGACATCATCACTTAGGTTCTTGGACTTAGCTAAAATAACTAAAATTCTGAAGACTAGAGTTTAGTTAGTTTAGCTAAATCTTTTGTGTATTTGATGTAACTAGCTCATGATGAACATGATTTTTGATGTAATTAATTTGGTTGATTAATTGATATGTGATGATTTAATTAGATGTCCACGAGCTTATGAACAATCTACACATCCCTCGTGGCATCCCGACGTTTCCGCCATCGGTCGGGGTGTTACAGATTGGTATCAAAGCCTGGGTTATAGGGAATTAGCTAGGTTACTAGAAATGGTTGACATAGTCTATAACCGTAGGATACCCTAGTATGAATTATTTCATACACTAGTTAGTATATTCAGGATTTCATGCTTATGTGTTTATTACATTTTAACTGAACTCATGTTATACATCTGATTTACATATGTTACTTACTGATTATTTGCTTACTTGTGCCCTAATGATTCGATAAGGACATGCACGTGATGTATCGTAAAGGTGGTGGGACGGTGGCTGAAGCAGTTGCGACTGACTTCTACATATGCCCTATACATATACCATTTACGGTACATTAGGTGGATGTCTGTATTGAATAATAAGGGAACTACCCGTTTGGGAATTTGTTTGCTTAGGAAATTAACTGCTTAGGGGTTTATCTGCTTAGGAAATTGCCTGTTTGATCTTGGATCACCAGACAAGGACACACTCGTGGTATACTACAAAGGTTGTGGGACGGTGGCTGGGGCGATTGCGACCTACCCCTACATATGCCCTATACATATACCATTTCTAGTATATTGGGGGTCTGTCAGTGTCGGGAACTTAGGATATTATTAGGATATGTTGTAAATTGTGGTTGATGAAGTGTTGGTTGAATTTGGTTTGGATTGACATATTGGATTATCATATTTGATGAACACATATAAAATCACTTATGAACACACTTATTGGACACGTGGGGTGAATAGGATCAACGAATGATACGAATACTTAGTGAAAGACTGAGGACTTGGGTGATGGTATAGACACTGGTGAAAATATGAACGCATAGTGATGATACTAACACATAGTGATGGTATGAACACTTGATGAGAATAAATTATAGGGAGGATATGAACACTTAATGACAATAAGAGCACTAAGTGATGATATGAACCCTCATTGATAATTTTGAACATTGGGATTTAGTATGGACTTTTAGTGAACTTAGACACTAGGGGAACTTTAATGTCAGGTTAACTTAGACATTAGGTGAACTTAGAAATAGGCAAACCTACATGTCAGGTGAACTTAGACATTAGGCGAACCTAATTGTCCAAGGGAACTTGAGACCACTTCACTCAAAATTATCCTACTTAGGATAATGTTTGTGAAGTGAGATAATTTGAAAGACATATAGCATACCCTAAATACTAACAAGGGCATAATCGTGGTGCAATGCAATGGTGGTGGGATGTCGGCTGATGCGACTGCGGTCAAGTCTAAGTATGCCCTATATATAAGCTTGTTGCACTGCATCGGGAGGTTGTCAGTGTTGGTATAGGGTGGACACTGTTTGAAACCTAGGAATATTTAGTAATAAAAGATATGACCAACTAGGATGCTTTAGGATAATATTAGGAAATTACTACCTTGTTATGACTTTAATGACACATAGGAGGAAAATATAGTTCCTATATGTAATCCTAACTATTGAAATGAACTCATTTGACCATAGTTTGTATAACTTATGTCGTAAATGGTAGTAACATGTTTCTAATATCCTCAGAAACATGCCACGACGTCGTCACAACGAGGATGATACAAACACGAACAATGGGGATGCTAACAAAAGTAATGCCAACTCAGGCATGCAAGAGTTAGCAACACTTATTACTGGATTGGTGAATCAACTGACTCAAGCCAATCAGACTCTCAATCAGAACAGGGGTGGTGCAAACCCACCAGTCTGCACATTCAAACACTTCAACTCCTGTAATCCACTAAAGTTTACGGGTTCTGAGACAGCCACTGGTTTGCTGCAGTGGTTTGAGAGTATCGAAAACACCTTCATCTACATTGACTGCCCTGAAAATCTAAAGGTGCACTATGCCACCAGTGTTTTCCAAAAGAGAGCACTAACTTGGTGGAATGGAGAAAAGCGAACTAGGGGAGTTGATGCTGCCCTAGCACTAACATGGACTGAGGTTAAGAACCTGATGACCACCGAATTCTATCCTCGCAGTGAGATGAGGAAACTAGAGATTGAGTTTTGGGAACTCAAACAGGATAGCGGGGAGAATGTAATTTACAATACTCACTTCCATGAGTATAGTTTACTGGTACCTTATCTAGTGACACCACTTGAGAGATCAATAGAGAAGTACATAGGCGGTCTACCGATGCAGATTCAAGAAACGGTCTATGGTAGAAACCCTAAAACACTGGAGGCTGCAATCCGCTTATCTGCAACATTGACAGATAATCATGTAAAGGCTGGAACACTCACACGAAAGGGGTTTAAGAAGACTGACACCAAAACAGCTGCAAAAGAGGCTTCAACTGAAGTCAAGACTGAACAAGGCAGCTCATCTAAAAGCAACAATCGAAAGAGAAAGACCAGAAAATTTGTTGTTACTGCTCCTGCAGTTAAGTCTGCTCAACAGTCAACAAACAACTCAACTGCCAGAAATTATGTTGGGGCTGTTCCTCAATGTAATACCTGCAGATACCATCACATACCCAACTTGCCTTATCGCGTCTGCAACAACTGTGGCAAGTATGGCCATTTTGCTAACGTTTGTCGGAGTGCACCACAAGCACAAAGGATGCAACCTGCTCCGCTTGCACTGCCAGCTCCGCAAGCTCAACCAATTCAAGCTGTACCCGTTCGCCAGGTACTTGTACAGGCAAGAGCCTGTTACGAGTGTGGTGAAGTGGGTCATTTCAGAAACCAGTGCCCGAGATTGACTGGAAATAATCAAAGGGTGGCGAGAGGCAGAGCTTTTCAGTTGAATGCTCCCGCAGCTCAGGCCAACCAGGATGTGGTCAATGGTACATTTTTGATCAACAACTCTTATGCATCTGTATTATTTGATTCTGGTGCTGATAGGAGTTTTGTTTCATATGATTTCGAATGCATGCTTGGTAGAACACGTACACACTTAGATAAACCGTTTAACGTGGAAGTGGCTGATGAAAACACTATTGATATTGACACTGTTATTATTGGATGTACTGTGAACTTAAATGATCACGTTTTCCCAATTGATCTTATACCTATGCACCTTGGAAGCTTCGATGTTATCATAGGCATGGATTGGTTAGCCACCCACAAAGTGGAAATTGTCTGTCATGAGAAATATATTCGCATTCCCTTACCTTCGGGTGAAACTTTAAGAGTTTTTGGGGAGACTTCTAATAAAGGTCTTAAGCTGATGTCATGCACTAAAGCACACAAGTACCTTAGGAAGAAATTTATAGCATTTTTAGCACACGTTGTGGAGAAAAAGGAGAAAGGAAAGAGCATGGAAGACGTTCCTGTAATAAGAGATTTTCCTGAAGTATTTCCAGATGATTTGCCGGGTCTTCCACCAGAACGTCAAGTAGAATTTCGGATTGAATTAGTACCTGATGCGAACCCAGTCGCCAAAGCACCTTACAGACTGGCGCCTTCGGAGTTACAAGAATTGGCAAGCCAATTACAAGAACTGACTGATAGGGGATTCATTCGCCCGAGCCATTCACCATGGGTGCACCGGTTCTGTTTGTCAAGGAGAAGGACGGGTCATTCCGAATGTGCATCGACTAACGCGAGTTGAACAAGCTGACTACCAAGAATCGATATCCTCTGCCGCGCATCGACGATCTTTTTGATCAACTTCAAGGCTCGGCATGCTTCTCAAAGATCTATCTTAGGTCTGGGTATCATCAGCTCCGTGTACATGATGATGATATTCCCAAGACGGCTTTCAGAACAAGATATGGCCATTACGAGTTTCTGGTAATGCCCTTCGGCCTTACCAATGCACCAACGGTTTTCATGGACCTCATGAACTGTGTTTGCATGCCATACTTGGATAAGTTTGTGATTGTTTTCATTGATGATATTGTGATATACTCCAAGAGTAAAGAATAGCACAAGCAACACCTTAAGTTGGTTTTGGAGCTCCTAAGAGAAGAGCGACTGTATGCCAAATTCTCTAAATGTAAATTCTGGCTTAAGGAAGTTCAATTCTTGGGACACATAGTCAATGAAAAGGGTGTTCACGTGGATCCTGCGAAGATTGATGCGGTGAAGAATTGGAGTACACCGAAGACACCAACGGAGATTCGATCATTTCTTGGACTTGCCGGTTACTATCGGCGGTTTATTTCGAATTTCTCCAGGATTGTTGTCCCTCTCACTTCTTTGAATCAAAAGAATAAACCTTATGAGTGGGGACCAAAGCAAGTGGAGGCATTCTAGACTTTGAAGCAGAAACTTTGTGATGCTCCTGTCTTGACACTGCCTGATGGAAATGATGATTTTGTGGTTTACTGTGATGCATCCAACCTAGGTCTTGGTTGTGTTCTTATGCAACGGGGAAAGGTTGTGGCATATGCATCAAGAGAGCTGAAAATCTATGAGAAGAAGTACACTACACATGACTTGGAACTTGGTGCAGTCGTGTTTGCTTTGAAGATATGGAGACATTATCTTTATGGCACCAAGTGTGTAGTCTTTACAGATCACAAGAGTTTGCAGCATATTCTCAATCAGAAAGAACTTAAAATGAGACAACGGAGATGGGTTGAACTGTTGAATGATTATGACTGTGAAATTCGCTACCATCATGGCAAAGCGAATGTAGTAGCAGATGCGCTTAGTCGCAAGAGTCATGTTCAAATCCATAGTGTCCGGGTGCACACTAATCTCCATAATGATGTTCTCACAGCCCATCAACACTCAGTGGCTCAAGATAGCCTGAAAAATGAGATGTCTTGCGGGGCCGAGTTACTATTGGAAACTAAGGATGATGGTTTGATGTATTATTTGAATCGGTTGTGGATACCGAGCACGGATGATCTTAGGGTGATGATTTTGGATGAAGCTCATAAGTCTCGTTACTCAATTCATCCGGGTGCTGATAAGATGTATCAAGACCTTAGAGCCTTGTACTGGTGGCCTGGAATGAAGTAGGATATTGCTGAGTATGTATCCAAGTGCCTTAACTGTGCTAAAGTTAAGGCTGAACACCAGCGACCTTCGGGATTGTTAATACAGCCAGAAATACCCATGTGGAAGTGGGAGAATATATCCATGGATTTTATTACCAAACTCCCACGAACCGCAAGCGGTAAGGATAGTAGATAATTGATAGATTAACCAAGTCGGCTCATTTCTTACCGATACGTGAGACGTACCCTGTGCGGAAATTAGCTCGTATCTACGTTGATGAGATCGTTAGTCGACATGGAATTCCCTTAAGCATAATATCGGATCGTGATGCTCGTTTCACGACACGATTTTGGGAATCACTTCATGAAGCTTTTGGAACAAGATTGGATCTTAGCACTGCCTATCATCCTCAAATGGATTGACAGATGGAACGAACGATTCAGACACTTGAAGATATGTTGAGAGCTTGTGTCATCGATTTCGGTGGCAACTGGGATAGCCATTTACCATTAGTCGAGTTCTCGTATAACAACAGCTATCACGTGAGCATTGGGATGGCGCCGTTCGAAGCTCTATATGGTAGAAAATGTCGGTCACCTATTTGTTGGACCGAGGTCGGCGAATCGCAGATTACTGGTCCCGAGATTATTCAAGAAACGACTGACAAGATTCATCAGATTCGTGACAATCTGTTAGCTGCTCGCAGTCGACAGAAGAGTTACGCGGATAAACGACGAAAACCTTTGGAGTTTGAAGTTGATGATTTGGTATTACTCAAAGTATCACCTTGGAAAGGAGTGGTACGATTCTGGAAGAAGGGTAAGCTTGCTCCACGTTATGTTGGCCCTTTTAAGAACCTTGAACAGATTGGGAAGGTTACCTACAAGTTGGAACCTCCTCTTGAACTTAGCACTGTACACCCGTCACGTGTCCAATTTAAGAAAATGCTTAGCTGATCAGGATCCTCAGGTACCACTCGATGACATTCGCGTCGATGATACCATGCACTTCGTTGAAAAACCAGTCGAGATAATGGACCGTGAGGTTAAAAAGCTCAAACGTAGTAGAATTCCAATTGTCAAAGTACGATGGTAGTCGAAGCGTGGTCCAGAATTCACCTGGGAACGGGAAGATCAGATGAAGCTTAAGTATCCACATTTATTCACAACGGTCACTCCAAGTTGAATTTTGGAACGAAATTCCTTTAACTAGGGGAGACTGTAACATCACTGTATTTCGGGTTGTCCGTACATGTTTAACTGTACTGTTACGACCTGATATGATAATTGTTAATGATCATGGACTATTGGATGTTATTATTATTGTTATTGGTATACATATTGAGAACATATTATTATTATATGCATAAACCATGGGAAGTTTAGTTTAAACACAACTAAATAGAGCCAGAGAGTTTATTGCAGTTACACTTACATCTTATGGGTTGATGATTTGTAAGGGTAGTGGTTTAGGATTCTATATTCAAAGATAGGCAAGGATATAATGATGACCTATCGAAGAGGTGGTGGGACGGTGGCTGAGGCAGTTGTGACTGACCTCTACATATGCCCTATACATAAGCCATCTTCGGTTTATCATGATTATATCGGTGTTGAGGCTTTGATGAGGAGAATCCGAGGTGTTGGTTTTGAATGAAAAGGATTTTGAGTTGTTATGGTTTTGTTACTAAACATAGTCAAACACACATGGTCATGGTTAATCGAAATAGCGGTGGGACGGTGGCTGGATAGGTTGCGACCTACTCCTACATATGCCCTATACATAAGCATATTTTGGTCTATCATGTATGTGTTAGTGATGTGGTTTAGTGGGTCTAGATTGGGAAATATAATATCAAAGATAATAAAATAATGAAAGCGTTATTGGAAATGTTTACGCGATGGTGAGGTTACGAATATAACTTAAACGCGAATATTAATTTAGAAATATTAACTTGATAATGTATTCGCGTGGGTGACGATTCACACGAATATAATTATTAGGAATAATATTCTGAAATAATATTCCACAAATCGTAAATCGAATCAAAATACGATACGAGCGTCGGATTCGAAAAGGTGACGATCTTTACGAATACGTACGTGAGTAACGCGTTTCGACGAGATAACGAAATAATATTTAACGATATTAAATTAATAAATGGAAATTAATAACGTTGATTAGGAATCACAACCTAAAACAAATCCGAACAAATCGTTCTATTTAAATAATTAATTTAACGAAAGTAAACGGAGGCATTGTATTTAAACGATTTCATTTAAAATCATTTGATTAAAACGAAACTTATTTACTTAAACGTTTTATGTGTTGAATATGTTATACGATAAAAACCGAGCATTTAATATATTATGTCGCGAAATAAACGAGACCGAGCATGTGGAGACGAGACGGGGTATAAAAAAGAAGATTTCTTTCTTTCTTCTTCATTTTCCACAACACCTTTCTCTCTCTAAACACCTAACCCGCCACCCCACTCTCTCTACCTTCTCTCTAGCTTATCTCCTTCAAATCTTCACCATTTCAAGAAATCTTGGTGCCTAAACGTTCGTGACATCGAGTAGATCGTGAACCCAAGAAGAAATCTAGCATTTGAACAGGAATTTAAGGTAGATCTTGCCTTTTTACTTTTCGTGTTCTTCCTTAAACAAACCGATTCACATCCTCACACTTTAAACGAATTTTACACTTTAAAACTTTGAAACAAGTTAATAGAAAGATGTAGGATTGTTGGGATATATTGTAACAGGTTAGCAACTTGAAGAGGATGATGATGAGCAGCCATGAAAGGCAAGGTTCGCGACTGGCCGAACCACATGCAGGTCGGCGAACCTCATGTGGGCCGAACCTTTGGCCTGTGCATTCTAATGCCACGAACCTAACCCCACCGAACCTTCATGGGCGGGAAAGGTGTCACACCCCGGGCCGGCGGGAACGGATCGGGCTTTCCCGTCGGGCGGAAGGGTCCCGTGGCGCGATATCTTTGAGTGATAATCAAATGATCAGATTGTTATATAGCACATGATAAATAAATGAGAAATGCTAACACATCCATGATATAGAATTACAAGATTAAATTACACCGTATCGTTCATAATTTAATCAAGTAAATCTACCAAAAGAATCAATGTAACTATATCTTGTATATGTACAAGATATACAAAAGATGATTCATTGTTCATGTCACCAAAAAGCATGCAGCACAAAATAAAGCTAGGTCTTCTAAAAGTCCACTAGCTTAATCCTTGCATGTATATGTCTACACATGTTCGTCACCTGAGAAACATGTATTTAAAACAAAGTCAACACTAGGTTGGTGAGTTCATAAGTAAGTTAATGTAAAACCTTGATTCATTCACATGCACATTCACCATGATAATATGATACTTGTATGTTTGTCTATTTCACTTGTTCACCCAATGGCTCCTCAATAGTTATAGTCACAAGTACCGTATCATCCTAGTAGTGTTGCTTATATATAGGGCATATGTAAGGGAACTAAGCCCTAGCCAACATCCCACCACAACACCACTAGAACTCTGCACTACTTGTAATACAACTATTGATTTCCATTCTCAATTCACATGTTATCTCTTCCTTGATCACCTGTGTTCTCATGTATAGAATAATAATATGATAACGTTGTAATTATCAAACCTAAGTATTGATAACCAATATATGTGTTAAGGATATTAGATTTATTCAATCTGTTCCTTGTATTATTCTATAGTTGTGGGGTTAACTGTTGTTTCACTTTTAAATATTAAAAGTGGTAGTTAACTATGTGTAATGAAATCTCAATGCAACGTATAGAGCCCAAATGAAATCCATTGTAATCCTCACGAAATCAGATTACAATGCATTCCATTCACCTCTATTCCGCCGTGTGATCCCAAAGTCTCCATGTGGGATTGTCCTCATGTAATTAACAAAGTTGAATAAGAACTTGTCTTATTACATGATGTTAATTATGTGTAAATGATAAGAATCCCATGATGTTACGTTATCATGATCATCATTTACTGTAATCCATGTGATCCCAAAGCCTCAATGTGGGATTGTTCTCATATAATTAACAAAGTCGAATAAGAACTTGTCTTATTACATCGTGTTAATTATGTGTAAATGATAAGAATCCCATGAAGTTACGTTATCATGATCATCATTTACTGTAATCCATTTGATCCCAAAGCCTCAATGTGGGGTTGTTCTCATATAATTAACAAAGTCGAATAAGAACTTGTCTTATTACATCGTGTTAATTATGTGTAAATGATAAGAATCCCATGAAGTTACGTTATCATGATCATCATTTACTGTAATCCATTTGATCCCAAAGCCTCCATGTGGGGTTGTTCTCATATAATTAACAAAGTCGAATAAGAACTTGTCTTATTACATCGTGTTAATTATGTGTAAATGATAAGAATTTGCATTATTATAATCATCTGAGTTTCCCTGTTATCTCATAATCATACAAGCATGCATACAATGATAAGCGATAATAAGCAATTTGATATTATCACAATCGAAGTATAACTAACATGTTAAGCAAGACTTTTAAATAAATAAAAGTAAACATGTTTCTCAGCCCCGAGAGTTAAAATCAGTAAAGATTAAAGTAAAAGGGGCATATGGACTCACCTGTAGTTGTAGGGTTGACTTAGCTTAAAAGAAAGAATATGCGCGCTCTTTGTTGTTGTTATAGAAATTTTCACGTTCCTGTATCAATTTCACATTGTACTTAACTTATATGCATAAGTTCTAATTGATTTGAACGTGTGTAAGTGTTGACCTTAACTTGATCATCCCTTCGTGATCTCGGTCATTATTCGGTCTCGACCCTCATTCGGCCCAATTTACTTTCAATGTGCATTGTGGACACTTAGATAATTTAGTTCACAATTTGTGTATGATTGTAATGTATGCCCAAGGGTTTGATTTACATACTTTCATTTTGTCTTTAAATCAATCCTTTTGTGAGAGTTCAATAACCTACCACCCTTATTTGTTTCAACACAATTGATTGCCATTCTCTTTTGAAAGAAAACTATATTTCAACTCCCATTTATATTAAACGTCACCTTTAATTATTTGATTCTTGAATTTAAATTATCTTGTAACTCATTGGGCCGATTTTGAGTCGTGTGGTTCGTAATTCGCGTGGGCTTAAGTTGAACAATATGGGCCGGTTCAAGTGTGCATGGGCTGAAAGGAGTGGCCTGTTGGGCCTGTTGGGCCTATTGGGCCTGTTCTGTTAATGTTGGGCCTAGGTGTTATGTGGGCCGAATACTCCAAAACATTACACAAAAGAAATGGGCTGTTAGTGGGCCTGAAGCGATTGTGGGTCCAACATAATCACCGTTGATCTATTCATGAAGGATGTAGGTTAAATAAGAAATTATGACTGCATAATTTAAGTAATCCACATGCTATCCTATTCTCTCAATTTGGGTGGGCCGATAGGTATGTTATTGGGCCAGAATGTATGTGGCCACAAAACGTGGGTTTGTTTACACAGAAATGTTCGACTGCTTCAGTAAATCGAAGGATGAAGTCCTCCTGGCAGCGAACCTACCATCCTGTGCATGAGGTTCGGCCATGTAATAACTGGGGTTCGGCACCTATGGCAGTACATGGGTTCGTGGACTTGAATAGGTTCGGCTAGAAGATAACGTGCATGGGTTCGGTTCCTACAGGAAACTAAGGTTCGCAGACTTGGGTTCGGCTATCAAGCATCCATGGTTCGTTCAGAAGGGTTCGGTGGATGCCAATGGTTCGCCTGCCCCATGGTTCGCCACCATGGTTCGGTGCCTGTAAAAGATTCGGCTGAGGTGGTGAGGGTTCGTGGCTGTAGCTGCTGCAGTCACCTGGTTCGTTCCCCACGAGTCTGGTTTCTTTCAGCCGCACCAATCCATCATCACCATCACAACCGACACTCATGTTACGCGAACCATCTACACCTCCTGGCAACCCATAACCCGCCATTTAAGCGTGTGAGGTCGAGAGGAGAAGGTGGCGACCGGTTGTACATGTGTGTGTAGAAAATTATAGAAAACCCTATTTTTCCAGTACTTTAACACGTGATTACCTTCGATTTGGCTGGAGAAATCACAAGATCCGTTGTACTTTTGTGTAGAGGAGGTCAAGAGCTTCACGTGGGCGAAAGAATCACTCAAAACCGTTGAGAAACGAAGGAGATATGGAGCTTTGAAGGTGCAACAATGGTGGTTTTCTTCTTGGCCGGAAATTTAAGAGAGAGAGGAAATTTGAATGTAAAAATGAAAGAAACACTTCATTTACCCTATTTATATCACGCGTGGTGTCCGGGTCCATTTCGGTTGCTCGGTTCGTTAATTCGTCGCGTATCCGGAAAATTTCGCGTAATTGAATATAAATAAATAAAGACTCTAATTTAATTAATTTGATGAGTTTCAAAATTGTAAAAATGTTTATTATTTTATTTTATTAAATTTAAATTCGTTTCGTGTCGTAATTCGTCTTCGTTCCGTCGAATCGCGTCACCATCGCGCGTATTCGTTCGAATCGTCATTCGACCGAACACGACGATGGTTTTGCTTTCCGACTTTTGTTTTCTATTTTCCAGTCATCATTTCAGAACGCTAAACTCACAGATATGTTTGTGTGAATCGTCACCCACGCAAACACACTGTCAGTTCGTTATTCTGAAACGACACTGCAGTTTATGTTTTAAATTGTGTTTCCTCACTGTCGGACTCAACTAAACATCCTGTTTTCATCTTGTTTTCACATTGAATTGTCGGCCATCTGATTCCTGTCATCTATGGACATCAGATCGCAACCGATTTGTTTTTCTGAATATTGTTTGATTACCGTTGTTTCTCATGATTTGTTGTGTTAACTGTCATTAAGTTTTCACTTAATAAACACAACTAATGTTTCGAATGTACGTTGTACTTAATGTATTTAAGTTTACACGAAAATACGTACAACCGTTCTTGTATTTAGGATCCTGTTAATACAAAAACTGTTTACAAATACATATGTACACATAGTTACTGTATGCAAGTACACATACCGTACGGCCTTGCCGGGCGGTCGGGTACTAGTTGTCACAGTCTCCCCTTGTTAGAGAAATTTCGTCCCGAAATTTAAGCATAAAGATCAGACTTTAATTCTCGAACAGATGAGGATACTTTGCTTTCATGTTGTCCTCGCGCTCCCATGTAAATTCTGGTCCACGCTTGGAGTTCCATCGAACCTTTACAATAGGGATACGGCTACGTTTAAGTTTCTTAACTTCACGTTCCCTAATCTCTACAGGTTCTTCAATGAAGTGTAGTTGCTCATCAACTTGTATTTCTTCCAATGGTATGATCAATGACTCGTCTGTTAAGCACCTCTTGAGATTAGATACATGAAACACATCGTGCACTCCACTGAGTTCATCAGGGAGTCTGAGTCTGTATGCCACAGGACCTATACGTTGAGTAATCTCAAATGGTCCGACATACCTGGGTGCTAGCTTGCCTTTAGCCCCAAAACGAACTACGCCTTTCCATGGGGACACTTTCAACATGACTCGGTCACCCACATCGAATTCCAAAGGCTTGCGCCGTTTGTCTGCGTAACTCTTTTGGCGACTACGTGTTGCTTGTAATCGTTGTTGTATCTGGGCAATCTTATCAGTAGTTTCCTGAATAAGTTCAGGCCCAGTGATTCTGTTGTCTCCCACTTCGGTCCAACAAATTGGAGACCGACATTTTCTACCATAAAGTGCTTCAAAAGGAGCACATCCGATGCTGCTGTGGTAGCTATTGTTGTAGGAGAACTCAATGAGAGGTAAGTGTGTATCCCAACTTCCACCGAAGTCTAGGATGCATGTTCTCAACATATCCTCTAGGGTTTGAATGGTGCGCTCGCTTTGTCCATCCGTTTGTGGATGATAAGCAGTGCTCAAGTTAACACTTGTCCCTAAGGATTGTTGCAATGATTGCCAGAACCGCGAAGTAAATCGACTGTCCCGGTCAGAAATAATAGACAATGGCACACCGTGCCTTACTACTATTTCATCGATGTATAGTCTTGCTAATTTCTCCATCTTGTATGTCTCTCTGATCGGCAAGAAGTGTGCGGACTTGGTCAATCGATCAATGATGACCCAAATAGAATCGTATCCGCTGGAAGTGCGGGGTAGCTTGGTAATGAAATCCATAGCTATTTGTTCCCACTTCCATTGTGGTATCTCCGGTTGTTCTAGCAAACCCGAAGGTTTCTGGTGTTCGGCTTTGACTTTGGCACATGTGAGGCATTTGCCGACGTAAGTGGCAATGTCTTTCTTCATGCCCGGCCACCAATAAAACGACCTAAGATCTTGGTACATCTTATCGGCACCAGGATGAACTGAATAACGTGTCTTGTGTGCCTCGTCAAAAATGAGTGTTCGAAGTTCATCTACTGCTGGAATCCAAACACGATCCAGATAGTAGATAACTCCATCTTGTTTTGTCTTGAAGTGTTTCTCGGCTCCACAATCGAGCTCGCGTTTTAGATTGTCTCTTGCCACTGCCTCTTGTTGTGCTTGTAGAATATGACTTCTCAAACTTGTTTGCACAGTCATTCCCATTGCGCGAACGCGTAAGGGTTTGACTCTTTCCTTCCGGCTCAAAGCATCTGCAACAACATTTGCTTTGCCCGGATGATATTTGATCACACAATCGTAATCGTTCAGGAGATCAACCCAACGTCTCTGTCTCATGTTAAGCTCCTTCTGATCAAATATATGTTGTAAACTCTTGTGATCTGTGAAGATAGTGCATTTGGTACCATAAAGGTAATGTCTCCAAATCTTTAGTGCAAAAACAACAGCTCCCAGTTCAAGATCGTGTGTCGTGTAATTCTTCTCGTGTATCTTCAGCTGTCGTGAGGCATAAGCAATGACTTTATCTCGTTGCATCAAAACACATCCGAGTCCCTGATGGGAAGCATCACAATAAACTACAAAGTCATCACTGCCTTCTGGGAGTGTTAAGATTGGAGCATTGCACAATTTTTGTTTCAATGTCTGGAATGCCTCTTCTTGTTTCTGAGTCCACACAAAAGGTTCAGACTTCTGTGTGAGCTTGGTGAGAGGCAAGGCTATCTTAGAAAAATTCGAGATGAATCTCCTGTAATAACCTGCCAATCCCAAGAATGATCGAATCTCTGTTGGTGTCGTAGGCACATCCCAGTTCTTGATTGCTTCTATCTTGGCAGGATCCACGTGAATACCATCACTGTTAATCACGTGACCCAAGAACTGAACTTCCCTTAACCAAAATTCACACTTGGAGAATTTGGCATAGAGTTGTTCTTCTTTCAGAAGCTCCAAAACTGTCTTGAGGTGTTGTTCGTGTTCCTTCTCGTTCTTTGAATAAATCAGTATATCATCAATGAAGACGATAACAAACTGATCTTAATACGGTTTGCACACCCGGTTCATTAAGTCCATGAACACAGCCGGTGCGTTCGTCAATCCGAATGGCATCACCATGAACTCGTAATGACCATATCGGGTACGAAAAGCCGTCTTTGGTATGTCATCCTCTTGAATCCGGAGTTGATGATAGCCTGATCTCAGGTCTATCTTTGAAAAGTACTGTGCTCCCTGTAACTGATCAAACAAATCATCAATCCTCGACAACGGGTACCGATTCTTGATGGTGAGTTTGTTAAGTTCTCGATAGTCAATGCACATTCTGAAAGTTCCATCCTTCTTTTTGACAAAAAGAACCGGAGCTCCCCACGGGGAAAAGCTCGGTCGGATGAATCCTTTATCGAGAAGTTCTTGCAATTGGTTGGACAACTCTTGCATCTCCGATGGTGCGAGTCTGTAGGGAGACTTGGCTACAGGAGTTGCTCCCGGAATCAAATCGATTCGGAACTGCACCGATCTCTCGGGTGGCAGTCCCGGTAAGTCATCCGGAAATACGTCTGCAAAGTCTCTCACCACCGGTACATCTTGAATCTTGATCGCCTTCTTGTCTTTCTGAATCACGTGAGCTAGAAATGCAACGCATTGTTTTCGTAAGTACTTGCGAGCCTTCATGCACGATATTATCTTGACACTGCGTTTCGCTTGGTCTCCACGAATCTCCAAGACCTCATTGTTCTCCACAGGAATGCATAGTAGCTTATCGGAACAGATGAACCCAACTCTATTAAGAGATAGCCAATCCATTCCGATGATGATGTCGAAACTGCCCAGCTCCATCGGTATCAAGTCGATGGAAAATGTGTGATCGCCAAGTGTTAGTGGGCAATTCCTAAATATGGTGTCTACTGTGATCTGTTTGCCGTTTGCTATCTCAATAGTATAAGGGGAGTCTAACAATTCCTTATCATAATTAAGATGGCATGCAAATTCGGATGAGATGAAACTCTGATCCGCACCAGTGTCAAATAATATGGATGCATAGGAGTCAGATAAGAGAAATGTACCCGTAATAACATTCGGGTCCTGTCGAGCGGCAGCAGCTCCTATCTGAAAGGCTCTTCCTCGCGGTGCTTGAGCCCCTTGTTGATTCCTCTTGGGACAATCCCGAGAGAAATGTCCTGGTTCGCCACAGTTGTAGCAAGACCTAGGATCTGCAGCAGTAGCTGCATTGTTGTTCCTGTTTTGAGTTCTCGGGCTCCTACAGTAGTTTACAGTGTGACCAAATCTTCCACAGTTGGTGCAATGTCTGCACGGAACATTTGGCAAGTGATGAAACTGGCATGAGTTGCACAGAGGTGCAGTGCCGGTGTATGGCTTCCTGATCTCCAATGGTTGTGGCTGGTTGCGTATTGGAGCTTGAGTAGTGGCAGCAAAGTTTCTGGCCACCTTTTGTCTCTTAGCCGGACGTTTGTCCGACTTCTTGGAAGTTCCAGCCTTGGCTGAGTCAGCCTCCTTCTTGAAAGCCCCAGAGGCAACCATCATATCTGTCAGTGATGCTGACAGTGTAACAGCTAATTCCATGGTGGTAGGGTGAGCAGAAATCACATGACCTCGGATACTGGGCGGTAATCCACCAACATAACGCTCAATCCTCTTCTCAAGTGTCGGCACCACATCAGGTGCTAAAGTGGCCAACTCATGAAATCTTGTGGTGTAAGCCAGATGCCCACCATCAATCATAACCAGGTTGAGCAGCTCAGTTTCAACCTTCTTCAACTCGTTCCTTGGGCAAAACTCCGCCCGCAGCATAGCTTTAAAGTCATCCCAAGGCATAGCCTGGGCCTCATCTCGACCTCTAATCGCAACCTGAGCGTTCCACCAAGTTAACGCTCGCTTATGAAATGAACCAGCAGCATACTTGACTCTGTTCTGTTCAGGACAGCCACTGATGTCAAGGGTGGTTTCCATCTTCTCGATCCACTGGATCAATCCAACAGCACCCTCACTGCCACTGAAACTGGGTGGCTTGCAACCTACAAAGTTCTTGTAGGCGTAATCCTGATTCTGCCGGGTGTTGCCACTGCCTTCTCCAGTTGAGTTGGCAGCATTGTTACTGTTGTTACTCTTAATCCGGTTCATCATCTCTGGGATTACATCCCTCAGCTGGCTAGTCAGAAGAGTGGCCAAGGCCACAGTAGCAGGATCCAACTGAAAAGCCGGTGGTGGCGGAGGAGGAGGTGGAGGTGGTTGTAGATGTGTAGGAGAGTCTGGCGGTGTCGGTGTAGATGAGTGCGGAGCTGAACCTTGAGTCAGGGGTAGCAGAGGTGGTTGTCTTCTCGGCGGCATTCTGATCATAACCGAAAATAAATCGGTTAGTGCAGTGATCAGAAGCAGAAGACATATGCAAATAGAATCCTATGTCACATGATTTCTATATGAGGGTCCATAGGTTATAGTCTAGGCCAAACCGTTTAAGTAATATGACCTATATTTCTCTATAACCATGGCTCTGATACCAATCTGTCACACCCCGGGCCGGCGGGAACGGATCGGGCTTTCCCGTCGGCGGAAGGTTCCCGGGGCGCGATATCTTTGAGTGATAATCAAATGATCAGATTGTTATATAGCACATGATAAATAAATGAGAAATGCTAACACATCCATGATATAGAATTACAAGATTAAATTACACCGTATCGTTCATAATAATATCAAGTAAATCTACCAAAAGAATCAATGTAACTATATCTTGTATATGTACAAGATATACAAAAGATGATTCATTGTTCATGTCACCAAAAAGCATGCAACACAAAATAAAGTTAGGTCTTCTAAAAGTCCACTAGCTTAATCCTTGCATGTATATGTCTACACCTGTTCGTCACCTGAGAAACATGTATTTAAAACAAAGTCAACACTAGGTTGGTGAGTTCATAAGTAAGTTAATGTAAAACCTTGATTCATTCACATGCACATTCACCATGATAATATGATACTTGTATGTTTGTCTATTTCACTTGTTCACCCAATGGCTCCTCAATAGTTATAGTCACAAGTACCGTATCATCCTAGTAGTGTTGCTTATATATAGGGCATATGTAAGGGAACTAAGCCCTAGCCAACATCCCACCACAACACCACTTGAACTCTGCACTACTTGTAATACAACTATTGATTTCCATTCTCAATTCACATGTTATCTCTTCCTTGATCACCTGTGTTCTCATGTATAGAATAATAATATGATAACGTTGTAATTATCAAACCTAAGTATTGATAACCAATATATGTGTTAAGGATATTAGATTTATTCAATCTGTTCCTTGTATTATTCTATAGTTGTGGGGTTAACTGTTGTTTCACTTTTAAATATTAAAAGTGGTAGTTAACTATGTGTAATGAAATCTCAATGCAACGTATAGAGCCCAAATGAAATCCATTGTAATCCTCACGAAATCAGATTACAATGCATTCCATTCACCTCTATTCCGCCGTGTGATCCCAAAGTCTCCATGTGGGATTGTCCTCATGTAATTAACAAAGTTGAATAAGAACTTGTCTTATTACATGATGTTAATTGTGTGTAAATGATAAGAATCCCATGATGTTACGTTATCATGATCATCATTTACTGTAATCCATGTGATCCCAAAGCCTCAATGTGGGATTGTTCTCATATAATTAACAAAGTCGAATAAGAACTTGTCTTATTACATCGTGTTAATTATGTGTAAATGATAAGAATCCCATGAAGTTACGTTATCATGATCATCATTTACTGTAATCCATTTGATCCCAAAGCCTCAATGTGGGGTTGTTCTCATATAATTAACAAAGTCGAATAAGAACTTGTCTTATTACATCGTGTTAATTATGTGTAAATGATAAGAATCCCATGAAGTTACGTTATCATGATCATCATTTACTGTAATCCATTTGATCCCAAAGCCTCCATGTGGGGTTGTTCTCATATAATTAACAAAGTCGAATAAGAACTTGTCTTATTACATCGTGTTAATTATGTGTAAATGATAAGAATTTGCATTATTATAATCATCTGAGTTTCCCTGTTATCTCATAATCATACAAGCATGCATACAATGATAAGCGATAATAAGCAATTTGATATTATCACAATCGAAGTATAACTAACATGTTAAGCAAGACTTTTAAATAAATAAAAGTAAACATGTTTCTCATCCCCGAGAGTTAAAATCAGTAAACATTAAAGTAAAAGGGGCATATGGACTCACCTGTAGTTGTAGGGTTGACTTAGCTTAAAAGAAAGAATATGCGCGCTCTTTGTTGTTCTTGTAGAAATTTTCACGTTCCTGTATCAATTTCACATTGTACTTAACTTATATGCATAAGTTCTAATTGATTTGAACGTGTGTAAGTGTTGACCTTAACTTGATCATCCCTTCGTGATCTCGGTCATTATTCGGTCTCGACCCTCATTCGGCCCAATTTACTTTCAATGTGCATTGTGGACACTTTGATAATTTAGTTCACAATTTGTGTATGATTGTAATGTATGCCCAAGGGTTTGATTTACATACTTTCATTTTGTCTTTAAATCAATCCTTTTGTGAGAGTTCAATAACCTACCACCCTTATTTGTTTCAACATAATTGATTGCCATTCTCTTTTGAAAGAAAACTATATTTCAACTCCCATTTATATTAAACGTCACCTTTAATTATTTGATTCTTGAATTTAAATTATCTTGTAACTCATTGGGCCGAATATGAGTCGTGTGGTTCGTAATTCGCGTGGGCTTAAGTTGAACAATACGGGCCGGTTCAAGTGTGCATGGGCTGAAAGGAGTGGCCTGTTGGGCCTGTTGGGCCTATTGGGCCTGTTCTGTTAATGTTGGGCCTAGGTGTTATGTGGGCCGAATACTCCAAAACATTACACAAAAGAAATGGGCTGTTAGTGGGCCTGAAGCGATTGTGGGTCCAACATAATCACCGTTGATTTATTCATGAAGGATGTAGGTTAAATAAGAAATTATGACTGCATAATTTAAGTAATCCACATGCTATCCTATTCTCTCAAGTTGGGTGGGCCGATAGGTATGTTATTGGGCCAGAATGTATGTGGCCACAAAACGTGGGTTTGTTTACACAGAAATGTTCGACTGCTTCAGTAAATAGAAGGATGAAGTCCTCCTGGCAGCGAACCTACCATCCTGTGCATGAGGTTCGGCCATGTAATAACTGGGGTTCGGCACCTATGGCAGTACATGGGTTCGTGGACTTGAATAGGTTCGGCTAGAAGATAACGTGCATGGGTTCGGTTCCTACAGGAAACTAAGGTTCGCAGACTTGGGTTCGGCTATCAAGCATCCATGGTTCGTTCAGAAGGGTTCGGTGGATGCCAATGGTTCGCCTGCCCCATGGTTCGCCACCATGGTTCGGTGCCTGTAAAAGATTCGGCTGAGGTGGTGAGGGTTCGTGGCTGTAGCTGCTGCAGTCACCTGGTTCGTTCCCCACGAGTCTGGTTTCTTTCAGCCGCACCTATCCATCATCACCATCACAACCGACACTCATGTTACGCGAACCATCTACACCTCCTGGCAACCCATAACCCGCCATTTAAGCGTGTGAGGTCGAGAGGAGAAGGGGGCGACCGGTTGTACATGTGTGTGTAGAAAATTATAGAAAACCCTATTTTTCCAGCACTTTAACACGTGATTACCTTCAATTTGGCTGGAGAAATCACAAGATCCGTTGTACTTTTGTGTAGAGGAGGTCAAGAGCTTCACGTGGGCGAAAGAATAACTCAAAACCGTTGAGAAACGAAGGAGATATGGAGCTTTGAAGGTGCAACAATGGTGGTTTTCTTCTTGGCCGGAAATTTAAGAGAGAGAGGAAATTTGAATGTAAAAATGAAAGAAACACTTCATTTACCCTATTTATATCACGCGTGGTGTCCGGGTCCATTTCGGTTGCTCGGTTCGTTAATTCGCCGCGTATCCGGAAAATTTCGCGTAATTGAATATAAATAAATAAAGACTCTAATTTAATTAATTTGATGAGTTTCAAAATTGTAAAAATGTTTATTATTTTATTTTATTAAATTTAAATTCGTTTCGTGTCGTAATTCGTCTTCGTTCCGTCGAATCGCGTCACCATCGCGCGTACTCGTTCGAATCGTCATTCGACCGAACACGACGATGGTTTTGCTTTCCGACTTTTGTTTTCTATTTTCCAGTCATCATTTCAGAACGCTAAACTCACAGATATGTTTGTGTGAATCGTCACCCACGCAAACACACTGTCAGTTCGTTATTCTGAAACGACACTGCAGTTCATGTTTTAAATTGTGTTTCCTCACTGTCGGACTCAACTAAACATCCTGTTTTCATCTTGTTTTCACATTGAATTGTCGGCCATCTGATTCCTGTCATCTATGGACATCAGATCGCAACCGATTTGTTTTTCTGAATATTGTTTGATTACCGTTGTTTCTCATGATTTGTTGTGTTAACTGTCATTAAGTTTTCACTTAATAAACACAACTAATGTTTCGAATGTACGTTGTACTTAATGTATTTAAGTTTACACGAAAATACGTACAACCGTTCTTGTATTTAGGATCCTGTTAATACAAAAACTGTTTACAAATACATATGTACACATAGTTACTGTATGCAAGTACACATACCCTACGGCCTTGCCGGGCGGTCGGGTACTAGTTGTCACAGTCTCCCCTTGTTAGAGAAATTTCGTCCCGAAATTTAAGCATAAAGATCAGACTTTAATTCTCGAACAGATGAGGATACTTTGCTTTCATGTTGTCCTCGCGCTCCCATGTAAATTCTGGTCCACGCTTGGAGTTCCATCGAACCTTTACAATAGGGATACGGCTACGTTTCAGTTTCTTAACTTCACGTTCCATAATCTCTACAGGTTCTTCAATGAAGTGTAGTTGCTCATCAACTTGTATTTCTTCCAATGGTATGATCAATGACTCGTCTGTTAAGCACCTCTTGAGATTAGATACATGAAACACATCGTGTACTCCACTGAGTTCATCAGGGAGTCTGAGTCTGTATGCCACAGGACCTATACGTTGAGTAATCTCAAATGGTCCGACATACCTGGGTGCTAGCTTGCCTTTAGCCCCAAAACGAACTACGCCTTTCCATGGGGACACTTTCAACATGACTCGGTCACCCACATCGAATTCCAAAGGCTTGCGCCGTTTGTCTGCGTAACTCTTTTGGCGACTACGTGTTGCTTGTAATCGTTGTTGTATCTGGGCAATCTTATCAGTAGTTTCCTGAATAAGTTCAGGCCCAGTGATTCTGTTGTCTCCCACTTCGGTCCAACAAATTGGAGACCGACATTTTCTACCATAAAGTGCTTCAAAAGGAGCACATCCGATGCTGCTGTGGTAGCTATTGTTGTAGGAGAACTCAATGAGAGGTAAGTGTGTATCCCAACTTCCACCGAAGTCTAGGATGCATGTTCTCAACATATCCTCTAGGGTTTGAATGGTGCGCTCGCTTTGTCCATCCGTTTGTGGATGATAAGCAGTGCTCAAGTTAACACTTGTCCCTAAGGATTGTTGCAATGATTGCCAGAACCGCGAAGTAAATCGACTGTCCCGGTCAGAAATAATAGACAATGGCACACCGTGCCTTACTACTATTTCATCGATGTATAGTCTTGCTAATTTCTCCATCTTGTATGTCTCTCTGATCGGCAAGAAGTGTGCGGACTTGGTCAATCGATCAATGATGACCCAAATAGAATCGTATCCGCTGGAAGTGCGGGGTAGCTTGGTAATGAAATCCATAGCTATTTGTTCCCACTTCCATTGTGGTATCTCCGGTTGTTCTAGCAAACCCGAAGGTTTCTGGTGTTCAGCTTTGACTTTGGCACATGTGAGGCATTTGCCGACGTAAGTGGCAATGTCTTTCTTCATGCCCGGCCACCAATAAAACGACCTAAGATCTTGGTACATCTTATCGGCACCAGGATGAACTGAATAACGTGTCTTGTGTGCCTCGTCAAAAATGAGTGTTCGAAGTTCATCTACTGCTGGAATCCAAACACGATCCAGATAATAGATAACTCCATCTTGTTTTGTCTTGAAGTGTTTCTCGGCTCCACAATCGAGCTCGCGTTTTAGATTGTCTCTTGCCACTGCCTCTTGTTGTGCTTGTAGAATATGACTTCTCAAACTTGTTTGCACAGTCATTCCCATTGCGCGAACGCGTAAGGGTTTGACTCTTTCCTTCCGGCTCAAAGCATCTGCAACAACATTTGCTTTGCCCGGATGATATTTGATCACACAATCGTAATCGTTCAGGAGATCAACCCAACGTCTCTGTCTCATGTTAAGCTCCTTCTGATCAAATATATGTTGTAAACTCTTGTGATCTGTGAAGATAGTGCATTTGGTACCATAAAGGTAATGTCTCCAAATCTTTAGTGCAAAAACAACAGCTCCCAGTTCAAGATCGTGTGTCGTGTAATTCTTCTCGTGTATCTTCAGCTGTCGTGAGGCATAAGCAATGACTTTATCTCGTTGCATCAAAACACATCCGAGTCCCTGATGGGAAGCATCACAATAAACTACAAAGTCATCACTGCCTTCTAGGAGTGTTAAGATTGGAGCATTGCACAATTTTTGTTTCAATGTCTGGAATGCCTCTTCTTGTTTCTGAGTCCACACAAAAGGTTCAGACTTCTGTGTGAGCTTGGTGAGAGGCAAGGCTATCTTAGAAAAATTTGAGATGAATCTCCTGTAATAACCTGCCAATCCCAAGAATGATCGAATCTCTGTTGGTGTCGTAGGCACATCCCAGTTCTTGATTGCTTCAATCTTGGCAGGATCCACGTGAATACCATCACTGTTAATCACGTGACCCAAGAACTGAACTTCCCTTAACCAAAATTCACACTTGGAGAATTTGGCATAGAGTTGTTCTTCTTTCAGAAGCTCCAAAACTGTCTTGAGGTGTTGTTCGTGTTCCTTCTCGTTCTTTGAATAAATCAGTATATCATCAATGAAGACGATAACAAACTGATCTTAATACGGTTTGCACACCCGGTTCATTAAGTCCATGAACACAGCCGGTGCGTTCGTCAATCCGAATGGCATCACCATGAACTCGTAATGACCATATCGGGTACGAAAAGCCGTCTTTGGTATGTCATCCTCTTGAATCCGGAGTTGATGATAGCCTGATCTCAGGTCTATCTTTGAAAAGTACTGTGCTCCCTGTAACTGATCAAACAAATCATCAATCCTCGACAACGGGTACCGATTCTTGATGGTGAGTTTGTTAAGTTCTCGATAGTCAATGCACATTCTGAAAGTTCCATCCTTCTTTTTGACAAAAAGAACCGGAGCTCCCCACGGGGAAAAGCTCGGTCGGATGAATCCTTTATCGAGAAGTTCTTGCAATTGGTTGGACAACTCTTGCATCTCCGATGGTGCGAGTCTGTAGGGAGACTTGGCTACAGGAGTTGCTCCCGGAATCAAATCGATTCGGAACTGCACCGATCTCTCGGGTGGCAGTCCCGGTAAGTCATCCGGAAATACGTCTGCAAAGTCTCTCACCACCGGTACATCTTGAATCTTGATCGCCTTCTTGTCTTTCTGAATCACGTGAGCTAGAAATGCAACGCATTGTTTTCGTAAGTACTTGCGAGCCTTCATGCACGATATTATCTTGACACTGCGTTTCGCTTGGTCTCCACGAATCTCCAAGACCTCATTGTTCTCCACAGGAATGCATAGTAGCTTATCGGAACAGATAAACCCAACTCTATTAAGAGATAGCCAATCCATTCCGATGATGATGTCGAAACTGCCCAGCTCCATCGGTATCAAGTCGATGGAAAATGTGTGATCGCCAAGTGTTAGTGGGCAATTCCTAAATATGGTGTCTACTGTGATCTGTTGCCGTTTGCTATCTCAATAGTATAAGGGGAGTCTAACAATTCCTTATCATAATTAAGATGGCATGCAAATTCGGATGAGATGAAACTCTGATCCGCACCAGTATCAAATAATATGGATGCATAGGAGTCAGATAAGAGAAATGTACCCGTAATAACATTCGGGTCCTGTCGAGCGGCAGCAGCTCCTATCTGAAAGGCTCTTCCTCGCGGTGCTTGAGCCCCTTGTTGATTCCTCTTGGGACAATCCCGAGAGAAATGTCCTGGTTCGCCACAGTTGTAGCAAGACCTAGGATCTGCAGCAGCAGCAGTAGCTGCATTGTTGTTCCTGTTTTGAGTTCTCGGGCTCCTACAGTAGTTTACAGTGTGACCAAATCTTCCACAGTTGGTGCAATGTCTGCACGGAACATTTGGCAAGTGATGAAACTGGCATGAGTTGCACAGAGGTGCAGTGCCGGTGTATGGCTTCCTGATCTCCAATGGTTGTGGCTGGTTGCGTATTGGAGCTTGAGTAGTGGCAGCAAAGTTTCTGGCCACCTTTTGTCTCTTAGCCGGACGTTTGTCCGACTTCTTGGAAGTTCCAGCCTTGGCTGAGTCAGCCTCCTTCTTGAAAGCCCCAGAGGCAACCATCATATCTGTCAGTGATGCTGACAGTGTAACAGCTAATTCCATGGTGGTAGGGTGAGCAGAAATCACATGACCTCGGATACTGGGCGGTAATCCACCAACATAACGCTCAATCCTCTTCTCAAGTGTCGGCACCACATCAGGTGCTAAAGTGGCCAACTCATGAAATCTTGTGGTGTAAGCCAGATGCCCACCATCAATCATAACCAGGTTGAGCAGCTCAGTTTCAACCTTCTTCAACTCGTTCCTTGGGCAAAACTCCGCCCGCAGCATAGCTTTAAAGTCATCCCAAGGCATAGCCTGGGCCTCATCTCGACCTCTAATCGCAACCTGAGCGTTCCACCAAGTTAACGCTCGCTTATGAAATGAACCAGCAGCATACTTGACTCTGTTCTGTTCAGGACAGCCACTGATGTCAAGGGTGGTTTCCATCTTCTCGATCCACTGGATCAATCCAACAGCACCCTCACTGCCACTGAAACTGGGTGGCTTGCAACCTACAAAGTTCTTGTAGGCGTAATCCTGATTCTGCCGGGTGTTGCCACTGCCTTCTCCAGTTGAGTTGGCAGCATTGTTACTGTTGTTACTCTTAATCCGGTTCATCATCTCTGGGATTACATCCCTCAGCTGGCTAGTCAGAAGAGTGGCCAAGGCCACAGTAGCAGGATCCAACTGAAAAGCCGGTGGTGGCGGAGGAGGAGGTGGAGGTGGTTGTAGATGTGGAGGAGAGTCTGGCGGTGTCGGTGTAGATGAGTGCGGAGCTGAACCTTGAGTCAGGGGTAGCAGAGGTGGTTGTCTTCTCGGCGGCATTCTGATCATAACCGAAAATAAATCGGTTAGTGCAGTGATCAGAAGCAGAAGACATATGCAAATAGAATCCTATGTCACATGATTTCTATATGAGGGTCCCTAGGTTATAGTCTAGGCCAAACCGTTTAAGTAATATGACCTATATTTCTCTATAACCATGGCTCTGATACCAATCTGTCACACCCCGGGCCGGCGGGAACGGATCGGGCTTTCCCGTCGGGCGGAAGGTTCCCGGGGCGCGATATCTTTGAGTGATAATCAAATGATCAGATTGTTATATAGCACATGATAAATAAATGAGAAATGCTAACACATCCATGATATAGAATTACAAGATTAAATTACACCGTATCGTTCATAATTTAATCAAGTAAATCTACCAAAAGAATCAATGTAACTATATCTTGTATATGTACAAGATATACAAAAGATGATTCATTGTTCATGTCACCAAAAAGCATGCAGCACAAAATAAAGCTAGGTCTTCTAAAAGTCCACTAGCTTAATCCTTGCATGTATATGTCTACACCTGTTCGTCACCTGAGAAACATGTATTTAAAACAAAGTCAACACTAGGTTGGTGAGTTCATAAGTAAGTTAATGTAAAACCTTGATTCATTCACATGCACATTCACCATGATAATATGATACTTGTATGTTTGTCTATTTCACTTGTTCACCCAATGCCTCCTCAATAGTTATAGTCACAAGTACCGTATCATCCTAGTAGTGTTGCTTATATATAGGGCATATGTAAGGGAACTAAGCCCTAGCCAACATCCCACCACAACACCACTAGAACTCTGCACTACTTGTAATACAACTATTGATTTCCATTCTCAATTCACATGTTATCTCTTCCTTGATCACCTGTGTTCTCATGTATAGAATAATAATATGATAACGTTGTAATTATCAAACCTAAGTATTGATAACCAATATATGTGTTAAGGATATTAGATTTATTCAATCTGTTCCTTGTATTATTCTATAGTTGTGGGGTTAACTGTTGTTTCACTTTTAAATATTAAAAGTGTTAGTTAACTATGTGTAATGAAATCTCAATGCAACGTATAGAGCCCAAATGAAATCCATTGTAATCCTCACGAAATCAGATTACAATGCATTCCATTCACCTCTATTCCGCCGTGTGATCCCAAAGTCTCCATGTGGGATTGTCCTCATGTAATTAACAAAGTTGAATAAGAACTTGTCTTATTACATGATGTTAATTATGTGTAAATGATAAGAATCCCATGATGTTACGTTATCATGATCATCATTTACTGTAATCCATGTGATCCCAAAGCCTCAATGTGGGATTGTTCTCATATAATTAACAAAGTCGAATAAGAACTTGTCTTATTACATCGTGTTAATTATGTGTAAATGATAAGAATCCCATGAAGTTACGTTATCATGATCATCATTTACTGTAATCCATTTGATCCCAAAGCCTCAATGTGGGGTTGTTCTCATATAATTAACAAAGTCGAATAAGAACTTGTCTTATTACATCGTGTTAATTATGTGTAAATGATAAGAATCCCATGAAGTTACGTTATCATGATCATCATTTACTGTAATCCATTTGATCCCAAAGCCTCCATGTGGGGTTGTTCTCATATAATTAACAAAGTCGAATAAGAACTTGTCTTATTACATCGTGTTAATTATGTGTAAATGATAAGAATTTGCATTATTATAATCATCTGAGTTTCCCTGTTATCTCATAATCATACAAGCATGCATACAATGATAAGCGATAATAAGCAATTTGATATTATCACAATCGAAGTATAACTAACATGTTAAACAAGACTTTTAAATAAATAAAAGTAAACATGTTTCTCAGCCCCGAGAGTTAAAATCAGTAAAGATTAAAGTAAAAGGGGCATATGGACTCACCTGTAGTTGTAGGGTTGACTTAGCTTAAAAGAAAGAATATGCGCGCTCTTTGTTGTTCTTGTAGAAATTTTCACGTTCCTGTATCAATTTCACATTGTACTTAACTTATATGCATAAGTTCTAATTGATTTGAACGTGTGTAAGTGTTGACCTTAACTTGATCATCCCTTCGTGATCTCGGTCATTATTCGGTCTCGACCCTCATTCGGCCCAATTTACTTTCAATGTGCATTGTGGACACTTAGATAATTTAGTTCACAATTTGTGTATGATTGTAATGTATGCCCAAGGGTTTGATTTACATACTTTCATTTTGTCTTTAAATCAATCCTTTTGTGAGAGTTCAATAACCTACCACCCTTATTTGTTTCAACACAATTGATTGCCATTCTCTTTTGAAAGAAAACTATATTTCAACTCCCATTTATATTAAACGTCACCTTTAATTATTTGATTCTTGAATTTAAATTATCTTGTAACTCATTGGGCCGAATATGAGTCGTGTGGTTCGTAATTCGCGTGGGCTTAAGTTGAACAATATGGGCCGGTTCAAGTGTGCATGGGCTGAAAGGAGTGGCCTGTTGGGCCTGTTGGGCCTATTGGGCCTGTTCTGTTAATGTTGGGCCTAGGTGTTATGTGGGCCGAATACTCCAAAACATTACACAAAAGAAATGGGCTGTTAGTGGGCCTGAAGCGATTGTGGGTCCAACATAATCACCGTTGATTTATTCATGAAGGATGTAGGTTAAATATGAAATTATGACTGCATAATTTAAGTAATCCACATGCTATCCTATTCTCTCATGTTGGGTGGGCCGATAGGTATGTTATTGGGCCAGAATGTATGTGGCCACAAAACGTGGGTTTGTTTACACAGAAATGTTCGACTGCTTCAGTAAATCGAAGGATGAAGTCCTCCTGGCAGCGAACCTACCATCCTGTGCATGAGGTTCAGCCATGTAATAACTGGGGTTCGGCACCTATGGCAGTACATGGGTTCGTGGACTTGAATAGGTTCGGCTAGAAGATAACGTGCATGGGTTCGGTTCCTACAGGAAACTAAGGTTCGCAGACTTGGGTTCGGCTATCAAGCATCCATGGTTCGTTCAGAAGGGTTCGGTGGATGCCAATGGTTCGCCTGCCCCATGGTTCGCCACCATGGTTCGGTGCCTGTAAAAGATTCGGCTGAGGTGGTGAGGGTTCGTGGCTGTAGCTGCTGCAGTCACCTGGTTCGTTCCCCACGAGTCTGGTTTCTTTCAGCCGCACCTATCCATCATCACCATCACAACCGACACTCATGTTACGCGAACCATCTACACCTCCTGGCAACCCATAACCCGCCATTTAAGCGTGTGAGGTCGAGAGGAGAAGGGGGCGACCGGTTGTACATGTGTGTGTAGAAAATTATAGAAAACCCTATTTTTCCAGCACTTTAACACGTGATTACCTTCGATTTGGCTGGAGAAATCACAAGATCCGTTGTACTTTTGTGTAGAGGAGGTCAAGAGCTTCACGTGGGCGAAAGAATCACTCAAAACCGTTGAGAAACAAAGGAGATATGGAGCTTTGAAGGTGCAACAATGGTGGTTTTCTTCTTGGCCGGAAATTTAAGAGAGAGAGGAAATTTGAATGTAAAAATGAAAGAAACACTTCATTTACCCTATTTATATCACGCGTGGTGTCCGGGTCCATTTCGGTTGCTCGGTTCGTTAATTCGTCGCGTATCCGGAAAATTTCGCGTAATTGAATATAAATAAATAAAGACTCTAATTTAAGTAATTTGATGAGTTTCAAAATTGTAAAAATGTTTATTATTTTATTTTATTAAATTTAAATTCGTTTCGTGTCGTAATTCGTCTTCGTTCCGTCGAATCGCGTCACCATCGCGCGTATTCGTTCGAATCGTCATTCGACCGAACACGACGATGGTTTTGCTTTCCGACCTTTGTTTTCTATTTTCCAGTCATCATTTCAGAACGGTAAACTCACAGATGTGTTTGTGTGAATCGTCACCCACGCAAACACACTGTCAGTTCGTTATTCTGAAACGACACTGCAGTTTATGTTTTAAATTGTGTTTCCTCACTGTCGGACTCAACTAAACATCCTGTTTTCATCTTGTTTTCACATTGAATTGTCGGCCATCTGATTCCTGTCATCTATGGACATCAGATCGCAACCGATTTGTTTTTCTGAATATTGTTTGATTACCGTTGTTTCTCATGATTTGTTGTGTTAACTGTCATTAAGTTTTCACTTAATAAACACAACTAATGTTTCGAATGTACGTTGTACTTAATGTATTTAAGTTTACACGAAAATACGTACAACCGTTCTTGTATTTAGGATCCTGTTAATACAAAAACTGTTTACAAATACATATGTACACATAGTTACTGTATGCAAGTACACATACCGTACGGCCTTGCCGGGCGGTCGGGTACTAGTTGTCACAGTCTCCCCTTGTTAGAGAAATTTCGTCCCGAAATTTAAGCATAAAGATCAGACTTTAATTCTCGAACAGATGAGGATACTTTGCTTTCGGTCTATCATGGATGTGTCAGTGATATGGTTTAGTGGAATTCAGATTGGGAATTTATAATATTAAAGATAATTAAATAATGAAAGCGGAATTGGAAATGATTACGCGATGGTGAGCTTACGATTATTAATTAAACGCGAATGTTATTTCAGAAATATTAACTTAATAATGTATTCGCGTGGGTGACGATTCACACGAATATAATTATTAGGAATAATATACTAGAACAATATTCCATAAATCATAAATCAAATCGAAATACGATACGAGCATTGGATTCGGAAAGGTGACGATCTTTACGAATACGTACGCGAGCAACGCGTTTCGACGAGATAACGAAATAATATTTAACAACAATAATTTAAGAAAAGAAAACTAAAAACGTTTATTTAGAATCACAACCTAAGATGGTCTTGAACAAATCGTTTTAGTAAATAAATTATTTAACGAAAAATAAAACGGAATCGTTTTTACGAAACAATTTAAATAAAAGCATTTTATTATTGTGAAACATAATTATTTAAAGGTTTTATGTTTTAAATATATTCACGAGCTAAACCGAGTATTTGATGAGATTTAACGCGATAAAAACGAGACCGAGCACGTGGGGATGATACGCGATATAAGAAAGAAGACTTCTATCTTCTTCCTCATTCATTCACTCATCTTTCTCTCTCTAAACAACAAAACCCGTAACCCTACTATCTCTCTAACTTCTCTCTACCATAACTTCTTCAAATCTCAACGGATTCGAGAGATCTTGGTGCCAAACGACCGCGTGATCGAGGAGAACACAAACCCACGAAGAAACTTCACATTTGGTCGACTTTTTGAGGTAAGAACTGAGTTTTACTTTTTGCTTTTGATTTGATAATAACTGGGTTGCATCTTTATCTTTCAACCGATTGGTACATATAGAAAACCCTAAAATGAGCTAGTTGTAACAGGAGGGAAACCGTGGAAGGCTCTAGAACCTGCAAAACTCGAGGTTGAGGATGGTGGGGCTGTTGGTTCGCAACACAGCTCCTGGCCGAACCCCCCCACCCCCCACATGCTGGCCGAACCTTTACATGTTGGCCGAACCTCCACATGCTGGCCGAACCTCCACATGTTGGCCGAACCCTAGGGTATCAACCGAACCCATCCCATGTCCAGCAAACCTCCTTATCTATCCACGAACCATATGCTAGTCACGAACCCTATGGTGTCTAGAATGCTACGAACCTGCTGTCACGAGCCTTACCAGGCGAACTAAGGAGGCGAACCTTGGGCGACTAAGCCATTGGGTGCCGCGAACCTACGCTGCAAAACTTTGATGAGCAGCGAACCTTTAGCGTAATCATCCTTTCAGCGAACCTATGGCCATAATTGAACCTAGGACTCCACGAACTCTAAGAAGTTCAAACTTATATGGACCTTGGGTAATCAGTAGGCCCTTGAGCTGCAAACCTTAGTATAATCGAGTCTAGAATCATGGTTGAAGCTACGAGGATTGCCTAATTGGGGGTTTAAATTTGGATTAAACGAAAAGGATGTGGAACTAAATATACTTATGTATACATTGATACTTTGGGTTACCACTTTTTTTTTATAATATATAGATTTTAATTTATGAGATTACATGGCTTGAACTTTCTATGAGAATAACCTAATTACAATTTCCTTAAACTTAGAGTGAAGTGGATAATTTAGATAACGGGATGGAATTAAGTAATCATGCATGCATGCAAACTATGAATATATATATATATATATATATATATATTTATAAGTTATAAGGTTATTCCCTTTACAACTTGTATAAATTGGACGTGTCATTTAAAAATCATCATGTATTGGATAAGTAAAGCTAACGAGTTAAATTATTTTCGCATGATGATAAGTGACAAAATATTAGGTGTTACAATGTAACTTAGAATAAGTCAACTAAGTCAACTAAACGCTTAAGGATTTAAAAAGGACACTAACTTGAAATGAAACACGCATACTTATGAATATCAAAACACACTAATTACAGATTGTTGAATTGCTTTTGATTTCACGTACGTGAGCGCGCATCTTGCAAACACACTGAATTTAAGGACTCAGGTGAGTTCTCATAACCTCCTTTTTAAACTATTTTGTTTTTAAGCTCGGAGGTGGAACATGTATACCATTTTTATATATTATTTTGATAACACATGGTTGACACCTGGTTTATCATTATGATATTATTATTATTGGATTATCTATATTCCATGAGTCGTTGTTGCTGACTTCGGTCATCCGCAATGCTTTCATGTATTGTCAACTGGATTATCACAGCTCCATGAGTCTTTGCTGTTGACTTCGGTCATCCGTAATGACTGCATGTATTGTCACGTGGATTACCACAATTCCATGGGTTGTTGTTATTGACTTTGGTCATTCACAATGATGCATATATTGTCACTTATACAAATTGAGGATATTGATGATTGAGATTGGTTGAATGTATATGTGATTGATTATCTATGATTATTTGAAATATGTGACTGTATGTTTGTGATTATGTGTTGGGTTATGTGTTGGATTATCTCGCAGGTGAACATGTGGATTTTCTTAGAAAACTATAAACTTTTATAAACATTTGTAAACGTTTTTGAAATATAAAAACTTATGATTACTCACCAACTACTTCGTAGTTGACACTTGATTTTTCTGCATGTTTCAGGGAACGAGGAGAAGTAGGTAGAGCAGGATAGCTCTACATCTTTTGGGACATCATCACTTAGGTTCTTGGACTTAGCTAAAATAACTGAAATTCTGAAGACTAGAGTTTAGTAAGTTTGGCTAAATCTTTTGGTGTATTTGATGTAACTAATTCATGATGAACATGATTTTTGATGTAATTAATTTGGTTGATTAATTGAGATGTGATGATTTAATTAGATGCCCACGAGCTTATGAACAATCTACACATCCCTCGTGGCATCCCGACGTTTCCGCCATCGGTCGGGGTATTACAGATTGGTATTAGAGCTTGGGTTATAGGGAATTAAATTACTAGAAATGGTTGACCTAGTCTTTAACCATAGGATACCTTAGTATGAATTACTTCATACACTAATTAGTATATTCAGGAATTCATGCTTATGTGTCTATTACATGTTAACTGAACTCCTGATTATATATCTGATTCACATGTATTATTTGATGATGTTATGATTGATTGTGCCCTAATGATTCGATAAGGACATGCACGTGGTGTATCGTAAAGGTGGTGGGACGTTGGCTGGGACAGTTGCGACTGACCCCTACATATGCCCTTTACATATACCATGTACGGTACATTAGGTGGATGTCAGTGTTGAAAAATAAGGGAACTACCCGTTTGGGAAATTAATTGCTTAGGAATTTATTTGCTTTAGGAATTATTTGTTTGATCTTTGATGACCAGACAAGGACACACTCGTGGTATACTACAAAGGTGGTGGGACGGTGGCTGGGGCAGTTACGACTGACCCCTACATATACATTAGGTGAACTTAGAAATAGGTGAACTTAGAAATTAGGTGAACTTAGAAATAGGCAAACCTATATGTCAGGTGAACTTAGAAATTAGGCGAACCTAATTGTCCAAGAAACTTGAGACCACTTCACTCAAAATTATCCTACCTAGGATAAGGTTTGTGAAGTGAGATAATGGTAAGATACATGATACACCCTAAATTCTAACAAGGGCATAATCGTGGTGCAATGCAACGGTGGTGGGACGGCGATGATGCGACTGCGGTCAAGTCTACGTATGCCCTATATATAAGCTTGTTGCACTGCATCAGGAGGTTGTCAGTGTTGGTATAGGGTGGGAAATGTTTGAAACATAGGAATATTTAGTTAATAATAGACATGCAACTGGGATGCTTTAGTATAATATTAGGAAATTAGTATTTTGCTATGAGTTTAATGACAGATAGGAGAAAAATATAGTTCCTATATGTAATCCTAACTGTTGAAATGAACTCATTTGACCATAAGTTTGTATAACTTACGTTGTAAACGGTAGTAACATGTTTCTCACTTTCTGAGAAACATGCCGCCACGCCGCCACAACGAAGATGATACAAACACGAACAATGGGGATGCTAACAACAGTAATGCCAACTCAAGCATGCAAGAGTTAGCAACACTCATTACTGGATTGGTGAATCAACTAACTCAAGCAAATCAGACTCTCAATCAGAACAGAGGTGGTGCAAACCCACCAGTCTGCACGTTCAAACACTTCAACTCCTGTAATCCACTAAAGTTAACGGGTTCTGAGACAGCCACTGGTCTGCTGCAGTGGTTTGAGAGTATGGAAAACACCTTCATCAACAGTGACTGCCCTGAAAATCTGAAGGTGCGCTATGCCACCAGTGTTTTGCAAAAGAGAGCACTGACTTGGCGGAATGATGAAAAGCGAACCAGGGGAGTCGATGCTGCCCTAGCACTGACATGGACTGAGGTCAAGAACTTGATGACCACTGAATTCTGTCCTCGTAGCGAGATGAGGAAGCTTGAGACTGAGTTCTGGGAACTCAAACAGGATAGCGGGGAGAATGTAATTTACAATACTCGCTTCCATGAGTATAGTCTACTGGTACCTCATTTGGTGACACCATTGGAGAGAGCGATCGAGAAGTACATAGGGGGTTTACCTATGCAGATTCATGACACAATTTACGGAAGCAACCCTAAAACACTGGAGGCTGCAATCCGTCTATCTGCTACACTCACCGATAATCACGTGAAGGCTGGAACACTCACACGAAAGGGATCTAAGAAGACTGACACCAAATCATCTGCCAAGGAGGCTTCAACTGAAGTCAAGACTGAACAAGGTAGCTCTTCAAAAAGCAGCAACAAGAAGAGAAAGACCAGAAACTTCGTTGTTACGACTCCTGCTGCTAAGTCTGCGCGGCAATCATCAAACAACACCACTGCCAGAAATTATGTTGGGAATACTCCTCAAGGTAATACCTGACGATATCATCACGCACCTAGCTTGCCATGTCGCGTCTGTAACATTTGCGGTAAGTTTGGTCATTTTGCAAGTGTTTGTCGGAGTGCACCGCAAGCACAAAGGATGCAACCTGCTCCGCTTGCACTGCCAGCTCCGCATGCTCAACCGATACAAGCTGTACCCGTTCGCCAAGTACCTGTACAGGCAAGAGCCTGTTACGAGTGCGGTGAAGTGGGTCATTTCAAAAATCAGTGCCCAAGACTGACGGGAAAAAATCAAAGAATGGCACGAGGCAGAGCGTTTCAACTGAATGCTCCAGCTGCTCAAGCCAACCAGGATGTGGTCAACGGTACATTTCTGATTAAGAAATCTTATGCATCTGTTCTATTTGATTCTGGTGCTGATAGGAGTTTTGTTTCACATGATTTTGAATATATGCTTGGAATGACACGTACTAAGATAGACAAGCCGTTTAACATAGAGGTGGCTGATGGTAATATTATTGATATTGACACTGTTATTATTGGATGTACGGTGAACTTAAATGATCACGTTTTCCCAATTGATCGTATACCTATGCAACTTGGTAGCTTTGATGTTATCATAGGCATGGATTGGTTAGCCACCCACAAAGCGGAAATTGTCTATCATGAAAAATATATTCGTATTCCATTACCTTCGGGTGAAACTTTAAGAGTTTTTGGGGAAAATTCTAGTAAAGGTCTTAAGCTAATGTCATGCACTAAAGCACACAAGTACCTTAGGAAGAAATGTATAGCATTTTTAGCACACGTTGTGGAGAAGAAAGAGAAGGGAAAGAGTATTGAAGATGTTCCTGTGATAAGAGATTTTCCTGAAGTATTTCCAGACGACTTGCCGGGTCTTCCACCAGAACGTCAAGTAGAGTTTCCAATTGACTTAGTACCTGGTGTGAACCTAGTCGCCAAAGCTCCTTACAGACTTGCGCCTTCGGAGTTACAAAAATTGGCGAGCCAACTGCAAGAACTGACTGATAAGGGATTCATTTGCCCGAGCCATTCGCCATGGGGTGCACCAGTCCTGTTTGTCAAGAAAAAGGACGGGTCATTCCGAATGTGCATCGACTACCACGATTTGAGCAAGCTGAGCATCAAGAATCGATATCCTCTGCCGCGTATCGATGATCTTTTCGATCAACTTCAAGGCTCGGCATGGTTTTCGAAGATCGATCTTAGGTCTGGGTATCATCAGCTTCGCGTACATGATGATGATATTCCCAAGATGGCTTTCAGAACAAGATATGGCCATTATGAATTTCTGGTAATGCCTTTCGGCCTTACCAATGCACCAACGGTTTTTATGGACCTCATGAACCGTGTTTGCAGGCCATACTTGAATAAATTTATGATTGTCTTTATTGATGATATTCTGATATACTCAAAGAGCGAAGAAGAACACGAGCAACACCTTAAGTTCGTTTTGGAAATCTTAAGAGAAGAGCAACTGTATGCCAAATTCTCTAAATGTGAATTCTGGCTTAAGGAAGTTCAATTTTTGTGACACATAGTCAATGAAAAGGGTGTTCACGTGGATCCTGCGATGATTGATGCGGTGAAGAACTGGAGTACACCGAAGACACAAACGGAGATTCGATCATTTCTTGGACTTGCCGGTTACTATCGGCGGTTTATTTCGAACTTCTCCAGGATTGCTGTCCCTCTTACTTCTTTAACTCAAAAGGACAAACCTTATGAGTGGGGACCAAAGCAAGAAGAGGCATTTCAGACTTTGAAGCAGAAACTTTGTGATGCTCCTGTCTTAACATTGCCAGATGGAAATGATGATTTTGTAGTTTGCTGTGATGCATCCAACCTAGGTCTCGGTTGTGTCCTCATGCAACGGGGAAAGGTTGTGGCATATGCATCGAGACAGCTGTAAATTCACGAGAAGAACTACACTACACATGACTTGGAACTTGGAGCAGTTGTGTTTGCTTTGAAGATATCGAGACATTATCTTTATGGCACTAAGTGTGTAGTCTTTATTGATCATAAGAGTTTGCAACATATTCTCAATCAGAAAGAACTTAATATGAGACAACGGAGATGGGTTGAACTGTTGAACAATTATGACTGTGAAATTCGCTACCATCCTGTCAAAGCGAATGTAGTAGCAGATGCGCTTAGTCACAAAACTCATGTTCAAATCCATAGTGTTCGTGTATACACTAATCTCCATAATGATGTTCTCACAGCCCAACAACACTCACTCGCTCAAGATAGCCCGAAAGACGAGATGTCTTGCGGGGCTGAGTTACTATTGGAAACTAAGGATGACGGTTTGATGTATTATTTGAATCGGTTGTGGATACCGAACAGGGATGATCTTACGATAATGATATTGGATGAAGCTCATAAGTCTCGTTATTCAATCCATCCGGGTGCTGATAAGATGTATCAAGACCTTAGAGCCTTGTACTGGTGGCCTGGAATGAAGAAGGATATTGCTGAGTATGTATCCAAGTGCCTTAAATGTGCTAAAGTCAAGGCTGAACACCAGCAACCTTCGGGATTGTTAATACAGCCATAAATACCCATGTGGAAGTGGGAGAATATATCCATGGATTTTATTACCAAACTCCCACAAACTGCAAGCGGTAAGGATAGTATTTGGGTGATAATTGACAGATTAACCAAGTCGGCTCATTTCTTACCGATACGTGAGACGTACCTTGTGCGAAAATTAGCTCGTATCTACGTTGATGAAATCGTTAGTCGACACGGCATTCCCTTGAGCATAATATCGGATCGTGATGCTCGTTTCACGGCACGATTTTGGGAATCACTTCATGAAGCTTTTGGAACGAGATTGGATCTTAGCGCTGCTTATCATCCTCAAACGGATGGACAGACGGAGCGAACGATTCAGACATTAGAAGATATGTTGAGAGCTTGTGTCATCGATTTCGGTGGCAACTGGGATAGCCATCTACCACTAGCTGAGTTCTCGTATAACAACAGGTATCACGCGAGCATTGGTATGGCGCCTTTTGAAGCTCTTTATGGTAAAAAATGGCGGTCACCTATTTGTTGGGCAAAGGTTGGCGAATCGCAGATCACTGGTCCTGAGATTATTCAAGAAATGACTGACAAGATTCACCAGATTCGTGACAATATGTTTGCTGCTCGCTGTCGACAGAAGAGTTACGCGGATAAGCGAAGGAAACCTTTAGAGTTTGAAGTTGACGATATGGTATTACTCAAAGTATCGCCCTGGAAGGGAGTGGTACGATTCCGAAAGAAGGGTAAACTTGCTCCACGTTATGTTGGCCCTTTTAAGATCCTTGAACGGATCGGGAAGGTTTCCTACAAATTGGAACTTCCTCCTGAACTTAGCAATGTACACCCGACGTTTCACGTGTCCAATTTAAGAAAGTGCTTAGGTGATCAAGATCTTCAGGTACCACTCGATGACATCCGCGTCGATGATACCATTCACTTCGTTGAAAAACCAGTCGAGATAATGGATCGTGAGGTTAAAAAGCTCAAACGCAGTAGAATTCCAATTGTCAAATTACGATGGGAGTCGAAGCATGGTCGAGAATTCACCCGGGAACGGGAAGATCAGATGAAGCCTAAGTATCCACATTTATTTACTACGGTTACTCCAAGTTGAATTTCGAGACGAAATTCCCTTAACTAGGGGAGACTGTAACATCACTGTATTTCGGGTTGTCCGTACACGTGTAATTGTACTGTTACGACCTGATATGATAATTATTAATGATTATGAACTATTGGATGTTATTACTGATTCATGTACAACACCTTATGTGGTATCGAAATCCCCCAATATGTTTACAAGGAAGTCAATCATGTTTTCAAGGATAATCTAATGTTCTTAAACATAACAATTATACAAAGCCATATTCATTAACAGGTTAACACGACTCAATCAATCAATCAAAGTTCATAACATATTAAATCTTATATTATATGTATGATTACAATGATATAGGAACCAGTTAGAGGTCTATTTGCTTGCTACTTGTTCAGGTTTAGAGTCTACTTCTGTCATGTGAGAACATTAGCCCCTCTTTTACTGTTTTACAACTGTTTTGGGGTGGAACACGTGACCAAACACTCTTTATACAATCATAATTCATATATAGGATTCATACTACTTTTCAACCAATACAGGTTCACTTTACAAATTCAAGGGATTTCTCAACTATTTTTAAATGATTTATCATGTTTTCAAAAGGATTTATCAACTGTTTTAAAGGTTTTATCAACTTTTAAACATTTTCTACTAAAAGGTTTTATAGAAGGTTCTCTAAACTGTTTTACACAAAATGGTTTTAAAATGTTAAACACTTTTAAAGAATAAGTTTTGTAAACTCTTTTACTGTAATCTTGTGCTTTCGATAAAATAATATTTTATAAACCTTGATATTATACAAGGACACTATTCTCAGTATTCAATCAAGGGTTTCAAAACAAGGTATTCAATCAATAGTTTTCATGGTGGTATTCAATCAAAGGATTTAAATCATGGTATTCAAGCAAGGTTTTCAAATCATGGTGTTCATCGTTGTGAACAAACTTATACACACATCAAGACACTTATTCAATCTTATTCTTATTCTTATAACGTTAGTACTGGGTGATCACAACAAGGGAAAGCGGGACACGTTTTGGTTACGCCAAGGCTGCGGTTATCGTTTTAAATTTGTTTTAAAAACTAACTACAGATTGGATGCGTACGGTAATATGGATTTGCTGCTAATTAACTTTACCAGCATAGGTCATATTGACCGTGTACGTCAACACGGAGTTTGTCTTCTGAGTAAACTCATTAGTACATCTCGTGTTGATGTGTTTGCTGACAGCTTTCTGACTCCAAACGTAGTTTTGGACTTGAATATATGTTGGCTTTTCTAGTAGACAGTCATACGACTGTTTGCACACGTTATTCTTACTTGATGCTAGTTTGGGTTGCAACTACCCATGTCATTTTCATTCAATGTTTTATACATCTGTTTTAAAATGCAAATTCATATTTACAAATGTTAAACCTATTGTTCCCACCAACTACTTTTGTAGTAGACAGTTCCTTTTCACGTGTTTCAGGTAATCAGGTTTAGATCTTTACAAGGACAACTAAGGAGACCATAGTTAAGATAGAACAAGATGAAGAAACAAGCTAGGATGGATTAGAGACTCACATAATCCTGATTGTTTAATTGTCTTGTCTGAGTCTTATTTGGTAAACAATATTTTTGGGTCTGTAGTTGTCATTCTTTTGATAGATAGATAGAATGTCTGTAATTAAATAATTGTCTAAACTTTATGAAACTTAGTAATGCATTGTGGTTGTTCTTATTCAATACTTGTGCATGATTCAACCATCGATCGTCACCGCGCCGTGGATTCCGCACGCGGTGCAGGGGGTGTGACACAGGACCAGTACGTTCAATGATCTCTAACTGTCCAACGTATCGTGGTGCTAATTTTCCTTTCTTTCCGAAACGAACAACGCCTTTCCATGGGGATAACTCTAACATGACACGATCCCCCACTTGAAATTCCAATGGCTTGCGCCGTTTGTCGGCATAGCTCTTTTGTCTGCTTCTGGTTGCTTGTAACCTTTGTTGGATTTGAGCGATCTTATCGGTAGTTTCCTGAATAAGCTCTGGTCCAGTTATACAATTATCTCAAACTTCAGTCCTACAGATCGGTGACCGACATCTTCGACCATACAGAGCCTCGAATGGTGCGCATCCGATTCTACTATGGTAACTATTACTATAGGAGAATTCGATCAGTGGCAAATGAGAGTCCCAATTCCCACCGAAATCCAAAACATATGTTCTCAACATGTCCTCCAGGGTCTGTATCGTACGTTCGCATTGACCATCTGTCTGTGGATGGTAAGCTGTACTCAGACTTAAATGCGTCCCTAAAGATTTCTGCAATGATTGCCAAAACCTTGATGTGAACCTGCTGTCTCGATCTGAAATGATAGACAATGGTACCCCGTGACGTACCACTATCTCGTTGATGTACTGTCTTGCTAGTTTATCAATCGTGATGGTTTCACGCATTGGCAAGAAATGAGCAGATTTGGTTAATCGATCGATGACAACCCAAATTGTATCATGACCACTAGAAGTGCGGGGTTGCTTGGTAATGAAATCCATAGCTATTTGTTCCCACTTCCAGAGAGGGATTTCAGGCTGTTCCAGTAACCCTGACGGCTTCTGGTGTTCCACCTTTACTTTCGCACACGTAAGGCATCGGCCGACGTACTCGGCTATGTCTTTTTTCATTCCCGGCCACCAATAAAATCCCTGTAAATCTTGGTACATTTTATCGGCGTCTGGATGCACTGAGTACTTGGTTTTGTGCGACTCGTCAAAAATAAACTTTCTCAATTCATCTACCACAGGAATTCACATGTGATCCTGGTAGTAGATAACTCCATCTGGTTTCGTCTCAAATTGTCGTTCTACTCCACAATCCAGTTCTTTCTTCAGATTTCCTCGTTCTACTGATTCTTGTTGCGCCTGAATGATCTTGTAGCATAAACTCGTTTGCACAGTCATTCCCATTGCTCTTACACATAGGGGTTTGACTCGTTCCTTCCAGCTTAAAGCATCTGCTACAACATTTGCCTTACCAGGATGGTACTTGATCACACAGTCGTAATCATTCAGAAGTTCAATCCAACGACGCTGTCGCATGTTGAGTTCCTTCTGATAAAAAATGTGCTGTAACTTTTGTGATCAGTGAAGATGGTAGACTTAGTGCCATATAAGTAATGTTTCCAAATATTCAGTGCAAACACTGCTGCTCCCAATTCTAGATCATGAGTTGTGTAATTCTTCTCATGAATCTTCAATTGTATTGATGCGTACGCGATAACTTTGTCTCGCTGCATTAATACACAGCCAAGTCCCTGATGAGAAGCGTCACAATACACTACAAAGTCTTCTGTACCATCTGGGAGAGATAATGTTGGAGCATCACATAACTTCTGCTTCCATGTTTGGAAAACGTCTTCTTGTTTCTGCTCCCAAACAAACGGCTCGCTTTTCTGAGTTAACTTGGTGAGAGGCAAGGCTATCTTAGAAAAGTTTGAAATAAACCTTCTATAATAACCTGCTAGTCCAAGACAAGACCGTATCTCTGTCGGTGTCTTTGGAGTATCCCAGTTCTTTATTGCTTCGATCTTGGCCGGGTCCACATGTATCCCTTCACTGTTGACTACGTGACCCAAAAACTGAACTTCTCTTAGCCAAAATTCACACTTAGAGAATTTGGCATAGAGTTGCTCTTTCATTAACAGCTCCAATATCTTCCTGAGGTGTTGCTCATGTTCGTCTTTGCTCTTGGAATAAATTAATATGTCATCAATAAAGAAAATGACAAACTGATCCAGATACGGCTTGCACACTCGATTCATGAGGTCCATGAAAACCACAGGTGCATTTGTCAATCCGAAAGGCATCACCATAAACTCGTAATGCCCATACCTTGTTCGGAACGCCGTCTTTGGTATGTTTTCTTCTTGAACTCTGAATTGATGATATCCGGAGCGTAAATCAATCTTCGAGAAATACTGTGCTCCTTGTAGTGGGTCAAACAAATCATCAATCCTCGGCAATGGACACCGATTCTTGATGGTCAATTTGTTCAGCTTCCTATAGTCTATACACATCTGAAAGGATCCGTCCTTCTTTTTCACGAACAGAACCGGGCTCCCCAGGGTGAGTAGCTCGGTCGGATGAAACCTTTATCTAGTAACTCCTGTAGTTGGTTTGACAGTTCCTGCATCTCGGAAGGTGCTAACCTATAAGGAGATTTAGCAACAGGAGTTGCTCCACGAACTAAGTCAATACGGAACTCTACCGGTCATGCGGGTGGTAAACCTGGTAGATCGTCAGGAAATACTTCTGGATACTCTTTTACTACTAGCACGTCCTGAATCTTGATCATGCCTTTCTCTTTCTCCACCACATGAGCCAGGAAGGCTACACACTGCTTCTGTAAACACTTACGTGCCTTTATGCAAGATATGATTTTGACACGTCGTTTAGCTTTATCCCCTCGAACTTCCAATACATGATCGTTCGTCAATGGAATTTGAAGCAGCTTTTCCGAACAGATGACTTCCACTCTATTGAGAGATAGCCAATCCATACCGACAATGATGTCGAAACTACCCAACTCCATCGGTATCAAATCGTTGGTGAATGTCTGACCGTTAAGTGTTAATGGGCAATTTCTATATACTGTACTAACTGTGATCTGTTTTCCATTCGCTACTTCTATAATGTAAGGGGAATCTAAAAGTTCCTCAACCTGATTAAGTTGGCATGCAAAGTCGGTCGAGATAAAACTCTGATTCGCAGCAGTGTCAAACAGAATAGATGCATAAAAGTCATGTAAGAGAAATGTACAAGTGACCACGTTCGGGTCTTGACGAGCAGCTGGAGCTCCTATAGCAAAAGCTCTTCCACATGGTGCTTAGACTGCCGGGTGTACTTTCTTTAGGCAATTCTTTGAAAAGTGGGCAATTTCACCACAGTTATAGCATCCACCGTTGTTCTGGTTCTGGTTGTTGGTTGGAGGGAGAGCTAAAGCAGCATTGTTTACTGCCTGAGTAGGTGCCAACCTGCATTGTTGGACCCAATGGCCCTTCTTTCCTCACCCCGTGCAGTGCCTGCAAAGAGTATTAGCAGCATGATGGTACTGACATTTGGCACATAGAGGATGCGTGCCAGTGTATGGTTTCTTGTGAAGGTTCTATGGTGCAACTGCTACTTGGTTGAGAGGAGTGCCCATCGTGTAGTTCTTGATGACCTTCTGCTTCTTCTTGGGATGATGGTGGGGTTTCTTTGATGATTCCTCCTTGTGCTTGCCTCAGTCAACCTCCTTCTTTAGAGTTACAGAGGCTACCATCAAGTCAGTTAGTTTCCCTGACAGGCTAACAACTGACTCCAAGGTGACAAGGTTTGCTGAAATGACCAAACCCTGTATGCAGGCGGGGAGTCCAACTACATATCTGTCAATCCTTTTCTCTAGAGTTGATACCATGTCTGGCACCAATGCTACTAACTCGTGATAATGAGTAGTATAGCCCAAGTGATCTGCTCCTTTCATCACATGGTTTGACAGTTCAGTCTCCATGCTCTACAGCTCGTTCTTAGGACAGAATTCGTTTCTCAGTAAGGTCTTGAAATCTTCCCATGAGATCGACATAGCTTCTTCCCTTCCTCTAGCCTGAATTTGTGAATTCCACCAAGTTAAGGCCCGTTTGCTGAATGATCCTGCAGAATAACGAACTTTGTGATGCTCCGGACAACTGCAAAGGTCCAGAGTAGTCTCAATCTTTTCAATCCATTGGATTAAACCAATGGCTCCCTCATTAACGCTGAAACTAGGCGGCTTACATCCTACAAAGGACTTGAGGGAGTAATTAGCTGCATTACCAGTGTTACCAATGGCCTCTCCCGACGAATTCCCAGAGTTGTGGCTGTTGTTCCGGATACGATTGATCATATCCGGTGTCACCTCTTTCAGCTGGTTGGTCAGCTGACTGCTCAGTAGAGTTGCCAGTGCAACAGTAACAGGATCCAGATTTTGAGTTGCGTTCGGGTCGGTAGGTGGAGTGTGGGGGGGAGGAGGTGGTGGAGGAGGAGGTGGCGGTGGTGGTGGAGTCAACAGGGGAGGTGGTCTTCTCGGCAGCATTCTGATCACAACCAATTAGATATCAGTTAGTGCAATGATCGAATGTAGAAGACACAATGCAAGAAATTCCCTTAGTCCTGTATTCTCTACATAAAGGGTCCCTAGGTTATAGTCTAGGTCAAACCGTTTAAATAAATGACCTATATTTCTCTATAACCCGGGGTGCGATATCGGGAATGATAATCGTGATGATCAGATTGTTTACATTGCACATGATATATAATGAGAAAATGCTAAATAAAATAGAATTACAAAGTTAAATTAGATCACTTTTGTTCATAATTTAACAATGTAAATCTACAATCAACATCATAATGCTTCTATCTTGTATCTGCACAAGATATACAAAATAATATGTATAATGATGTTCAAAAATATGCACTTCCAAAATACTAGGTGTAACAGCCGAAAATTTAGTACATTTGATCGTGCTTGAAATCTACGTTGAGTTGACACACGAAATTATTACAGGAGGATAGTATCGAGAAATGGTGAACGTGGGCGAAAACCGTGCGCGAAACGGAGTTACGGATTGTCCGGAATCGCGAAACGAAGATAAAATCGAAAAGTGGACGAAAAGGGACTGGGGCGGTACGCCCCGAGCCACATGCTGAGCCTAGGCGATGCGCCCGGATCCCACCAAAATATCTGGATGCCACCTACCCCGCGCGGTATGCCCCGAATCACGAGTTGGTCTGGGGCGATGCGCCTGGATGGGATGGCGGTTGCAGATGAGGTTAAAACTTCGTCTTTTCACGCAGAACTTCAAAAAATTCGATTTTTCTTGTTCTGCTCGACTTTCAGACGCACACACACATATTTTCATCCTTCAAACTTCATCTTGAAGCATACTAAACCCCCGGATCGCTGTTCTACGCGCAAAATTCCGTCTGGCTAGGTAATGGTTCATTTTAACCTTCTAGGTTGATTATGATTGATTAAATCTTGCTTTTGAACGTAATGATATAGTTAGGGTTGTTGATTATTGCCTAGATAATGGCTAGGATTGATTATAAACGAAGAACTCGAACTGTTAACGGGTAAATCCTTGTTTTGGGTCGTTGTAATGCCCGGTTTGCATGGAATCATAACAATGGTTATAATGATTCAAACCATTTGATTATGACAACGTAGGTGATCAGTTTGGTTAATCCTTGACATGCAAGGTTAAATCCAAGTGTTTTAAACTAATCACAATCAGTAACATACTCACTGGAACGAGTATTTGATGTTTATGATAACATGCAGATTAGTATGTAAGATATGGTTGTTAAACCTATTCTAATACTACGTTGTGGTATTTCCTGACGTCTGGGTAATCAATAACAAGGATTGATCATTTCTAAGCCATTAATTTGTCTAGGAAAATGTTTCAGCATCATAATCAACAACATTAACTATTTGATTAATCCAAGATTATTCTGACTAATCAAGTGGGTCATCAACCTATTATTAGGAACCTGAATCAGAATAGGTTCCTACATTATCATACCTTGGATGATATGACTGATGTGAGGACTGGTGTGAAATACGAGGAATGTTGGTATGATTGAAAGAAAGTAAATAGGTATTATGTAAATGAGAGTAATGTAAAGTATGAATGTCAAGCATGGGTATGAGTGGGTAGGATAAATCAAGTACGTAAGAACGTTATTTAATCTAACCACTAGCCCTATTGGTTTATATAAGGATACTTGAATGATATGTTAAAACAATAATGTCATACAGGTTATTAGCAATTCCTAACGCCGAGGCTAATTGGGAATTTATTGTAAGTCGAGATTTGAATTAAGGTGAGTTCTTATAGCCCTGTTTTAAATGTTTAATCATTTTGGGCTGATATGCATGTTATAAAGTTATTTTATGAAAATGATTGTTTTACCTGACTATGGTCGGATAAAAGAATATGTATGTTATAAAGTTATGGTATGAAAGTGATTTTAACCTGATTATGATCAGGTAAAGAAGGTTTTTAGGAAAAGTATGTTTTCAGATAAAGAATGTTTATGTAAAGAATGTTTGGAAATGAATAATGTTTGAAGTCTCGACTGCGATTGAGAAGTAAATGACTTAAATAATATCAGCTGAGATGTAAAGAATGTTTTAAGACTCAACTACGGTTGAGAAGTTAATGATTTTAAGAGTCTCAGCTGAGATGTAAAGAAAGTTTGAAGTCTCAAATGTGGTTGAGCAGAAAATGATTATTTTTGAAAGACATCGACTGAGGTCGAGAAGGAAATGGGGTTTTGAAATCCCAGCTGCGGTCGGGCAAAACCTGAGCACTGCGGTGCGAATCTGTTATGATTATGATGGTTTAAGTGTTTTAAGCCATGTTATGTATGATTGATGTATGTTAAGAAGTCTTGTACCGGTATGAGCCGTCAATTCCGGTTGATGGTTTAAGAAGTCCTGTGAAAGAACAGGCATGTCGACTATGTGTCGCCAGTTGAGGAAGTATTATACATGTATGAGCCTGTCAACTTCGGGTTGGCAGTTGAGGTGTCTTGTATTTATACAAGCCTGTCGACTTCGGGTCGTCAGTTGAGGTGTCTTGTGCTGCACAAGCCTGTTGACTTCGGGTCAACAGTTGAGGCTAAGTTTCCTGTACAGGGAGATTGATTATATGAATATGTGTATGAAATGCATTTATGTTTGATGCCATGTATGTTATGTTATATAAAGATATGAATGAGTAAAGATTTTTATAAAAAGTTAACTTAGAACTCACCAGCGAAAGCTGACATGATTTAGCATGCATGTCAGGTTATGATAAGGATATGATGGCTCGTGGCAAGACATGAGGACTACCTATTCAAGAGCTGGCATTCCTGTTAAGATTAAATGTTACGTAATGATTTCCGCTGCTAAAGTATACGACCATTGTACGGTTTAAGAGCTATGCTTTTGATGTTTAACCAACCGAGGGACTCCTGGGAACGGGGCCTCTCAAGTTGGTATCAGAGCCATAGTTTGAGAGATTCGGGCATAACCTGATGCCTGAACTTAAACTGAGAATGGGATCAAAGCTAAGGATGCCAGTAAAAGGTAGTTCAATGCCACGAGCGTCTTGCTAAAGTAAAGAATATATGTTATGATATAGTTGAAATAGATTTAATGTATATGTGCCTGAAAGTTAATGTGAAATAGTTAAAGTGAAATGCATGTATATGTGCCTATATGTGTTAAGATGTATGTATATGTTGGATTGTTTAGACTATTGTTAATAATATTGTTTATTAGGAAATGAACTAAACGTGTGATGGAAGAAACCCTAGACACACGAGTACAGATAAATAGTGACCGCAATTAGCTACTACGGTTACGGATTTATCTATATGACTAATGCTTGGGTTTCATCTGTCATATGACTTGGATACCATAGGAAAGATTTAATGACTGAACGAATTATAACTATTCGATGCCAATAAAGGTAAAGAACAACATGTGAGTAGAGAGATTGAAAGGGTTATAGAAACAACTGGGAATGCTCGTTTCGTTAGATGGATACTGGTTAAGGTCTTACCTTATTGGTTAGACAAAGATTCATGGATTAATGGGTATAAAGTATAAATGGGAATAATAGAAACACGGTTGGAAAAGTAAATGATTAATGACATTCCGGACACTATTATTAATGATTTACTATACAACTGAGTTTGTATTATTGTCTATCATACGAATACCTTATATATCCTAAATTGCATTATGGTCATGTTGACTTCATTGTTGAAGTTATTGGGAAGCTATCGGTGAAGGACCTACACTAAAAGGTCGATAAGGAAGTAAATGATTAGAACATGGAAACAGAGTTCAATGAATGGTAGAAATGTAGTTTAATTTGAAGACGATGACGGTCAGAGAAGTAAAGCAGGCATGGGAAGTGATGAGGAAAACAATGGTGGATGCAATGCATTGTGTAACCATTCGGGCAACGATAACATGATAATGATATGAATGTATGTATATCAATATGGATGGAAGAAATCAATTATGGATGAAAAGAATTAGTACGGGTGACTGAGTTTATGTGTGAAGGATTCAATGGATTTGTGAATGATGGAACTAATTTACGAATGGAGGAAATGGCTTATAAACGAACAAGGAACTTCATTTATGGATAAATTATTCATCACTTGTGAATGAATAATAATATAAAGTAAGGATAGGTACATTCGATTGAGGTAATGTAAGTTCAAATTTGACCTAGAGATTTGATGAGATTATTCTCTATGTCATGAATGATAATGATTTGTTAGTATCCTAAATCCTGACAAAGTCTCACTAGGTTGAGGAGTACATGTTGACATTAGGAATTAAGAATTGTACCTATGTTTACTAAACGTGGAAGTGAGATATTAAAGCCGACTACACGAACATAGGTGATAATGGTGTGATTAGGGATTGATAAGAAAAAAAAAATGATGGTAAATGAATGCATACCTGGCATTAGGTATAAGTAAATGCAATGTCTAGAGTTAGTTTTGTGTCAACTGTGAATGAAAAGAAAAGTTAAACTATCAAGATAATTTATAGGTTATGAAAGGTTGAAATGACACGACTTGCTTTTGATAAGGAGTGATGTGAAGACCAATCGAACCTAGAACTGTTATGCTAAGGATGTTAGAGAATATTTTAATAACTCTAACGGGAAGCTATTTATGCTAAAAGAGGATACATAAGTGTTGCAACATTGTTATCGTTTAATGAACTATATTGTCTTCACAAGATAATAGATGTTGAACATGTATAGAACACGTATAGAGTTTAAAGTATAGATTGTAAAATGTGGGTTTGATACGATTACATGTGTTAAGGGAGTCTTGCATCTGTTGCAAGAAACTACTTAAGGAATTTTGTATTAGTACAAGCATAATGATAAAGGATAACTGCCACTTTCCTATGTATAAGAAAATTCAGGGTATTGTTATGGGATAGTGTGCATACGTATGTTATCAAAGGAAAGTTTTATGAGAAGATTTTCATGCATAAAGTGGATCAAATGATGAAGTCCTCTTAATGAGGCAAATGATGAGGTAAATGATGAAGCCTTTTTATTGAGAGAAACAAGAAATCCTCATTATAAGGCGACTAATGAAATACTGTAACAACACCAAGACTTGGTTTTGGTCTGTTTATGCAATGAAAAAGTTGGTTGGCTTTATGTATTGACAATCTTATGTGTTAAGATATGTAAGTAAGGTATGTTAAGAAAATTTATTAATGACCAACTTCCAACAAGTGCTCTATAAATGGTTTAATGCCAAGAGAGATAACTGGTTGTAAGGACTAAATGGAAGAAGATATGAACCATATTCTATCGTTAACATGTAAATGATACAAGAAGCACAAGAGTACAGTAAAAGGGGAAAAATAATAGCATATGCTTCAAGATAGTTAAAAGTGTGGAAGAACATGAATCGGTGTTAAGACCCGATTTGATAGAGTGTAGGTTCCACGAAATAGGGGCAACAGGTCAATGATTTTAGATAGAGAACATAGGTTACGTTACTCTATTCATCCTGGTGCAACAAAAACGTATCAAGATCTCCGAAAGTTTTACTGGTGGCTAGGTATGAAGTTAAATGTAATGTAGTACGTAAACAAATGGTTGACATAAGCGCAAGTGAAAGTGGAACATCAGAAACCCTATAGTTATGTGCAACCTTCAGAAGTCCCAGAAGGGAAGTGGGAATACATCACCATGGGTTTAATTATCAAGGTAAGATGTCACGATACTATTTCAGTGGTTGCAGATCGATTAATGAAGAGTGCTCATTTCTTGTCTATGCGTGAGATTTATATGTTAGATAAGTTGTTTGAATTAATTGTGAAAGAAAAAGTTACAAGATATAGAGTTCCAGTTTAATTGCGTTAAATTATGATATGCGATTTGTTTCATGATTTTGAAAACAGTTTCATGAATCAATGGGCACAAGACTCAATATTAGCACTGCGTATCATCCTCAGACCGACGGACAGTCTGAAAGGACTATCCAAACTTTAGAGGACATGCTCAGAGCCTGTATTATTGATTTTGGTGGTAGTTGGGCTGATCACTTACCACTAGTGGAATTCTCGCACAACAACAGCTACCATGCTAGTATTGGGATGCCACCATACGAGGCGTTGTACGGAAGACGTTGTAGAACACCTGTGTGTTGGGGAGGAGTAGGACAGAAAGAAGTGGGAAGCAAAGCTGTAGTAATTAATTTGACTGAAAAGTTTCAGCTAGTTAAAGTACGAATGAAAGCTGCACAGGATTGACAAAAGTCCTATGCTAACAAAAGGCGAAGATCAATAGAGTCGAGGTAGGCGAGCATGTATTGTTTAAGGTTTCACTATGAAGAGGAATTATTAGATTCAGAAAAAAGAGGAAAACGAAGTTTGAGTTTAGTGGACCTTTTTGAATAACGGTACGAGTCGATAGGATAGCTTATCGATTAAATCCTCGAGATAAGTTGAGTGAAATTCACCGACATTTTACGTTTCACATTTAAGAAAATGTCTTGCAGATGAGGTAGGATATGAGCCATTATAAATATTGAAGTTGAGGAAATGTTAAATTACATAGAAGAACCTGTGGCAATTGTTGACATAAAAGAAAAACAATTGCATAGCAAGCCGATTAGACAAATTAAGGTTCAATGGAAATACCGAGAAGGATCTGAGGCTATGTGGGAGACTGAAGACTAGATGAAACGACTCTACCCTCATTGTTTGAGACGTAACAGGTTTCGAGGACGAAACCTATTGTAAGGAGGGTAGATTTGTAACAGCCGAAATGGTGAACGTGGTAGAAAACCGTGCGCGAAACGGAGTTACGGATTGTCCTGAATCGCGAAACGAAGATAAAATCGAAAAGTGGACGAAAAGGGACTGGGGCGGTACGCCCCGAGCCACATGTCGAGCCTTGGCAATGCCCCCGGATCCCACCAAAATATCTGGATGCCACCCACCCCGCGCGGTACGCCCCGAACCACGAGTTGGTCTGGGGCGATGCGCCTGGATGGGATGGCGGCTGCACATGAGGTTAAAACTTCGTTTTTTCACGCAGAACTTCAAAAAATTCGATTTTTCTTGTTCAGCTCGACTTTCAGACACACACACACATATTTTCAGCCTTCAAACTTCATCTTGAAGCATACTAAACCCCCGGATCACATCAAGGAAGGTTTCTGCAAGTCCTGATCGCTGTTCTACGCGCAGAATTTCGTCTGGCTAGGTAATGGTTCATTTTAACCTTCTAGGTTGATTATGATTGATAAATCTTGCTTTTGAACATAATGATAAAGTTAGGGTTGTTGATTATTGCCTAGATAATGGCTAGGATTGATTATAAACGAAGAACTCGAACTGTTAACGAGTAAATCCTTGTTTTGGGCCGTTGTAATGCCCGGTTTGCATGGAATCATAACAATGGTTACAATGATTCAAACCATTTGATTATGACAACGTAGGTGATCAGTTTGGTTAATCCTTGACATTCAAGGTTAAATCCAAGTGTTTTAAACTAATCACAATCAGTAACATACTCACTGGAACGAGTATTTGATGTTTATGATAACATGCAGATTAGTATGTTAAATATGGTTGTTAAACCTATTCTAATACTACGTTGTGGTATTTCCTGACATCTGGGTAATCAATAACAAGGATTGATCATTTCTAAGCCATTAATTTGTCTAGGAAAATGTTTTAGCATCATAATCAACAACATTAACTATTTGATTATTCCAAGATTATTCTGACTAATCAAGTGGGTCATCAACCTATTATTAGGAACCTGAATCAGTATAGGTTCCTACATTATCATACCTTGGATGATATGACTGATGTGAGGATTGGTGTGAAATACCAGGAATGTTGGTATGATTGAAAGAAAGTAAATAGGTATTATGTAAATGAGAGTAATGTAAAGTATGAATGTCAAGCATGGGTATGGGTGGTTAGGATAAATCAAGTACGTAAGAACGTTATCTAATCTAACCACTAGCCCTATTGGTTTATATAAGGATACTTGAATGATATGTTAAAACAATAATGTTATGCAGGTTATTAGCAATTCCTAAAGCCGAGGCTAATTGGGAATTTATTGTAAGTCGAGCTTTGAATTAAGGTGAGTTCTTATAGCCCTGTTTTAAATGTTTTATCATTTTGGGCTGATATGCATGTTATAAAGTTATTTTATGAAAATGATTGTTTTACCTGACTATGGTCGGATAAAAGAATATGTATGTTATAAAGTTATGGTATGAAAGTGATTTTAACCTGATTATGATCAGGTAAAGAAGGTTTTTAGGTAAAGTATGTTTTCAGATAAAGAATGTTTATGTAAAGAATGTTTGGAAATGAATAATGTTTTGAAGTCTCAACTGTGGTTGAGCAGAAAATGATTATTTTTGAAAGACATCGACTGAGGTCGAGAAGGAAATGGGGTTTTGAAAGTCCAGCTGCGGTTGGGCAAAACCTGAGCACTGCGGTGCGAATCTGTTATGATTATGATGGTTTAAGTATTTTAAGCCATGTTATGTATGATTGATGTGTGTTAAGAAGTCTTGTACCGGTATGAGCCGTCAATTTCGGTTGATGGTTTAAGAAGTCCTGTGAAAGAACAGGCCTGTCGAATATGTGTCGCCAGTTGAGGAAGTCTTATACATGTATGTGCCTGTCAACTTCGGGTTGGCAGTTAAGGTGTCTTGTATTTATACAAGCCTGTCGACTTTGGGAGATTCATAAAGGTGTCTTGTGCTGCACAAGCCTGTTGACTTCGTGTCAATAGTTGAGGCTAAGTTTCCTGTACAGGGAGATTGATGATATGAATATGTGTATGAAATGCATTTATGTTTGATGCCATGTATGTTATGTTATATAAAGATATGAATGAGCAAAGAGTTTTATAAAAAGTTAACTTAGAACTCACCAACGAAAGCTGACTTGATTTAGCATGCATGTCAGGTTATGATAAGGATATGATGGCTCGTGGCAAGACATGAGGACTACCTATTCAAGAGCTGGCATTCCTGTTAAGATTAAATGTTACGTAATGATTTCCGCTGCTAAAGTATACGACCATTGTACGGTTTAAGAGCTATGCTTTTGATGTTTAACCAACTGAGGGACTCCTGGGAACGGGGCCTCTCACTAGGTCCTCTAGCTACCGTCCTAGTCCAAAAGCATAAACTTTTTAGCTAGACCTGTTTCGTCACCTGAGAAGTCATACAAAAAGATCAAGTTAACACATGGTTGGTGAGTTCATATAGTTTTATTTGAAAATGAATTTGAATAAACCTGTCTGAATGACAACCTTAACCTCACCATTAACCACCTATACCATCTAATTCAGTATGCTTATATATACGGCATATGTATGGTCAAGCTTACCGCCAGCCCAGCCACCAGCCCACCACATACCAAATCACATGATATATTGTTACTGGTGATAATTAAGCGTTTCATCCCATACCTTTGATTCACAACGTTTGAATAACCTGAAAATTTGTTAACACTGATCACCCGAAATGACAACCTTAAACTCGTTAACAACCACCTATGCTATCCAATCAAGTGTACTTATATATAGGGCATATGTAGGTTCAAGCTTACCGCCAGCCCAGCGACCAGCCCACCATATACCGAACTGCATAACATATTGTTGTTAATGATAATTAAGCGTTTCATTTCACACCATTGACACCATAGTTTTTGAGTTCCACAAAATGAAATTCTATTGATTTCCTGAGTTCATCACGCATTCATGATCAACCATGATATTTGTAGCAACATAGTATTAAATGCTTAAATAAATGAATAAGTAAACATTTAATACAATCTAAGACATAATGATTGGGCCTTGGTGAAACTCAATCATTGTTCTTAGTTTATTGGTGCTGTCCAGTCTGTATCATCTCACACGTGGCCCATATCAAACTTGACCCAAAGGAGTCTACTTGTAAGTGTCGGGTCTATATGATGTGCCCATATCAGCATGACTTTTTGGGTCTACTGTATATGTTGGGACTTTAGGATATCCTTTGATCATTGTTCACCTCTGTTCTCTTGTAGTTTGTTTAATTGTTTGACTTGTGCCCATGTTAGCATGACTATAAAAGTCTACTATATGTGTCGGGACTTTCAGCGTGTTACACGTGGTCTTGATCGGCATACAACTGACAGTCACCTAGAATTATTCTTTTTTGAGTTCATTAGTTCTTTGAAACACACACTGAAACGAGTTCTTTGATTTTGATCTTTAGTTTCCTTGAACACAACACTGACATTAGTTATTTGAATTAGATCTTTAGTTTCCTTGAGCACAACACTGAAATTAGTTCTTTGAATTAGATATTTAGTTTCTTTGCAACACGTCTTTGAAAATAGTTCTTTGTTTTGAAACCATTGTCTTACTTATAGAGAGTAGTTAATTCATTTTCGTAAACCTGTAAATAGTTTACCTAAACAGAATATAAGATAACAATTTCGCATGTAAAACATACGTGAAGTAAAAGCATTTATGTAAAATATATTTCAAGAAAATAGTTTATGCATGCTTCTCAGCCCCGCGTTTTGTAAAACAAAATGTTTAGAAAAGGGGCAATGAACTCACTTATTTTGCTATGTAATGAATCACAAAGATATGCGCCCTCGGTAATTGTAGCTTAAGTATCTTTAGTACCTGGGTTTATTTATTATGAATTGAATACGATAAGCATTGAGAGATAACGTATATAGGGTTTAGGTCTCGGTGTGCAACTATGTGTCTTAACATTACTAATGTGTTTCTAAGTCTCTCTAGCTAGTCTATACTAATTATCCCTTTATCCCGTAGGTTTTCACAACTAACCTTAATTATGTAAGGTCTAATTTATCACATTCATAGCCTTTTAAGTAAAACATCTTTAATAAAACTCATTTTAAGTTGAAATCTTTAAGTTAGAAATTATTTGATTTATTTTAAAATCATTTTAAATAAAGTAATTTATAAGCCATTTTGTTTAATTAAAACATAAGTTATTCTATGAATCATAAGTTATTTTATTATAGAAATTAAAATTAACATGTTAGACTTTGGTTAATCTTATTTGATTAACTCTAAGCCCTTTGCTAGATCTTTGTTTCCCATGGTTCTTTGATTGCTCTTGTGTATAACTTAGCTTAGAAAGTTCAATTGAACTATCTAACTTAGTTATATGTTTGTATAGAATTACTAAGTATTGGGTGTTTTAACAATGTATTCAACACCTATACTTAACTTGTTTCTTAATTCTTGACAAATCCTCAACTTGTTTTCCTTTTGTTCTTTGATAAAACTTAACACTTGTCTCAATACATATGTTTGCAAGTTCATAAAGGTTTTAATGTTGTAAAACTTGTGATTCCTAGACACCAAGTTGTTAGACATACTTATAACCACCATGGTGTGTATTGTCACTAACATGGTTAAGGAAACATGGTTAAGGAAACTTGTATTTGAAACCTTTAATATCGAGGAATCATTAAATAGCTTGTGCACTCAAAACCCTACTGATTTCCCATGCACATAAACTGTGTAAGCATGAGATTTGTCATGCAAAGGAAGGTTGACAAAAGGATTTCCTTCTGTTGTCACCCCTCCCTTCGAATACAGCTGTTCATATGCCTGAGGATCATGCAGATAGCTGACATGCGAATGGTGTTGTCAGACCGGCTGAAGGTGGCCATGCGAAGTGTCACACTACCTGCGCCGCGTGCGGAATCCACGGCGAGGTGACGATCAATGGTTGAATCATGCACAAGTATTGAATAAGAACAACCACAATGCATTACTAGATTTCATAAAGATTAGACCATTGTTTAGTTACAGACAATCTATCTATCTTCCCAAACGAATGACAACTACCGACCCAAAAATAATGTTTACAAAATAAGACTTAAACAAGACAATTAAACAATTAGGATTTAAGTGTGTTTCTAAATCCATCCTAGCTTGTTTCTTAATCTTGTTCTATCTTACAACGGTCTCCTTAGTTGTCCTTGAAAGTATACTAAACCTGATTACCTGAAACACGTGAAAACTAAATGTCAACTACAAAAGTAGTTGGTGAGAACAATAGGTTTAACATTTGTAAATATGAATCTGCAATATAAGGCATATGTATAAAACTGTAATTGAAAATGCATGGATGGTTGCAACCCAAACTAACATCAAGTATGTATAATGTGTCCAAACAGTCATCAGACTGTTTGCTAGAAAACCAACATATAATCAAATCCCAAACTACGTTTGGAGTCAGAAAATTAGTCAGTAAACGCATCAACACGAGCTGTACTAACGAGTTTACCCAGAAGACAACTCCGTGTTGACGTAACCCGGTGAATATGACGTATGCTGGTAAAATACATTAGCAGCAATTCCATATTACCGTAATGGAACCAATTCTACAATTAGCTCTTAAAACAAATTTAAAAGCTAAATTCTAGCTTTGGTGTAACCAAATGTGTCCGCTTTCCCTTGTTGTGATCACCCACTACTAACACTATGAGATGTGTAACTTAATGTGTGTATAAGTTTGTTCACAACGATGAACACCATGCTTTTGAATACTTTGATTTGAAACCTTTGATTGAATTCCTTATTTGATTTCCCATGTTTTGAAAACCTTGCTTGATTAACATGATTTGAATTCCTTTGATTGAATACCACTATGAAAACCATTGGTTGAAAACCTTGTATTGAAACCCTTGATTCAATACCAAAGATAGTGTCCTTGTGTAATAACAATGTTTATAACATATTATTTTATCGAAAGCACAAGTTTATAGTAAAAGAGTTTATAAATCTCATTATTTAAAAGTGTTTAGCATTTATAAAAGCATTAGTGTAAAGCTAATATAAAACAGTTTAAAGAACCTTTATAAAACCTCTTTAGTAGAAAAAGTTTAACAGTTGATAAAATCCTTTAAGACTATTGATAAATCCTTTAGAACAGTTGATGAATCTGTTGAATTTGTACAATGAACCTGTAATGTTTGTAAAGTAACATAAATCCTGTATAATGAAATATGTTTGTAATAAGAGTATTTGATCACGTGTTCCACCCCAAAACAGTTGTAAAACGGTAAAAGAGGGGCTAATGTTCTCACCTGACTGCAGTAGACTCTGAACTAGATCAAGTAGTAAGTAGCAAACACAAGACTTCTAACTGGTTCCTATATCATAGTAATCATACGTATAATATAAGATTTCATTAATATTGTTTTAGGCTTTGATTGATTGATCGACTTATCTTAACCGGTTGACTTTTGTTACATGTTAATGATTACCTCTTGAATAACTTGTTTTCATGTTTAAGAATATTGTGTGAATTTGAATATCATGATTGAGTCCCTTGATTGATAATTAATTCATAAAAAGAATGTGTCATGTTCTTTTATGCACAAACTTGTTATGCATAAAATAACATGTGTTTGTGAATTTGATAAACCCTTGGTCAACATGTAGTTTAAAGAGAGGTTACAATGTTTAAAGCATTTGTGTTTATGACTTGATCTCATAATTAAGTTAAGTTATAACTTAAACCGAACAAGATAAATTCCTAATTACTTTAAGTTGTATTAGGTTTTGATCCCGATTAACAATCCCCTTAGTCCAAGTGAGCCGTATGAGTTGTGTGACAAAGTCATAGTTATTGGCCCAATAGGGCCAAAATTGGGCCGAGACATAATCACATGATCCGAATGATTGGCCCAAATGGTTGTGGACTAGGCCTAAGTCGAATCGTACATGGGCCGGACAAAAGGGAACTAAATCGAGGCCTTGGGCCAATCAATTGGGCCGAATAAAAGTGAATTGGGCCAAGGCAATTGAGAGAGTTGCATGTTGTAGCTCGGCTGAACAAAGATGGCAGTGAACCCTTCAGGTCCGATTGAGCTAGGTTCGCCGGGGTTGGGTTCGTGAGCAGGGTTCGGTGGTTCCATGAAGGTTCGACTAAGGCTCATTTCTGTGTTGGTTCGCAAGAGGGTTCGGTTAACATGGATAGGTTCGTCCAAGTGGGTTCGGCTAACATGGATAGGTTCGTTTGTGAGCTCAGGGTTCGTATGATGGCAATGGTTCGGCTGCCACAAGATGGTTCGCCTGCATGGGATGGTTCGTCACCATGCAAAGGTTCGGCTAATGATCAGCGAACCATACAGGTTCGTTCTTAGCAAAATGGTTCGGCCATCACACCGATGGTTCGCCAAAGGGGCAGGGTTCGTGACTATTGATGATGGTTCGCCCATGCATTAGGTTCGGCCAACCTTCTTCCCCAACCGAAAGGTTCGCCCGGTTCCTGGATCTCACAAACCTGTATGCGTGTGTCTCCATCATCACTTCAAACCCCTGACCTGATCATTTCTAGGCTGTTGCTACATGTATGTGAGTTCTCGTGTAGGTTAGGGTTCGACTAATATGGCTTAGAACCGGCTAAGGCTCAAGTTCGAACATCATGATCCGCCAAGCATTTCTTAAGATTAGATACATGAAACGTATCGTGAACATTGCTTAGCTCCACTGGAAGTTTGAGTTTGTAGGCTACGGGACCAATCCTTTCCAGGATCTCAAAAGGTCCAACGTACCTTGGTGCAAGTTTCCCTTTCTTCCCGAATGGAACAACGCCTTTCTAGGGAGAAACTTTGAGTAAGACTCGGTCACCAACTTGAAACTCAAGTGGTTTCCGACGTCGATCGACATAGCTCTTTTGCCGATCCCTTGCGGCCTTAAGCCTTGATTGAATGATTGTGATCTTGTCTGTTGTTTCCTGAATGAGTTCAGGTCCTACGACCTGTGAGTCACCAACCTCGGTCCAGCAGACCGGCGATCGACACTTCCTACCATATAAAGCTTCGAATGGTGCACATTGAATGCTTGTATGATAGCTATTGTTGTACGAAAACTCGATGAGTTGAAGATGAGTGTCCCGACTCCCACCGAAGTCAATCACACAAGAAAGAAGTATGTCCTCGAGTGTTTGGATAGTCCTTTCGCTTTGGGGATGATACGTGTAACATCAGTGCCGGAACCGTACCGGAACAGTGATCTTAAACAGTAACATGAACAGTAAACAGGTACGAACTACATACATTTCAGTGCATTTCATATTCATAATCAATTGTCAATATCATTTTGTGTTACCAAACAACAAGTTCAGAAACATTTAACAGAAACAAAGTTCAGAATTTTGGTTCTTGAGTCAGATAATTATCTGACAACACTGAACCATCATGTGATTATTTGTTAGGATTTATTATGTATAAACGTATGTGAGGCTTTATAGAACAAAACAAAACGGATGTTGTTATGTGAATGCTAAATTGACGGATTATTCGTATGGGTGACGATCTATACGAATATATCTGAAGGTTTAACGTTCTGAATAATATCCAATAATTAGAAAACAATATTGAAAAGTATAGTTGTTGTCGTGTTCGTACGGGTGACGATTCGAACGAATACGCGCGACGACCGTACGATTCAATTTAAACAGTTAATTAAATATTTTTGAAAATTTTAAAATAAAGAAAAGATATTAGTTAATTTATTAGGAATCACAACTTAAAATAAATTTTATAAATTCTATTCTTAACTGTGTCGTTTCGTGATAAAAACGCGAGAAAACAACATTTTACGCGAAACCGATCGAGACCGAACATCGAGTATCGGTGATACATTAAATGAGAACATTTAATGCATCACCAACCATCACCAACTCACTTTCTTGACCCAAATTCGTCACCCTCTCTCCCTAGCTCTCTCTCACTAGAAATTCAACATTCTCTCTAAGATTTAGAGCTCATTTCTTATTGGATTCAAGCCTAGTTGGTGCCAAAACGACCACCATCATCTATAGATCACGGAAGTACAAGAGATTCAAGCTTTTATCCATCGATTTTGAGGTAAATATCAAGTTTACATTCGGTTTTAGGTTGTATCACGAACCCTTTGGATTATTGTTGTCTTAATCACATTATCACTTAGAAACACTTAGATAAACACTTATGAATGATTAGGAAGTTGTAGGAACTGATTTGTAATAGATTGGGGCTGAAAAATGAAGAATGAATACAGGCTCGTGAACCAGATACGATCAGGCGAACCTGTTGCAGTTCGCCGAACCTCACTCTGGTCAGCCGAACCCTGAACCGAACCTTTGGGTCTGCAACGAACCCTGTTGAGTCTGAGCCGAACCTGTGCCACCATCCTGCATCGAACCTGTTACCACCTGCAACGAACCTGTCTGGCCGAACCTTAGGTCATGCGAACCTGTGTCAGACGAACCTAAGTGAGACGAACCCTCAATCAACGAACCTTTGACCACGAACCCTCTAAGCTGACGAACCTTAGTCGAGCGAACCCTAAAGGTTCGCCGAACCTATGCTCATATTTCAATAGGTTCGCTGCCCAAGGATGATCAAAACCCAAAGTGTTAGCTAATCAAGGAAATTAAGTACCTAGGGCTGTTGAACTTAGTTGTAAGAACAAGGAAATGAATATACAAGTACTCAAAGTTTAGAACGAACTAAGAAACATGCATTAGTGAGTGCTAGAACTTAAGGTGCTAGTGTTAATTTCAACATTTGCATCTAACACTTAGCAAATTTCATATGGCTGTATAATTAAATTGGATTGTTCAATTGAAACATTCTAAGCTAAGTTATACACATGGATGAAAAAAATTTAAAAGTAAGTTATTATAGTTAAACATGGGATGTGGGGTTGTACATGGGTATCTAACACTCTGCCCAAATTTTGTAAAAAAATTTAAAAGTAAGTTATTATAGTTAAACATGGGATGTGGGGTTGTACATGGGTATCTAAGTTAGACTAGGAAACAAAATCTTAGAATCACACTAGTAATTAGGACACTTAGATACACACACCGAGACCAAACCTTAGACGCGACAGTTAGTACGTATACTTATAGTATTCGAACTCTTTTAAAACAACTCAGGAACTGAAGACACTTAGTCTACAAACAAGAGCGCGCATTTTGTGGTAGAACATTGCATAGCAACACAGGTGAGTTCATAGCCCCTTTTCTAACATTTTTGTTTTAAAACGCGGGGCTGAGAAGCATGCGTAAACTGTTTATTTAAATTGTTTACTTAAATGCTTTTACTTGTATATGTTTTACATGTATAACTGTTATTCTAGACTCCTGTCTAGGTGAACTGTTGCAAATCAAAGAACTATTTTCAAAGAACTATTTTCAAAGAACTAAAGATCTAAATCAAAGAACTATTTTCAAAGAACTAAAGATCTAAATCAAAGAACTATTTTCAAAGGTATATTCCAAGAAACTAATGATCTATTTTCAAAGAACTATTTCAAGGGTGTGTTGTCAAAGAACTAACGATCTATTTTCAAAGAACTATTTCAAGGGTGTGTTGTCAAAGAACTAACGATCTATTTTAAAGAACTAAGTACACAGAACTTTTTCAAGGGTCTAACTGGGAAATATCAAAGATAGCATGTGCCAATCTGAGTTTGAAAGATGTCCTAGCTAGACTGATCGAATATGAGACGCATGTTTGATGATATTTACAGTATTCCCTAACTGTTTTGAGGAACATCTGGGAAATGCTCAAAGATAACATGTGCCAAAGAACTAAAGAACTATACGAACTATGGACGGTCTAAAGAACTATAAAAGCCTATATATCAAAACATGTCTTAGCTAGACTGATTGATTATAGGTCACATGTTTGATGAGGTTTACAGATCTCCTTTACTACTAAGTACCTGATTGCTAGACTAGTCTACTCGAGTTGACCAAGGCCCAATCATTAGGACTTAGATTTTATTAAATGTTTATTTATTTATTTATTTAATTAAGCATTTATGTAACTGTTTCTACAATTGTTGTGGTTGATCATAATTGTGTGATGAACTTAAGGAATCAATAGAGATTTCAAATTGTTGTATTTACAGGAACAAAGAACTGAAGAACAAATGAGTTAATGGTAGGGGTAAAATGCTAAATTATCATTAACAACAATGTCCTATGTGGATTAGTATGTGGTGGGACGACGTCTGGGCGGGTTTGTAGGCTCGACTCAGGGGTATGCCCTATATATAAGCATACCGATCTGGATGATACATGTGATGTTAATGAGATTAAGGTTGTTACCCGAGGGTTTAACAAAGGTTTTGAGTGTACATTTGAACTATTGAGAATGGAAGTGTGTGTTAGGTAAAAATGCTTAATTATCATTAACAACAGTGTCATATGCGTATTAGTATGTGGTGGGACGGCGTCTGGGCGACTTTGTAGGCTCGACTCAGGGGTATGCCCTATATATAAGCATACCGATGTGGATATTACATGTGATGTTAATGAGGTTAGGGTCTTTACCGAAAGAGGTTTTCAAATCATTTTCAATTACTAAACTATATGAACTCACCAACCATGTGTTGACTTTATTTTGCATGACTTCTCAGGTGACGAACAGGTTAACTAAGAAGCTTACGCCTTTGGACTAGGAATTCAGATAGAATACTTAGTATTTTTGGACCTGCATATTCTTGGGAACATCATTATACAATTATTTTGTATATCTTGTGCAGTTACAAGATAGAAATCTTATGATGTTTATGATAGATTTACATTGTTAAATTATAAACGATACGGATGTAATTTAACTTTGTAATTCTATTCTATTTAGCATTTCTCATTTATATCATGTGCAATGTAAACAATCTGATCACTTTGATTATCACTCACGATATCGCGCCCCGGGAACCTTCCGCCCGACAGGAACTCCGATCCATCCCCGCCGGCTCGGGGTGTGACAGATTGGTATCTGAGCCATGGTTATAGAGAAATATAGGTCGCTTATTTAAACGTTTTGGCCAAGACTATAACCTAGGGACCCTACATGTAGAGAAAACAGGACTTAGGAACTATTTGCATATTGTCTTCTGTATTCGATCATTGAACTAACCGATAACTTTATTGGTTATGATCAGAATGCCACCGAGAAGACATCCTCCCTTGTTACCTCCACCACCGCAAGACTTAGGACCACATTCATCTACTCCTTCACCACCTGATTCACCACCGCCACCTCCTCCTCCATTTGTTCCTCCACCACTCAACCCACCACCAGGCTCGAGCACAACACCGACTCTGGATCCTGCTACTATTGCTCTAGTGACGTTACTGAGTAGCCAGATGACAAATCAGATGAAAGAGGCAATACCGGAGATGTTCCTTCGTCTTCGAAATGAAATCAACAACACTGGTAACTCATCAGGAGAAGCCAGTGGGAATGCTGGAGGTTCATCAAATTACTCCTACAAGTCATTTGTGGGATGTAAGCCACCCAACTTTAGTGGGTCTAAAGGAGCCGTTGGATTAATCCAATGGATTGAGAAGATTGAAACCACTCTGGACCTCTGCAGCTGTCCGGAGCACCACAAAGTTCGCTACTCTTCTGGAACATTCAACAAGCGAGCTTTGACATGGTGGAATGGCCAAATCAATGCAAGAGGAAGAGAAGAAGCTATGGCCATGCCATGGGAAGACTTCAAAACGTTGCTGAGAACAGAATTCTGCCCTAAGAATGAGTTGCAGAAACTGGAGGTTGAACTATCCAACCATGTGATGAAGGGGGCTGATCACATGGGGTATACGACTCGTTATCATGAGTTGGTTGCTTAGGTACCCGACATGGTACCAACTTTGGAAAAGAGGATTGATTGTTATGTAGGTGGACTTCCAGCCTGCATTCAGGGTTTAGTTGTTGCAGCTAACCCTGTCACAGTGGAGTCTGCGGTGAGTTTGTCAGGTAAACTCACTGACCTTATGGTAGCCTCTAGAACCCGGAAGAAAGAGGCAGACTCCGGCAAAAACAAAGCAGAGCCGTCAAAGAAACCCCACCACCATCAGAAGAAGAAACAGAAGACCATCAAGAACTACACGGTGGCCACACCTCTCTAACAAGTAGCAGCAGCACCACAAAACCTTAACAAAAGACCCTACACTGGTACATATCCTTTGTGTGCCAAGTGTCAGTATCACCATGCTGCTAACACCCCCTGCAAGCAATGCACGGGACGTGGACGAAAGGGCCATTGGGTCTAACACTGCAGAATGATACCTAACCAAGCAGTCAACAATGCTGCTTTGGCTCTCCCTCCACCAGCTAACCAGAACAACGGTGGATGCTTCAGTTGTGGCGAACAAGGCCACTTTGCAAAGAACTGCCCGAAGAAGGCACAACAGGCAGTTCAAGCTCCTCGTGGAAGAGCCTTTGTTATTGGAGCACCAGCCGCACGCTAGGACCCGAATGTGGTCACTGGTACATTTCTTTTACATGAGCTTGATGCATCTGTTCTATTTGACACTGGTGCGGATCAGAGTTTTATCTCTACCGATTTTGCATGCCAATTAGATACTATAGAGGAACAGTTAGATTCCCCTTACATCATAGAAGTAGCTAACGGAAAACAGATTACAGTTAGTAAAGTTTATAGAAAGTTCCCATTGACACTTAATGGTCATACATTCACCATCGATTTGATACCGATGGAGTTGGGTAGTTTCGACATCATTGTTGGAATGGATTGGCTTTCTTCTAATAGAGTGGAAGTCATCTGTTTTGAAAAGTTGCTTCGTATTCCATTGCCGAGTGATCGCGTATTGGAAATAAAAGGGGATCAAGCAAAACGCAGTGTCAAAATCATCTCTTGCATAAAGGCGCGTAAATGTCTACAGAAACAGTGCGTGGCGTTCTTGGCTCATGTGGTGGAAAAGGAGAAGGACAAGAAAAAGATTCAAGATGTACCAGTAGTGAAAGAATATCCAGAAGTATTTCCTGAAGATCTGCCAGGTTTGCCTCCTGTGCGACCGGTAGGGTTTCGTATTGACTTAATTCCTGGAGCAACTCCTATTGCTAAATCTCCTTACAGGTTAGCACCTTCAGAGATGCAGGAATTGTCAAACCAGTTACAGGAGCTACTTGACAAGGGTTTCATCAGACCGAGCTACTCACCTTGGGGAGCTCAGTCTTGTTCGTAAAGAAGAAAGACGGATCTTTCAAAATGTGCATAGACTACCGTGAGCTGAACAAACTAACCATCAAGAATCGGTATCCATTGCCGAGGATTGATGATTTGTTTGACCAAATGCAAGGGGCTCAATACTTCTCGAAGATTGACTTGCGGTCTGGTTATCATCAGCTCAGAGTTCAAGACGAAGACATACCGAAGACGGCGTTCCGAACCAGATACGGGCATTACGAATTCATGGTGATGCCTTTCGGATTAACAAACGCACCAGCGGTTTTCATGGATCTCATGAACCGAGTGTGCAAGCCGTACCTAGATCAGTTTGTCATTGTCTTTATTGATGACATACTGATTTATTCCAAGAGCAAAACAGATCATGAACAACACCTCAGGAACATCTTGGAGCTGTTGAAAGAACAGAAACTTTATGCTAAATTCTCTAAATGTGAATTTTGGCTTAGAGAAGTTCAATTTCTGGGTCATGTGGTCAACAGTGAGGGAATACACGTAGACCCTGCCAAGATCGAGGCGATAAAGAACTGGGATACTCCGAAGACACCGACGGAGATACGGTCTTTTCTGGGATTGGCAGGTTATTATAGAAGGTTCATCTCGAAATTTTCTAAGATAGCTCTGCCTCTTACTAAACTAACTCAGAAAAGTGAACCGTTTGTCTGGGAGCAGAAACAAGAAGATGCTTTTCAGACATTGAAACAGAAACTATGTGATGCTCCAATTCTATGTCTCCCAGAGGGCTGTGATGACTTTGTTGTATACCGTGATGCTTCCCATCAGGGACTTGGTTGTGTGTTAATGCAACGGGACAAAGTCATAGCCTACGCAAGAAGGCAGTTAAAAGTTCATGAGAAGAATTACACTACTCATGATCTTGAATTGGGAGCTGTAATCTTCGCGTAGAAGATTTGGAGACATTACTTATATGGCACCAAGTGTACCATATTCACTGATCATAAAAGTCTGCAACATATTTTTGATCAGAAGGAACTCAACATGCGACAGCGCCGTTGGGTTGAACTTCTTAATGATTATGATTGCGTAATCAAGTACCATCCGGGAAAGGCGAACGTTGTAGCTGATGCCTTGAGCCGGAAGGAACGGGTCAAACCCTTGCGCGTTAGAGCAATGGGAATGATTGTGCAGACGAGCTTACGAGACAAGATCATTCAGGCACAACAAGAATCAGTTGATCGAGGAAACTTGAAGAAAGAACTCGACTGTGGAGCAGAGAAACACCTTGAGACTAAGAGTGATGGAATGAGCTACTACCAGGATCGTATATGGATCCCGGCGGTAGACGAATTGAGAAGACTTATCTTCGATGAAGCACACAAGACTAAATACTCCGTACATCCCGGATCTGATAAGATGTACCAAGACTTGCGTGGATTTTATTGGTGGCCGAGAACGAATAAAGACATAGCCGAGTATGTCGGTCGATGTCTAACGTGTGCGAAGGTAAAGGCGTAACACCAGAGACCGTCTGGTCTACTGGAACAGCCTGAGATTCCGCTCTGGAAATGGGAACAAATAGCTATGGATTTCATTACCAAGCTACCCCGAACATCCAGTGGTCATGATACAATTTGGGTGATCATTGATCGTTTAACAAAATCTGCTCATTTCTTGCCGATGCGTGAGACCTTCACGATGGATAAACTGGCAAGACTGTACATCAACGAGATAGTGGTACGCCACGGTGTGCCATTGTCTATTATTTCAGACAGAGATAGCAGATTTACATCAAGGTTCTGGCAATCACTACAGAGATCTCTAGGGACACAGTTAAATCTGAGTACAGCTTACCATCCACAAACGGATGGTCAAAGCGAACGTACAATTCAAACCCTGGAGGACATGTTGAGAACCTGTATTTTGGATTTCGGTGGGAATTGGGACTCTCATTTGCCACTGATCGAATTCTCCTACAATAACAGCTACCACAGCAGTATCGGATGTGCACCATTCGAGGCTCTTTATGGTCGGAAATGTCGATCACCGATCTGTTGGACCGAAGTGGGAGATAACCGCATAACTGGGCCAGAGCTTATTCAGGAAACCACTGATAAGATTGCCTAGATTCAGAGAAGACTACAAGCAACAAGGAGCAGACAGAAAAGCTATGCCGACAAACGGCGCAAGCCGTTGGAATTCCAATTGGGAGACCGGGTTATGTTAAAGGTATCCTCATGGAAGGGCGTTGTTCGTTTTGGGAATAAAGGCAAGTTAGCACCACGGTACGTAGGACCGTTTGAGATTATCGAACGTATTGGTCCTGTGGCGTACAGACTGAGACTACCAGATGAACTCAGTGCGGTGCATGATGTATTTCACGTCTCGAACTTAAAGAGATGTCTTGCCGATGAATCACTTGTTAATCCAATTGAAGAGATTCAAGTGGATGAACAGCTACACTTTATCGAGGAACCTTTAGAGATTATGGATCGCAAAGTTAAACAACTTAGGCGAAGCCGTATTCCGATTGTAAAGGTTCGATGGAACTCAAGGCGCGAACCCGAGTTTACTTGGGAACGTGAAGATCACATGAAGTCAAAGTATCCCCAACTGTTTGAAGAGGAAGCCGTACCCGATAACAATGCTTAAATTTCGGGACGAAATTTCTCTAACAAGGGAGACTGTAACATCAGTGCCGGAACCGTACCGGAACAGTGATCTTAAACAGTAACATGAACAGTAAACAGGTACGAACTACATACATTTCAGTGCATTTCATATTCATAATCAATTGTCAATATCATTTTGTGTTACCAAACAACAAGTTCAGAAACATTTAACAGAAACAAAGTTCAGAATTTTGGTTCTTGAGTCAGATAATTATCTGACAACACAGAACCATCATGTGATTATTTGTTAGGATTTATTATGTATAAACGTATGTGAGGCTTTATAGAACAAAACAGAACGGATGTTGTTATGTGAATGCTAAATTGACGGATTATTCGTATGGGTGACGATCGGTATGAATATATCTGAAGGTTTAACGTTCTGAATAATATCCAATAATTAGAAAACAATATTGAAAAGTAGAGTTGTTGTCGTGTTCGTACGGGTGACGATTCGAACGAATACGCGCGACGACCGTACGATTCAATTTAAACAGTTAATTAAATATTTTTGAAAATTTGAAAATAAAGAAAAGATATTAGTTAATTTATTAGGAATCACAACTTAAAATAAATTTTATAAATTCTATTCTTAACTGTGTCGTTTCGTGATAAAAACGCGGGAAAACAACATTTTACGCGAAACCGATCGAGACCGAACATCGAGTATCGGTGATACATTAAATGAGAACATTTAATGCATCACCAACCATCACCAACTCACTTTCTTGACCCAAATTCGTCACCCTCTCTCCCTAGCTCTCCCTCACTAGAAATTCAACCTTCTCTCTAAGATTTAGAGCTCATTTCTTATTGGATTTAAGCCTAGTTGGTGCCAAAACGACCACCATCATCTATAGATCACGGAAGTACAAGAGATTCAAGCTTTTATCCATCGATTTTGAGGTAAATATCAAGTTTACATTCGGTTTTAGGTTGTATCACGAACCCTTTGGATTATTGTTGTCTTAATCACATTATCACTTAGAAACACTTAGATAAACACTTATGAATGATTAGGAAGTTGTAGGAACTGATTTGTAATAGATTGGGGCTGAAAAATGAAGAATGAATACAGGCTCGTGAACCAGATACGATCAGGCGAACCTGTTGCAGTTCGCCGAACCTCACTCTGGTCAGCCGAACCCTGAACCGAACCTTTGGGTCTGCAACGAACCCTGTTGAGTCTGAGCCGAACCTGTGCCACCATCCTGCATCGAACCTGTTACCACCTGCAACGAACCTGTCTGGCCGAACCTTAGGTCATGCGAACCTGTGTCAGACGAACCTAAGTGAGACGAACCCTCAATCAACGAACCTTTGACCACGAACCCTCTAAGCTGACGAACCTTAGTCGAGCGAACCCTAAAGGTTCGCCGAACCTATGCTCATATTTCAATAGGTTCGCTGCCCAAGGATGATCAAAACCCAAAGTGTTAGCTAATCAAGGAAATTCAGTACCTAGGGCTGTTGAACTTAGTTGTAAGAACAAGGAAATGAATATACGAGTACTCAAAGTTTAGAACGAACTAAGAAACATGCATTAGTGAGTGCTAGAACTTAAGGTGCTAGTGTTAGTTTCAACATTTGCATCTAACACTTAGCAAATTTCATATGGTTGTATAATTAAATTGGATTGTTCAATTGAAATATTCTAAGCTAAGTTATACACATGGATGAACAAAGAAATATCGGAAACAAGGATCTAGTAACATGTTAAGGTTAATCAAATGTGATTAACCTAAGCATAAATTCTTGATCATAATTGCTCAAATTTAATTATAATTTTTATTAAAACATTCTTTAAATTAAATGAAATGATATTTTTATACTTAAACATGTAAAATGAAGTGTTAAATGTTTTGATTAAATTGTTTGGGAATTGGATGTAAAATAGACGATATAAATTGTCTGGATTTGAACTAAAAACAAAGGAAACTCTGCCCAAATTTTGTAAAAAAATTTAAAAGTAAGTTATTATAGTTAAACATGGGATGTGGGGTTGTACATGGGTATCTAAGTTAGACTAGGAAACAAAATCTTAGAATCACACTAGTAATTAGGACACTTAGATACACACACCGAGACCAAACCTTAGACGCGACGGTTAGTACGTATACTTATAGTATTCGAACTCTTTCAAAAAAACTCAGGAACTGAAGACACCTAGTCTACAAACAAGAGCGCGCATTTTGTGGTAGAACATTGCATAGCAACACAGGTGAGTTCATAGCCCCTTTTCTAACATTTTTGTTATAAAACGCGGGGCTGAGAAGCATGCGTAAACTGTTTATTTAAATTGTTTACTTAAATGCTTTTACTTGTATATGTTTTACATGTATAACTGTTATTCTAGACTCCAGTCTAGGTGAACTGTTGCAAATCAAAGAACTATTTTCAAAGAACTAAAGATCTAAATCAAAGAACTATTTTCAAAGAACTAAAGATCTAAATCAAAGAACTATTTTCAAAGGTCTATTTCAAGAAACTAACGATCTATTTTCAAAGAACTATTTCAAGGGTGTTTTGTCAAAGAAGTAACGATCTATTTTCAAAGAACTATTTCAAGGGTGTGTTGTCAAAGAACTAACGATCTATTTCAAAGAAGTAAGTACAAAGAACTCTTTCAAGGGTCTAACTGGGAAATATCAAAGATAGCATGTGCCAATCTCAGGTTTGAATGATGTCCTAGCTAGACTGATCGAATATGAGACGCATGTTTGATGATATTTACAGTATTCCCTAACTATTTTGAGGAACATCTGGGAAATGCTCAAAGATAACATGTGCCAAAGAACTAAAGAACTATACGAACTATGGACGGTCTAAAGAACTATAAAAGCCTATATATCAAAAGATGTCTTAGCTAGACTAATTGATTATAGGTCACATGTTTGATGAGGTTTACAGATCTCCTTTACTACTAAGTACCTCATTGCTAGACTAGTCTACTCTAGTTGACCAAGGCCCAATCATTAGGACTTAGATATTATTAAATGTTTATTTATTTATTTATTGTGTGATGAACTTAAGGAATCAATAGAGATTTCAAATTGTTGTATTTACAGGAACAAAGAACTGAAGAACAAATGAGTTAATGGTAGGGGTAAAATGCTTAATTATCATTAACAACAATGTCCTATGTGGATTAGTATGTGGTGGGACGGCTTCTGGGCGGGTTTGTAGGCTCGACTCAGGGGTATTCCCTATATATAAGCATACCGATCTGGATGATACATGTGACGTTAATGAGATTAAGGTTGTTACCCGAGGGTTTAACAAAGGTTTTGAGTGTACATTTGAACTGTTGAGAATGGAAGTGTGTGTTAGGTAAAAATGCTTAATTATCATTAACAACAGTGTCATATGCGTATTAGTATGTGGTGGGACGGCGTCTGGGCGAGTTTGTAGGCTCGACTCAGGGGTATGCCCTATATATAAGCATACCGATGTGGATATTACATGTGATGTTAATGAGGTTAGGGTCTTTACCAAAAGAGGTTTTCAAATCATTTTCAATTACTAAACTATATGAACTCACCAACCATGTGTTGACTTTATTTTGCATGACTTCTCAGGTGACGAACAGGTTAACTAAGAAGCTTATGCTTTTGGACTAGGACTTCAGATAGAAGACTTAGTATTTTTGGACCTGCATATTTTTGGGAACATCATTATACAATTATTTTGTATATCTTGTGCAGTTACAAGATAGAAATCTTATGATGTTTATGATAGATTTACATTGTTAAATTATAAACGATACGGACGTAATTTAACTTTGTAATTCTATTCTATTTAGCATTTCTCATTTATATCATGTGCAATGTAAACAATCTGATCACTTTGATTATCACTCACGATATCACGCCCCGGGAACCTTCCGCCCGACGGGGACTCCGATCCAACCCCGCCGGCTCGGGGTGTGACAATACGCCGTGCTAAGATTAACACGGGTTCCTAAATCCTTTTGCAATGTTTGCCAAAAGCGAGAAGTGAAACGACTATCACGATCAGAAATGATTGATGTTGGAGTACCATGACGAACGATTATTTCGTTGATGTACAAGGTGGCTAACTTCTCCATTTTGTAATCCTCTCGGATTGGGAGAAAGTGAGCAGATTTGGTAAGTCGATCGACGATCACCCAAATCGAATCGTAACCTCGCGGAGTTCTCGGCAACTTAGTTATGAAATCCATGGAAATCTGCTCCCATTTCCACTGAGGAATTTCAGGTTGCTGCAGAAGTCCCGAAGGCTTTTGATGTTCCGCTTTGACTTTGGAACAAGTTAGACATTTCCCCACATACAGTGCTATGTCTTTCTTCATTCCCGGACACCAGTAAGATGCCCGCAAGTCTTGGTACATCATATATGCTCTAGGATGAACAGAGTATCGCGATTTATGAGCCTCATCACAGATGAGTGTGCGCAATTCTTCTGACTTTGGAATCCAAATGCGGCCGTTGAGATATGACACCCCATCAGATCGAGGTTCTAGTTTCTTCTCAATTCCGCAGTCTAAGTCTGTTTTCAGCTGATTGTCTGTCACCACTTGTTGTTGTGCAATACGAATCAAGTCCTTCAGGTTTGGCTGTGTGTTGATCTCCATGGCTCTTACACAAATTGGCTTGACTGGTCCCTTACAACTAAGAGCATCCGCCACCACATTGGCTTTACCCGGGTGGTAACGAATCTCACAGTCATAATCAGTTAGAAGCTCAACTCAACGCCGTTGTCTCATGTTGAGTTCCTTCTGGTTGAGTATGTGTTGCAGGCTCTTGTGGTCCGTATAGATGACACATTTAGTACCATAAAGGTAGTGCCTCCAAATCTTCAATGCAAAGACCACAGCCCCTAACTCAAGGTCATGAGTAGTATAATTCTTCTCGTGAACCTTAAGCTGTCTGGAAGCGTATGCAATCACCTTGTCCCGTTGCATAAGTACACAACCGAGTCCAAGGTTTGAAGCATCACAGTAGACAATGAAATCATCACTGCCTTCTGGAAGACTAAGAATAGGGGAGTTGCATAACTTCTGTTTAAGAAATTGGAATGCATCTACTTGTTTCTGTCCCTATATAAAAGCTTGACTTTTCTGAGTCAGAGTGGTAAGTGGCAAGGCGATCTTTGAAAAGTTCGCAATGAATCTTCTGTAATAACAAGCCAGACCCAGAAATGAACGAATCTCTGTTGGAGTAGATGGGGTAGTCCAGTTCTTAATTGCCTCAATCTTCGCTGGATCTACGTGTATCCCATCCCTGTTAATGACATGCCCTAAGAAGTGAACTTATTTTAGCCAAAATTCACATTTTGAGAATTTAGCATAAAGCTGCTCGGCTCTTAGTAACTCCAAAACTTTCCTCAAATGATCCTCATGTTCTTGCTCAGTATTGTAATAAATCAGTATATCATCAATGAAAACGATAACAAACTGATCTAAGTATGACCTGCAGACTCGATTCATCAAGTCCATCAACACTGCCGGTGCATTGGTCTGTCCAAATGGCATAACCACGAACTCGTAGTGTCCATATCGAGTCCTAAACACAGTCTTTGGTATATCCTCATCATTTACTCGTAACTGATGATACCCGGATAGTAGATCAATTTTAGAAAAGCAAGTCACTCCCTGTAATTGATCACACAGATAATCGATCCTAGGTAGAGGATATCTGTTCTTGATTGTCAACTTGTTTAGCTCACGATAATCGATGCACATACGAAATGAACCATCTTTCTTCTTGACAAAGAGAACTGGAGCTCCCCATGGAGAGAAACTCGGTCTAATGAAACCTTTGTCTAGAAGCTCTTGAAGTTGACTAGACAGTTCTTGCATCTTAGACGGTGCTAATCGATATGGTGACTTCGCCACTGGGTTTGCCCCAGGGACGAGATCGATTCTAAACTCCACTTGCCTGATCGGTGGTAGTCTAGGCAAATCTTCTGGGAATACATCCGGATAATCTCTGATGACCGGAACGTCTCCAACTGCTTTCTTTTCAGGTTTCTTCTCTATCACGTGAGCCAGGAAAGCAAAGTATTTCTTCTTCAGGTACTTCCGAGCCTTGATGCATGACACAAACTTCAATCCGCGGCAGGGTTTCTCGCCGTAAACTTGCATCATTTCGCCGGACGGTAGGGGAAGTCGAATAAGTTTCTCCGAGCATACCATCTCGGCGTGGTTTTTGGATAACCAATCCATTCCTACTATGACTTCGAAACTTCCGAGTGTCATAGGAATAAGATCGATTAGGAAAGGATGATCATTCAATCTTAATTCACAATCACGAATTACGGAATTTACTAATATGGTCTTACCATCCGCTACTTCTACGGTGTAAGGAGCATCAAGTATAGATGGTTGTTTATTAAACAGGGAAGCAATATTAGTAGAGACAAAACTTTTATCAGCACCAGTGTCAAATATGATAGAAACGTATTGATCATTAATGAGAAATGTACCCGTGATGACTGTCGGGTCCTCGCGTGCTTCGGAAGTTCCGATGACAAAGGCACGAGCAGTGGCATTTGTAGCAGCATTGTTAAGTTTTGGGCACTGGTTTCGGAAGTGTCCCTCTGCTCCACAGTTATAACAGACCATTCCACCAGTAGTAGCAGGATTAGTGGTGGTAGTTGTAGCAGCAGCTAGATGAGCAGATCGACATGTTGCAGCCAAGTGTCCAAATCTTCCACACTTGAGACATTTTCTGCATGGAATAGTGGGTAGGTGATGGTATTGGCATTTGGTGCAAAGTGGGAACAGACCATAATAAGGCTTTCTGGCCGTAGCAGGTTGTGGCATAGCGGTAACAGGAGTGGCTTGTACAGGTGTAGCTGCAGTCAAAGCTGCATAGTTCTTGATCATCCTTTGTTTCTGTTTCTTCTTTTTGGGTTGGTTCCGTTCAGGCTTCTTGCCTTCTTCAATCTGCGCTCTCTTATACCCCTTACGAGTGAGCACACCCGCCTGACATATTCTTCAGGAAGGGTAGCGCCAAGATGAATTGCCGCCTCCAGAGTAGTGGGGTTACTCCCCATAACAGTTCCCCTGATGACTAGGGGTAAGCCTTCAATGTACTTCTCTATCCTGCGGGATAGAGGAGTAACCAGATGTGGCACCAAAATACACAACTCATGGAAACGAGTTGTATATTTCGCGCTTTCGCCACTGTCCTGTACCAAGTTCCACATCTCAACCTCGAGTTTCTTCAGTTCATGGCGTGGACAAAACTGTTCCACAAGTATCTTCTTGAAATCTTCCCACGGTAAGTCCAAAGCAACTTCTCGTCCTCTGGTGTTCTTCTTCGAATTCCACCAGGTGAGTGCGCTCTTGTGAAAAGCGCTTGAAGCCATCTTGACCTTTAGATTTTCTGGACATCCGGTGAAGTCCAGGATGTCCTCAACGCTTTACAGCCATTGCAGTAGGCTGGTAGCTCCCTCAGTACCAGCGTACTTAGGAGGCTTAGCATCGTTGAACTGCTTATAAGTGAAGGTAGCAGTTCCGGTGTTAGTGGCATTTGAGTTGTGTGCTGAATCACTGGTACTTCCCCGAAGGTTCTGGGTGATATCAGTGACCATACCCGGAATGACATCCCTCATATGTAATGAGATAGCCCGGGCAATTTTGTTGATCTCATCATCGTTGCCACTTGTTGAACCCCCTCCGTTAGGGTCATGTCGAGGAGGCATTCTACGAATAGAACCCACAAGTGGTTCAGTAATGAGAAAGGATACAATTGAATTTACATGATAAAATTAGTAATATGTTCATACTACTAATATTATCATTCAATTGTAATATGTACAAGCATACAAAGTCGGTTAACATAAAATTAGTTAACCTTTTAGCATGCTTCTCATGTGATTGTGTATGATGTCTCATGATTTCACTCCACCAAACCTACACACTGACACTTTCCCAGTATACCGAAGATAGCTTATGTATAGGGCATACGAAAGGGTCAAGCAACCTGCCAGCCCAGTCGCCAGCCCACCACCGCTTCGATATACTACGATCATGCCCTTGCTAGCATTTGGTAATACGGTTGTACTGATTTCCGAGTATGTTCCATTGATTAAGAATTCCATGATCTTTGATCACTGAACTAAGATTGAATCTATGGTTGATTTATGATTGAATTATGTGTGCACCTACTAACAATTGTTAACATGTAGAACTAAATCATATGTGTGCTCTACATCTTTCTTGTTAACCTATGTTAGTAAGTACTAAGCATGTAATCACTTAAGATTACATATTATGATTGTTCAACTGATTGATTCACACAAAATGATTGACTCATCTATGATTGAATAACATAATGGTTGTATCTCATTTGTTTGACTAATGTTCAATGATTCCAGTTGCTCCCGGATCTTTACTTCAAATATGAATGCCGAATTCCCCTGCCATACTGAAGATAGCTTATATATAGGACTTACGTAGGGTCAAGCAAACTGCCTGCCCAGCCGACATCCCACCACCACTTCAGAATGCCAGAGCTTGGCCGCCATCTGTATTTGAAGCTAGGATCCCAACTCTTGACTGATTATGATTGATTCATGATTGTCTCTTGAACTATGAATATGATTATGATTGTCTAAATCGAGGTTCTTGATTTACTCAAAATCATGACCTTAGGTTTTAGTATATGTATCCTAGGTTAATTAACCTAGGTTCCCAATACTTATAGTATTGAGTATAATGATTCTCCTTGTGTGAACTTCAACTAAAGAATACTGTTACACAGATTCTAAGTTATAAAGTCCTAGTGATGATGAATACATGATAATGATACATGATGAGAATTTCAGATCAAAGATACTAAGAATACAGATCTTTGCCTCTGAAATCCTATGATAAACTCTGAGTGAGAATTTCAGATCAAAGATACTAAGAATACAGATCTTTGCCTCTTAAATCCTATAATAAACACTGATTGAGAATTTCAGATCAAAGATACTAAGAATACAGATCTTTGCCTCTGAAATCCTTTAATGAATATGTATTGAGAAATTTAGTTCGGTTTCTAAGATTATAGAATTCCGATCTGTCACACCCCTGCGCCGCGTGCGGAATCCACGGCGCGGTGACGTATGAACAGTTGAATCATGCACAAGTATTGAATAAGAACAACCACAATGGATTACTATGTTTCATAATGTTAAGACAATTGTTTAGTTACAGACAACTATCTACCAAAATAAAGACAACTACAGACCCAAAATATGGTTTACAAAATAAGACTCCAAACAAGACAATTAAACAATTAGGATTTAGTGAGTTTCTATTCCATCCTAGCATGTTTCTTCATCTTGTTCTATCTTAGCATGGTCTCCTTAGCTGTCTCTGAAATGTCTTAAACCTGATTACCTGAAACACGTGAAAAGTAACTGTCAACTACAGACGTAGTTGGTGAGAACAATAGGTTTAAACATTTGTAAACATGAGTTATATGATATAAGACATAGGTAAGTTAAAGCATCATAAGATTCACACGGATGAGCTGCAACCCAAACTAACATCAAGTAAGAAAATGAGTGTAAACAGTCCAATCACTGTTCGCACGACAGCCAATAATATCAAGTCCCAAACCACGTTTGGAGTTAGATAATACGTCAGCAGTTTTGATAACCATATGACACCAGACCTACAGTTGGCTTTTAAAAGCAAATTTAAAAGCCAACTCCATCCTGGATAAGAAAAACAATGACACCAGACCTGCAGTTAGCTTTTAAAACAAATTTAAAAGCTAACTCCATCCTGGATAAGAACTAATGTGTCCGCTTTCCCTTGTTGTGATCACCCAGTACTAACGCTAATGAATATGATACTTGATGGGTTTACAAGTTTGTTTACAACAATAGACACCATGTTTTCTGAATCTTACTTTAACCGGATGTGTTAATGTCTTATTGAAAACCTGGATTTAACTCCACGAGTTAAATCCTTTGTTTATGTAACATGAAAATGAATCCCTTGATTTGATAACCATATGATTTGAATACCATGAAATGAACCATTTGATTTGAATGCCATGTTTTGAACCACTTGATTTGAATACCATGTTTTGAACCACTTGATTTGAATACCATGTTTTGAACCACTTGATTTGAATACCACAAAATGAACCACTTGCTTTGAATACCATGATATAGTGACCTTGTGTAACAACAAGGTTGTTAACAAAAGAAAGAGTTTATGAAATCATTTATTTAAAAATGTTTATCCTTTAAAAGAACATTTGAGAAAAACTGTTATAAAACATTTCAAGAAAACATTATAAAATCCTTTAAAACAGTTGACAATTTCCTTAAACAGTTGAAGAATCACTTGGATTCATAAGATAAACCTGTAATGTTTATGAATGCACATAAACTGCGCAATGAAACAAGATTGAAATAGCGGTTTTGATCACGTGTTCCACCCCAAAACAGTTATAAAACAGTAAAAGAGGGGCTAGAGTTCTCACCTGTCTGCAGTAGACTCTGAACAAAAACAGATAGCAAGTAGCAAACAGGACTTCTAATTGTTTCCTATAACATTGTAATCATACATAAGATATAGGATTTATAATTGTATAGACTTTGATTCATTGATTGACTTGTGTTCTCATGATTTGATTGTTGTGAAAACTTGAATGTTATGCTTTGATCATTTGATTGATCATGGGTCCAAGAAACTTATGAAATGTTCTTTGATGCATAATTCCTATGCATAAAATGGTATTTGTTCGGTGAATTCTATAATCATTGATCAACATTTGTTGTGAAAAGATGTTCAATTGATTTCAAGTCATTGTGATTATGAATTGATCTCTCGATTATGTTAAGTTGTCACTTAACCTCTTCGTGATCAATTCACAATATCATAAGTCAAGGCCAACACAATTGGGCCTTAAACCCATAAACCATGGTGGTTTTTAAACCGAGTCCATGGGCCAATTAGGTTAATGGTGAGCCTAATGGGCTTGGATTAGGCCTAAGAATTTAATTGGGTCCACTAATGTGTATGTAACCCACACAAGTTTCTAAGAAAATATCGGGCCAATTAAACCATAATGGGCCAATTTAACCCTATTGTGCTTAGTTGAAACCTATGGACCAAGTGCTAATGAAATTGGGCCTTGAAGAACCGGATTGGGCCGAATAGGTTTGGGCTGCCACCTTAGGCAGCGAACCCTTCCTGTTGGTGGCCTAAGGTTCGGCTACAAGTGATGGTTCGTCCCTACAACCAAATGGTTCGGTGAGGATAAGATGTTCAAGGGTTCGGCCAAGTCATAAGGCTCATGATAGTTCGCTGCTAGTGCTGACTGGACAAGGGTTCGCCTAAACCGATGGTTCGTCTGCATGGGCATGATCTAGAGGGTTCGTGGTATGCACAGGGGTTCGCCACACTGACCAACGAACCATACAAGGTTCGTTTGCATGCCCAGGGTTCGTGGATGTGATTAGGGTTCTCTGTGCATGCCACGAACCATGCAAGGTTCGTGAAGGATCTTCATGTAGGGTTCGTGGGAGAGAGCTGGTTCGACAAGGGTTCGTGATGGCTTGATGATTCGACCCAGGTTCGTGAGATCCTTCCCTAAGGGTTCGGCAGAAGGTTGACGAACCATGCTGGTTCGTGGGGATCCATTAGGGTTCGGCCGGCTGTGAATGCAGGTTTGGCCGCCGAACCTGCTATCATCATCATCACCATCATCGATCACTTGTATCCAGACCTCGATCTAATCTAAACCAGCATCAGGAAATGTTTCTAGGGTCTCGAAAATGAGTGTGGATGACTAGATCCGGCTAAGGGTCGGGTTTAAACAAACCCACGTTTGAAAACCCTAAACTCGTGATCTTTCAAGCTTCATTACCTCGCGATTTGCTGGATGGATCTGCGAAAATCTTGTACTCCCGTGTAGAGAATGTCGAGAGCTTCGCGTGGGTTCGAGAATCACCGAAATCCGTTGAAAAACGAGCGAGATATTCACGTTTGAAGGTCGGTTTTCTAGAGAGAGAAAGGGTGAACGGTTTTGTAGTGAGAGAAAGGGTTGTTGAGGAATTAAATGAGGTTTTAAGCCTTGTTCAAGGCTTTTATAGTCCGGGTAGTATCCGGGTTCGTTTCGGTTGCTCGGTTCGCGGTTCCGAAACGTAACGCGTATTTTACGCGGTTTTATTTAAAACAAGTGTTAAACTCATTAAAATGATGAGTTTCAAAATTGTAAAAAAATATAAAATAATTAATTTAATTATTTTTACTCTTCGTGTGTTGTCGGACCGTTAAACATTCACAATTACGTGTATACCCGCAATCGCGTACGTTTTCCGATCGTATTAAAAATTTAAGGTCGTTTAATCGTAATTATAAGTTCAACATTCGTATTATTATGGATCGTCACCCATAACTATACTCAGTCTCGCTTACAGATTACGATCTTTGTTGAATTAATTAAATGTCATAGTATTCGTCTCGACACTACGCACTAACACTAACCTGTTACACCGAACGCAGTATATGTATAGGGCTCACTCTCGCTGCCCACCACTGTTTCGATATAACAAGTTACTGTTCTTGCCTAGTGAAATCGACTGTAATTAAATAGTACATACTTGTTAAATGATAAAGATTCTAACACACAAGCACATAATGACACATGATTCACATTGACTGACTGAACAAGTACACACACTGTTCTAACACTGTTTACAACTACATGACTATATGCACAAATGTTACAGTCTCCCCTAGTTAAGGGAATTTCGTCCCGAAATTAACTAGCCGAAGATACTGTAAAAAGATGAGGGTACTTAAGCTTCATCTGGTCTTCACGTTCCCAGGTGAACTCAGCACCGCGTTTGCCCTCCCATCGCACTTTCACGATCGGGATACGGCTGCGTTTAAGTTTCTTGACCCCATGATCCATGATCTCAACTGGACGTTCAATGAATTGCATGTTGTTCTGAATCTGTATGTCTTCCAGTGGAATCTGAACATCATGATCCGCCAAGCATTTCTTAAGATTCGATACATGAAAAGTATCGTGAACATTGCTTAGCTCCACTGGAAGTTTGAGTTTGTAGGCTACGGGACCAATCCGTTCCAGGATCTCAAAAGGTCCAACGTACCTTGGTGCAAGTTTCCCTTTCTTCCCGAATCGGACAACGCCTTTCCAGGGAGAAACTTTGAGTAAGACTCGGTCACCAACTTGAAACTCAAGCGGTTTCCGACGACGATCAGCATAACTCTTCTGCCGATCTCGTGCGGCCTTAAGCCGTGACTGAATGATTGTGATTTTGTCTGATGTTTCCTGAATGAGTTCTGGTCCTACGATCTGTGAGTCACCAATCTCGGTCCAACAGACCGGTGATCGGCACTTTCTGCCATATAGAGCCTCGAATGGTGCACATTGAATGCTCGTATGATAGCTATTGTTATATGAAAACTCAATGAGTGGGAGATGAGTGTCCCAACTTCCACCGAAGTCAATGACACAAGAACGAAGCATGTCTTCAAGTGTTTGGATAGTCCTCTCGCTTTGGCCGTCGGTTTGGGGATGATACGCCGTGCTAAGATTAACACGCGTTCCCAAAGCCTTTTGTAATGATTGCCAAAAGCGAGAAGTGAAACGACTATCACGATCTGATATGATTGATGTTGGTGTACCATGACGTGCAATGATTTCGTTGATGTACAATGTGGAAAACTTCTCCATCTTGTAATCCTCTCGGATCGGGAGAAAATGAGCAGATTTGGTGAGTCGATCAACGATCACCCAAATCGAATCGAAACCTCTCGGAGTCCTCGGCAACTTTGTTATGAAATCCATGGAAATTTGCTCCCATTTCCATTGAGGAATTTCAGGTTGCTGCAGAAGTCCCGAAGGCTTTTGATGTTCTGCTTTGACCTTTGAACATGTAAGACATTTTCCCACATACAGTGCTATGTCTTTCTTCATCCCCGGCCACCAGTAAGATGTCCTCAAGTCTTGATACATCTTGTCGGCTCCAGGATGAACTGAGTATCGCGACTTATGAGCCTCATCACAGATGAGTGTGCGCAATTCTTCAGACTTTGGAATCCAAATGCGGCCGTTGAGATATAACACCCCATCAGCTCGAGGTTCTAGTTTCTTCTCAATACCACAATCCAAGTCTGTCTTGAGTTGATTGTTTGTTACTACTTGTTGTTGTGCATTACGAATCAAGTGTTTCAAGTTTGGCTGTGTGTTGATCTCCATGGCTCTTACACGAATTGGTTTGACTGGTTCCTTGCGACTAAGAGCATCCGCCACCACATTGGCTTTACCCGGATGGTAACGAATCTCGCAGTCGTAATCAGTTAGAAGCTCAACCCAACGTCGTTGTCTCATGTTGAGTTCTTTCTGATTGAGAATGTGCTGTAGGCTCTTGTGGTCTGTATATATGACACATTTAGTACCATAAAGGTAGTGTCTCCAAATCTTCAATGCAAAGACCACAGCCCCTAACTCAAGGTCATGAGTAGTGTAATTCTTCTCGTGAACCTTAAGTTGTCTTGAAGCATAAGCAATGACCTTGTCCCGTTGCATAAGTACACAACCAAGACCAAGGTTTGAAGCATCACAGTAGACAATGAAATCATCACTGCCTTCTGGAAGACTAAGGATAGGGGAATTGCATAACTTCTGTTTAAGAAGTTGAAATGCATCTTCTTGTTTCTGTCCCCATATGAATGCTTGACTTTTCTGAGTCAAAGTGGTAAGTGGCAAAGCAATCTTAGAGAAATTCGCAATGAATCTCCTGTAATAGCCTGCCAGACCCAGAAATGAACGAATCTCTGTGGGAGTAGATGGAGTAGTCCAGTTCTTAATCGCCTCAATCTTGGCTGGATCTACATGAATTCCATCTTTGTTTATGACATGTCCTAAGAAGTGAACTTCCTTTAGCCAAAATTCACATTTTGAGAATTTAGCATATAATCGTTCAGTTCTTAGTAACTCTAAGACTTTCCTCAAATGATCCTCGTGTTCTTGTTCTGACTTGGAATAAATCAGTATATCATCAATGAAGACAATAACAAACTGATCCAAGTATGGCCTGCAGACTCGATTCATCAAATCCATGAACACTGCGGGTGCATTGGTCAGCCCAAATGGCATAACCACAAACTCATAATGTCCATATCGAGTCCTAAATGCAGTCTTTGGTATATCCTCATCATTTACTCTTAACTGATGATACCCAGATCGTAAGTCAATCTTAGAGAAGCAAGTTGCTCCCTGTAATTGATCAAACAGATCATCGATCCTGGGCAGAGGATATCTGTTCTTGATTGTTAACTTGTTCAGCTCACGATAATCTATGCACATACGAAATGAACCGTCTTTCTTTTGACAAAGAAAACCGGAGCTCCCCATGGAGAGAAACTCGGTCTTATGAAGCCTTTGTCTAAAAGTTCTTGAAGCTGGCTAGACAGTTCTTGCATCTCAGACGGTGCTAATCGATACGGTGATTTCGCCACTGGGTTTGCTCCAGGGACGAGATCAATTCTAAACTCCACTTGCCGGACTGGTGGTAGTCCAGGCAAGTCTTCTGGAAATACATCTGGATAATCTTTGATGACCGGTACGTCTCCAACTGCTTTCTTGTCAGGTTTCTTTTCCACCACGTGAGCTAAGAATGCATAATATTTCTTCTTCAGATACTTCCTCGCCTTGATGCACGATACAATCTTCAATCCGCGGCAGGGTTTCTCACCGTAGACTATCATCGTTTCGCCGGACGGTAGGGGAATTCGAATAAGTTTCTCCGAGCATACGATTTCAGCATTATTCTTAGATAGCCAATCCATTCCTACTACAACTTCGAAGCTTCCGAGAGTCATAGGAATAAGATCGATGGTAAAGAGATGGTCATTTAGTCTTAGCTCACAAGCATTAATGATGGAATCTACAACTATAGTCTTACCATTCGCTACTTCTACAGTATAGGGAGCAGTAAGTGTGGATAGTTGCATATTAAGCAAAGAAGCAGTATGAGCAGAGATAAAACTTTTATCAGCACCAGTATCAAATATGATAGGAACATAGTGATCATTGATAAGAAATGTACCCGTGATGACTGCCGGCTCTTCACGTGCTTCAGCAGTTCCAATCACAAAAGCACGAGCAGCAGCAGTATGGTTGTTGAGTTTTGGACACTGATTTCTGAAGTGTCCCTCTACTCCACAATTATAACAGGCTCTTCCACCTGTAGCAACAGTGGTAGTGGTAGCAGTTGTTGCAGCAGCAAGATGAGTAGATCTACAAGTAGCTGCAAAGTGTCCCATACGCCCACACTTGAGACACTTTCTGCATGCAATAGTGGGTAGATGATGGTATTGGCATTTGGTGCATAGTGGCAATGGACCAGTATAAGGCTTTCTGACATTAGCGGGTTGTGGCATAGCAGTGAGGGGAGTAGCATGAGTTGGTGCAGCCGTAGTCAACGCTGCAAAGTTCTTGATTGTCTTCTGTTTCTTCTTCTTATGATGGTGCTGTTCAGGCTTCTTGCCTTCCTCAATCTGTGCCCTTTTAAATCCCTTTCGGGTAAGCACACCAGATTTAACATACTCTTCAGTAAGAGTAGCACCCAGTTGAATCGCGGCTTCCAAGGTAGTGGGGTTGTTCCCCATAACAGTTCCTCTGACAACTAGAGGCAAGCCTTCGATGTATTTCTCTATCCGGCGGGGTAGAGGAGTAACCAAGTGTGGCACCAAAATGCACAACTCATGGAAACGAGTTGTATACTTCGCGTTCTCACCACTATCCTGCACCAGATTCCACATCTCCACCTCCAATTTCTTCAGTTCATGACGTGGACAAAACTTTTCCACAAGTAAGTTCTTGAAACCGTCCCACGGTAAAGCTAGAGCGACTTCACGTCCTCTGGTGTTCTTCTCAGAATTCCACCAGGTAAGCGCGCCTTTGTGAAAAGCGCTTGAGGCCATCTTGACCTTCAGATTCTCAGGACATCCAGTGAAGTCGAGAATGTCTTCAATGCTTTCCAGCCATTGCAGTAGGCCGGTAGCTCCTTCGGTACCAGAGTACTTAGGAGGCTTAGCATCGTTGAACTGCTTGAAAGTAAAGTTAGCAGTCCCAGCGTTTGTGGCATTTGAGTTGTGTACAGAATCACCGGTACTTCCCCGAAGATTCTGGGTAATATCAGTGACCATACCCGGGATTACTTCCCGCATATGAACAGCGATAGCTCGAGCAATCTTGTTAATTTCATCATCATTACCGCTTGTCGAACCCCCAGCATTTGGGTCTCGTCGAGGAGGCATTCTACGAATAGAAGCCACAAGCGGGTCAGTAATGAAAATGGATACAATTGAATTTTCATGATAAGGTCAGTAATATATCCATACTACTAGTATTATCATTCAATTGTAATATGATCCAGTACACGTATAAGTTATCAACTTATTTGTATACTTATCATGTGAATATGTACGATGTCTCATGATCTCTCCACCAAACCTACACACTGACACTTTCCCGATATACCGAAAATAGCTTATATATAGGGCTCACTCTCGCTGCCCACCACCGTTTCGATATACCACGATCATGCCCTTGCTAGCATTTGGCAACACGTTTGTACTGATTTCCAAGTGTGTTCCATTGATTAAGAATCCCATGATCTTTGATCAACTTGAACTATGATTGAATCCATGATCGACTTATGATTATGTTATGAGAGCACCTACCAACAATTGTCAACATGTAGAACCTAATCATATGTGTGTTCTACACTATCCCGTTAACTTATGTTAGCAGGTACTAATGATGTAATCACTTAAGAATTTCACTTAAGGTTTACATTGAAGGAATGTTCACAACTTGAGTGATTCACCATAATGTCTGGTTCATCCAAGTTTGAATTCCACTATGTTTTGATTCACCAATGATTGTTTCCCAAATGTTTGTATCCCATGTGTTTGACTAATGATCCATGTGTCCAGTTGATCCCGAATCCTAACTCCAAATACAAACGCCGGATTCCCCCTAACATACTGAAATAAGCTTATATATAGGGTAAGCTCTCACCGACCCACCACTTACCTCAACACATCAGCGTTAATCCGTCGTCTATATTTGGGGCTAAGATTCCAACTGTTGATTGATTATGATTGTTTCATGATTTCTCTTGTTCTGTGACTATGATTATGATTATGTAAACCATGGTTCTTAATTTACTTTGAAATTAAAACCTTAGGTTTCTGTATATGTGTCCTAGGTTAATTAACCTAGGTTCTCAATACCTACAGTATCGAGTATAATGATCTCTTGTGAGAACTTCAACTAAAGAATACTGTTACACAGATTCTAAGTTATAAAGTTCCTATAATAATGAACTCCTGATAATGATACCAATGATAACAATGACAAGGATTTCAATTCAAGATTCTAAATTATTAGATCTTGACCTTTGAATTCCTATAGTGAATATGACAAGGATTTCAAATCAAGAATCTAAATTAATAGATCTTGACCTTTGAATTCCTATAGTGAATATGACAAGGATTTCAAATCAAGAATCTAAATTAATAGATCTTGACCTTTGAATTCCTATAGTGAATATGACAAGGATTTCAAATCAAGAATCTAAATTAATAGATCTTGACCTTTGAATTCCTATACTGAATGTGACAAGGACTTTAGATCAAAGATAACAATCTTTGCCTCTAAATCCCATAATGAATATGACAAGGACTTTAGATCAAAGATAACAATCTTTGCCTCTAAATCCCATAATGAATATGACAAGGACTTTAGATCAAAGATAACAATCTTTGCCTCTAAATCCCATAATGAATATGACAAGAAATTCATATCAAAGATACTGAAACTACAGATCTTTGCCTCTGAATTTCCATAATGATCTCTGTGTGAGAATTTCAGATCAAGGATACTAAGAATACAGATCCTTGCCTCTGAAATCCTTAATGCATATGTGTGAGAATTTAATTCGGTTTCTAAAATTATAGAAGTCTGATTCAAATTCTTCGACTCGATGTCTAATCTTAGTAAAATGTCCTAAGATCTTTCAAGAGAAAGGATACAATTGAATTTACATGATAAAATTAGTAATATGTTCATACTACTAATATTATCATTCAATTGTAATATGTACAAGCATACAAAGTCGGTTAACATAAAATTAGTTAACCTTTTAGCATGCTTCTCATGTGATTGTGTATGATGTCTCATGATTTCACTCCACCAAACCTACACACTGACACTTTCCCAGTATACCGAAGATAGCTTATGTATAGGGCATACGAAAGGGTCAAGCAACCTGCCAGCCCAGTCGCCAGCCCACCACCGCTTCGATATACTACGATCATGCCCTTGCTAGCATTTGGTAATACGGTTGTACTGATTTCCGAGTATGTTCCATTGATTAAGAATTCCATGATCTTTGATCACTGAACTAAGATTGAATCTATGGTTGATTTATGATTGAATTATGTGTGCACCTACTAACAATTGTTAACATGTAGAACTAAATCATATGTGTGCTCTACATCTTTCTTGTTAACCTATGTTAGTAAGTACTAAGCATGTAATCACTTAAGATTACATATTATGATTGTTCAACTGATTGATTCACACAAAATGATTGACTCATCTATGATTGAATAACATAATGGTTGTATCTCATTTGTTTGACTAATGTTCAATGATTCCAGTTGCTCCCGGATCTTTACTTCAAATATGAATGCCGAATTCCCCCTGCCATACTGAAGATAGCTTATATATAGGACTTACGTAGGGTCAAGCAAACTGCCTGCCCAGCCGACATCCCACCACCACTTCAGAATGCCAGAGCTTGGCCGCCATCTGTATTTGAAGCTAGGATCCCAACTCTTGACTGATTATGATTGATTCATGATTGTCTCTTGAACTATGAATATGATTATGATTGTCTAAATCGAGGTTCTTGATTTACTCAAAATCATGACCTTAGGTTTTAGTATATGTATCCTAGGTTAATTAACCTAGGTTCCCAATACTTATAGTATTGAGTATAATGATTCTCCTTGTGTGAACTTCAACTAAAGAATACTGTTACACAGATTCTAAGTTATAAAGTCCTAGTGATGATGAATACATGATAATGATACATGATGAGAATTTCAGATCAAAGATACTAAGAATACAGATCTTTGCCTCTGAAATCCTATGATAAACTCTGAGTGAGAATTTCAGATCAAAGATACTAAGAATACAGATCTTTGCCTCTTAAATCCTATAATAAACACTGATTGAGAATTTCAGATCAAAGATACTAAGAATACAGATCTTTGCCTCTGAAATCCTTTAATGAATATGTATTGAGAAATTTAGTTCGGTTTCTAAGATTATAGAATTCCGATCTGTCACACCCCTGCGCCGCGTGCGGAATCCACGGCGCGGTGACGTATGAACAGTTGAATCATGCACAAGTATTGAATAAGAACAACCACAATGGATTACTATGTTTCATAATGTTAAGACAATTGTTTAGTTACAGACAACTATCTACCAAAATAAAGACAACTACAGACCCAAAATATGGTTTACAAAATAAGACTCCAAACAAGACAATTAAACAATTAGGATTTAGTGAGTTTCTATTCCATCCTAGCATGTTTCTTCATCTTGTTCTATCTTAGCATGGTCTCCTTAGCTGTCTCTGAAATGTCTTAAACCTGATTACCTGAAACACGTGAAAAGTAACTGTCAACTACAGACGTAGTTGGTGAGAACAATAGGTTTAAACATTTGTAAACATGAGTTATATGATATAAGACATAGGTAAGTTAAAGCATCATAAGATTCACACGGATGAGCTGCAACCCAAACTAACATCAAGTAAGAAAATGAGTGTAAACAGTCCAATCACTGTTCGCACGACAGCCAATAATATCAAGTCCCAAACCACGTTTGGAGTTAGATAATACGTCAGCAGTTTTGATAACCATATGACACCAGACCTACAGTTGGCTTTTAAAAGCAAATTTAAAAGCCAACTCCATCCTGGATAAGAAAAACAATGACACCAGACCTGCAGTTAGCTTTTAAAACAAATTTAAAAGCTAACTCCATCCTGGATAAGAACTAATGTGTCCGCTTTCCCTTGTTGTGATCACCCAGTACTAACGCTAATGAATATGATACTTGATGGGTTTACAAGTTTGTTTACAACAATAGACACCATGTTTTCTGAATCTTACTTTAACCGGATGTGTTAATGTCTTATTGAAAACCTGGATTTAACTCCACGAGTTAAATCCTTTGTTTATGTAACATGAAAATGAATCCCTTGATTTGATAACCATATGATTTGAATACCATGAAATGAACCATTTGATTTGAATGCCATGTTTTGAACCACTTGATTTGAATACCATGTTTTGAACCACTTGATTTGAATACCATGTTTGAACCACTTGATTTGAATACCACAAAATGAACCACTTGCTTTGAATACCATGATATAGTGACCTTGTGTAACAACAAGGTTGTTAACAAAAGAAAGAGTTTATGAAATCATTTATTTAAAAATGTTTATCCTTTAAAAGAACATTTGAGAAAAACTGTTATAAAACATTTCAAGAAAACATTATAAAATCCTTTAAAACAGTTGACAATTTCCTTAAACAGTTGAAGAATCACTTGGATTCATAAGATAAACCTGTAATGTTTATGAATGCACATAAACTGCGCAATGAAACAAGATTGAAATAGCGGTTTTGATCACGTGTTCCACCCCAAAACAGTTATAAAACAGTAAAAGAGGGGCTAGAGTTCTCACCTGTCTGCAGTAGACTCTGAACAAAAACAGATAGCAAGTAGCAAACAGGACTTCTAATTGTTTCCTATAACATTGTAATCATACATAAGATATAGGATTTATAATTGTATAGACTTTGATTCATTGATTGACTTGTGTTCTCATGATTTGATTGTTGTGAAAACTTGAATGTTATGCTTTGATCATTTGATTGATCATGGGTCCAAGAAACTTATGAAATGTTCTTTGATGCATAATTCCTATGCATAAAATGGTATTTGTTCGGTGAATTCTATAATCATTGATCAACATTTGTTGTGAAAAGATGTTCAATTGATTTCAAGTCATTGTGATTATGAATTGATCTCTCGATTATGTTAAGTTGTCACTTAACCTCTTCGTGATCAATTCACAATATCATAAGTCAAGGCCAACACAATTGGGCCTTAAACCCATAAACCATGGTGGTTTTAAACCGAGTCCATGGGCCAATTAGGTTAATGGTGAGCCTAATGGGCTTGGATTAGGCCTAAGAATTTAATTGGGTCCACTAATGTGTATGTAACCCACACAAGTTTCTAAGAAAATATCGGGCCAATTAAACCATAATGGGCCAATTTAACCCTATTGTGCTTAGTTGAAACCTATGGACCAAGTGCTAATGAAATTGGGCCTTGAAGAACCGGATTGGGCCGAATAGGTTTGGGCTGCCACCTTAGGCAGCGAACCCTTCCTGTTGGTGGCCTAAGGTTCGGCTACAAGTGATGGTTCGTCCCTACAACCAAATGGTTCGGTGAGGATAAGATGTTCAAGGGTTCGGCCAAGTCATAAGGCTCATGATAGTTCGCTGCTAGTGCTGACTGGACAAGGGTTCGCCTAAACCGATGGTTCGTCTGCATGGGCATGATCTAGAGGGTTCGTGGTATGCACAGGGGTTCGCCACACTGACCAACGAACCATACAAGGTTCGTTTGCATGCCCAGGGTTCGTGGATGTGATTAGGGTTCTCTGTGCATGCCACGAACCATGCAAGGTTCGTGAAGGATCTTCATGTAGGGTTCGTGGGAGAGAGCTGGTTCGACAAGGGTTCGTGATGGCTTGATGATTCGACCCAGGTTCGTGAGATCCTTCCCTAAGGTTCGGCAGAAGGTTGACGAACCATGCTGGTTCGTGGGGATCCATTAGGGTTCGGCCGGCTGTGAATGCAGGTTTGGCCGCCGAACCTGCTATCATCATCATCACCATCATCGATCACTTGTATCCAGACCTCGATCTAATCTAAACCAGCATCAGGAAATGTTTCTAGGGTCTCGAAAATGAGTGTGGATGACTAGATCCGGCTAAGGGTCGGGTTTAAACAAACCCACGTTTGAAAACCCTAAACTCGTGATCTTTCAAGCTTCATTACCTCGCGATTTGCTGGATGGATCTGCGAAAATCTTGTACTCCCGTGTAGAGAATGTCGAGAGCTTCGCGTGGGTTCGAGAATCACCGAAATCCGTTGAAAACGAGCGAGATATTCACGTTTGAAGGTCGGTTTTCTAGAGAGAGAAAGGGTGAACGGTTTTGTAGTGAGAGAAAGGGTTGTTGAGGAATTAAATGAGGTTTTAAGCCTTGTTCAAGGCTTTTATAGTCCGGGTAGTATCCGGGTTCGTTTCGGTTGCTCGGTTCGCGGTTCCGAAACGTAACGCGTATTTTACGCGGTTTTATTTAAAACAAGTGTTAAACTCATTAAAATGATGAGTTTCAAAATTGTAAAAAAATATAAAATAATTAATTTAATTATTTTTACTCTTCGTGTGTTGTTGGACCGTTAAACATTCACAATTACGTGTATACCCGCAATCGCGTACGTTTTCCGATCGTATTAAAAATTTAAGGTCGTTTAATCGTAATTATAAGTTCAACATTCGTATTATTATGGATCGTCACCCATAACTATACTCAGTCTCGCTTACAGATTACGATCTTTGTTGAATTAATTAAATGTCATAGTATTCGTCTCGACACTACGCACTAACACTAACCTGTTACACCGAACGCAGTATATGTATAGGGCTCACTCTCGCTGCCCACCGCTGTTTCGATATAACAAGTTACTGTTCTTGCCTAGTGAAATCGACTGTAATTAAATAGTACATACTTGTTAAATGATAAAGATTCTAACACACAAGCACATAATGACACATGATTCACATTGACTGACTGAACAAGTACACACACTGTTCTAACACTGTTTACAACTACATGACTATATGCACAAATGTTACACGATCCAAATTTCTTGACTCGACAACTAGTCTCAGAAAAGTATCCCTAAGATCTTTCAAGCTTATTGTAGACTTAATGCTTTCTTAGGTTTACTTAAATCATAAGTATCCTCAAGCCTATAGCACTTAGTCCTATTGGGTAGCTTAGGTTATAGTCTAGGTCATTAATTATTGGGTTTTTCCTAGTTCTCTACAACCTTAGCTCTGATACCAACCTGTCACACCCCCTGCGCCGCGTGCGGAATCCACGGCGCGGTGATGATCAATGGTTGAATCATGCACAAGTATTGAATAAGAACAACCACAATGCATTACTAGATTTCATAAAGATTAGACCATTGTTTAGTTACAGACAATCTATCTATCTTCCCAAACAAATGACAACTACCGACCCAAAAATAATGTTTACAAAATAAGACTTAAACAAGACAATTAAACAATTAGGATTTAAGTGTGTTTCTAAATCCATCCTAGCTTGTTTCTTCATCTTGTTCTATCTTACAACGGCCTCCTTAGTTGTCCTTGAAAGTATACTAAACCTCATTACCTGAAACACGTGAAAAATAACTGTCAACTACAAAAGTAGTTGGTGAGAAGAATAGGTTTAACATTTGTAAATATGAATCTGCAATTTAAGGCATATGTATAAAACTGTAATTGAAAATGTATGGATGGTTGCAACCCAAACTAACATCAAGTATGTATAATGTGCCCAAACAGTCATCAGACTGTTTGCTAGAAAACCAACATATAATCAAATCCCAAACTACGTTTGGAGTCAGAATATTAGTCAGTAAACGCATCAACATGAGCTGTACTAACGAGTTTACTCAGAAGACAACTCCGTGTTGACGTAACCCGGTCAATATGACGTATGCTGGTAAAATAAATTAGCAGCAATTCCATATTACCGTAATGCAACCAATTCTGCAATTAGCTCTTAAAACAAATTTAAAAGCTAAATTCCAGCTTTGGTGTAACCAAATGTGTCCGCTTTCCCTTGTTGTGATCACCCAGTACTAACGCTATGAGATGTGTAACTTAATGTGTGTATAAGTTTGTTCACAACGATGAACACCATGCTTTTGAATACTTTGATTTGAAACCTTTGATTGAATGCCTTATTTGATTTACCATGTTTTGAAAACCATTCTTGATTAACATGATTTGAATTCCTTTGATTGAATACCACTTTGAAAACCATTGGTTGAAAACCTTGTATTGAAACCCTTGATTGAATACCAAAGATAGTGTCCTTGTGTAATAACAAGGTTTATAACATATTATTTTTATCGAAAGCACAAGTTTATAGTAAAAGAGTTTTTAAATCTCATTATTTAAAAGTGTTTAGCATTTATAAAACCATTAGTGTAAAGCTAATATAAAACAGTTTAAAGAACCTTTATAAAACCTCTTTAGTAGAAAAAGTTTAACAGTTGATAAAATCCTTTAAGACAATTGATAAATCCTTTAGAACAGTTGATGAATCCGTTGAATTTGTACAATGAACCTGTAATGTTTGTAAAGTAACATAAATCCTGTATAATGAAATATGTTTGTAATAAGAGTATTTGATCACGTGTTCCACCCCAAAACAGTTGTAAAACAGTAAAAGAGGGGCTAATGTTCTCACCTGACTGCAGTAGACTCTGAACTAGATCAAGTAGTAAGTAGCAAACACAAGACTTCTAACTGGTTCCTATATCATAGTAATCATACGTATAATATAAGATTTCATTAATATTGTTTTAGGCTTTGATTGATTTATCGACTTATCTTAACCGGTTGACTTTTGTTACTTGTTAATGATTACCTCTTGAATAACTTGTTTTCATGTTTAAGAATGTTGTGTGAATTTGGATATCATGATTGAGTCCCATGATTGATAATTGATTCATGAAAAGAATGTGTCATGTTCTTTTATGCACAAACTTGTTATGCATAAAATAACATGTGTTTTTGAATTTGATAAACCCTTGGTCAACATGTGGTTTAAAGAGAGGTTACAATGTTTAAAGCATTTGTGTTTATGACTTGATCTCATAATTAGGTTAAGTTATAACTTTAACAGAACAAGATAAATTCCTAATTACTTTAAGTTGTATTAGGTTTTGATCCCGATTAACAATCCCCTTAGTCCAAGTGAGCCGTATGAGTTGTGTGACCAAGTCATAGTTATTGGGCCAATAGGGCCAAAATTGGGCCGAGACATAACCACATGATCCGAATGCTTGGCCCAAATGGTTGTGGACTAGGCCTAAGTCGAACCGTACATGGGCCGGACAAAAGGGAACAAAATGGAGGCCTTGGGCCCATCAATTGGGCCGAATAAAAGTGAATTGGGCCAAGGCAATAGAGAGAATTGCATGTTGTAGCTCGGCTGAACAAAGATGGCAGCGAACCCTTCAGGTCCGATTGAGCTAGGTTCGCCGGGGTTGGGTTCGTGAGCAGGGTTCGGTGGTGGCATGAAAGTTTGGCTAAGGCTCGTTTCTGTGTTGGTTCGCAAGAGGGTTCGGTTAACATGGATAGGTTCGTCCAAGTGGGTTTGGCTAACATGGATAGGTTCGTTTGTGAGCTCAGGGTTCGTATGATGGCAATGGTTCGGCTGCAACAAGATGGTTCGCCTGAATGGGATGGTTCGTCACCATGCAAAGGTTCGGCTAATGATCAGCGAACCATACAGGTTCGTTCTTAGCAAAATGGTTCGGCCATCTCACCGATGGTTCGCCAAAGGGGCAGGGTTCGTGACTATTGATGATGGTTCGCCCATGCATTAGGTTCGGCCAACCTTCTTCCCCAACCGAAAGGTTCACCCGGTTCCTGGATCTCACGAACCTATATGCGTGTGTCTCCATCATCTCTTCGAACCCCTGACCTGATCATTTCTAGGCTGTTGCTACATGTATGTGAGTCCTCGTGTAGGTTAGGGTTCGACTAATATGGCTTAGAACCGGCTAAGGCTCAAGTTCGAACAACAACACACAAAACCCTATTTTTCATATTTTTTCTTTGATCGTACCTCGTTTTTTGCCGGTGAAAATCTCAGATCCTTTGTACTTCCGTGTAGGCAATGTCGAGAGCTTCGCGTAGGTTCAAGAATCACACATTTTTGTCAAGAAACGAGCAAGTTATGTGCGTTTAAAGTTTGGATTTCTGGAGAGAGAATGGGTTCACGAAAATTGTAGAGAGAGAGAGAGTTATGGCTGCAATGAATGAGAGAAATGAAGGAAATTAAGGCTTTTATGCCCAGGTTGGTTCCCCGCGTTTTTGGTCTCGCTCGGTGTCGGTTTTGCGTGTTTTTACGCACGTATCGATACGATTACGAAATTAATATTTTTCTTTGTCTTTAATGAGTTTCAAAATTGTAAAATGTAAAATAATTTATTTTACTAATTTTTACTTTTCGTTCGTTGTCAGACCGTTAAACGACTACAATTTCGTGTATACCCGAAATCGCATACGTTTTTCGGTCGTATTATTTATTTATTATCGTTTACTCGTAATTATAAGTTCAACATTCGTATCTTTATGGATCGTCATCCATAACTATACTCAGTCTCGCTTACGTATTACGATTCTTGTTTGATTAATTTGTTTGTCATACTATTCGTCATAACACTACGCACTAACACTACCCCATTACACCGAACGTAGTATATGTATAAGGCATACCCAGAGTCCAGCTAACTGTCTTATCTACGCCGTCCCACCACTGTTTCGATATAATACGATACTGTTCTTGCCTAGCGAAATCGACAGTAAATAAATAATACATACTTGTTCCTAAATAAATAAGATCGTAGATCACACAAACACAATCATGAACACTTGAATCACATCGTAAATACTGAATCAAATACACATTGCACTAACACTGTTTATGACTGCTATGACTATATGCACAAATGTTACACGAAGGGTGTTGGCCGAATCAAGATGGTCACACGAATGGAGAGGATCAGCCGAAAATGGATAGCCATACGATGAATATGGATATTCATATGAAGGAAAGGTTCATTCGGTCATGAAGCTTATTCCGTGGAGAGGTCCCCTTCGCCCTTGGCCATTCGGCCGAATTGGAGTAGGTGGTGCTCATTGGCTGAGCTGGTTTGCAGCGTGTTCCTAGTCCCATCTCCACGACTTTAGACTACCTTCAGTGCTTCACAGGTGTAGGACCTGTTTGGAGCTCGGAAACAATCCGATTCCAACGGATATCTACTCGACAGCCTCTGGAATAGTGCGGAATCCTATTCCAGGGTTTTCCAATCGAAACCAACAGCAACCGTGGTGATTCTAGGGTGTAGGAAGGACGTTTGAGTGAGAATCGAACACCACGGATTGTGAATCGAACTTGGACGAACAATGGCCGCTCACATCTTCTAGGGTTTGACACTAGGTGCTCTGGGAAGAAGGAGGGCTCTCAGAAGTTAGGTTTGAAATGATTTGAACTTGTATTCATAGGTTGTTGTCATTCGGCCGAATGAGTGGCCGAATGCGAATGACTTGGCTGAATGGACCTGTCAGTCGAATGAGTCATTCGGCGAATGACTCATTCGCTTGCCTATGTCATTCGCTAGGGCATTCATTCGGCGAATGACTTCATTCGTAGAATCATTCGCCCGAATGGGTCTTTAACTATACAACTTCAACTTTAAACATAATCAAACACTTACAATTAATATTAAACATTAAGAACAATATAGAAAGACAACTTCCATTAATACAACAAACTTTATACATCAAGAACAGTACAAAATAGAACTAGGGACATTTAATGCATCTACAAACTCCCCCTTGGACCTAGTTCAATCCTTGGAAGTGTCTTTCTTGAAAAGTTTGTCAGATATGGCTTTCCAATCTGCTCTCGCATGAACCTTTAAGCATATGCAGATCCGGATCACCCTCATGAACTGAAGTGCATGTTCCATGTCTTGTACATCAAAGAAAATCTGATGGCGATAGAGAGCTTTGACATCGTTGTGTGACAGGTTAGTCAACCACATCGGGTCAAATATACGTTCAGTCTCCCATTCCTTCTCCTTGCATAAAACAATCACAGCTTCTCCACTTCGCCCGTTTATATCCACCAGCCGATGTATACTTTGGATACTCCTCCTCGGTTATGTCCTCCAGAATGACCTCATCAATGTCATCAAACGTTTCTGGAGACGGTTCATCACCAACCGGAACTGAGGTATCATCCGTCACGACCTCATCAGGATTCAACCTCAATAGTTTAGCTATCTGCTCCTTAGATAGACAGTGAATGATCTCCCCCTCTTCTTTGTTGTAGCTTACTGAGTGCTGTATAATGCCTTGAGCGTCCAATATCATCGTCAAAGTCTCATCTAACTGACGTCTCAAAGGCATAGCTTCAACTTCCTCAGCAGCTGTGGGTTTTTCAGTTGTAGCAGGAGAGGGGGAAGGAGCTTTAGCACCTTTGTCGTGCTTAGTCTTTGTCCGGATCTCAGGAGGAGGAGGGGTTGATCATCATCATCATCTGAACTTGAGGATCCAGAAGACCCACTCCCTGATCCAGACTGATCATCATCATCAGAGTCATCGTCTTTCTCTGACTCATCATAATCAACTTTTTCCTCCTCAGACTCTTCATCTTCTTCTTCTTCTTCTTCCTCTTCCTTGTCTGATTCATCGGAATGAGCAGCAGTGCCTTCGATCCTAGGAGTGTTATCTTTAAGGCTGTCAATCTGTTCAGCGAGCCTAGCATTCTTCGTCTCAAGTGACAGTCAATGCCAACTGATGATGCTCATCAATGTACTTCAAGAGCTGCTCCTCTTGCTGAGCAGATCGAGCTCTCAGATCAGCTCTCTGATCGGCAGCCTGAAGAAGCAAAGTATCTTGCTCATCTACCCGCTGGGTGAGCTGGGCAATAGTCAGTTCCTACTCCTTGTTCTTCTTTTCTTGTTCCAGGCTCCTCTCCATCAATCTAAGTACCATACTGTTCAGTGTGCTCAGCTGATCAACAACTGAAGCAGTAGGTATGAATGTGTCAGCTCGTGAATTGGAGGGACCAGCAGAGGCAGCAGTAAATATAGGAGCCTGAGAAACCGAGGTGGTCAGAGGAGCAATAGTAGTACGTGTAGGAGTTGCCCTTGACCGGATCAGTGAAGAAACTGCAGTAGCAGCCACTGATGTAACAGTAGTGGTGGCAGCAACTGACAGTTCTGATCTCCTCTGAAAAAGAAGCCTAGCTCTCTTCCTCCTGCCAGCTGGAGATGACGTGGACTGAATAGCAGCAACAGAAACAGCTGCAGTGGCTGGAGCAGAGGAACGAGGAGGAGGTGAAATATCAAACTCAGGTACGAAGGAAGGATCAGTGATCTCATCCATCTCAGCTTCACTTCGCTTCCTCTTCCTCTTCATCAATCTTCCACTTATCCATACACTCTCAAACTCATCATCTGGTGTGTCTTCTGAGTCAGAGCCCTCATCACCAGCTTCACCTCCTTCATCACCTGAGTCATCTAACTCATCCCTGTCATCAGCAGATGTGGTGCCTGTCATATCAATAGGAGTAGTCACTGTGGAGGTAGAAGTGGCCATGAAGTCCAACTCCATCAGTGAATCAATATCTACATCCTCGTCATCAGCAACAGAAGTACTAATTCCAGCACCAACAGTCACAACACCAGTTTCAACCAAGCTAACATCAGCAGTAGTAGTCATGTCACCAACAGCAGTACTCACACCAACAGAACTCACAACTACAGTGCTCACAACAACTGACCTCTCACCAGCACCAGCACCAGCACCACTACCACCTGCACCATCATCATCATCAACTGCTGTAAGAACCGAGGATACATCAGGAAGTTGAAGGTCCTGTTCAGCACCAATGCAATGAAGGCACACTGTATCGTCTCTCGCATATCGTCGAATCCACCTCTCCTAGACCCAAGGCAGTGAATGAGCACATGGGCTAGGTATTTGAACTGCGGAGACATGTACGCCTTGTTGAGGATTCCCTCTCCTCAATCGCCTTCATAGTTACACCTCATGAAGCAGCCACGAACTAAGTAACGATCCAACAGATACGGCTGATCAGGTGTATCCTGGAATCCACAGATTCTCCTAATGTGCTCAGCTGATACAATAACATCATGTCCCAGTACCTTGCCTCGAATGACAGGAGGCTCAGCTTCACAATCTATATCAGCAGACGCCCAGAAGTCCTGCTGGTGAGAGTGATATGGCACATGTATAGTAGAAATGGCAGTGTAAATCCTGGAACGCCTCAAAAATGTGATAATCTTTGTGTAATGTCGGGCATTTGGTGTAGTGAGATCCAAATGCGCATAAATGTTGTTCTTTATCACAGACTTGTATCCAGCCATGCTTAAAAATAGAGAAATACACATGTCAGTACAATTCAGTTGCACAAAAGATTGAAATCAGAATAAAGAAACATTTTGAAAATTTTGGCCGAATGAAGTTGATTTGGGCGAATGAGCTTATTGGTCGAATGACTCATTCGCCGAATGAGTCACATTGGTTGAATGGTCCATTCGCCGAATGAGCCTCATTCCCCAAATGAGCCTCACTTGCCGAATGAGTCTCACTCGCCGAATGAGCCATTCGCCGAATGGTGTCATTCGGCCGTCTGTTCAAATCCAAACTCCATTAAAAAAATGTTCAAATCAGCTCACAAAAACCATATACCCACACTCAGAAACCACCGATTAACAACATTAAAACATGATTCAAGCAATTTCAGGTCCATCTTGATCATCTATTAAAAGGGAGATTTTTAAAAACCCTAAAACCTTTGAATCGATCCGGTTTTTGATGATTTCACTGTCAAAAATCGACGATACTTGATCCATCAGTACCTGAGATGATAAGAAGCAAACATATCAGTAGCTGGATCAAGAGAAATCACAAGAAAAAGGTGGACCGAAGAGAGAAGGTATTTTGGGCGAATGTCACACACACAGTACTCAGCGAATGAAAATGTGGAGAATGAGGTAGTTCGGCCGATTGAATGCTTATATAGGGTTAGTCATTTGCCGAATCAGACTAGAGAATGAGCTATTTCTCGCCAAAGTCATTCGCCGAATGACCTTCACACACAAACTTCATTCACCGAATGAAATAGGCGATTGACTTCCTTCGGCTTATGTTGATTCGGCCGAATGACTCATTCGCCGAATGAAGTCATTTGGTCGAATGACTCATACTCAACATTCATTCGTGCGAATGAGACAATGCACTCACAAAAACACAACTTGATTTCATAATTTCAACATTTTGATCTGTAAAAATGGATACCAGTTATGAAGACAAGTCTGGTTGGTTCGGGATTCAGATGAGACAGACATCTGAACCTAAAAATGATCACCTAAACTGAAATTGAATATAAAAAATCTTTTTGTAATAAAATCAAATTAGCATTGCTGTGAGATACATATTTTTGTGAGAGGTCTGTTGAGAAACTAGTACATACATCTAATAAAATCAAATTAGCATTGCTGAATGTTTCATTTCAGACACTTTTGACTTGTGATATGATTACTGATATATCTGTGCACTTTAAGCTTTTCAATACAAAGTTATTAAACTCATTTGATGATTACTTATGTATTCTGACTAAGTTACCCGTTTTATCTATTCAGCAAAGATTAAAATTAGTTTATAACTCATCTCCGCACATCTTAATACCCAGCATCATAAATTCCATAAGGTTCCAATTTATTTTCTTTTTGTATTTTTTCTTTTTGATTTGTCTCTCATGACCAACACATTCTCATGGACGACTTCAACTAGGTTCGTCCCAGTAATATGGCACGTATACAGACCTGTGTTGACCTAATTGACTTGTTCTATCCAAATGGACGGCTTCAACTAGGTTCGTCCCAGTAATATGGCACGTGTATGGAAGCGAACTTATTTTATTTTTGTATTTTTCACAAGCTTAATACCATCTTGATTTTCTTTTATTTTATTTGGATTCAATCTTTCTCATCTGAATGGACGGCTTCAGCTAGGTTCGTCCCAACAATATGGCACGTGTATAGACTTTGAATTTATGAATCATTGGAAACCTTATTAGACCTCATGATAACAGGTGTATACTTGATTTGAGTCATAAACTATTTCTTACATTACTGTCTTTTTAAAACAGATCCCACAAATCAGATTTTATAAGTTTTCACAAATTCGTCTTTTCATTTTGTAAAGTCAGCCTATCAGTACATCAACTCGCACTCCTCATGTGTCTTCAATTTATGCATTCATCTAAAGCTTTTAAGACATGATAAATTAATGTATTACTTTCTCAAGGAAGACCTTCTCAATTTTTATAATTTTTCAACTGTTTTTGTATTTTCAAATTTTTCAGATGTTTTTGGCTTTTCTATTTAGCTACTATCTCCCCCTAAAGACCTAAAACAAAAAATCTTTTTGAGTTTTTAATTAAGATAAGGAAATAGACAAGAAAACTAAATGAAATAAAGAGATAAATCAAAACAAAACTATCTAAGAAAGTTGATGATCATTTGTTAGATTCAGATGAAGGTAGGACTTCATCCTTTTGGAAAACACCATTAGCCGATAACAGATATAAAAATCTGGATTGATCAAAAGCTTTTGTGAAAAGATCGGCTTTCTGGTGATCGGTGTGGATTTTAACAACATCGATGAGTTTCTTTTCAAAACAATCACGTATAAAGTGATATTTTATGTCGATGTGTTTTGTTTTTGAGTGCTGGACTGGATTCTTAGTGACAGCTATGGCGGCAGTATTATCAACATATATAGGAGTGTTAGAAAAATGTAACCCATAGTCCCGGAGTTGTTGTTGGATCTAGATGATCTGAGAACAACAACTAGCAGCAGCAATATATTCAGCTTCACAGGTTGAAGCAGACACCGACGTCTGCTTCTTGCACTGCCAGGTAACTAATCGGTTTCCAAAGAACTGACATCCCGCAGATGTTGACTTGTAGTCTCTCTTGCATCCACCATAATCTGAATCACTGTATGCAGTAAGGTCAAAGTTATCATCATTAGGGTACCATAAACCAAGATCCGGTGTACCCTTCAGATAACGCATAATCCTCTTCACAGCAATCAGATGTGACATTCTTGGTTTTTATTAACAATGGGCACACAAGCATGTGGCGAACATGATGTCTGGCCGAGAAGCAATTAGATACATCAGAGAGCCAATCATTCCTCTGTACAGAGTGGCATCGATTAACTCCCCCTTTTCATCTGGAGTAATCCTGTGATTAACAGCCAGCGGGGTACCAGCAGGTTTCGCATCTGACATACTGAACCGGCTCAGTATGACACCAACATATTTGGTCTGATGAATGAAAATTCCTGCCTCAGACTGATCCACCTGTAATCCTAGAAAAAATTTCATCTCTCCCATTGAGCTCATCTCGAACTTCTCTTTCATAACCTTCTCAAATTCTTTGCACAGACTATCATTCGTGGAACCAAATATGGTGTCGTCCACATAAACATGCACGAAGAGTAGATCACTATCCTTTTCTCGAATAAACAGTGTACAGTCAATGACACCTCTTCTGAACCCGTTGCTCAGAAGGTGAGTGGAAAGTGTCTCATACCATGCTCGCGGTGCTTGATGTAATCCATATAAGGCCTTGTCTAACTTGTAGACTTGGTCACGATGCAATGGATCCTCAAACCCGGGAGGCTGACTGACATACACTGTTTCACTGATCACACCATGAAGGAATGCACTCTTGACATCCATTTGATATACTTTAAACTTTTTGAAAGATGCATATGCCAAGAAAATACGAATTGCTTCAAGTCGAGCAACTGGTGCAAACACTTCATTATAATCCAACCCTTCAATATGTTTGAACCCTTGAACCACCAGACGTGCCTTGTTTCTGACAATGATCCTGTGATCATCCTTTTTGCAACGAAGAACCCACCTGGTGCCTATGGCTTTTGCACCTTTTGGTCTGTCAACAAGTTGCCAGACACCTAATTTCTTGAATTGCAGGAGTTCTTCTTGCATGGCATCAACCCACGATTCTTCTTTTAAAGCTTCAGTGACAGTACGTGGTTCAACTTTGGAGATAAAACATGAATGGCCACAAAAGCTTACATCTGCAAAGTCAAGAATGTCTGCAAGACCCCCTGAAGAAAGCTGGCTTCTTGTCTTAACTCCATCTAATGGACTTCCAATGATGTTTTCTTGAGGATGAATACGATTAATTCTACCAACAGGATGAGCTGGAACTTCAACCAGAGGATCAAGATTGTTTAGATTTAAATCCTCAAGACCAGGCACAAGATTGTCAACATTTGGTTCGGGGGCAGCTGGTGGAACTGAGTTTTCATCTGTGTCTGAGCTGTCATCATTTGTCTGTACTATGGGAATTGAAGCGGATGATGGTTGCACTGGTTCATCAGGTGCATTTTGAACATCATATAACATTTGAACAGCAACATCTTCATCTGAGTACATGGGAGGCATATTGAATGAGTCAAAAAGACTAGAATAGTCAAACATCCAGTCCGGACCTTTTCCAGGTGGGGGCATAGAATGTCTCTGAACATCAACATGGTACCACTCCTCTACATTCTGAGTTGATCTGTTGTAGACTCTTTTATTAGGAGTGTTGTACCCAAGAAAGTACCCTTCTTCCACCTTCTCATTGAACTTGCCTTGCTCATGTTTCTTAAGTATTGTGCACGGTGCACCAAAAGGTTCAAGATACTTAAGATTTGGTTTTCTGTTGTGGAGCAGATCAAAGCAAGTCTTCCCATGTCTCTTCACTATCAAAACCCGGTTCAATGTGTAACAAGCATTTGCTACAGCTTCATTCCATAACTGAACTGGAAGAGAAGAATCAGCAAGCATCGTCCTAGCAGCCTCAATCAAAGTTCTGTTCTTTCGCTCAGCAACACCATTCATTTGTGGGACATAAGGGGCACTAAATTGTTGAACAATTCCCCGTGCATTGCAGAAATTCTCCATGTTGTGATTCTTGAATTATGTCCCGTTGTCTGTTCTGAGCATACGAATCTTGAGCTTATAAAGAGATTCAAGTTTGGTAACCAACACTTGAATGCAGTCAAACATTTCAGATTTCTCCTTTAGAAAGAAAACCCAAGAGTATCTGGAATACTAATCAGTTATAACGAGACAATATTGATCTCCGGCTATACTCTTGCGGTTAACAGGACCAAAAAGATCCATATGGAGAAGCTCAAATGGAACAGTGATTGAATGATACTTCTTTGGCTTGTGAGACTGCTTGGTTTGCTTTCCCTTCTTGCAGGATAAACACACATCAGACAGCTTGAAATTCTTCAGACTAACCCCCTCAACCAAATTGTTGTGTACCAAGTGATTCATCTTGCGTAGACTCAAATGACCCATCCTCTTATGCCAAAGGATTGAATCTTTCTCAGTTGCCTTTGTCATAAAACATGAAGCTGTGGAGGATGTTGTTGAAGCTGTGGCCATATTGAGTACATACCAGTCTTGTTTTCTGGGGGCGGACATCAAGATCCAATCTTCAGGAATAGAAACACCTTGCTTCAGAATGTAGCATTTGGAGTCATCAAAAAGAACTTTGTACTGTTTATCACAAATCTGTGATACGGAAGGAAGATTATTCTCCAACTGCTTGACATATATGACTTTGTCAAATGAAACTTGCCCATTTGATAGAATACCCTTTCCGGTTATGAACCCGCCTTTGTCACCGGCAAACGCTACGTAACCACCTCGAACAGAATTAACATTGGTTAGCAGCGAAATATCACCAGTCATGTGTCTAGAAGCCCCACTATCAATGATCCAAGAGCTGTTAAGAGCAGCTGTTGGGGCAACCTGCACAAAAAGATGAAACAATTAGTTCATTTTGGGAACCCAAGCCTTTACAGTCTTGGGTTGACCCAATGAGTCTCGGATCCAAACATCAATCCATTTACCATCAGAGGTAGCCTTGTCTGGATTGGGTGTAACTGAAGTCTCAGAAGACTTAACTTGCAGTCTGAGTTTTTGCTGAAAGAATTTTTCACGTAAATGGATGATGACTTTGATTGATTTACATTAATCACTTTGGGAACATCCAAGTTCAGCAGTTTCGCTTTACCCTTGTCCAAAGATTTAACCTTTGTTGGTTGTTTGGGTTTTGTCTGAGTTGACTTACGTTCAGATTTGACAGCTTTGACAAAAATTTGATTTAGTTTTCTGGGTGGTGCAACCTTCGGTACGATCAACTGTGGACAAAATCTGACAATGTGTCCAGGTGCACCACACTCAAAACAAACTCTGTCACCCTTTTTATGAAAATGTTTTAATTCAGAAAACGACTGCATTTTTGGTTTGAAAACATTAGTTTTAGGCTTGTTCTGATTAAAACCCAAACCCTTTTTCCCATTAGGAACAAGATTGTCAATCTTGTTAGAAACACAAGCTTCATGTTCTGTTGAAGCTTTCACAAAATTTAAAGCCTGATACATTTTTGATGATGAGATTGGGTCACCTTTCATGACCACAGGGGATAGATTCTGAGCAGGAATACAACCAGATGAATCATCAGATTCATCTTCAGAATCAGAGACCCAATCTTCAACAATTCCCTCCACAAAAGATTCCTCTCATAAGGAGGAACCCTCATCGGTAATCATCCCAATTGGATCAATTACTAATGGAGTTTTAACTAGAAAATCTTTAACATCTTTGTCATCTGGTGAGTTGACAAAGCTGTTTAAGATTGGTGGAGGACAATGTTGATAACTCACCTTTCCCTTACCCGCCTGATCAGTACCCTTACTGATCATGTGCTCAATGATATATGATGAGCTTTCATAGCTCTTGAGCTTTTGACCTAGGGTCTCATAGTCACACTCGACTATGGCTAACTTCTTCTTTATCTCATTGATGGTATTGAGATAAGAAGTGATAGCATCTTGCTTGTTCCGAACAGCAATCTCAGCCTCATGAAGTTGTCTGTTTAAAAGTTCAATTTTAGCTTGAAAATCTTTTTCATTAGATTTTAAAACTCTGTTTGCCTCAATACATTGGTTGAGATCACTGATCAAAGCATAATTGTGATTCTGATAAGCAAGGACCTTGCTGTCAAGGTCCACACAATTAAAACATCTAGAACTAGAAGAAGAGCATTCATCAGATGCTTGATCAGATTGAGAAGATGCAGTAGGAATAGCAGATGACTTCGCCATTAAAGCAAATTGAGTAACTAGTTCCTCAATATCAGCATCAGAACCAACTTGAGTGTCTGAGTCTGACATGCTATCTGACTCTGAGCCGGATGTTTCTTCTCCACTGATCTGTGCTTCTCTTGAAGTGTACTCTTCAACTTGATCATCCAACTTCTGAATTTCAGCAACACATGTTTTATCCTGTTGCCCTTGATCAGAATTGAATCTGAAATCCCAATTTTCACCTTCATCCTGTTGCACCATCAATGCATTGCTTGTATTTGAAGAACCAGCCTGAGCAGGAGAGTCAATAGAAACAAGTCTCCTCTCTGGATTTGCTGTAGAAGACTTTTGATGCTGAAAAGGATTCTTGTTTCCAGCTTTCCTTGGATGTTTGCATTGTCTGAAAAAATGACCTTTCTCTCCACAATTGTAACAAGTAATAGATGCCATGTCAAATCCAAACTTGGACTCCATGTTCAAGTTGATGTCTTTACCAGTTCTTCTCACAAACTCCTTGGCTCTCCTAACAGCACTGGCCAAAGCCCACATGATGTCAATCCTTTCCATGTCATCTGGATCTATCTGAGAGTAATCATCATTTGTCAGATGAGGATTTCCAATCTGTCCAGCTACTAGACCATCATAGGAACTGACTAGAGTAGCCAAAAGTCCCATGTGCTCCTCGGCAATCTCTACAGTCACTTTATCAAAATTCTCTGTCTTCAAACTGGTGACAGGTTGATGATGTTCTTTCTGAGAGCTGGATGAGGAGGATGATTGACTGAAATGAATCTGAGTGGAAGATGGAGCTTCAGTAGTCTGAGAAACAAAAGTTGTCTTCAATGGAGCATGAGAAGATGATTTCTCAACAGTAGGAGTAGAATAATATAATGATGGATCCTGGACTTGAGCAACTCTCTTAGCTTTCCACTTGTTCTCTATTTCTTGCTCTTTCAGCTTCTGAATGAAATCATTGATATCCATGTTGGCCATCATCTCATTCTGTTTTAGAACCATCAGGAATGACTCCCACTTGGGAGGTAAAGCATCTGCCAAGCATTGGATCTTCTCTTGAGTTGTAGTCTTGACTTGATGATTGAACAACTCGGTCAAAGGATGATAAAATCTAGCAATCAGATCATCCAATGATTCATTCCCAACATACATGAAGCTGTTGAATTCCATCATTAAGGCCATGGACTTGATATTCTTCAAAGCATCATTGCCCTCATACCTCTGCTGTAAAGCATCCCACAGATACTTAGAAGATGTAAACTGTCTGAACTGATGGAAGATATCAGTAGCAATGGATTGAGATAGAATAGCATAAGCTTTCTTCTCAAAATCATAAAGCTTCCTTTGAGGCTCAGTCATCCGTGTGACTAGCATAGGAGTTCCATCTTCATTCAGAGGCCTCAGATAACCTCCTTCAATCATCATCCATAAGTTAGTATCCACTCCATTGATGTGAATCTCAAATCTGTATTTCCAATGCGGGTAATCATCTAAGGACAACAACTTGGGAGCTTTATTGGAATTCCCTGTCTAAGTTTCTGTCAACAACAATGTCTGAATACGGTGATTCTGGTTCGCCATCAATGCTAAATCCACCATAGAATCAAGAATAACAAGATCTAACACTTAGAAAAATTTTCAAACTGATGGCCGAATGAAGAAGATAATGGCGAATGTCGGGGACCGAATGTAATAAAACTGGCGAATGAGAAAAAGCGTATGACAGTTGGGTGAATGAATCTATTCGGCGAATGAAAGGATCGAATGAGGCTATTCGCCGAATGAGTGTGGAGAATGGGGCTATTTGCCGAATGACTGTGACGAATGAAGCTATTCGGCGAATGGGAGTGATTCGGCCAAACTTATTCGGCCGCCATGCTCATTCGGTCGATCTGATGTTCTCAGCAACTAAAATTACGATAACTTTTGATTTTGACCAAATCTAGGTACCAAAATTGGTACAGAACACCATGACAAGATTACCAACCAATTGGGATAAAGGTTTTGACAAAAACACCACAAAAACCCACGGATTTTGAATGAAACAGTGACTTGGAATAGTGAGAAATCCTATTCCAGGGTTTTCCAATCGAAACCAACAGCAACCGTGGTGATTTGAAGGTGTAGGAAGAACGTTTGAGTGAGAATCGAACACCACGGGTTGAGAATCGAACTTGGACGATCAATGGTCGCTCAGTTCTGCTAGGGTTTGACACTAGGTGCTCTGGGAAGAAGGAGGGCTCTCAAAAGTTAGGTTTGAAATGATTTGAACTTGTATTTATAGGCTGTTTTCATTCGACCTAATAAGTGGCCGAAGCAACTCATTTGGCGAATGACTTGGCCGAATGGACATGTCAGTCGAATGAGTCATTCGGCGAATGACTCATTCGCTCGCCTATGTCATTCGCTAGGGCGTTCATTCGGCGAATGACTTCATGTCACACCCCCTGCGCCGCGTGCGGAATCCACGGCGCGGTGAAGTATGAGTGGTTGAATCATGCACAAGTATTGAATAAGAACAACCACAATGGATTACTAACTTTCATAATGTTTAGACAATTGTTTAGTTACAGACAATCTATCTACCAAAAGAATGACAACTACAGACCCAAAATATAGTTTACAAAATAAGACATCAAACAAGACAATTAAACAATCAGGATTTTAATGTGTTTCTAAATCCATCCTAGTGTGTTTCTTCATCTTGTTCTATCTTAAACGGTCTCCTTAGTTGTCCTTAGAATGTCTTACACCTGATTACCTGAAACACGTGAAAAGTAAATGTCAACTACAAGTTGGTGAGAACAATAGGTTTAACATTTGTAAACATGAATTTGCATTGTAAGGCATATGTATATAAAGCAATAAATGAATTACATGGATAGTTGCAACCCAAACTAACATCAAGTCTGTAAAACGTGTCCAAACAGTCAGCAGACTGTTTGCTAGAAAAACCAACATATAATCAAGTCCCAAACTACGTTTGGAGTAAGAAAATATATCAGTAAATTTGATAAACCATAATGTACCCAAAGCAGCAGTTAGCTTTTAAAACAAATTTAAAAGCTAACTCCAGGTTTGGTCTGTCCCAATGTGTCCGTTTTCCCTTGTTGTGATCACCCAGTACTAACGCTAATGAATATGTAACTTGATGCTTTAAAACCATTGATTTAATGCCTTATTTGATAACATGATTTGAAAACCTTGTTTGAATACTATGAATTGAACCCTTGATTGAATACCATGAATTGAAACCCTTGTTCGAATACCATGATTTGAAACCCTTTGCTTTGAACCTTTGATGGAATACTTAGAATAATGTCCTTGTATAGTAACAAGGTTTATAAAATATTATCTTGTAAAAGCACAATTCCTAGTAAAAGAGTTTATAAAACTTATTCTTTAAAAGAGTTTAGCATTTATCAAACCATTTGTGAAAAACAGGTATAAAACAGTTTAGAGAAACTTTTTATAAAACCTTTTAGTAATATATGTTCAACAGTTTATAAAATCCTTTGAGACAGCTGATAAATACTTTAAAACAGTTGATGAATCCTTTAAAACAGTTGATGAATCCTTTAAAACAGTTGATGAATCCGTTGAATTTGTACAATGAACCTGTAATGTTTGTAAAGTAGCATACATCTTGTATAATGAAATATGATTGTAATAAAAGCGTTTGATCACTTGTTCCACCCCAAAACAGTTGTAAAACAGTAAAAGAGGGGCTAATGTTCTCACCTGTCTGCAGTAGACTCTGAACTATAGCAAATAGCAAGTAGCAAACAGGACTTCTAACTGGTTCCTATATCATTGTAATCATACATAAGATATAAGATTTATGATTGTATAGTCTTTGATTTATTGATTGACTTGCGTTAACTTGAACTTGATTAACTCTTGAATAACTTGTTCTCATGTTTAGAAATGTTGTGAATTGGAATATCATGATTGAGTCACTTGTTTGATAATTGATTCATGAATCGAATGTGTCTTGTTCTTTTATGCACAAATCATATGCATAAAATGACAAGTGATGATGATCTTGATAACCGTTGTTTAACATGCAGATTGAAAAGATGTTCAAATTGTTTTAAGTCGTTGGGAATTATGAATTGATCTCATAATTATGTTAGGTTATAAACTTTATCCGAATGAGATCAATTCACAACTACTTTAAGTTGTGGGCCAAACATTGGGCCTTGAGCCTATGAAACCATGGTGGCTTATACAAAGGTCCATGGGCCTCTTAGGTTAACAATGGGTCAATTGGATGTGGTGTTGGGCCAAACAATATGTATATTGGCCATGTAGGGTACCAAGGATAAGATTGGGCCAATTAAGGATCATAATGGGCCGAATGGGGTGTTAGCCTCCCCAATTCCAGCGAACCTTTTAGAAGGTTCGGCCAAGTCTTCCCCTAAGGGTTCGGCTCTAATGGTTGGCATGCAAGGTTCGCCCGGGTTCGTGGATATGAAAGGCTCGTTGCATGGTCCGGGCAAGGTTCGGTGTAGGTGCTAACAGAAAGGTTCGGTCATCAAATGAAAGGTTCGGCAACATAAAGGTTCGTGGATCTGATGAAGGTTCGTTTGAGCTCGAAGGTTCGCCACTAGGGTTCGTGAGTTAAGCATGGTTCGGCTGATGATATTGATGAAGGTTCGTCGCCATGCAAGGTTCGTGAGGACCCCTAAAGGTTCGGCTGGTGATCAACGAACCATGCAGGTTCGTTAGGGTTCACCTATAGACCGAGGGTTCGGCCACCTTAACAGGTTCGGCTCTGGGCTGTTGGGGTCGCGTATCCCACGAACCTGTCATCATCGTCATCATTCAACCTTGGTTCATCGATCCAATCGTTCCCATGCTATGAACACCCGTAGACTCGTCCTCGAAGGGTTGTTAGTTCAACTGGAAGAGCTTAGAACCGGCTAGAACTTAGGTTTAAACAAACACACATAGAAACCCTATTTTCGTGATTTTTCATTCGATCATACCTCGTTTTTGGCCGGTGAAAATCTCAGATCCTTTTTACTTCCGTGTAGGGAATGTCGAGAGCTTCGCGTAGGTTCAAGAATCACCCAAATCCGTTGAGAAACGAGCGAGTTACGAGCGTTTAAAGCTTGGTTTTCTTAGAGAGAGGCTGGAGAACGAAAATCTAGAGAGAGAAAAGGTTTGGGCTGGAATAAATGAGAGGAAACACCTCATTTGGTGTTTATATACTCTCGTGGTATTCGGGTTCGTTTCATTTGCTCGGTTCGCGTTTTCGTCGTGTTTCTGGAACTTTTACGCGATTTAAATAAAATAATTGCTATTCTCATCATTTTGATGAGTTTCAAAATTGTAAAAATTTAAAATAATATATTTTACTTATTTTTATGTTTCGTTCGTTGTCAGATCGTTAAACAGATACAATTACGTGTATACCCGCAATCGCGTACGTTTTTAGATCGTATTAATTATTTATAGTCGTTTAATCATAATTATAAGTTCAACATTCGTATCATTATGGATCGTCACCCATAACTAGACTCAGTCTCGCTTACGTATTACGATTTTTGTTTAATTAATTGTCATAATATTCGTCTAAACACTACGCACTAACACTATCCCATCACACCGAACGCGGTATATGTATAGGGCATACCCCAGAGTCCAGCTACCTGCCTTATTTGACGCCGTCCCACCACTGTTTCGATATAATACGATACTGTTCTTGCTTAGCGTAACCGACTGTTAATAAATAATACATACTTGTTCCTAAATAATCAAGATCCTAACACACAAGCACATTATGAACACATGAATCACATTGACTGATGGGATATGCATACACCTTGTTCTAACACTGTTTAAGACTACCATGACTAAATGTACCAATGTTACAGTCTCCCCTAGTTATGGGAATTTCGTCCCGAAATTAACTAGCCGAAGGTACTGTAAAAAGATGAGGGTACTTAAGCTTCATCTGGTCTTCACGTTCCCAGGTGAACTCAGCACCACGTTTGCCCTCCCATCGTACCTTTACGATCGGAATACGGCTACGTTTATGTTTCTTGACTCCATGATCCATGATTTCTACCGGACGTTCTATGAATTGCATGTAGTTTTGAATCTGAATGTCTTCCAGTGGAATCTGAACATCATGATCCGCCAAGCATTTCTGTAACATTTGTACATTTAGTCATGATGGTCGTAAACAGTGTTAGAACAGTGTGTGTCCATGTTCAGTTAATCAATGTTATTCTTGTGTTCATAATGTGCTTGTGTGTTAGGATCTTTATTATTCAGGAACAAGTATGTATTACTTATTTACAGTCGATTACTCTAGGCAAGAACAGTATCGTGTTATATCGAAACAGTGGTAGGCAGCGAGAGTGAGCCCTATATATATACTGCGTTCGGTGTAACAGGATAGTGTTAGTGCGTAGTGTTAAGACGAATATTATGATAATCAATTAATTCAACAAGAATCGTAATACGTAAGCGAGACTGAGTATAGTTATGGGCGACGATCCATAATAATACGAATGTTGAACTTATAATTATGATTAAACGACTTTAAATAATTAATACGATCGAAAAACGTACGCGATTGCAGGTATACACGTAATTGTATGTGTTTAACGTTCTGTCAACGCACGAAGAGTAAAAATAATTAAATTAGTTATTTTATATTTTTACAATTTTGAAACTCATCATTTTAATGAGTTTAACAACTATTTTTATTTAAAACCGCGTAAAATACGCGTTACGTTCCAGAAACGCGAACCGAGCGACCGAAACGGACCCGAATACCACCCGGGCTATAAAAGCCTTGAACAAGGCTAAATCCCTCATTTATGTCACCAACAACCCTTTCTCTCTCTACAAATTCGTTCAACCCTCTCTCTCTCTAGAAAACCGACTTTAAACGCTCGTATCTCGCTCGTTTCTCAACGGAATTCGGTGTTTGTGGTGTCCACGCGTAGCTATCGACATTCTCTACACAGAAGTACAAAGGATCTGAAGGTTTATCCACAGAATCTCGAGGTATTGATGCTTGAATAATCACAAAAATAGGGTTTTCTATGTGTGTTTGTTGAAAATCCGACAACCAGCCGGTTCTAGCACTCCATTTCCATTTTCGCACCACTAGCACCCCTATCTGAAGTTATACTAGTTTAGATCGTTGTCTGGATCAAGAGATTTCGATGATGTTGATGATGCTGGTAACAGGTTCGACGGCCGAACCTTCTTCCTCAGTTGGCGAACCTTAGGGAAGCTCCACGAACCCTAATGGTTCGTAGGTCTTCAGCCGAACCCTTAGGGGTCCTCACGAACCTGCATCAATTCACCATGGATCCCACGATTTCTCTAGACCGAACCCATGCAGGCGAACCATTGGTTTAGACGAACCTTTGTCTAATCAGCACTAGCCGCGAACCCTTGCGAACCATTTGTTGGAGGAAACGAACCATCAAGCTTGCATGGCCGAACCTTCAACCATGCAGCCGGCCGAACCATATGCATGTCGCGAACCATGTTTGACTTGCGAACCCTAGTAGGCGAACCTATATCCGAATCTATGCTTTATCACTGGAACCGAACCCTTGTACCAAGTCACTCACCTTCGAGATACCATGTTAGCCGAACCATGCTGGGAGTTGTAGGCCGAACCGTTGGTTACCATAGACGAACCCTTCATGCAGGCATGCAACGAACCCTAGCTATCACATCTATGGCCGAACCTTGATCTTCTTTTCTTGATTGGCGAACCTAAGGCTGGAACCATGAAGGGTTCGCTGCCCATGTTGGCAGCCCATAACCACCTCGGCCCAATTCAGTTTCAATTGGCCCAACTTCACTAGAAATCGGCCTCATAGGTTAAACCAAGCACAAGGAAGTTAGGTTGGCCCATTACGGTTCCTAATTGGCTCAACGACACCTAATCGGCCTGTTACTAACATAAGGGGCCTATGGAGTTCGCTTAAAGGCCACCACGATTTCATGGGCTTAAAGCCCATTGTTGGCCAACAACACACTTAAATGGCCCATAGTATTTCAATTTGGCCCCTTTACATTATATAGATTCAAGGCCCAATGTTTGGACCCACAATCTAATGTATTGGCAAATTGATCTCATTTGGGTAGGTGTATAACTTATCATAATTATGGGACCAAGACAAAATCTCAAGGACTTAAACAATTGGAACACCTTTTCATAATTCATGTTAATCTATGGCTTAACAAACTCTTAAACACATGTGATGTTGTGCAAACAAGTTTGTGCACAAAAGAACATTACACATCATTTTCATGGACCCATGATCAATCAATCAAGTGATTCAAATCATAACTTTCAAGTCTATACAACAACCATAATCATGATCAAGTAATCAAGTGTTAATCAAGTTCAAGAGAACACAAGTCAACCAATGAATCAAAGTCTATACAACTATAAATCTTATATCTTATGTATGATTACAATGATATAGGAACCAATTAGAAGTCTTGTTTGCTACTTGCTATCTGTTTTAGTTCAGAGTCTACTGTAGACAGGTGAGAACTTTAGCCCCTCTTTTACTGTTTTACAACTGTTTTGGGGTGAAACACGTGATCAAACTTTATACTTACAATCGTATTTCATGATTCAAGATGTGTTCTATTTTACAAACATTACAGGTTCATTTTACAAATATCAGGGATTCATCAACTGTTTCAAGGAATTCATCAACCGTTTTAAAGGATTTTATCAACTATTCAACTCTTTTCATTAAAAAAGGTTTTATAAAGGTTCTTTGAACTGTTTTATAACAGATTTACTCAAATGTCTTTTTACAAATGATAAACACTTTTAAATATTGGATTTTATAAACTCGTTTGTTATAAACCTTGTTATTATACAAGGTCACCATTTCATGGTATTCAAATCAAGAGATTAATTTCATGGTATTCAAATCAAGAGATTCATTTCAGAGTATTCAAATCAAGAGATTCATTTCATGGTATTCAAAACAAAGGATTTAATTCATGGGATTAAATCAAGGTTTTCAATTCATGTTATCAAATAAGGCATTAACACGCTGGTTTAAAGTGAGATTCATAAACATGGTGTCTATTGTTGTAAACAAACTTGTAAACGCATCAAGTATCATATTCATTAGCGTTAGTACTGGGTGATCACAACAAGGAAAGCGGACTCATTGTTTCTTATCCAAGATGGAGTTAGCTTTTAAATTGGTTTTAAAAGCTAACTGCAGGTTTGGTGTCATTGTTTTCTTATCCAAGATGGAGTTAGCTTTTAAATTTGGTTTTAAAAGCTAACTGCAGGTTTGGTGTCATATGGTTATCAAAACTGCTGATGTATTATCTAACTCCAAACGTGGTTTGGGACTTGATATTATATGTTGGCTTTCGTGCAAACAGTGATTGGACTGTTTACACTCATTTTCTTACTTGATGTTAGTTTGGGTTGCAGCTCATCCATGTGAATCATTTATTGCTTTAACTTACCTATGCCTTATATCACATATTCATGATTTCATATGTTAAACCTATTGTTCTCACCAACTACTTCTGTAGTTGACAGTTATTTTTCACGTGTTTCAGGTAATCAGGTTTAAAGCATTCTAAGGACAACTAAGGAGACCGCTTCAGATAGAACAAGATGAAGAAACATGCTTGGATGGAATAGAAACTCACTAAATCCTAATTGTTTAATTGTCTTGTTTGGAGTCTTATTTTGTAAACCATATTTTGGGTCTGTAGTTGTCTTTATTTTGATAGATAGATTGTCTGTAACTAAACAATTGTCTAAATATTATGCAACTTAGTAATCCTTTGTGGTTGTTCTTATTCAATACTTGTGCATGATTCAACTGTTCATACGTCACCGCGCCGTGGATTCCGCACGCGGCGCAGGGGTGTGACAGGTTGGTATCAGAGCCAAGGTTGTAGAGAACTAGGAAAACCCAATGTTTAATGACCTAGACTATAACCTAAGCTACCCAATAAGACTAAGTGCTATAGGCTTGAGGATACTTAGGATCTAAGTAACTTAAGTGAGCATTAAGTCTACATTAAGCTTGAAAGATCTTAGGGACATTTTTCTAAGATTAGATATCGAGTCAAGGAATTTGAATCGGAATTCTATAATTTTAGAAACCGAATTAAATTTCTCACACGTATTCATTATAGGAATTCAATGGTCAAGATCTATTAATTTAGAATCTTGATCTAAAATCCTTGTCATATTCATTATAGGAATTCAAAGGTCAAGATCTATTAATTTAGAATCTTGATTTGAAATCCTTGTCATATTCATTATAGGAATTCAAAGGTTAAGATCTATTAATTTAGAATCTTGGTTTGAAATCCTTGTCATGTTATCATTATTAGGTGTTCATTATCATAGGAACTTTATAACTTAGAATCTGTGTAACAGTATTCTTTAGTTGAAGTTCTCACAGGAGATCATTATACTCGATACTGTAGGTATTGAGGACCTAGGTTAATTAATCTAGGACACACATGCAGAAACCTAAGGTTTTAATTTCCAAGTAAATTAAGAACCATGGTTTACACAATCATAAATCATATTCTGAGAACAAGAGGAAACGTGAATCAATCATTATCAATCAAGAGTTGGAATCTTAGCTCCAAGTACAAACGGCGAATTAACGCTGACGTGCTGAGGTAAGTGGTGGGTCGGTGAGAGCTTACCCTATATATAAGCTTATTTAGGTATGTCAGGGGGAATCCGGCGTTCGTATTTGAAGTGAGGATTCGGGAGCAACTGGATTAGTGAACATTAATCAAACACATGAGATACAATCATTGGTGAATCAAATCATAGTGTAATTCAAACTTGGATGAACCAAACATTATGGTGAATCAATCAAGTTGTGAACATCCTTTAAATGTAAACCTTAAGTGAAATTCTTAAGCGATTACATCATTAGTACTTGCTAACATAGTTTAACAGGAAAAATGTAGAGCACACGTATGGTTTAGTTCTACATGTTAACATTTGTTAGTAGGTGCACGCATAACATAATCATAGTTCAATCATGGAATCAATCATAGTTCAAGTTGATCAAAGATCATGAGATTCTTAATCAATGGAACACACTTGCAAATCAGTACAAACGTGTTGCCAAATGCTAGCAAGGGCATGATCGTGGTATATCGAAACGGTGGTGGGCAGCGAGAGTGAGCCCTATATATAAGATATTTTCGGTATATCGGGAAAGTGTCAGTGTGTAGGTTTGGTGGAGAGATCATGGGGCATCGTACATATTCACATGATAAGTATGCAAATAAGTTGACAACTTATACGTGTACTGGATCATATTACAATTGAATGATAGTACTAGTAGTATGGATATATTACTGACCTTATCATGAAAATTCAATCGTATCCTTCCTCATTACTGACCCGCTTGTGGCTTCTATTCGTAGAATGCCTCCCCGACGTGATCCTAACGAAGGGGGTTCGACAAGTGGCAACGATGATGAGATCAACAAGATTGCCCGAGCCATCGCTTTGCATATGAGAGATGTCATTCCGGGCATGGTCACTGATATCACCCAGAATCTTCGGGGGAGTACCAGTGACTCAGCTAACAACTCAAACACCAATCACTCTAGAACTGCTAACTTCACTTTCAAGCAGTTCAATGATGCTAAGCCTCCCAAGTACTCTGGTACGGAGGGAGCTACCGGTCTACTGCAGTGGCTGGAGAGCATCGAGGATATTCTTGACTTTACAGGATGTCCCGAAAATCTGACAGTCAAAATGGCTTCAAGCGCTTTTCATAAGGGCGCACTCACCTGGTGGAATTCTGATAAGAACACCAAAGGACGCGAAGTCGCTTTAGCTTTACCGTGGGACGGTTTCAAGAATCTGCTTGTAGAAAAGTTTTGTCCACGTCATGAACTGAAGAAACTCGAAGTGGAGATGTGGAATCTGGTGCAAGACAGTGGAGAGAACGCAAAGTATACAACTCGATTCCATGAGTTGTTCATTCTGGTACCACACTTGGTTACTCCTCTATCCCGCAGGATAGAGAAATATATTGAAGGCTTACCTCTGGTTGTTAGAGGAACTGTTATGGGGAATAACCCCACTACTTTGGAAGCAGCCATTCAACTTGGTGCTACTCTTACTGAGGAGTATGTTAAATCTGGTGTGCTCACCCGAAAGGGATTCAAGAGAGCACAGATTGAAGAAGGCAAGAAGCCTGAACAGCACCATCATAAGAAGAAAAAGCAGAAGACGATCAGGAACTTTGCAGCCCTGACTACAGCTACACCCACTCATGCCACACCCATTACTGCTATGCCACAACCGGTTACTGCCAGAAAGCCTTATACTGGCCCGTTGCCACTTTGCACCAAATGCCAATATCATCATCTGCCCAACACTCCATGCAAAAAGTGTCTCAAGTGTGGGCGTATGGGACACTTTGCAGCTACATGTCGAGCTGCTCATCTTGCTACTGCAACAACTACTACCACAACTCCTACTGCTACAGGTGGAAGGGCCTGTTATAATTGGGGAGCAGAGGGACACTTCAGAAACCAGTGTCCAAAACTCAACAACAATACCGCTGCTGCTCGTGCTTTTGTTATTGGAACTGCCGAAGCACGTGAGGAGCCAGCAGTCATCACGGGTACATTTCTTATCAATGATCACTATGTTCCTATCATATTTGATACTGGTGCTGATAAAAGCTTTATCTCTGCTCATACTGCTTCTTTGCTTAATATGCAACTATCTATACTTACTGCTCCCTATACAGTAGAAGTAGCTAATGGTAAGACTATAGTTGTAGATTCCATTATCCATGGTTGTGAATTAAGATTAAATGACCACGTTTTCTCCATCGATCTCATTCCTATGACTCTCGGAAGCTTCGAAGTTGTAGTAGGAATGGATTGGTTATCCAAGAACGATGCTGAAATCGTATGCTCGGAGAAACTTATTAGAATTCCTCTACCGTCCGGTGAAACGATGTTAGTTTACGGCGAGAAACCCTGCCGCGGATTGAAGATTGTATCGTGCATCAAAACGAGGAAGTACCTGAAGAAGAAATACGTTGCATTCTTGGCTCACGTGGTGGACAAGAAACCTGAAAAGAAAGCAGTTGGAGACGTACCAGTTATCAGAGATTATCCAGACGTGTTTCCAGAAGACTTGCCTGGATTACCACCAATCCGACAAGTGGAGTTTAGAATTGATCTCGTCCCTGGAGCAAACCCAGTGGCGAAGTCACCGTATCGATTAGCACCGTCTGAGATGCAGGAACTGTCTAGTCAACTTCAAGAACTTTTAGACAAAGGTTTCATAAGACCGAGTTTCTCTCCATAGGGAGCTCCGGTTCTCTTTGTCAAAAAGAAAGACGGTTCATTTCGTATGTGCATCGATTATCGTGAATTAAACAAGTTGAAAATCAAGAATAGATATCCTCTGCCCAGGATCGATGATCTGTTTGATCAATTACAGGGAGCAACTTGCTTCTCTAAGATTGATTTACGATCCGGGTATCATCAGTTACGAGTAAATGATGAGGATATACCTAAGACTGCCTTTAGGACTCGATATGGACACTATGAGTTTGTGGTTATGCCATTTGGGCTGACCAATGCACCCGCAGTGTTCATGGACCTGATGAATCGAGTCTGCAGACCGTATTTAGATCAGTTTGTTATTGTCTTTATTGACGATATACTGATCTATTCAAAGACGGAACAGGAGCATGAAGATCATTTGAGGAAAGTCTTAGAGTTACTAAGAACTGAACAACTATATGCTAAATTCTCAAAATGTGAATTTTGGCGAAAGGAAGTTCACTTCTTAGGACATGTCATAAACAGGGATGGAATACATGTAGATCCAGCAAAGATTGAGGCGATTAAGAACTGGACTACTCCATCTACTCCCACAGAGATTCGTTCATTTCTGGGTCTGGCAGGTTATTACAGGAGATTCATTGCGAATTTCTCTAAGATTGCTTTGCCACTTACCACATTGACTCAGAAAAGTCAAGCCTTTATATGGGGACAGAAACAGGAAGATGCATTTCAACTTCTTAAACAGAAGTTATGCAATTCCCCTATCCTTAGTCTTCCAGAAGGCAGTGATGATTTCATTGTCTACTGTGATGCTTCAAACCTTGGTCTCGGTTGTGTACTAATGCAACGGGAGAAGGTCATTGCGTATGCTTCAAGACAACTTAAGGTTCATGAGAAGAATTATACTACTCATGATCTTGAGTTAGGGGCTGTGGTCTTTGCATTGAAGATTTGGAGACACTACCTGTATGGTACTAAATGTGTCATCTATACAGACCACAAGAGCCTACAACACATCCTTAATCAGAAAGAACTCAACATGAGACAACGACGTTGGGTTGAGCTTCTAACTGATTACGACTGTGAGATTCGTTACCATCCGGGTAAAGCCAATGTGGTGGCGGATGCTCTCAGTCGCAAGGACCAGTCAAACCAATTCGTGTAAGAGCCATGGAGATCAACACACAGCCAAACTTGAAAGACTTGATTCGTATTGCACAACAACAAGTAGTAACAGACAATTAACTCAAGACAGACTTGGATTGTGGCATTGAGAAGAAACTAGAACCCAGATCTGACGGGGTGCTATATCTCAACGGCCGCATCTGGATTCCAAAGTCAGAAGAGTTGCGCACACTCATCTGTGATGAGGCTCATAAGTCGCGATACTCAGTTCATCCTGGAGCCGATAAGATGTATCAGGACTTGAGGACATCTTACTGGTGGCCGGGGATGAAGAAAGACATAGCACTGTATGTGGGAAAATGTCTTACATGTTCAAAAGTCAAAGCAGAACATCAAAAGCCTTCGGGACTTCTGCAGCAACCTGAAATTCCTCAATGGAAATGGGAACAAATTTCCATGGATTTCATAACTAAGTTGTCGAGAACTCCGCGAGGTTTCGATTCGATTTGGGTGATCGTTGATAGACTCACTAAATCTGCTCATTTTCTCCCAATCCGAGAGGATTATAAAATGGAGAAGTTATCCACATTGTACATCAACGAAATCATTGCACGTCATGGTACTCCAACATCAATCATTTCTGATCGTGATAGTCGTTTCACTTCTCGCTTTTGGCAATCATTGCAAAAGGCTTTGGGAACTCGTGTTAATCTTAGCACGGCGTATCATCCCCAAACCGACGGTCAAAGCGAAAGGACTATCCAAACACTCGAGGACATGCTTCGTTCTTGTGTCATTGACTTCGGTGGAAGTTGGGACACTCATCTCCCACTCATTGAGTTTTCATATAACAATAGCTATCATACGAGCATTCAATGTGCACCATTCGAAGCTCTATATGGTAAAAAGTGCCGATCACCGGTCTGTTGGACCGAGATTGGTGACTCACAGGTCGTAGGACCAGAACTCATTCAGGAAACATCAGACAAAATCACAATCATTCAGTCACGGCTTAAGGCCGCATGAGATCGGCAAAAGAGGTATGTTGATCGACGTCGGAAACCGCTTGAGTTTCAAGTCGGTGACCGAGTCTTACTCAAAGTTTCTCCCTGGAAAGGCGTTGTCCGATTCGGGAAGAAAGGGAAACTTGCACCAAGGTACGTTGGACCTTTTGAGATCCTGGAACGGATTGGTCCCGTAGCCTACAAACTCAAACTTCCAGTGGAGCTAAGCAATGTTCATGATACTTTTCATGTATCAAATCTTAAGAAATGCTTAGCTGATCATGATGTTCAGATTCCACTGGAAGACATTCAGATTCAGAACAACATGCAATTCATAGAACGTCCGGTTGAAATCATGGATCATGGGGTCAAGAAACTTAAACGTAGCCGTATCCCAATCGTAAAGGTACGATGGGAGGGCAAACGCGGTGCTGAGTTCACCTGGGAACGTGAAGACCAGATGAAGCTTAAGTACCCTCATCTTTTTACAGTACCTTCGGCTAGTTAATTTCGGGACGAAATTCCCTTAACTAGGGGAGACTGTAACATTTGTACATTTAGTCATGATGGTCGTAAACAGTGTTAGAATAGTGTGTGTCCATGTTCAGTTAATCAATGTGATTCATGTGTTCATAATGTGCATGTGTGTTAGGATCTTTATTATTCAGGAACAAGTATGTATTACTTATTTACAGTCGATTACTCTAGGCAAGAAGAATATCGTGTTATATCGAAACAGTGGTGGGCAGCGAGAGTGAGCCCTATATATATACTGCGTTCGGTGTAACAGGATAGTGTTAGTGCGTAGTGTTAAGACGAATATTATGATAATTAATTAATTCAACAAGAATCGTAATACGTAAGCGAGACTGAGTATAGTTATGGGGGACGATCCATAAGAATACGAATGTTGAACTTATAATTATGATTAAACGACTTTAAATAATTAATACGATCGAAAAACGTACGCGATTGCGGGTATACACGTAATTGTATGTGTTTAACGATCTGTCAACGCACGAAGAGTAAAATTAATTAAATTAGTTATTTTATATTTTTACAATTTTGAAACTCATCATTTTAATGAGTTTAACAACTATTTTTATTTAAAACCGCGTAAAATACGCGTTACGTTCCAGAAACGCGAACCGAGAGACCGAAACGGACCCGAATACCACCCGGGCTATAAAAGCCTTGAATAAGGCTAAATCCCTCATTTATGTCACCAACAACCCTTTCTCTCTCTACAAATTCGTTCAACCCTCTCTCTCTCTAGAAAACCGACTTTAAACGCTCGTATCTCGCTCGTTTCTCAACGGAATTCGGTGTTTGTGGTGTCCACGCGTAGCTATCGACATTCTCTACGCAGAAGTACAAAGGATCTGAAGGTTTATCCACAGAATCTCGAGGTATTGATGCTTGAATAATCACGAAAATAGGGTTTTCTATGTGTGTTTGTTGAAAATCCGACAACCAGCCGGTTCTAGCACTCCATTTCCATTTTCGCACCACTAGCAACCCTATCTGAAGTTATACTAGTTTAGATCGTGGTCTGGATCAAGAGATTTCGATGATGGTGATGATGCTGGTAACAGGTTCGACGCCCGAACCTTCTTCCTCAGTTGGCGAACCTTAGGGAAGCTCCACGAACCCTAATGGTTCGTAGGTCTTCAGCCGAAACCCTTAGGGGTCCTCACGAACCTGCATCAACTCACCATGGATCCCACGAACTCTCTAGACCGAACCCATGCAGGCGAACCATTGGTTTAGACGAACCTTTGTCTAATCAGCACTAGCCGCGAACCCTTGCGAACCATTTGTTGCAGGAAACGAACCATCAAGCTTGCATGGCCGAACCTTCAACCATGCAGCCGGCCGAACCATATGCATGTCGCGAACCATGTTTGACTTGCGAGCCCTAGTAGGCGAACCTATATCCGAATCTATGCTTTATCACTGGAACCGAACCCTTGTACCAAGTCACTCACCTTCGAGATACCATGTTAGCCGAACCATGCTGGGAGTTGTAGGCCGAACCGTTGGTTACCATAGACGAACCCTTCATGCAGGCATGCAACGAACCCTAGCTATCACATCTATGGCCGAACCTTGATGTTCTTTTCTTGATTAGCGAACCTTAGGCTGGAACCATGAAGGGTTCGCTGCCCATGTTGGCAGCCCATAACCACCTCGGCCCAATTCAGTTTCAATTGGCCCAACTTCACTAGAAATCGGCCTCATAGGTTAAACCAAGCACAAGGAAGTTAGGTTGGCCCATTACGTTTCCTAATTGGCTCAACGACACCTAATCGGCCCGTTACTAACATAAGGGGCCTATGGAGTTCGCTTAAAGGCCACCACGATTTCATGGGCTTAAAGCCCATTGTTGGCCAACAACACACTTAAATGGCCCATAGTATTTCAATTTGGCCCCTTTACATTATATGGATTCAAGGCCTAATGTTTGGACCCACAATCTAATGTATTGGCAAATTGATCTCATTTGGGTAGGTGTATAACTTATCATAATTATGGGACCAAGACAAAATCTCAAGGACTTAAACAATTGGAACACCTTTTCATAATTCATGTTAATCTATGGCTTAACAAACTCTTAAACACATGTGATGTTGTGCAAACAAGTTTGTGCACAAAAGAACATTACACATCATTTTCATGGACCCATGATCAATCAATCAAGTGATTCAAATCATAACTTTCAAGTCTATACAACAACCATAATCATGATCAAGTAATCAAGTGTTAATCAAGTTCAAGAGAACACAAGTCAATCAATGAATCAAAGTCTATACAACTATAAATCTTATATCTTATGTATGATTACAATGATATAGGAACCAATTAGAAGTCATGTTTGCTACTTGCTATCTGTTTTAGTTCAGAGTCTACTGCAGACAGGTGAGAACTTTAGCCCCTCTTTTACTGTTTTACAACTGTTTTGGGGTGAAACATGTGATCAAACTTTATACTTACAATCGTATTTCATGATTCAAGATGTGTTCTATTTTACAAACATTACAGGTTCATTTTACAAATATCAGGGATTCATCAACTGTTTCAAGGAATTCATCAACCGTTTTAAAGGATTTTCTCAACTATTCAACTCTTTTCATTAAAAAGGTTTTATAAAGGTTCTTTGAACTGTTTTATAACAGATTTACTCAAATGTCTTTTTACAAATGATAAACACTTTTAAATATTGGATTTTATAAACTCGTTTGTTATAAACCTTGTTATTATACAAGGTCACCATTTCATGGTATTCAAATCAAGAGATTCATTTCATTGTATTCAAATCAAGAGATTCATTTCAGAGTATTCAAATCAAGAGATTCATTTCATGGTATTCAAAACAAAGGATTTAATTCATGGGATTAAATCAAGGTTTTCAATTCATGTTATCAAATAAGGCATTAACACGCTAGTTTAAAGTGAGATTCATAAACAAGGTGTCTATTGTTGTAAACAAACTTGTAAACGCATCAAGTATCATATTCATTAGCGTTAGTACTGGGTGATCACAACAAGGGAAAGCGGACTCATTGTTTCTTATCCAAGATGGAGTTAGCTTTTAAATTGGTTTTAAAAGCTAACTGCAGGTTTGGTGTCATGGTTTTCTTATCCAAGATGGAGTTAGCTTTTAAATTTGGTTTTAAAAGCTAACTGCAGGTTTCGTGTCATATGGTTATCAAAACTGCTGATGTATTATCTAACTCCAAACATGGTTTGGGACTTGATATTATATGTTGGCTTTCGTGCAAACAGTGATTGGACTGTTTACACTCATTTTCTTACTTGATGTTAGTTTGGGTTGCAGCTCATCCATGTGAATCATTTATTGCTTTAACTTACCTATGCCTTATATCACATATTCATGATTTCATATGTTAAACCTATTGTTCTCACCAACTACTTCTGTAGTTGACAGTTATTTTTCACGTGTTTCAGGTAATCAGGTTTAAAGCATTTTAAGGACAACTAAGGAGACCGCTTAAGATAGAACAAGATGAAGAAACATGCTAGGATGGAATAGAAACTCACTAAATCCTAATTGTTTAATTGTCTTGTTTGGAGACTTATTTTGTAAACCATATTTTGGGTCTGTAGTTGTCTTTATTTTGATAGATAGATTGTCTGTAACTAAACAATTGTCTAAACATTATGCAACTTACTAAGCCTTTGTGGTTGTTCTTATTCAATACTTGTGCATGATTCAACTGTTCATACGTCACCGCGCTGTGGATTCCGCACGCGGCGCAGGGGTGTGACAATTTCTTAAGGTTTGATACATGAAAAGTATCGTGAACATTGCTTAGCTCCACTGGAAGTTTGAGTTTGTAGGCTACGGGACCAATCCTTTCCAGGATCTCAAAAGGTCCAATGTACCTTGGTGCAAGTTTCCCTTTCTTCCCGAATCGGACAATGCCTTTCCAGGGAGACACTTTGAGTAAGACTCGGTCACCGACTTGAAACTCAAGCGGTTTCCGACGTCGATCAGCAAAACTTTTCTGCCGATCTCGTGCGGCCTTAAGCCTTGATTGAATGATTGTGATTTTGTCTGTTGTTTCTTGAATGAGTTCAGGTCCTACGACCTGTGAGTCACCAATCTCGGTCCAACAGACCGGTGATCGGCACTTCCTACCATACAACGCTTCGAATGGTGCACATTGAATGCTTGTATGGTAGCTGTTGTTGTACGAAAACTCGATGAGTGGAAGATGAGTGTCCCAACTCCCACCAAAGTCAATCACACAAGAACGAAGCATGTCCTCGAGTGTTTGGATAGTCCTTTCGCTTTGGCCTTCGGTTTGGGGATGATACGCCGTGCTAAGATTAACACGAGTTCCCAAAGCCTTTTGCAATGATTAGCAAAAGCGAGAAGTGAAACAACTATCATGATCTGATATGATTGATGTTGGAGTACCATGACGCGCAATGATTTCGTTAATGTACAATGTGGATAACTTCTCCATTTTGTAATCCTCTCGGATCGGGAGAAAATGAGCAGATTTGGTGAGTCGATCGACGATCACCCAAATCGAATCGATTCCTCGCGGAGTCCTCGGCAACTTTGTTATGAAATCCATGGAATTTTGTTCCCATTTCCATTGAGGAATTTCAGGTTGTTGCAGAAGTCCTGAAGGCTTTTGATGTTCTGCTTTGACTTTGGAACATGTTAAGCATTTTCCCACGTACAATGCTATATCTTTCCTCATTCCTGGCCACCAGTAAGATGCCCGCAAATCTTGGTACATCTTATCTGCTCCGGGATGAACTGAGTATCGCGACTTATGAGCCTCATCACAGATGAGTGTGCGCAATTCTTCTGACTTTGGAATCCAGATGCGGCCGTTGAGATATAACACCCCATCAGATCGAGGTTCTAGTTTCTTCTCAATCCCACAGTCTAAGTCTGTCTTAAGCTGATTGTCTGTTACTACTTGTTGTTGTGCAATACGAATCAGATCCTTCAAGTTTGGCTGTGTGTTGATCTCCATGGCTCTTACACGAATTGGTTTGACTGGTTCCTTACGACTAAGAGCATCCGCCACCACATTGGCTTTACCCGGGTGGTAACGAATCTCACAGTCATAATGAGTTAGATGACACATTTAGTACCATAAAGGTAGTGCCTCCAAATCTTCAATGCAAAGACCACACCCCCTAACTCAAGGTCATGAGTAGTATAATTCTTCTCGTGAACCTTAAGCTGTCTTGCCATATGCAATCACCTTGTCCCGCTGCATAAGTACACAACCAAGACCAAGGTTTGAAGCATCACAATAGAGAATGAAATCGTCACTGCCCTCTGGAAGACTAAGGATAGGGGAGTTGCATAACTTCTGTTTAAGAAGTTGGAATGCGTCTTCTTGTTTCTGCCCCCAAATAAAAGCTTGACTTTTCTTAGTCAAAGTGGTAAGTGGCAAGGCGATCTTTGAGAATTTCACGATGAATCTTCTGTAATAGCCTGCCAAACCCAGAAATGAACGAATCTCTGTTGGAGTAGATGGGGTAGTCCAGTTCTTAATCGCCTCAATCTTTGCTGGATCTACATGTATCCCATCCTTGTTTATGACATGTCCTAAGAAGTGAACCTCTTTTAGCCAAAATTCACATTTTGAGAATTTAGGATAAAGTTGTTCCTCTCTTAGTAATTCTAGGACTTTCTTCAAATGATCCTCGTGCTCTTGTTCCGTCTTTGAATAGATCAGTATATCGTCAATGAAGACAATAACAAATTGATCTAAGTACGGTCTGCAGACTCGATTCATCAAGTCCATAAACACTGCAGGTGCATTGGTCAGCCCAAATGGCATAACCACAAACTTGTAGTGTCCGTATCGAGTCCTAAACGCAGTCTTTGGTATATCCTCATCATTTACCCGTAACTGATGATACCCGGATCGTAGATCAATTTTCGAAAAGCAAGTCGCTCCCTGTAATTGATCAGACAGATCATCGATCCTAGGTAGACGATATATGCTCTTGATTGTCAACTTGTTTAGCTCCCGGTAATCGATGCACATACGAAATGAACAATCTTTATTCTTGACAAAGAGAACCGGAGCTCCCCAAGGAGAGAAACTCGGTCTTATGAAACCTTTGTCTAGAAGCTCTTGGAGTTGACTAGACAGTTGTTGCATCTCAGACGGTGCTAATCGATATGGTGACTTCGCCACTAGGTTTGCTCCAGGGACGAGATCGATTCTAAACTCCACTTGCCTGATCGGTGGTAACCCAGGCAAGTCTTCTGGAAACACATCCGGATAATCTCTGATGACTGGAACGTCTCCGACTGCCTTCTTTTCAGAGTTCTTCTCCACCACGTGAGCCAAGAACGCAAAGCATTTCTTCTTCAGGTACTTCCTAGCCTTGATGCACGATACAATCTTCAATCCTCGGCAGGGTTTCTCGCCGTAGACTTGCATCATTTCTCCGGTCGATAGAGGAATTCGAATAAGTTTCTCCGAACATACGATTTCGGCACGGTTTTTGGATAACCAATCCATTCCTACTACGACTTCGAAGCTACGAGAGTCCTAGGAATGAGATCGATAAGGAAAAGATGATCGTTCAATCTTAATTCACCATCACGAATTATTGAATTTACTAATATGGTCTTACCATTCGCTACTTCTACGGTGTAAGGAGCGTCAAGTATAGATGGTTGTTTATTAAACAGGGAAGCAGTATTAGTAGAGACAAAACTTTTATCAGCACCAGTGTCAAATATGATAGAAACGTAATGATCATTAATGAGAAATGTACCCGTGATGACTGCCGGGTCCTCGCGTGCTTCGGAAGTTCCGATGACAAAGGCACGAGCAGTGGCAGTTGTAGCGGCTGCGTTGAGTTTCGGGCACTGATTTCTGAAGGGTCCCTCTGCTCCACAGTTGTAACAGACTCTTCCACCAGTAGTAGTAGGATTAGCGGTGGTAGTTGTAGCAGCAGCTAGATGAGCAGATCGACATGTTGCAGCCAAGTGTCCCATCCATCCACACTTGAGACACTTTTTGCATGGGGTAGTGGGTAGATGACGATATTGGCATTTGGTGCAAAGTGGAAATAGGCCAGTCTAGGGCTTTCTGGCTGTTGCAGGTTATGGCATAGCAGTAATAGGTGTGGCATGAGTGGGTGCAGCTACAGTCATGGCTGAAAAGTTCTTGATTGTCTTTTGCTTCTTCTTCTTGTGATAGTGATGTTCAGGCTTCTTGCCTTCATCAATCTGTGCTCTCTTATAACCCTTTCGAGTGAGCACACCTGCTTTGACATATTCTTCAGTAAGGGTAGCGCCGAGATGAATCGCTGCCTCCAGAGTAGTGGGGTTGCTCCCCGTAACTGTTCCCCTGATAACTAGGGGTAATCCTTCAATGTACTTCTCTATCCTGCGGGATAAAGGAGTAACCAGATGTGGCACCAATATACACAACTCATGGAAACGGGTTGTATACTTTGTGCTTTCGCCACTCTCCTGTACCAAGTTCCACATCTCCACCTCGAGTTTCTTCAGTTCATGGCGTGGACAAAACTGTTCCACCAATATCTTCTTGAAATCTTCCCACGGTAAAGCCAAAGCAACTTCTTGTCCTCCGGTGTTCTTCTCCGAATTCCACCAGGTGAGTGCGCCTTTATGAAACGCACTTGAGGCCATCTTGACCTTCAGATTTTCTGGACATCCTGTGAAGTCTAGGACATCCTCAATGCTTTCCAGCCATTGTAGAAGACTGGTAGCTCCCTTAGTACCAGAGTACTTAGGAGGCTTAGCATCATTGAACTGCTTATAAGTGAAGGTAGCAGTTCCGGTGATAGTGGCATTTGAGTTGTGTGCTGAATCACTGGTACTCCCCCAAAGATTCTAGGTGATATCAGTGACCATGCCCGGAATGACATCCCTCATGTGTATAGCGATGGCCTGGGTAATCTTGTTAATCTCATCATCATTGCCACTTGTTGAACCCCCTCTGTTAGGGTCACGTCGAGGAGGCATTCTACGAATAGAAGCCACAAGTGGGTCAGAAATGAGAAAGGATACAATTGAATTTACATGATAAAGTTAGTAATATGTCCATACTACTAATATTATCATTTAATTGTAATATGAGCATGTATAGATATAAGCAATCAACTTATTAGCATACTTCTCATGTGATTATATGTACGATGTCTCATGATTTCTCTCCACCAAACCTACACACTGACATTTTCCTGATATACCGAAGATAGTATATATATAGGGCATACAAAAGGGTCAAGCAAACTGCCAGCCCAGTCGCCATCCCACCACCGCTTCGATATACCACGATCATGCCCTTGCTAGCATTTGGCAATACAATTGTATTGATTTCCAAGTATGTTCCATTGATTAAGAATTCCACGATCTTTGATCAATTGAACTATGACTGAATCTATGATTGATTTATGATTGAATTATGTGTGCACCTACTAACAGTTGTTAACATGTAGAACTAAATCATATGTGTGCTCTACATTTTTCCCGTTAACCTATGTTCGTAAGTACTAAGCATGTAATCACTTAAGAGTTTCACATAAGGTTTACATTTAAAGATTGTTCACAACTTGATTGATTCACACATTTGATTGATTCATCTTTGATTGATTCACACAATGGTTGTTTCTCAAACGATTGTATGTCATATGTTTGACTAATGTTCAATGATTCCAGTTGCTCCCGGATCTTTACTTCAAATACAAATGCCGAATTCCCCCTGCCATACTGAAGATAGCTTATATATAGGGCATACCCTGGGTCAAGCTACTGCACGCCCAGCCGCCAGCCCACCACCACTCCAGTATGCCAGAGCTTGACCGCCATCTGTATTTGAAGCTAGGATCCCAACTTTTGATTGATTATGATTGATTCCTGTTTGTCTCTTGTTCTATGAATATGTTTATGATTGTGTAAACCATGGTTATTAATTTACTTGAAATCAAAACCTTAGGTTTTAGTATGTTTGTCCTAGGTTAATTAACCTAGGTTCTCAATACTTACAGTATTGAGTATAATGATCTCCTGTGTTAACTTCAACTAAAGAATACTGTTACACAGATTCTAAGTTATGAAGTCCCTATGATAATGAATGCCTGAATATGATAACATGATAAGGATTTCAGATCGAAGATCCTAAGAATACAGGTCTTTGCCTCTGAATTCCTCTAATGAACATGATAGGGATTTTAGATCAAAGATACTAAGAATACAGATCTTTGCCTCTAAATTCCTATGATAAACTCTGATTGAGAATTTCAGATCAAGGATGCTAAGAATACAGATCCTTGCCTCTGAAATCCTTTAATGAACTCTGATTGAGAATTTCAGATCAAGGATACTAAGAATACACATCATTGCCTCTGAAATCCTTTAATGAATATGTGTGAGAAATTTAATTCAGTTTCTAAAATTATATAATTCCGATTCAAATTCCTTGAATCGATATCTAATCTTAGAAAAGTATCCCTAAGATCTTTCAAGCTTAATATGAACTTAATGCTTACTTAAGTTACTTAGATCCTAAGTATCCTCAAGCCTATAGCACTTAGTCCTATTTGGTAGCTTAGGTTATAGTCTAGGTCATTAAGTATTGGGTTTTTCCTAGTTCTCTACAACCTTGGCTCTGATACCAACCTGTCACACCCCCTGCGCCGCGTGCGGAATCCACGGCGCGGTGACGTATGAGTGGTTGAATCATGCACAAGTATTGAATAAGAACAACCACAATGGATTACTAAGTTTCATAATGTTTAGACAATTGTTTAGTTACAGACAATCTATCTACCAAAAGAATGACAACTACAGACCCAAAATATAGTTTACAAAATAAGACATCAAACAAGACAATTAAACAATCAGGAATCTAATGTGTTTCTAAATCCATCCTAGCATGTTTCTTCATCTTGTTCTATATTAAACGGTCTCCTTAGTTGTCCTTAGAATGTCTTACACCTGATTATCTGAAACACGTGAAAAGTAACTGTCAACTACAAAAGTAGTTGGTGAGAACAATAGGTTTAACATTTGTAAACATGAATTTGCATTGTAAGGCATATGTATATAAAGCAATAAATGAATTACATGGATAGTTACAACCCAAACTAACATCAAGTCTGTAAAACGTGTCCAAACAGTCAGCACACTGTTTGCTAGAAAAACCAACATATAATCAAGTCCCAAACTACGTTTGGAGTCAGAAAATATATCAGTAAATTTGATAAACCATAATGTACCCAAAGCAGCAGTTAGCTTTTAAAACAAATTTAAAAGCTAACTCCAGGTTTGGTCTGTCCCAATGTGTCCGCTTTCCCTTGTTGTGATCACCCAGTACTAACGCTAATGAATATGTAACTTGATGTGTATATAAGTTTGTTTACAACAATGGACACCATGCTTTTGAACTTTGCTTTAAAACCATTTATTTAATGCCTTATTTGATAACATGATTTGAAAACCTTGTTTGAATACTATGAATTGAACCCTTGATTGAATACCATGAATTGAAACCCTTGTTCGAATACCATGATTTGAAACCCTTTGCTTTGAACCTTTGATGGAATACTTAGAATAATGTCCTTGTATTGTAACAAGGTTTATAAAATATTATCTTGTAAAAGCACAATTCCTAGTAAAAGAGTTTATAAAACTTATTCTTTAAAAGAGTTTAACATTTATCAAACCATTTGTGAAAAACAGGTATAAAACAGTTTAGAGAAACTTTTTATAAAACCTTTTACTAATATATGTTCAATAGTTTATAAAATCCTTTGAGACAGCTGATAAATACTTTAAAACAGTTGATGAATCCTTTAAAACAGTTGATGAATCCTTTAAAACAGTTGATGAATCCGTTGAATTTGTACAATGAACCTGTAATGTTTGTAAAGTAGCATACATCTTGTATAATGAAATATGATTGTAATAAAAGCGTTTGATCACGTGTTCCACCCCAAAACAGTTGTAAAACAGTAAAAGAGGGTCTAATGTTCTCACCTGTCTGCACTAGACTCTGAACTATAACAAATAGCAAGTAGCAAACAGGACTTCTAACTGGTTCCTATATCATTGTAATCATACATAAGATATAAGATTTATGATTGTATAGTCTTTGATTTATTGATTGACTTGCGTTAACTTGAACTTGATTAACTCTTGAATAAGTTGTTCTCATGTTTAGAAATGTTGTGAATTGGAATATCATGGTTGAGTCACTTGTTTGATAATTGATTCCTGAATCGAATGTGTCATGTTCTTTTATGCACAAATCGTATGCATAAAATGACAAGTGATGATGATCTTGATAACCGTTGTTTAACATGTAGATTGAAAAGATGTTCAAATTGTTTTAAGTCGTTGGGAATTATGAATTGATCTTATAATTATGTTAGGTTATAAACTTAACCCGAATGAGATCAATTCACAATTATTTTAAGTTGTGGGCCAAACATTGGGCCTTAAGCCCATGAAACCATGGTGGCTTATACAAAGGTCCATGGGCCTCTTAGGTTAACAATGGGTCAATTGGATGTGGTGTTGGGCCAAACAATATGTATATGGGCCATGTAGGGTACCAAGGATAAGATTGGGCCAATTAAGGATAATAATGGGCCGAATGGGGTGTTAGCCTCCCCAATTCCAGCGAACCTTTTAGAAGGTTCGGCCAAGTCTTCCCCTAAGGGTTCGGCTCTAATGGTTGGCATGCAAGGTTCGCCCGAGTTCGTGGATATGAAAGGTTCGCTGCATGAGTGGGTTCGGCTAATATGCATGAGGAAGGCTCGTTGCATGGTCCGGGCAAGGTTCGGTGTAGGTGCTAACAGAAAGGTTCGGTCCTCAAATGAAAGGTTCGGCAACATAAAGGTTCGTGGATCTGATGATGGTTCGTTTGAGCTCGAAGGTTCGCCACTAGGGTTCGTGAGTTAAGCATGGTTCGGCTGATGATGTTGATGAAGGTTCGTCGCCATGCAAGGTTCGTGAGGACCCCTAAAGGTTCGGCTGGTGATCAACAAACCATGCAGGTTCGTTAGGGTTCGCCTATAGACCGAGGGTTCGGCCTATAGACCGAGGGTTCGGCCACCTTAACAGGTTCGACTCTGGGCTGTTGGGGTCGCGTATCCCACGAACGTGTCATCATCATCATCATTCAACCTTGGTTCATCGATCCAATCGTTCCCATGCTATGAACACCCATAGACTCGTCCTCGAAGGGTTGTTAGTTCGACTGGAAGAGCTTAGAACCGGCTAGAACTTAGGTTTAGACAAACACACATAGATTTCGTGATTCTTCATTCGATCATACCTTGTTTTTGCTGGTGAAAATCTCAGATCCTTTGTACTTCCGTGTAGGGAATGTCGAGAGCTTCGCGTAGGTTCAAGAATCAACCAAATCCGTTGAGAAACGAGCGAGTTACGAGCGTTTAAAGCTTGGTTTTCTTAGAGAGAGGTTGGAGAACGAAAATCTAGAGAGAGAAAAGGTTTGGGCTGGAATAAATGAGAGGAAACACCTCATTTGTTGTTTATATACTATTGTGGTATTCGAGTTCGTTTCGTTTGCTCGGTTCGCGTTTTCGTCGCGTTTCCGGAACTTTTACGCGATTTAAATAAAATAATTGTTATTCTCATCATTTTGATGAGTTTCAAAATTGTAAAAATGTAAAAAAATATATTTTACTTATTTTTATGTTTCGTTCGTTGTCAGATCGTTAAACAAATACAATTACGTGTATACCCACAATCGCGTACGTTTTCCGATCGTATTAATTATTTATAGTCGTTTATTCATAATTATAAGTTCAACATTCGTATCATTATGGATCGTCACCCATAACTATACTCAGTCTCGCTTACGTATTACGATTTTTGTTTAATTAATTGTCATAATATTCGTCTAAACACTACGCACTAACACTATCCCATCACACCGAACGCAGTATATGTATAGGGCGTACCCCAGAGTCCAGCTACATGCCTTATCTGACGTCGTCCCACCACTGTTTCGATATAATACGATAGTGTTCTTGCCTAGCGTAACCGACTGTAAATAAATAATACATACTTGTTCCTAAATAATCAAGATCCTAACACACAAGGACATTATGAACACATGAATCACATTGACTGATGGGATATGAATACACCTTGTTATAACACTGTTTAAGACTGCCATGACTAAATGTACAAATGTTACACTTCATTCGTAGAATCATTTGCCCGAATGGGTCTTTAACTATACAACTTCAACTTTAAACATAATCAAACACTTACAATTAATATTAAACATTAAGAACAATATAGAAAGACAACTTCCATTAATATAACAAACTTTATACATCAAGAACAGTACAAAATAGAACTAGGGACATTTAATGCATCTGTAACAGGTCTCTTAACACGTTGTAGACTCGTTTAGTGCAACACCTAAGGGTTTGTGATGGTCCATAAACCGGTTACAAGTGGGGTTCGGACCAAGGGTTAAAAACCCTAAAAATCACGACTTATAACTCGATTTTACCTTGATTTTGTTTGTTTGAAGCTCAGATTTCTTGTACTTTCACGATCTACAAGTTGTTGTGGTTGTTTTGACACCAAGACGGCTTGATTTGGTGAAGTATTGAAGATTCTAGGGTTTCAAATTTCTTGTGAGAGAGTGTAGAGAGAGAGTGACGAAAATGGGGAAGAAGAAATGGGTAGGTGGAGGAGATTCATGGCATTTAATGCCATTTCAAGCTTTTCAACGTTCTGACACGCTCGGGTTCGTTCGGTTTCGCGTAAAAGTGACTGTTTTCGGTCGTTTCCGTAACGAATCGTTACGATTTTTAAAATAGAGTTTATTAATTTCATTTAGGTGGTAATTCCTAGTAAATTAACTAAATATCTTCCGTTTATTTTAAATTTCTTAAAACGTTGAATTTATCAGTTTAAATTGAATCGTACATTTGTCGCGCATATTCGTTCGGATCGTCACCCATACGAACACGACGATAACTACACTTTTCAATATGATTTTCTAATTATTGGACATCATTCAGAATGTTAAACTTTCAGATATATTCGTACAGATCGTAATCTATACGAATATCCTGTCCATTTAATATTCACATAACGGCGTCCAGTATTGTTTTGTTTTGTACAATCTCACATATGTTTATACATAATAAGGTCCTAACTAACAATCATGTTGTAACATCACTGTAGTTCAGGTTGTCCGTACATATGTACGATTGTACTGTTACGACCTGATATGATAATTATTAATGATAATAAATTACTGGATGATATTATTGATAATTGGTATACATATTGAGAACATATTACTATACGGGTAAACCATGGAAAGTTTAGTTGTAACCCAACTAAACAGAAACAGGGAGTTTATCGCAGTTGAATTCACGAATAATGGATTATTGGTGTGGAATGGAAAGGAATTAGGAGTTGGTTGTTGTTTGGTTGCTAGACATAGTCAAGGACACATGGTCATGGTTTATCGAAATAGCGGTGGGACGGTGGCTGGGGCGGTTGCGACTGACCCCTACATATGCCCTATACATATGCATATTTCGGTCTATCATGGATGTGTCAGTGATATGATTTTGAATGCATGCTTGGTAGAACACGTTATTATTGGATGTACTGTGAACTTAAGTGATCACGTTTTCCCCAATTGATCTTATACCTATGCACCTTGGTAGCTTTGATGTTATCATAGGCATGGATTGGTTAGCCACCCACAAAGAGGAGATTGTTTGTCATGAAAAATACATTCGTATTCCCTTACCTTCAGGTGAAACTTTAAGAGTTTTTGGGGAAACTTCTAGTAAAGGTCTTAACCTAATGTCCTGCACTAAAGCACACAAGTACCTTAGGAAGAAGTGTATAGCATTCTTAGCACACATTGTGGAGAAGAAAGAGAAAGGAAAGAGCATTGAAGATGTTCCTGTAATCAGAGATTTTCCTGAAGTATTTCCAGACGACTTGCCGGGTCTTCCACCAGAACGTCAAGTAGAATTTCGAATTGATTTAGTACCTGGTGCGAACCCAGTCGCCAAAGCTCCTTACAGACTTGCTCCTTCGGAGTTGCAAGAATTGGCGAGCCAACTACAAGAACTGATGGATAAGGGATTCATTTGCCCGAGCCATTCACTGTGGGGTGCACCAGTCCTGTTTGTCAAGAAGAAGGACGGGTCATTCCGAATGTGCATCAACTACCGCGAATTGAATAAGGTGACAATCAAGAATCGATATCCACTGCCGCGCATCGATGATCTTTTCGATCAACTTCAAGGCTCAGCATGGTTTTCAAAGATCGATCTTAGGTCTGGGTATCATCAGCTTCGCGTACATGATGATGACATTCCCAAGACGGCCTTTAGAACAAGATATGGCCATTATGAGTTTCTGGTAATGCCTTTCGGCCTTACCAATGCACCGGCGGTTTTCATGGATCTCATGAACCGTGTTTGCAGGCCATACTTGGATAAAGTTGGTTTTGGAGATCCTAAGAGAGGAGCGAATGTATGCCAAATTCTCAAAATGTGAGTTCTGGCTTAAGGAAGTTCAATTCTTCGGACACATAGTCAATGAAAAGGGTGTTCAAGTGGATCCTGCGAAGATTGATGCGGTGAAGAATTGGAGTACACCGAAGACACCGACGGAGATTCGATCATTTCTTGGACTTGCCGGTTAATATCGGCGGTTTATTTCGAATTTTTCCAGGATTGTTGTCACTCTCACTTCTTTGACTCAGAAGAATAAACCTTATGAGTGGGGACCAAAGCAAGAAGAGGCGTTTCAGACTTTGAAGCAGAAACTCTATGATGCTCCTGTCTTGACACTGCCTGACGGAAACGATGATTTTGTGGTTTATTGCGATGCATCCAACCTAGGTCTCGGTTGTGTTCTCATGCAACGGGGAAAGGTCATGGCATATGCATCGAGAAAGTTGAAAATTCACGAGAAGACCTACACTACACACGACTTGGAACTTGGTGCAGTCGTGTTTGCTTTGAAGATATGGAGACATTATCTTTATGACACAAAGTGTGTAGTCTTTACTGATCATAAGAGTTTACAGCATATTCTCAATCAGATAGAGCTTAATAAAAGACAACGGAGATGGGTTGAACTGTTGAACGATTATGACTGTGAAATTCGCTACCATCCTGGTAAAGCGAATGTAGTAGCAGATGCGCTTAGTCGCAAGAGTCAAGTTCAGATCCATAGTGTCCGAGTGCACACTAGTCTCCATAATGATGTTCTCACAGCCCAACAACACTCATTGGCTCAAGATAACTTGAAAAATGAGATGTCTTGCGGGGCTGAGATATTACTGGAAACTAAGGACGATGGTTTGATGTATTACTTGAATCAGTTGTGGATACCGAACCGGGATGATCTTAGGATGATGATTTTGGATGAAGCTCATAAGTCACGTTAGTCAATCCATCCGGGTGCTGATAAGATGTATCAAGACCTTAGAGCCTTGTACTGGTGGCCTGGGATGAAGAGGGATATTGCTGGGTATGTGTCCAAGTGCTTTAACTGTGCTAAGGTCAAGGCAGAACACCAGCGACCTTCAGGACTGTTAATACAACCAGAAATACCTATGTGGAAGTGGGAAAACATCTCGATGGATTTCATTACTAAACTCCCACGAACCGCAAACGGTAAGGATAGTATTTGGGTGATAATTGATAGATTAACCAAGTCGGCTCATTTATTACCGATACGCGAGACATACCCTGTGCGGAAGTTAGCTCGTATCTATGTTAATGAGATCGTTAGTCGACATGGAATTCCCTTAAGTATAATATTGGATCGTGATGCTCGTTTCACGGCACGATTTTGGAAATCACTTCATGAAGTTTTTGGAACAAGACTGGATCTTAGCACTGCCTATCATCCTCAAACGGATGGACAGACGGAGTGAACGATTCAGACATTGGAAGATATGTTGAGAGCTTGTGTCATCGATTTTGGTGGCAGTTGGGATAGCCATTTACCATTGGTCGAGTTCTCGTATAACAACAGTTATCATGCGAGCATTGGTATGGCGCCGTTTGAAGCTCTTTATGGCAGGAAATCTCGGTCACCTATTTGTTGGACCGAGGTCGGCGAATCGCAGATCACTGGTCCCGAGATTATTCAGGAGACAACTGACAAGATCCGCCAGATTCGCGACAATCTGTTAGCTGCTCGCAGTCGACAGAAGAGTTACGCGGATAAGCGAAGGAAACCTTTAGAGTTTGAAGTTGATGATATGGTATTACTTAAAGTGTCGCCTAGGAAGGGCGTTGTACGATTCGGGAAGAAGGGTAAGCTTGCTCCACATTATGTTGGCCCTTTTAAGATTCTTGAATGGATCGGGAAGGTTGCCTACAAGTTGGAACTTCCTCCTGAACTTAGTAACGTGCACCCGACGTTTCACGTATCCAATTTAAGGAAGTTCTTAGCTGATCAAGATCTTCAGGTACCACTCGATGACATTCGCGTCGATGATACCATGCATTTTGTTGAAAAACCAGTTGAGATAATGGATCGTTAGGTTAAAAAGTTCAAACGCAGTAGAATTCCGATTGTCAAAGTACGTTGGAAGTCGAAGCGTGGTCCAGAATTCACCTTGGAACGGGAAGATCAGATGAAGCTTAAGTATCCACATTTATTTACTACGGTCACTCCAAGTTGAATTTCGGGACGAAATTCTCTTAACTATGGGAGACTGTAACATCACTGTACTTCAGGTTGTCCGTACATATGTACGATTGTACTGTTACGACCTGATATGATAATTATTAATGATAATAAATTACTGGATGATATTATTGATGATTGGTATACATATTGAGAACATATTATTATACGCGTAAACCATGGGAAGTTTATCGCAGTTGAATTCACGAATAATGGATTATTCGTGTGGAATGGAAAGGAATTAGGAGTTGGTTGTTGTTTGGTTGCTAGACATAGTCAAGGACACATGGTCATGGTTTATCGAAATAGCGGTGGGACGGAGGATGGGGCGATTGCGACTGACCTCTACATATGCCCTATTCATATGCATATTTCGGTCTATCATGGATGTGTCAGTGATATGGTTTAGTGGGATTTGGATTGGGATTTACAATATTAAAGTTAATAAAATAATGAAAAGCTTTATTGGAAATAATTACGCGATGGTGAGGTTACGATTATAAATTAAACGCGAATGTTATTTTAGAAATATTAACTTAATAATGTATTCGCGTGGGCGACGATTCACACGGATATAATTATTAGGAATAATATTCTGAAATAATATTCCCTAAATTGTAAATCGAATCGAAATACGATACGAGCGTTGGATTCGAAAAGGTGACGATCTTTACGAATACGTACGTGACTAACGCGTTTCGATGAAATAACGGAATAATATTTACTGAAATTAAAATAAGAATAAGAAATTAATAACGTTTATTAGGAATCACAACCTAAAACAAATCCAAACAAATCGTTTAATTTAAGTAATTAATTTAACGAAAGTGAACGGAGGCATTGTATTTAAACGATCTTCTTTAAAATCATTTTATTAAAAGAAAAATTATTATTTCAAACGTTTTATGTTTTAAATACAATATACGATAAAAACCGATCATTTAATATATGTTAGCGCGATAAAAACGAGACCGAGCACGCGGGGGACGATACGCGATATAAGAAGGAAACCACCCTTCTTCTTTCCCATTTTACATCTTTCAATCTCTCTCTAGAACAAGAAAAACGCAGTCTCTCTCTATCTAACTTCTCTCTACGATTGCACACTCGTCTCTCAACGGAATTGCAAGATCTTGACGTCTACGCGTTCGTGTGAACGAGGATAAGACAAACCCACAAAGAAACTCATCATTTGGTCAACATTCGAGGTAAATCCAAAGCTTTTACTTTTCAGTTTTAGTTGAAAACCCTAATTGACATGGTTATCATCTTCTACACCATATTAGGGTTTATACATCTTGGTAAACGAGGTTAGTAAGTACGTGAAGGAACCATGGATGGCCTTAGGACCTGCAAAACGCGAAGGAGAGGGTGATGGAGCTGCTGGTTCGCGACACAGGTTCTGGCTGAACCCTAAGGGAGCTGGCCGAACCTTTGTTCCAATAGATCATATGGTACTAGCAGAACCTTTTTTTTTTCACACGAACCTTAGGCAGCAAGGCTTGTGTCCGGCGAACCACTAGGGTCAAGAACCTCACCTCTTAGTTGGAGCTTGTTGTGGGGCGAACCTGTAGCATGGCACCGAACCCTATCATGTTAGGCGAACCTGTTTCAGTCGAACCACCAGGGTGTGGCCGAACCTTAAGTGAGCCGAACCCTTGGGCTGTTGGGACCAGTTGAAAGCAGCGAACCTTGTTCCTAACATAAGCAGCTAGCTTAGCCGAACCTAGACCCAACCATATGAACCTAGGGCAGCGAACCCTAGTCTACTTAATTCCTTTTTGGTGCAGCGAACCTCCCTTAAGTGTGCACATTTTATTGGGCCGAATCCTAGACAACTAGAAACATCCACTTGAACGGTGAATTTAATAGTAGAGAGCTGGGTTAAGGGCCGTTGGACGTGGGTTGTAAAACTAAGATTTTTGGTGAATAAAGGAAAAGAGAAGTGTGAGTCCTCATATATGCATGCATGAATTTGATTAAAGGGGTATCATTGTTTTATTGATAAACATAAGTCTTGAATTATGAGACATTTACATAATTTAAATAACTTATGAAAACGATCTAATTATGGCTTTCTTAGACTTAAATTAGTCTTTTTCTTAAAAACTTAGAGTATGGTGGCCAATATAATCAAAATACATGCATGTAAATATGAAAGAGAATATATAAGTTTACAAGGTGATTATCTTTACAACTTATATAATTTTAAGGTAATTTTTGGGGATTATTATATACTAGACAATTTAAAACTAACGGGTTTAAACTACATTGGCACGATGATCATTGATAAATTTTGTTGTTACAACGTAACTTGGAGTAGGTAAACTAACTTAATGAAATGTCAGTGGGGTTAGATTTACCCTACACGGACACCCCATAGTAATAAAACCCATGTACTTATGAATATGAAATATACAACAATTACAGATTTTTGAGTTGAGGTGATTCTTCTTACGCGAGCGCGCATTATACGAGAACATTGATTCTAAGGACTCAGGTGAGTTCTCATAACCTCCCTTTTTAATCATTTTGTTTTTAAACTCGGAGGTGAAACATGTATACCAATTTAAATATTATTCTGATAACACAAGGATGACACCTGTTTATCATTATGATATTCACATTATGGGATTATCTTTGTTATGAATTATCACGGATTATCACGGATTATCACAACTCCATGGGTCGTTGTTGTTGACTTCGGTCACCCACAATGATCGCATGTATTGTCACTATTCCATGAGTCGTTGTTGATTGACTTCGGTCACTCACAATGATTGCATGTATTGTCACTATTCCATGAGTCGTTACTGATGACTTCGGTCATCTGAAGCGATTGCATGTATTGTCACGTGGATTGCCACAACTCCGTGTGTCGTTGTCATTGACCTTGGTCATTCAAAAGGATGCATGTATTGTCACTTATACTAATTGAGAATGTTGATGATTGAGATTGGTTGATTGAACATATGATTGATTACCTATGAATTATTGATATATGTGATTATGTGTTTGGTTTATGTGTTTGGATTATGTGTTTGGATGTTGTGTTGGATATTCTCATAGGTGCACATGTGGATTTTCTCAGAAAACTATAAACTTTTACAATCATTTGTAAAATATTTTTAAATATAAAAACTTATGATTACTCACCAACTACTTCGTAGTTAACACTTGATTTTTACATGTTTCTGGGAATGAAGACAGGTATGTTGAGGAGGATGATCTCTCATATTTTTGACATCATCACATAGGATTCTTGGACTTAGCTAAAATAACTGAAATTCTGGCGATTAGAGTTTAGTTAGTTTAGCTAAATCTTTTGTCTAATTGATGTAACTAATTCATGCTGAACATGATTTTTGATGTAATTAGTTTGGTTGATTAATTGTCATGTGATGATTTAATTAGATGCCCACGAGCTTATGAACAATCTACACATCCCTCGTGGCATCCCGACGTTTCCGCCATCGGTCGGGGTGTTACACATGTGATAGTTATGTGTTGTCAGATGAAATTCTGACTGTTAAACCATGGTTTTGAATCATGTTTTTGAAATGAATGTGTAATAGTTTTGTGTCAACCATCAAATGATAATAGTATACATGTATTACACATAGTTCGTACCTGAATTACTGTGCAAGTTACTGTTCTGGTTATGATTCCGGCACTGATGTTACACGGAAGAACAAAGCGAACGTACTATACAAACCCTAGAGGACATGCTATGAACATGTGTTTTGAATTTCGGTGGGAATTGGGACTCCCAATTGCTACTGATTGAGTTCTCCTGTAACAACAGTTACCATAGCAGCATCGGATGTGCACCATTCGAGGCTCTTTGTGGTCCAAAATGTCGGTCACCGATCTGTTGGTCCGAAGTAGGAGATAACCAAATAATTGGGCCTGAGCTTATTCAGGAATCTACTGATAAGATCACTCAGATTCAACAAAGGCTACAAGCAGCTCGAAGTAGACAAAAGAGCTACGCCGACAAATGGCGCAAGCCGGTGGAATTCCAAGTGGGAGACCGTGTCATGTTGAAGGTATCCCCATGGAAGGGCGTAGTTCGTTTTGGGAAGAAAGGCAAGTTAGCACCGCGATACGTGGGACCGTTCGAAATTGTTGAACGGATTGGTCTTGTGCATGACGTGTTTCACGTCTCAAACCTAAATAAATGCCTTGCAGACGAATCACTTGTTATACCAGTTGAGGAAATTCAAGTGGATGAACAGTTACATTCTGTTTAGGAACCTTTAGAGATTATGGATCGCGAAGTTAAACAACTGAAGTGAAGCCATATTCCGATTGTCAAGGTTCGATGGAATTCAAAGCGCGGACCTGAGTTTACTTGGGAACGCGAGGATCACATGAAGTCCAAATATCCCCATCTATTTGCAGAGGAAGCCGTACCCGATAACAATTCTTAAATTTCGGGACGAAATTTCTCTAACAAGGGGAGACTGTAACATCAATGCCGGAGACGTAGCCGGAACAGTAATGTGAACAGTAGATCAGGTAAGAACTATGTGTATTTCATGTATATGATTGTTATTTGATGCTTAATACAGAAACTGTTACAGGCTCATTTCAGAATCAGAATGTGAATTCATGATTTAACAGTCAGAAACATGTCTGACAACATAGAACTATTATGTGAATGCTAGTTAGGGTTTTATTACGTATAAACGTATGTGAGTTGTACATAACAAAACTATAACGGATGTCGTTACGCCAAAGCTAAACTGACGGATTATTCGTATAGCTGGCGACCTGTATGAATATATCTGAAAGTTTAACGTTCTGAACGATGTCCAATAATTAGAAAATCAAATCGAAAAGTACAGTTATCGTCCTGTTCGTACGAGTGACGATCCAAACGAATACGCGCGAAAACCGTACAATTCGATTGAACATATAAATTAAACGTTTTAGAAGTTTAAAATTAAATAAAAGAAATTTAGTTAATTACTAGGAATTACCACCTAAGCTAAATTAGTAAAATCTATTTTAAAAATCGTAACGTTTCGTTACGAAAACGACCGAGATCGACGCGTAATCGCGAAACTGAACAAAACCGAACGAAACCGAACACGTCGGAATGATTAAATGAGTTAAATGGCATTAAATGCCACTAACTCCCACTCACCTACCACTCCCTCTCTCTCAAACTCGGCACTCTCTCTGTCTAAAATTCTCTCTCTAGAAACCCTAGCCTATCTCTCTCGAATATGCACCAAACTAGGTGTATTTGGTGTCAAAACGACCGTAGAAAGGAGTGGATCGTGAAAGCACGAAGAGATCGAGCTTAAGATCATCAAATTTGAGGAAAAGTCGACCTCAAACTCGCGGTTTTAGGGTTTCTCCCCTTGTTCGAACACTCGGCCATTTCAACCGACCTTCGACTTCCAAAACCTAGACGTTATGCACGAAACCAGCCTAGAAGGATTAGGAACATGATAGACACCACGAATGATCCACGAACGCAAAGATAGGGTCATGGAAGTACTCAGATACAGTTGGTGTGAATGGGCCTAGGCTGATGCAGCTCTGGAGAAGGGCTTCGTACGAACTGGTTCTGTGGACGAAGGAATGTCTAATTCGCATGCAATGGGGACGAACGAATTGGTTTCATGCGAAGGAGAGAACCAGTCATGGTTTGGACGAATGGAGCTCCATTCGTTTGAGACCCTTACTGCATGTGGGGTTGACGACCGAACAGCATCAAGAGCGAATGGAGTTTCTCTTCGTGTGGCATCCACATTCGGACCAACCAGGGGACCGAAACAACAGACCATATGAATGGAACTTCCATGCGCGAGTCACGTTCATGAGCCTTCATTCGTATCACCCCTCCTCATTCGCATGATCAGTAAGTACGAAGGAAACGAGGGACGATACAAGTGAGTAGACCATTCGTGGGTTTCGTACGTGGGGTTTTGTTTCCTTCGTGCGAACCACGAAACAATTAGGGTTCTAGGGTGCCGATCGGCTTTGCTAACCGCCCATGCTAAGGCTTCAATATCGAAACGCATGTCTTAATAAATAAATGAGATCACCACATATGGGTTTTACCAATAGAAATGATTAAAGATCAAGGATGAAAACTTGAGAAATGGATTGAGAACATGGAACTATCAAAGTGTAAAGGGTTTTAGTCAAGCTAACAAATTAGGAACAATGGGGTAACCACAACAAATTTAGAGTGGATTAAAGGATTATGTATTTAAGTGGTTCGAAGAGGAACCGTCAAGAACTAGGGAAAACAAGTTGAATTCTATGAAAGAACAAGAGACAAACTAAGTATGGACGTGTTAATTGTATGTGACAACACTACATACTTAGTGATTCTATGCAAATGTATAATTAACTTAGATAGTTCTGTTGAACAATCTCATGTGAATTATACACAAGGATGAACAAGGAACTACGTATAACAAAGATCTAGTGAAGAACTTGGAGTTAATCAAACCCTGATGACAAAACCATAATGCAGCCGAACCCTCGTCTATGCAGGTGCCGAATCATTTGAGCATCACCAAACCTTGCTGCCAAATTACAGAGCTACGAACCTATGGCCATCTTTTGGAGACGAACCATCACGACCATCACCTTAGCCGAACCTAACCCCCTATGTACCCAAAGGGTTCGCTGCCTTGAGTGGCCGAACCATGTTACTGCGCCTGTTTCACCCCCGGATAACACATTCGGTTCAATAAGTTACTTTGGCCCATCTAGTTTACACAGCCCAGCTGCCATGCTGCGGCCCACCTACTGTTTGGCCCAAATCCGCCCCACTTGTCCCACGTTGGGCTCAGAACTTATGTGATCCAAGAAAACTCAATCGGCCCAACCCCTTAGCCCAGCAGCCGGCCCAATCATTTGTCTCGGCCATAAAGGCTTAACGAGCCCAAGAGTTTAATTGATTTGGGCCACATGTCACAAATACAAAATGGGCAGCGCACGTAACCCTTAATCGGCCCACTTACATGTGCTCGGCCCATGTTGATTATTATGGCAAAGCCAGTACGCATCTGGGCACTCAAAATTCACAAGGTCTACGGTTTCCTTCGGCCCAATAAGGATTTACACATATAAGCTCGGACACAATGCTTTCAACATGACTCAAATATTAAACATACGACCAGACAAATAAAAACATGTAATCTAAAAGAAACATCAAATGGGTAAGGAACATCATACTTACAATTTTACAATGGTGTTATTTAACCTACTACAAAGGGTGGTGGATTTGAATTCTTAACACCTAGGATAAGGGGTTTAACAAAGTAATGAAACATGTTAAGTCACAACATTTAAACAGGGCCGAAAATGGATAACGGAGACCCTCAGGTGTTAATTAAAATTTAGGGCTAACACGTACACGCGCACAAAATCTTACACTTTATACTTATAAGTACAAACGATGTGAAATCAATACAGGATCGTGAAAACTACCACAAGTTCAAACAATAGCGCGTGCATTTCTTCATTTAAGCTAAGTCAACTCTACAACAACAAGGTGAGTTCATATGCCCCTTTTCCATAATCTTTACTGATTTTAAACTATCGGGGCTGAGAAACATGTTTACTTTTATTTATTTAAAAGTCTTGCTTAACATGTTATTTATACTTTGATTTAGATAATATTAAATTGTTTATTATCGCTTATCATTGTATGAATGCTTGTATGATCATGAGATGACAGGGAAACTCATATGAGTATGATAAGATAATTTCATAATTCATCAACACACTAGAATAACATAGTTGTGAGATTTTATCCTACAACACTTAGTTATTCTTACATGAACAAACATTGGGGAAATTCATACACAAACAAGCATTGAGAACAATTACAGAGAAACATGATGACACAGCACCCCACATGAATGATTAGAAGATAAAATATCTTCTTAATATCATTCCACATTATAATAAACCAAGTGTGATAAGCCAATTACTGATAACACTTAGTTACAACTTAAAAACATACTATGTGACAGTATAGAGCATTTATCATCACTCACCTGGGTCACTTAAGGGTAGTAAGACTAGCTCTTACTATGGCTTAAGGACAAGACGGTGACTATATGATTTCATGGAATGATAATCATGATAACGTAACTTCATGATAACAACATCATTCACACAATAATTAACATAACTTAATAAGACAAGTTCTTATTCAACCTTGTTAATTACATGAGAATATCCCACAATGAGAACAAACACTAACATCGATGTACACAATCCATCGTTACCTGTGGACTAGTAGACTGAGGAATTTATTTTCTCTCATGTCATATTATTAGTAACAGTTTCGATGAAGGCTTTGGGATCACACGGCGGAATAGAGGTGAATCGGGTGCATTGTAATCTGATTACGTGAGGATCACAATGGACTCCTTTTGGGCTCTATACGTTGCATTGAGATTACATTACAAACAGTTAACTAACACTTTTAATATTTAAAAGTGAAACAACACCTAACCCCACAAATATAGAATAATACAAGGAACAGATTGAGAATCTAATATCATTAACACATATATTGGTTATCAATACTTCGGTTTGATAACTACAACGCTATAATTATATTATTCTATACATGAGAACACAGGTGATCAAAGAGGAGATAAACATGAGAAATGAGAATGGAAATCCATAGTTGTATTGCAAGTAGTGTGAAACTTGTTTGAGCATGTGGTGGGATGGCGTCTGGGCTTGACCCTTTCGTATGCCCTATATATAAGCATGCTTGATCGGGTGTCACATCACTTGTACATACAACTAGGGAGAAGCCATTGGGTGGACATGTGAACATACAACATACAAGTAACATAATCAAATTTGTGATTGTGCATGTGAATGAATCAAGGTTTTCAATTAACATACTTATGAACTCACCAATCTAGTGTTGACTTTGTTTAAATGCATGTTTTCTCTGGTGATGAACAGGTGTAGATACATACATGCAACTAGGGAGAAGCCATTGGGTGGATAGGTGAACATACAACATACAAGTAACATAATCAACTTTGTGATTGTGCATGTGAATGAATCAAGGTTTTCAATTAACATACTTATGAACTCACCAACCTAGTGTTGACTTTGTTTAAATGCATGTTTTCTCTTGTGATGAACAGGTGTAGATACATACATGCAAGGATTAAGCTAGTGGACCTTTAGAAGACCTAGCTTTATTTTGTGTTGCATGCTTTTGGTGACAAGAACAATGAATCATCTTTTGTATATCTTGTACATATACAAGATATAGTTATATTGATTCTTTTTGATAGATTTACTCGATTAAATTATGAACGATACATTGTAATTTAATCTTGTAATTCTATATCATGGATGTGTTAGTATTTCTCATTTATATTATCATGTGCTATGTAAACAATCCGATCAATTGATTATCACTCAAGATATCGCGCCCCGGGAACCTTCCGCCCGACGGGAAAACACGATCCGTTCCCGCCGGCCCAGGGTGTGACAGATTGGTATCAGAGCCATGGTTATAGAGAAATATAGGTCATATTACTTAAACGGTTTGGCCTAGACTATAACCTAGGGACCCTCATATAGAAATCATGTGATATAGGATTCTATTTGCATATGTCTTCTGCGTCTGATCACTGCACTAACCGATTTCTTTTCGGTTATGATCAAAATGCCGCCGAGAAGACAACCACCCGCTATACTGCCCCCACCACCACAAGACTTGGCACCGCACTCATCTACACCTTCACCTACTGACTCTCCTACACCACCGCCTCCACCTCCACCTCCGCCACCACCTGTTTATCAGTTGGACCCTGCTACTGTGGCATTGGCCACTCTTCTGACTAGCCAACTAAGGGATGTGATTCCCGAGATGATGAACCGGATCAACACCAACAACAGCAACAACGTTGCCAACTCATCTGGAGAAGGCGGCGGCAACACCCGACAGAATCAGGACTATGCCTACAAGAATTTGTAGGTTGCAAGCCACCCAGCTTTAGTGGCAGTGAGGGTGCCGTTGGATTAATCCAATGGATTGAGAAGATGGAAACCTCCCTTGACATCAGTGGCTATCCTGAACAGAACAGAGTCAAGTATGCTGCGGGATCATTTCACAAACGAGCGTTAACTTGGTGGAACGCTCAGGTTTCGATCAGAGGCCGGGATGAGGCCCAGGCTATGCCTTGGGATGATTTCAAGGCCATGCTAGAAAAGATGGAGAACACACTGGACATCAGCGGTTGTCTAGAACATCACAAGATTCGCTACGCTGCTGGATCATTCAGTAAGCGTGCCCTAACCTGGTGGAACTCCCAGATACATGCTCGAGGTAGAGATGAAGCACAAGTGATGTCATGGGCAGATTTCAAAACTCTGTTAAGGAATGAATTCTGTCCCAAGCACGAACTTCAAAAACTAGAAGTGGAACTCTCAAATCATGTGATGAAAGGAACTGATCGCATGGCATTCACTACCCGCTATCATGAATTGGTAGCCTTGGTGCCTGAGATGGTGCCAACTCTAGAAAAGCGAATTGACCGATATGTAGGAGGATTACCATCCTGCATTCAGGGCATTGTACTTGCTGCAAACCCTGCAACTTTAGAATCTGCTATTTCCTTGTCAGTTAAACTTACTGATGTGATGGTGAAGTCATGAGAATTGAAAGACGATTCAGGCAAGACTAAAGAGAAACAACCGAAGAAGAAACAAAAAGGCATTCAACAATATGCTATGCCCACACCACTCAATCAAATAGCTGCAGTACCTGCTAAATCTGCACGCAAACCTTACACTGGTGTACATCCTCAATGTGCACAATGTCAGTTTCATCATGCTGCCACTATGCCGTGTAGGCAGTGTACCAACTGTGACCGAAAATGCCATCTGGCTCAACACTGTCGAACTTCACCGGCACCGGCTGTGAACAATGCGGCTATTGCAAAACCACCACCGCAAAACCCTGGCAACTACAACAACAACAATCGGGGATGCTTTAACTGTGGAGAACTAGGTCATTTCTCCAGGAACTGCCCAAAGAGGGCACCCTCGGGAGATCAAGTACCAAGGGGAAGAGCTTTCATGATAGGAGCTCCTGTTGCACACCAAGACCCGGAGACGGGTACTGGTATGTAGTATCTTCTTACTCATAAGACTTTATTTCATTTTGATACTAGTATGAATAAGAAATTTATCTTGTTCCTATTAGTATAACCACATAAGTAGTCCATGAAAACTTAGGAGCTCTTTTATTGCGTAGAAACAATGGAAGAATCCTTAGTTAATGCATAGAACATACACCGGAAACCACCACTAACACTAAGGTTGTGCAACAATTGATGCTCCTAGCATCAGTTCGTTTTGAACAATAAGGTGTTAGAACCATGCAAAGCTTTAGTAAGTCGTAACAGTAGGACAACTATGAACAATAAGATTAGCAGAACTCTGAGGACATACATAAGGATCCCAAACGCGACCCAAGATTTATTTGGGAGCGTAGGGACATCATTTCAAACAAAGGTTTCCCAATTGTTACAAAGAAATTGTACCCGATAATAACTTTTAAATTTCGGGACGAAATTTCTTTAACAAGGGGAGACTGTAACATCTATGCCGGAATCGTTACCGGAACAGTAATCTGTACAGTAACTTGTACAGTAACTCAGGTACAAACTAGGAGAAATATTTAGAAGCTATTAACATTCGATGATGAACATAAACTATTACACTATGTTTCTGAAATTCCGATTTAAACACAATGGTTTAAACAGTCAGAAACACATCAGACAATCATGAACAGATGCATACATGCTTGATTTTGTATTATTAGGTTTAAACGTATGTGAGGATAAACAGAATAAAACCATAACAGTTGATGTCACAGAATGCTAAACCGACGAATTATTCGTATAGGTGACGATCTGTACGAATAGATCTGAAAGTTTGACGATCTGAAATGTTGACTGAACAGTAGAAAACAAAATCTGAAAGTAAAAAGTACGATCGTGTTCGTACAGTTAGCGCTCTGTACGAAAACGCGCGTAAGTGACGTTTTTTGACGAAACGAAAACGAAAACGATACGAACGATAATAAATTTAAGGAAATATAATATATCCTGTTTTACAATTTTGAAACTCATCAGAAATAAACTAAAACGAAACTATTTTAATTTAAGGCGCGTAAAGTAAAATACGCGAACAAATACTGAAACGCGTAAAAATTATAATTTACGACAGATAATTCAATAAAATAATATTTAAACTAATTATAAGAAATAAACAAATTCCAAACGTTTAACATGAAGTCTTTTATTTTTATATTACTAAATACGCGCATTACGAACAGGAAACGCAACGGAGACGAAAACCGAGCAACCGAAACGAACCCGAATACCCGCGGGGTATATAAACATTGAAAGAACTAGTTTCTTTCATTTCACACATCTCTGTCTCTCTAAACTCTCTCTCACGAAATCTCTCTCTCTCTAAGTTCATCACCTTCAGATCATCATAACTCACTCGTTTGGAGACGAAATCGGGCGTTCTTGGTGTCCACGCGAAGCTCTCGACTCCCTCTACACGAAAGTACAACCGATCTGTGGATTCGTCAAGCTGATTTTGAGGTAATGATGCTTAAAGGTTCGGATTTATAGGGTTTTGTGTGTGTGTGTTTCGACCCAACCCTAAAACCGGTTATAACCTTGTATTCCAGCCATACACCATCGAAAAACCCTCCCTCGTGCATCACCAACGTGAAAACATATGCAGCAGCATCATGAGGATAGACTAATATGAGGTTCGAAGTGGCCAGATGATGAAGAGCTCCTACAGGTTCGCACAGCTCGGAGCCGAACCTGTTGAACCACCACAAACCCATTAGTCGCGCCTTGGCCGAACCCTGTTAGTCCCGAACCATCACAAGCCGAACCTTGCTCTTTGACGAACCCTGGACTCATCAGCGAACCCTTGGTTCGTCTACCACTATCAGCCGAACCTTATGCTAAAAACCATGGCCGAACCTTATGCAGTTGCGGCCGAATCAGTTGATATTGCCAAACCCTAGACAGGAACGAACCCAGGAGCTACCATGCAACGAACCCTTGCACTAGACCGAACCCTAGACGAACCTAGACTCAACTACGAACCTGCAGGTGTTGCTCACGAACCCATGGCTGGCGAACCATATGCATATGATCCACGAACCTGGGTGGTTATAACTTCTTCGGCCAAACCTTTTACCACACAACGAATCTTTGGAGATCACAACAGGCGAACCCTATATGAGCCGAACCTAGGGGCTACATGGTGATAGGTTCGCTGGACACCAATGTCTACCGAATTAACTACATTCGGCCGAACTATTTTTCTTTTGTCCCAATACATGAGTAGTCCACATATTATATTCGGCCCAATACACCGGCCCAATTGTTCGACCATGTGTGGTAATCGGCCCAGCTTTATGGGCCCAATGAATTCCGGCCCAATAGGGGTTAACCGAACTATGGAGGATATGCCGGCCCAACATACGGGCCCAAAATCCAAAGCTTTAGCCATTACACAACTCGGCCCACACACGTAATTACATAGTTCATTGACACATATGTTGGCCCATGGTCTTATAATTTGGCCCAAAGCATAAATAATGTTAACACATATTTGGAATTGAGTCTAAGAAACACCCATAAGCATTTGGTTAACACTTGTGGCATTATCAAAAAAGTGATAAACAAGTTAATTAGTGACAACACAAAGAAAACTAGTAAACTATCCTTTCATGTATCGGGGGTTTGGGCAAACAATGTACGAATTCTCTTATGAAGATGTTAAGGACATTAATCTACAACTAAAAACCTAAGTCATATACTTGGTGCCTTGTTGGTTATAACATTAAAACAAAAGAATATAAACAAGCCACAGGGACACTAGCGTTACATGATTAGGCTAAGGATTTACAAAATCCTTAGTAAACAAATTGGGCCAAACGAAGACCAAATCCGAGACTCACGAGTGGTAACCAAGTTAGGGATAGCACTTACACGTACACGAATTATTAAGACTTATACTTATAAGTTAAATACAATGTGAAATCAAAACAGGATCGTGAAAACTACTACAAGTACAATCGAGAGCGCGTGCATTACTTTGTTTAAGCTAAGTCAACCACTTCCACTACTAGGTGAGTTCATTTGTCCCTTTTCAAACCTTTTGTTTTACTTCGGGACTGAGAAGCATGTTAAACAATTATTGAAATGTTTATTAAATGCTTTTACACATAATTACAATGTTTATATGAATGCTTGAATTTGAAATGCTTGGGTGGAAAATCAAAGACTAAGGCTATAATGTAAATAGCTAATGCTATTTACTTTATACTTAATTACATTATACAAACACTTTGTGATCAAACTGGAAACTAGTATACTTTGAGAAGCTATAAACCTAATACTTATACTACAAACGAGAAGTTTAAACTATATACTTGAGGCTTACAATATAGATTGGAAGCCTAAACCTTATGCTAAACGCTTATGATATAAACTTAATACTTAAACTTTGAGCTAAATACTTGTGTTATAAGCTATGTGCTTAAACTATACAATTGGGGTTTAACTTATAAACTCTATGTTTAACTACATACCCAATGTTAAGGCTTTGGAAATACTTATACTAAACACTAATACTTTATATAATGATTTCAGAAAGTTAATGTTCTATACTCTTAGTAAAGTGTTAAACTGTTTTACACTTACAATTACTTACGTAAACATAACTTGAAAACTTATATGCTTAGAAATACTTATATGAGTAAGATGCTTGAAACACTTGGATGTTTAATACACTTGAAATACTTGAAAACACGTGAATACTTGTTATACTTTGAGATACTTGAAAACACGTGAATGCTTGATATACATGGAATGCTTGATACATTTGGGATACTTGAATACATGAATGCATGATATACTTGGGATACATGAACACTTGGAATGCTTGATACACTTGTATGCTTAAACAAAAGAGTGATTGACTGCCGCGTGTTGATCTGTGTGTCAACCCCTACTAGTCATCAGTGAAACTATGTGGATGCGTTAAACTTGTATGCTAAAGCTATAGGACATTGTAAGACGGACTGTTGGCTGCCGCGTGTTGACCTGTGTGTCAACCCCTACTAGTCATCAGTGTTCTTCTTTGTCAGAGTCATGTAAGACAGACTGATTGGCCGCCGCGTGTTGACCTGTGTGTCAACCCCTACTAGTCATTCAGTGTTCTTCATGATTCATCCATGGTTATGACAAGTGACTAGAATGATTGGGTTCTTCTAGTTGACTTTGTGTTAACTTGAAGGTTCCTATATCATAACACGTCACGAGTCATATTTAGGACTATTATGGATGGATGCTGAATTCCCTAGGGTGTTCAGCTGTCCATAATGGTGCCTCTTAAACTAAATACTTATATGCTATGGAGTCAATAGGGTGGAGTGAAAGGCTTAATTATCATTAATAACAATATGTTAAGCAGCCCGGTATGTGGTGGGACGGTGGCTGGGGCTTGTCCCCTACATATGCCCTATATATAAGCATACTTGGTTGGATAGCATAGGTGGTTGTTAGTGAGGTTAAGGTTGTCATTTCGAGAGAAACAAAGTAAACATTGGCAGGGAAAACAAATACTAAGAATCATATGTCATGAAATCAGAGTAGTGGGATGAAATGCTTAATTATCATTAACAACAATATGTTAAGCATCCCGATATGTGGTGGGACGGTGGCTGGGGCGTGTCCCCTACATATGCCATATATATAAGCATACTTGGTTGGATAGCATAGGTGGTTGTTGGTGAGGTTAAGGTTGTCATTCAGGGAATCAAAGTAAACCATTACAGGGTAATCGAATTCAAAGAATCAAACATTATGGAATCAAACATGTAGGATGAGACTCTTAATTATCATCAGGAACAATATATCATGTGGTTTGGTATGTGGTGGGACGGTGGCTGGGGCTTGTCCCCTACATATGCCCTATATATAAGCATACTGAAACTGATGGTATATGTGGTTAATGGTGAGGTTAAGGTTGTCATTCAAAGGATTTTTCAAACTATTTTTTTTACATAAAAACTACATGAACTCACCAACCATTGTGTTGACTTTGTTTTATTACATGTCTTCTCAGGTGACGCATAGGATTAAACTAAGATTCAGGATTACATTCTATGATGCCCAGATATATATCCTAGTTGACTTTTGAAGAAGCACATCTTTTGAGATCAATATAAATCTCTTTTGATATCTTGTACAGATGCAAAATAGATATATTTGATTCTTTTGGATAGGTTTAGTTAGTTAAATTACCAAACCTTGACATTTGTAATTTAACTTTGTAATCCTAGTTTATATTTTATTGTGCTTAATTATTCTTAACAATGATGCTATGTAAACAATCTGATCATCACGATTATCATTCACGATATCGCGCTCCGAGAACCTTCTGCCCGACGGGGACTTCGATCCAACCCCACCGGCTCGGAGTGTGACACATTAAAAACCATTCATTTTGGTGCGTTAATGGGACTTCGATCCAACCCCGCCGGCTCGGGGTGTGACACATTAAAAACCATTCATTTTGGTGCGTTAATGGGACGCTTTATAGCTTTGCCGGCGACCGGCCGGAGATCCGGTGATGGGTGCCAGAAAAACGGGCTCTTGGAGAATGGAAGAAGGAAAAAGATTCCTACTTTTTTTTTTGGTTTTGTCCGTTCCATGTGTGTTTGTTCTTTTCTTTTTCTTTTTTTTTTCATTTTAAATTATTAATCTTAAGTTGTGATTTTATTTATAATTAATATATAATATTTATAAAACTTATTTCTAATGTTTTTTTACAAGCTTTAAGACTTTTATAAATTCTATAACACTTTATTTAATTTGTTGAATAACAACCAAATTTATTATATTTTACAACCATGTTCGTAATTGTCGTACATTTTTTTATAAAGAAATATATAAATAGACATATATATAAATACATATATATATATATATAAGTTTATTTATAAAAAAATTATGATTGTTTTATATCCTTAATCTATTCGTTATTCACAAGCACCCACATATATTAATATATGAATTCAACCACTTATATTTACAAGTGATGTCTATATTTATATACGCATCAATTAGTTTTATTAAAATTTTTAATTATTCATGTCTACGATTTATATAAGATACGTATATTCATATATCTAAGTAGATTTAATTAAATAATATGCAACGAACTTTTGTTTATTAAAAACGAACACAATTTCCTTTTAATATAACCTTAAATGCTACAGTCTCTCATACTTTATAAAATTTCGTCCCCGAAATTTATTTAGGAGAAATTATTTTTAAAATACTTAATATATATATATATATATTGTATCTTTCTTTCGAGCTATGTTACTTTTAAGCATCTTTAAACTATTAATATTGTTTTTATTTAAGTTATTTGTCATAATTTATATGCATTTTCTTACAATATGCATTGATTCACAGGTGTACGTTTTGTTAGGAAGTTTGTAGAAATTATTGGTTTTCTTCCCATTATATGGTTTTTTTTGTTTAGAAATTGCCATACGAAGTGTATTGAGACACCTATGGACACTTCAATAGGTAAGTTCATAGAGTTTTATTTTATGAAATCTCTATAATAAAATCTTTGAAGTGCATTGAATCACCAATGTACACTTCAAATTAAGACATTCGTAGAGATTTATAGATATACCTAATATATATTTTATTGATTGCAAGTTTGCGTTTTACAAAACTATCTTTCTAAAGATGCATTATAAAATTAGTTACAATCATATTCTTGTGATTCATAGTTGCACATTAAAATGAATTTAAAATAATAACATTTGAAAATGAGTTCAAATTTGTTTGTATTTGTTTTGCACCGATGTTTTAACAAAATGTGAAATGGATGGATGATAACAAATACTTGGAATTTATATTGTGATTGTTCAACATAAGATCAATGTTTGGCTTGAACGCTTATTTAAGGTTTACTTTTGTTAAATCTTAACATACTTAGGGAGGAAAAAAACAATTTAACTCTCACCTACTTTAATTGTATTACTTCGGTTATGCGTTTTTGAATGTGGTTTTCTGTTAAATATAGTTTGTTATGAAACCTTTGTTAATAATTTATATGTTTATGTACTTATCTATTTCTCATAGTTGCTTACTTGAGTATTCTACCATTATATTGACAAAGTTTATATACTGGTTATATGTAGGACAAACCCAATCATCAACCCACTACAATATCAATACATGATAGCTTACCCCAGTAAGATCCTATCAGATGTGTTATAACAATGATTGTTCGTTTTTTTTATATCTCTAGTTATAATATGGTAACAGTGAGCGATGGTTAAGTTTTGTTTACAAAATATTCTTGGATTATGATCATTAATTGTCTTGTAAGTTCTTGAAGTTTAGAAGGTAAAGAGGATTAAACTTCCCAGTTGTTTCAAAAGAAAACAATAAATAAATAAATCAAATGAAAAGTCATGTTTTTTTTAATGTGTAATTAAGACTCGCTGAATCAGTTAGCTTTTCTTGGTTAATCATGATAAAACCATAGCCATTAAGTTTTAATTTGGTGAAAGCAACATATTGATCATTATGTTTTGTTAGATCTTGATATGTGTGAAGGTTGAACACCAGTGGAGTAGTTCTCAACTTGACCTTGATCACACAATTGTGAAACATGATAAACTTGTTGACCCAATGTAGGCAAGTGTTGACAAAGTGGCTTTAGCCAACATATGCATAACATGCCTGAATCACAGGAGGTGCATTTGGTACAATTATGAGTGATACATTGATTTGACTCACTTATGCTTCAGTATTCTACAGTTTTGAGTACGATAACCAAATGAGTGCAGTTTTTGCACCATCAACATAGTTTGATAGACAATTGATGGAACGTGAGATGGAAGTTGTATGATTTTTGATGATGTATTATCTTGTTTGATTGGAAGGATTTTGTTTGAATAGAAAGAGTTTGATTATGACCAACATTGAATTGTATGAAATACACAGGTTGTGTGATTTTATAGTACAACCAAGGTGATACTATTTATCACTAAACGTTAAGCATAATATAGACTTCATAAATAAACATGTAACATTATAACTTTTTAGATGCAGTGACAAATCACTAATCATAGTTACAATGTCATGAATCTTTAATTTAAGTTTGTGTAAAAAAAAATTACACCTCAAACCTTGTTATAAGTAATATTCGATTTGACTAACCGCTTTGTCGAAATTATAAACTACTTGGTCAAGCTTTTGGTTCTACTCCCAATGTATTGTTGGTGCTTATATATACGGTATACCGTAGCCAACCCATCACACTAATCATACTTTGAAAGCATACCAATAGCCAACCAATACTAACCTAAACTTTATGTACACACTAGCAGCTGAATAATTGATTTGATGTTGATCTATATGTTTTGAATTCTAAAACGAAATTTGAATAAGTCTCAATGTTTTCCATTCAAAGTTTACTACTATATCTTTGAATGTTTGATCATGAATATAAAGATTGTAAAGCAGATTATATAACCTTAATAGATGTAGTGATGAATCAACTTCACTAATCTTTAGGTATACAATATATTTATTGAATTATGACTGATACATAAATCAACAAAGAAATGTAATACCATAACTTTTGAGGTGTTGTGATGTATCACCATCACAAGTCTCAAGTATGATATTATTGTCTTAGTGAACAATATGTAATATCAAAAAAAATGATAACACGATAACCTTTTAGATCATGTGATGTATCACCATCACAAATCTTAGGTATGATGTTATTGGCTTCTTGATTCATAAGCGTTGTCGGACAAAGGAGAATGACGTCATATCTTTTAAGTTATAGTGATGAATCACCATTACCAACCTTTAGTATGATGTCAAGGATATGAGATTTTGAATGTAAATCATTAAAATCTTTTGAATTTCAGTAAAATCACAAGGAATGGCATCCCAATTGGGTACCTTTGCCTTGTTAGAATTTGGTTGTAAGATGTAATCATGCTTGGGCCTATAGATAAATACTCTCGTTAAGAATCCCCAGGAAAGCTAGACTGGTCCCCCGTCCAGGATTATGAATCGCTTTCCTAGACAGGAGGCTCAACTACCGATATTTACCCTTCCAGTTAGTACATGACACCTTAACAAACTTAACTCTAACAGAATTTTAAAACAAACCGAAAAAAATTTATATATGTATATGTATTTATCACAAAATTACATTTTATAATATAACATCACTTAAAAATACTATAGATACAATATAATAGATATCAAGCCTAGAAAGTCGGTGTGTTGTGATTTGTTTAATCATTTTTGAATGGATAACAAAATACGAATGTGTTAAGATTTGGATACGAATTGGATTCTGAAGAACTATAGAATACATGGAGTTAGTGACATTGTTATTACCTTAGATATAGTAATAAAATATTATTACTAATCTTAGGTATAATGGTAATTAAAATCACACATAATAAATCATTTGGATCTTTTTAAAACAATAAGGAATGGTATTCGAAAATTCAATACCTTTGACATATTAGAATTATAGAGCTTGTAAAGTGTTTGGTGTGATACGCTTTGGCCTATAAGTGAAATACTCTCATCAGGATTCCCCAGGAAAGATAGACTGGTCCCACAGTACATCGGGGATTTATACGAATATCTTTCCTAGACATGAATCCTAACTACCGGTATTTCACTCTTCCAGTTACTACATGTCCACTTACAAACAAAATTCTAACGAGATTATCCAAACAATTTATAATACATATAACACATATGTGTATTGAATTAACTTTGGAGATTTAATTAGGCATTCTAGTCTAATGATTTGTATTCCTAATAGTCTATGAAACGGTTGCGTGTTTGTGAAAATGAGATAAGATTTAACATAGATATTTTATAAGATATTCTCAAGTTAAAGTATAGCATGTGTCACAATCACTATGATAGTCTAAGGCATACCTCTATGGTAATCCTAACTAGTATAGGCATATGCTATTTATAAACTAAGGCATTCCTCTATGGTAACAAAATATATAACATGATATATAACACATAAAGAAAAGTGTAACATGTAGCACATAAACATCAAATGAACATATCATAAGTAATATGAGGCAACTCATATTTGGAGTTAGCTTAGTCATAGTCTAGGCCACCATTTCTAATAACCTAAATCCCTATAACCGTGGCGGAATACGTCATGGTGCTACGTCAGGGCGGAATACGTCAGGGTGGAATACGTCAGGGCGCGATTGTGAGTGTTCATAATTCATGGTGCTACTTATAAGTTTCAATATTTAAAAATTCAATTTAATTCAAAACATTCATTTCATTTATCATACATATGTCACAAAAAAACTATCCAAACATTACATAACAAAATTTAATACAAATAACATTGTTTAATCATTTTAATCTAGGTCCAAGATAGCCTAAGTGAGTCTTCATCCAAGAAATCTAACCTGTTACACATGTAAAATAAGATTTGATCAACTATTTGCATAGTTGGTGAGATCTCAAACAATTTGATATATAGATATATAAAGAAATAAGATGCAACAATAGTCTAATAAGAATTGATCTAAATATATATGTATTCCACAATGTTTGATGATAAGATTTTGGCAATTTCACCTTTACTAACATAATGACACAAAGTCATTAAAGAAAGGCTACTAGTAATACTAAATGTTTTTGGCAATTTCACCTTTAATATAAACAATGACATAAGTCATGTTAATTAAAAGCTACTAGTACTAATGTATTGAATATGATTATCCCAATAATAATAACACATAGATATACAAACAAGTAGTCAACACATATCATTCAAATCTAATTCTAGCTTAAACTAAAGTATTGCATCCTTGTATTTGTTTATGACTCAAGAATAACATGTTTGATAAGACATGTGTAACATCCCAAAAATTACAAAAATGTAAAGAAGGAGTATAAGAAACTCACATGCTTTTGCTTTAGAATTATCCAAATAGTGCATGCTAATGTTTAGATAGGAATGAATCACCAAATCAACCTAAGTTATATCAAAGAATCCAACTTAGATATTCCAATGTATGTGTTCATGTTTGTCCGTATAATCCTCTTTTGATTTGTGCTTAAAATAATAGTTTGGAATGGTTTTATAACTTTTGTAATGGAATAAACAAAATGTTTAAAATAAAGTAATAAATAGAATAATGTTTTTTTCATAATTGTTTTCTAAACATAAAATAGTTATTTACATGTGTTTATAACTTGTTAATATTTTGAATTTATAAATTTAGAATATTTAGAAAATGATTTATAACTATTTCTAAGTTTAAAATGATTTAAAGAAATTATATCTTTAAAAGTATATGTATGTTTGTTAATAACATTTTTGAAAATTTATAATTATATTATCATAAAATTAATATCAGAAATATTAAAATAATTTTCTATCTTTTTAGATTATTTTTATAAATAATATTTATCTTTTTAAAATTTGTTTAAACAATCAAATGGAAAATTTGTAAAATAATAATTTGAAAAATAATTTAAAAATTTCCGAATGTTTATATATTTGATTTATAATTTCTTGAAATTTTCTAGAATTTTTAAAAATGCTTTAGCATTTTTTATATATTTAAAACTATTTAAATATAAAAATAATATAAATTAAATCTGAAAAATTCCCAAATTTTTACAGAATGTTAGAAATATTATTTTAGAATTTATGGAATTTTTTTAGAATTTTTAGAGTTCATTTGATTAGTATAACAAAAATAAAAATAAAAATAAGGTCTAATCAAAAACCCGACTATGCCCAGATTCGAACTCCGGCCTCCCATGGCCAAACACGGAGTCTTACCAGTTGGACCATGGTGATCTGAAAATCCTTAATTTAAATAAACTCTTTGATTTTTTTTCCTTCAATCCCATATGAACCCTAAATCCATTACGATCCAATTCGATCAATAGGTTGATTGTGAGAGCCCTATTCTTTAGGGCTTTTGATCTACAACCAAAACGAATTCATAGACACTAGAATTACCAGTAATGGTTGAGTTTTGATAGAGTTCTTGTTGACCTCAGTCGCGATCGGTTCTTGGGATGATTCCGAAGATTAAAGCCAATTAGAGAGGAAATTAAGAGTGAAGATTCGTTCGTAATGTTACAATGTGCAAAAAACCTATGTTTATGGCTGTTAATTAATACGAAACGCACGACTTTGATTGTGGGTTAAAGCTCTCCGATCGGGAACATTAAAAGTCGGATTAAAGGTGGTTATTATCTTGTTTTAATGATCTAGAAGCGTTATAATTTGATTTCCAATAATGAAGCATTAAAAACCATTCATTTTGGTGCGTTAATGGGATGATTTATTGCTTTGCCGGCGACCGGCCGGAGATCCGGTGATGGGTGCCGAAAAAACGGGCTCTTGGAGAATGGAAGAATGAAAAAGATTCCTACTTTTTTTTGTCCGTTCCACGTTTTGTTTTTTTTTCTTTTTTTTTCATTTTAAATTATTAATCTTAACTTGTGATGTTATTTATAATTAATATATAATATTTATAAAACTTATTTCTAATGTTTTTTTTACAAGCTTTAAGACTTTTATAAAATCTATAACACTTTATTTAATTTGTTGAATAACAACCAAATTTATTATATTTTATAACCGTGTTCGTAATTGTCGTACATTGTTTTATAAAGATATATATAAATATTTATAAGTTTATTTATAAAATTTTTTTGATTGTTATATATCCTTAATCTATTCGTTATTCACAAGCACCCACATATATTAATATATGAATTCAACCACTTATATTTACAAGTGATGTTTATATTTATATACGCATCAATTAGTTTTATTAAGATTTTTAATTATTTATGTCTACAATTTATATAAGATACGTATATTCATATGTCTAAGTAGATTTAATTAAATAATACGCAACGAACTTTTATTTATTAAAAACCAACACAATTTCATTTTAATAAAACCTTAAATGTTATAGAATGTCTAGGAAATATTCAAAGATAGCATGTGCCAAAGAACTAACGAACAATACGAACAAGAACGAACTATGGACGATCTAGACGAACTATAAAATCCTATACAACAAAAGATGTCATAGCTAGACTAATTGATTATAGGACGCATGTTTGATGATATTTACATATTTCCTCAACTACTAAGAACCTTGATTGCTAGACTAGTTTACTCGAGTATGACCAAGGCCCAATCATTAGGTCTTAGATTTTTATTAAATGTTTATTTATTTATTTATTTAAGCATTTAATGTAATGTTTCAACAAATACTATGGTTGATCATGTTTGTGTGATGAGCTTAAGGAATCAAGAAGATTTCCATATTTTGTGAAACTACAAGAACTAAGAACTGAGGTGTTGATGATGAGGAATGAAACGCTTAACTATCATTGTCAACAATATGTTATGCTGTTTGGTATGTGGTGACCCTACGTATGCCCTATATATAAGCATACTGAATTAGATATTATAGGTGGTTATTGGTGAGGTTGAGGTTGTCATCTGGTCAGGTTTGTGAAAATTCACTTTTAAAACAAAACAATATGAACTCACCAACCATGTGTTGACTTGATCTTTTTGCATGACTTCTCAGGTGACGAACATGTTTACTAGGATTTCGTGCTATTTACTAGGGTGCCAAGATAGAGGACCTAGTATTTTTGGACGTGCATATTTTGAACATCATTATATGAATTCTTTTGTATATCTTGTGTAGATACAAGATAGATGAATCAGCATTTAATGTAATGTTTCAACAAATACTATGGTTGATCATGTTTGTGTGATGAGCTTAAGGAATCAAGAAGATTTCCATATTTTGTGAAACTACAAGAACTAAGAACTGAGGTGTTGATGATGAGGAATGAAACGCTTAACTATCATTGTCAACAATATGTTATGTTGTTTGGTATGTGGTGACCCTACGTATGCCCTATATATAAGCATACTGAATTAGATATTATAGGTGGTTATTGGTGAGGTTGAGGTTGTCATCTGGTCAGGTTTATGAAAATTCACTTTTAAAACAAAACAATATGAACTCACCAACCATGTGTTGACTTGATCTTTTTGCATGACTTCTCAGGTGACGAACATGTTTACTAGGATTTCGTGCTATTTACTAGGGTGCCAAGATAGAGGACCTAGTATTTTTGGACGTGCATATTTTGAACATCATTATATGAATTCTTTTGTATATCTTGTGTAGATACAAGATAGATGAATCATCATTTAATGTAATGTTTCAACAAATACTATGGTTGATCATGTTTGTGTGATGAGCTTAAGGAATCAAGAAGATTTCCATATTTTGTGAAACTACAAGAACTAAGAACTGAGGTGTTGATGATGAGGAATGAAACGCTTAACTATCATTGTCAACAATATGTTATGCTGTTTGGTATGTGGTGACCCTACGTATGCCCTATATATAAGCATACTGAATTAGATATTATAGGTGGTTATTGGTGAGGTTGAGGTTGTCATCTGGTCAGGTTTGTGAAAATTCACTTTTAAAACAAAACAATATGAACTCACCAACCATGTGTTGACTTGATCTTTTTGCATGACTTCTCAGGTGACGAACATGTTTACTAGGATTTCGTGCTATTTACTAGGGTGCCAAGATAGAGGACCTAGTATTTTTGGACGTGCATATTTTGAACATCATTATATGAATTCTTTTGTATATCTTGTGTAGATACAAGATAGATGAATCATGATGTTGAATAGTAGATTTACATTGTTAAATTATGAACGATACTGATGTAATTTAACTTTGTAATTCTATTTCATTTAGGGCCTTCTCATTATTATCATGTGCAATGTAAACAATCTGATCACTTTGATTATCATCCCTGATATCGCGCCCCGGGAACCTTCCGCCCGACGGGACATTGCATCCGGCGCGCCGGCTCGGGGTGTGACATTGGCGCTCCATGTCACAAAACTGCTTCCTTAACATAGATTCTGGCTAGCTTTTCCATCTTTTCATTTTCCTTGATCGTAAAGAAATGTGCGGATTTAGTCAACCGGTCCAAAATTACACAGATAGTGTCGCATCCACTAAGAGTACGGGGTAATTTGGTAATGAAATACATGGAGATTCGTACCAACTTCAACATGGGAATCTCTGGTTGGTTTAATAATCCAGATGGTTTTTGTTACTCAATCTTGACTTTGGCGCAAGTCAAGCATTGGTCACATAGGTGGCGATGTCGGCTTTCATGTTTGGCCACCAGTAAAGTGTCTTGAGATCATGATACATCTTATTTGATTTCGGATGAATGGAATACCGAGACTTATAAGCCTCGTCGATCTCAAGGTCTCGTAAGTTCCCAAGATGTGGAATCCATACGCGTTCCATGAAGTAGTGTAAGCCATCGACTTTTACTTCAAGTTGCTTCTCCATTCCCTCTCAGTGATTTTGCCGCCAGGTTTTCCAACTTTAGTGCTTTGATTTCAGCATTACATATTTGTTCAGGGAGATTGGAATGAATTGTCAGTTGTAAAGCTCGTACCCTCTTAGGTTTTGAGGTGTTCTTCCGGCTTAGGGCGTCGGCCACTACATTGACTTCCCCGGGTGATATTTGATAGCACACTCATAGTCATTTAGGAGTTCAAGCCAGCGACGCTGTCGGATATTGATTTCCTTCTGCTTGAATATGTGTTGAAGGATTTTATGGTCAGTGTATATGTTGCACTTTGCACTATATAAGTAGTGCCTCTAGATTTTGAGAGCAAACACCACGGCTCCTAGTTCCAAGTCATGGGTGGTGTAGTTCTTCTCGTAGACTTTCAGCTGTCGAGAGGCGTATGCGATCACCCTCTCTCGATGCATTAACACACAACCATGTCCCTGTATCGAGGCATCGCAATATACCTTGAAATCGTCAGTTCCCTCCAGAAGGGATAGGATAGGTGCACTACAAAGTTTTTGTTTGAGAAGCTGAAATGCAGTTCTTGTTTGTCAATACAGAGATATTTCATGTCTTAGTGAATTAATGATGTAAGTGGTTGGGCTATATTGGAAAATTCTTCAATGAATTGTCGACAATAGCCCGCCAAGCCTAGGAGTTATCGCACCTCAGTTGGATTTTTTGGTGCTTCCCAGTTCTTGATGGCCTCTATCTTGGATTTATCCACTTGTAGTCCTTTTTCGTTAACTACATGCCCCAAGAATTGGACCTCTAGGATCCAGAATTCACATTTGGAGAATTTAGCGTACAACTTCTCTTATTACAAGAGTTCAAGAGCCAATTGAAGGTGCTCCTTGTGTTCTTCCTGGGTTTTTGAGTAGATGAGGATATCATCGATAAAGAGAATGATAAATTTGTCAAAATAAGGTTTGCACACTCTATTCATGAGATCCATGAACATTGTTGTCGCACCCCGGCCTTCCAGGCCTTCCCAAGGGCGCGACGCGATGGTCAGGATCGCAGTCTTCGGTCATACAGTTGCTAGACCTACATGTCTTGTTGCAAACGTACATCCAAATACTTGGACAAAACAGTTTAATGAAATCAGAGTTGCGGAAGTTAATGTATAAGATCTTAGGAAACAGATTGAATTCATAAATTGCGGAAGCGTTCTAAACGGTTTTCAAAATAACATAAGGTAAGGGTTTGCGGAAGCGGTTTAAATTGTTTAGCAATTACATAATCATAACAAAATGATACTGAATGTTTAATAAACTAAGACACTAAAGTAGATGCATGGACTCCATCCTAGCATCCTAGATTCCTTGTGCGGGTGCCTTAGCTACCTGAGAAAACATGCGAGTAAAAGGGTCAACACAATGGTTGGTGAGAGCACATGTTTTATTTTAGGAAAAAAATCAAATGTTTAATGTAAGAGTTTGCAGGTCTACATTTCATTACAATGCAATATCCATTGATAGCTAGTCAATATGTGTTATATCATATGCGGGTTCGCAACCGAAGCTAACATGCTACCTCCCACCATGTCCATCCAACTAGAAAATTGTAATGTTGTTTGGTCAATTTTGTACTGTTCCGACCTCCAGTCGGGGTGGCCATACGGCGCGCAACAGCGGGACTTGTTATGCCCAAATAGTATTATTCAGAATTACCATGCTAAGCGCTACGCGCTATTAACGGTTCGAGATGTGTTTAATGAGGACTTATCAGTTTTGTTGATGAGTGCCACACATATGCATATACGCGATATTAGCATGTCCAAATGTAACCAAAAAGTTTGTTTCTTGTTCAAAAAAATTTGAATGCAATGTTTTCTCCCCCAAAGGTAGAAAATAGAAAAAGGGGCCGTGAACTCACCTGATAGAACAGTTCCGGTTTAAGTAGTGTTCGCAACTCGCGAATGCTAGCAACCTGCTAGTGAGCACCTACAATCATATAGGTTGTGAGTATGTGTTCTGTGGTGTGTTGTATCCTGTACAACTCCAAGTGTCGGTATGCTCAACCGAGTGTGTGTGTTGACTCGACGAATCGTTGGTGACACGTTTGTTGTGTTTAGTTTACTTATGTGCTAATTGAATCTTGACACGCACGTAGGACATCGGCATACATCCTACAACTCTAATCGTAACGCTTTCACACATGTCGTGTTATGAAATCGTAGAGGTTACCATTTTTGGAAAGTTTTCTTTTTAGGAACGTTTGGTTATGAAATCCCGTTTCATAAATCTAATACACATAGTATGTTTGTAAAAACATATGTAAATACTTAAAATACATTATTTGCGCATAAATTGCCATTTATGCCATTTGCCCAAATAAAGTTTCCTAAAATAGTAAGTATTCATTTAAAGGTCCGTTTTCACAAATTAAAGTTTCCAAATATGTTAAAAACCATTTTTAAACATGTTTCAATAATCCCAAATCACTAAAACATGTTAAATCATCAAAACCCCTCTTTTGATTTACAAAAGTTTCCATTTTTAGTAAGTTCGTCATAAAATCAAAGACCCAAATGTGTTTCTAAACACTTCAATATGCTTTTGAAAACATCTAGACATGTCTAACGCGTCTAGATCATTACAAATCACCAACATGTAACTAAAAAGGTTCCTAATACAGTAAGTTGCATAATATCATCATCAAATCAACAAATCTCAATCCTAGATGATTTCCATCATCAATCTTATTCAAAATATATCAATAAACACTCTAGACCCACTGAAAATTCATGCATGTTAGCGGATCGGAGTTGCATGTGATCAAATACACTTGCATGTGGGTTTTTAGCCCATGCATGTATGATCTAACTATGGTTAAGTCATAAGAACTACCTTTGAAGCTTTAAAACACTGAGTTGAAGCTGGATCAGGGACTTGGCAGCTCTAAAACCGTCTTGGAATGATCTCATAGGAGGTTCAAGTGATGGTGTTGATGAGGACAAGCTTCCAAGCTTCCTTATTGCTCCAATGGCTTCCCAAAGCTTCAATGTGGCTTCAAATGTCAACCATGGAGGTTTTCTGGTGGGAATGATGAAGTAACATGTTGTTTTGCTCGAGATTGAGGTGGTTTAGTCGAGAAAATAGGATAGAAATGATTAAAAATGAGATAGGTTGAGTGTTAAGGTGGTTTTGGCATCTGAGGCTTCCAGGCGTATCGCCTAGCGTGCGTACGCGAAGCTAGGCGTAGTGCCTGTATTAAAATAATCAGATTTGCATTTGGTTCATCCGCGCGCATCGCCTAGTGTCATCACGGCTCCTCGGGCGTAGTGCCTAGTTCTTGGCGTAGCGCCTAGGTCCAAACATTGGTCATAGGCTTACCGCCTGGCTTGCAGAATGAGCCCAATTGGCCCAATTTTTGTTTTTTAAGCTCGTTTTTCGATTGTTTAGCGTTTACGAACATCGTCTCTTGACTTATTGTCATTGTTTAACTTATTCTAGGTCCACATAGAGCTTAATTATTTTTAATTTCATTTGTTGTTCGTTTAGTTCACCAACGTTCGTGAGACTCGTGTGTGTTTCGATAATTCCTCGAATTATCAGTGATAGTTTGTTTTTGTGTTTTACGAAATGTTTGCATGCTTGATTAATCATAATCAACATGTAATGCACAATCCAATAATTCCCCGAATTATTGTTTTGCGTTTGTGTTTGTGTTTGTGTTTGCCACACTTGGTCTTCCACAACCAATGCGCAATGTACGATTCGATAGTTCCTCAAAGTATCGTTTCCCAGTTGCTTGTGCTTAACTTATCTAATTAAACCTAATTAAATGAAATGCAACAAGTTTGAATGTGAAATGATAATTTGTAAGAGTTTCAATTTACCTGAAATTGCCGGGTGTCACATCATCCCCTTGTTGAAAGAAATTTCGTCCCGAAAGTTGGTTGTTGTTGTAGTGTTTGAGAACAAAATTTTCTGGTTGTCACATCATCCTCTTGTTGACAGGAAATTTCTTCACGAAATTTATTCATTGTTGTCGGCGTTCGACGTTGTCTGTTTGAAGAGGTGGGGATATTTGCGCATCATCTGATCTTCACGTCCCCATGTGAATTCAGGTCCGCGTTTCGAGTTCCATCAGACTCTGACAATCGGAATCTGACTTTGCTTAATCTGTTTGGCCTCACGGTCCATGATCTCTACCGGTTCCTCCACAAACTGTAGATGTTCATCCACCTGTATTTCATCCAGTGGAATCACACGTGTCTCATCGGATAAAAACTTCTTCAAATTTGAGACATGAAACACGTTGTGAACTATATCGAGTTCGGCTTGGTAGGTTGAGTTGGTATGCCACTGGACCCACCCTTTTCAAGATCTCAATCGGTCCGATATACCGTGGGTTCAGTTTGCCTCATTTCCTAAAACGAATAACGCCTTTCCGTGGAGAAACTTTCAGAAGGACTCTATCTCCTACCCGAAATTCCAGAGGCTTTCGACGTTTGTCGGCATAGCTCTTTTGACGATCACGAGCTGCTCCCATGTGGTTTCTGATTTGTACGATTTTCTCCGTCGTTTCGTGCACGAGTTCCGGGCCTGTGAGCTGACTGTCGCCCACTTCCGCCCATAGAGGGCCTCAAAAGGCACTGCCTTGATGCTCGTATGATTGCTGTTGTTGTAGGAGAACTCCACGAGGGGCATGTGAGTTTCCTAGCTATTACCGAAGTCTACTATGCACGCTCGCAGCATATTTTGGCCATCAGTTTTTGGGTGGTATGCTGTGCTCATATCCATCCGCGTACCAAGCGACTTTTGCAATGATTTCTAGAAGTTAGAAGTAAATCTTGCGTCTCGATCAGAGATAATGGAGATTGGCACTCCATGTCGCGAGACTACTTCCTTGACATAGATTCTGGCTAGCTTTTCCATCTTGTCATTTTCCTTGATCGCAAGGAAATGTGCTGACTTGGTCAGTCAATCCACAACTACCCAGATAGTGTCGCATCTACTAGGAGTACGCGGTAATTTGGTAATGAAGTCCATGGAGATTTGTTCCCACTTCCACATGGGGATCTCATGTTGTGTGAGTAATCCAGATGGGTTTTGGTACTCAGCCTTGACTTTGGCGCAAGTCAACCATTTGCTCAAGTATGTGGCGATATCAACTTTCATGTTTGGCCACCGATAAAGTACCTTTAGATCATGATACATCTTATCAGATCCAGGGTGAATGGAATACCGGGACTTGTTAGCCTCATCCATCACAAGGTCTCGTAAGTTTCCGTGATGTGGAACCCAAACACGTTCCATGAAATAGTGTAAGCATCGGCTTTTACCTCAATTTGTTTCTCCATCCCCCTTAGTGATTCAGCCACTAGGTTTTCTACTTTCAGTGCCTCAACTTGGGCATTACGTATCTGTTCAGGAAGATTGGGATGGATGGTAAGTTGTAAAGCTCGTACCCTCTTGGGTTTCGAGGTATTCTTCCAACTAAGGGCATCAGCCACAACGTTGGCTTTCCCCGGGTGATACTTGATAGCACACTCGTAGTCGCTTAGTAGTTCGAGCCAGCGACGTGTCGCATGTTCAGCTCCTTTTGTTCGATTATGTGTTGTAGACTCTTGTGATCAGCGTATATCGTACACTTTGTACCGTACAGGTAATGTCTCCAGATCTTGAGTGCAAATACGACGGCTCGAAGTTCAAAGTCATGGGTGGTGTAGTTCTTCTCGTGGACTTTCAGTTGTCCAGAAGCATATGCGATCACCTTCTCTCGCTGCATTAGCACGCAGCCGAGTCCCTGTATCGAAGCATCGCAATATACTACGAAGTCGTCTTTCCATTAGGAAGAGACAAGATAGGTACACTACAGAGCTTCTGCTTGATAAATTGGAATGCAGCTTCTTGATTGTCAGTCCAGAGATATTTCTTTGGACAACATGTGATCGTGATAGAGCATATCATCAGCGAATGTCTTCAGTTCGGGGATAAAGACACAGATCCTATTGAACTTGATCAGGAGCAGATCGAGAGCAGCGTGTTTAGGATGGGGCAAGATGGTCTTTACCCTCCTACGGAGAAGAAGCTTCTTCACCCATATTGGAGATACCTGGCTCACATCGTTACTCAATGACTCTTATGACGTAAAGGAGGATACGACATGCTGAACCAGACTCTCAGTTCTTGTATGGTGGCGATAGCCTTGGGCCTTGATTTCGACTATTCACGGATGAGATTCTTGGCATTTCCCAGATTCATCCAGATTATTATCAACAAAAGGCATCAAAATCTCATCCCAATAGTCGAAACACTGGCCATCAAGAGGATGAAGAAAGACATCTTCTCCTACATGGCAATGAATAAGAAGGGGAAGAAACAATATGTTGGTGCCCGCCCGTTAGTGAAATTCGGGAGATTATCTACGGGACTGGAAGAGGAAATTGGAGAACAGGGCACTCTAACAGCATTTGTTGCAGATTAACATGACCATCCTCCCGCAGACACAACAGCTGAAGCCAGCTAGGCAGCTGAAGATACATCATATGATTCATCATTATCATCAGGCGAAGAAGAGCTAATTAGAGAGCCTGAGCCTGTGATTCCTCCACTATCTCGAGCAGAGCGGGAGAAGATTCAAGACACCGATTACATCCCATCTCCTTAGCCATCTCCTAAGAAGAAGCGACTGAAGATGATACCCAAACGGGCAAGAGACCTGAGACTCAAGAAGATAGTCGGCACCTCCTCATCCTCTCAGACTCCTCAGACACAGCCACCACCACCACCAAAGACTCAGCCACCACCACCAAAGCCAAAACCTGCCACCCAACCTAAACAAGCAACTAAACCAGCCGCATCCACCCAAACCACCATTCCACCACATACAACAACCCAAACCAAACCACTATCTCCTCCACCTACACACATCTCACCATCACATTACCCAACTCCCATCAGTTTCTCTCAACCTCCACCATCACCACCCAAATCCCATAAGGATAAGGGCAAGGCACCACTGGAAACCCCGTCGCCCTATATGCCTGATTAGGTGCCGGTTGACATGGTATGGCTGGAAGAGAGAGTATTCCTCCTTGAGCAAGACTCTGCCACCAAAGACAGACTCATCACCAACCTACAGGAAGACTTTGTAAAGATCTGTGAACATATCAGGATGCTTAATAAGGACATTGGCCTACTGAAGAAGGAAAACAGAGAATTAAAGAAGGTGATTGAAGATCTGACTGGATCTAAGTCTGTGATCCAAGAAGAGGACAATGCCAAGAAAGATGATGATGATGATGATTTGGAAGATAAAGAAGATAACGATGATGATGACCATGATGATGATGATAAGAAAGATGATAAGAAAGACGATAAGGATGATGATGATGATGATGATGTTGGGGTGATATTGGTCAAGGCACGAGCTCATCAGGGCAAAACAATGATGAACCTGCGAAAGATGACCAAGGAGGTGATGACTCCGACAATATGTCATCCTCAAATAAGACTTTAGACATATATGATGATTTGTTTGAGGATCTTCTGGAGAACTTTATGTTTGAGGGCATCAGTGAGGAACTGAAGGATGCTTGTCTTGGTGACTTATTTACTGACGCGAGCATGGACTCAGTATTTGATACGGTTTGCGAGAAAGAACGTGAAGAGATTTTCGAATCTTCTACGGAATCATCCAAAGAAGAAAAACGTGAAGAGATTTTCGAATCTTCTACGAGATCATCCAAAGAAGAAGAACCTGAAAACATCATACTCGGCAACATCTCGTCATAGCCCTGCATAGACTTTTTCTATGCTCACAAATATGTCAACGCACTGGGAGAGGAAGTCACATCACTAGGCAAGGTGATATACAGCTGGTTTGATAAACAAAGTGATTGAACTCCTGCCCCTCTGGAAGTGCAACAATCTTGGATGGGTGAAGAATCAGCTGACCTGACTGAGGTCACATACACCACCGACTCCCGAGATCTGTTTGCTGTTCGAAACGAAAGATCAGCGGTCATCTGCTGGATGTACGAAAAAGACAAGCAGTTGTACCCAGATCTAGTGAAGAAAGAGCCATGGATCTACTATAAGTATCCTCCTCCAGCAACAGAGAAGGCCGTCCTAGTCTCAACCAGAGTCCCAGATAACGTGCTGAAGAACTTCGACTTTTGCTACTTGAATGAGAAGACACACGCAACTTCTATTCTGAGGACAAAGGGTGACATCAACGATGTAGCCATTATTTTGGACCCCATGGACCTGTTGAAGTTCGGCAAGGAAGATATGCGGAAACTTAATGACATGCCCATTAAGGTCTATGGAGGCTGGGACGAGGAAGCCAAACCGTTCACACGGGTTGTTTCTTTTGCTATGGAGCTGAAATTATATGCTGGTGCAGGTCCTCATTCTGTCATACTTCCTATCGGGTGATTTCATCAGTCTAGGGGGAGTTTGTAGAGCCCAATCCAGAGATAAAGACTGACATAATCAACTCGTGACCAGATGAAGACCTGTTTTGTTCATTTTCGTGTACTTACATTTTTGAGTACTTCGGATTTTGAGTACTCGAACCATTTTTGTGTACAGAGGTTCGAGTACTCCTAGGAGTAGTATAAATAGACTTATTTTGTACTGACCTAGGGTTGGATTCCCGAGGCATTGCTCTCTAGACGTATTGAACCAGTGTTCTTGTAAGTTCACAAATATATACAAAGTTTGCATTTTTCTACTTCTTCTCGTGATTCTAACTTGGATTCCGCACTCCTTGGGGTCATTTGGTGTCATAAACCTCAAGTCTTGATCAAGATCTGGACCTACAACCTTTGACTTTGACTTTTTAATTTAATTTAATCTTTAGCTAACCTAACTTGTTTCCTTTTCAGATGGCTGAGCTATGGCTCGTTCCAGACCATAACATGACAGCCTTTCTCGGTTATCCTCCCGAGAAACATTCCATGTTCAAGAGTATGGTGGACGGATTGATTCTTTCTCCTGTCAACTTCGCCATCATGGAGTGTCTAGAGATTAATACTACTTTCATCCATGACTTTTGGAACTCCATTACTGAGAGCACTGATGCTAATGGAAACATTTGTCTGATAGGCAACGTTCAGTGGCAGCCAGTGGTCGTCACGAAGCAGATCATTCGAGAGTGTCTGCAATTTGGGGACAAAGAATCCGATCCTGTGGAGTTGGACCAGGAACTTATTCAGAGCACAATATTGAGGATGAGTTATGAGGGTCTTTACCTCCGATGGAGAAGAAGCTTTTACACCCTTATTGGAGATATCTTGCGCACATCGTCACTCAGTGTCTCTCTGGACACAAAGGTGGCCATCGTTCTGGGCTTAGACTTCAACTATTCAAGGATGATCTTTAGAGACATCAATGCCAATATCAAGGGGAACTGGAAGGAAAGATTTCTGGCGTTCCTGAGGTTCATTCAGATTATCATCAACCGACGACACCTAAATCTTATTCCCACTGTCGGAACTTTGCCCTTGAAGAGAATGAAAAAAGGCATCTTCTCATACATGACCATGAAAAAGAAAGGCAAGAAGTTGTTCATTGGTGCACGACCATTGGAGAAATTCGGTCGATTGTATGGCGGGTTAGATGAAGATGCGGGAGATCAAGGCAGTCCTGTTGCCTTTGTTGCATAGGAGCATGATCATGCCCCTGCCGGTACCACCGCTGAAGCCACTGAAGGTGATCAGCCTACACCTTCGAAGTCATCATCTGGAGAGAAAGAGCTCGGTAAGGGGCCTGCTCACTTTACTCCTCCACGATCACGAGCATAGATGGAGGAAACGATGGATGCTGATTATGTTCCCTCACCTGAGTCTACACCGAAGAAGAAAAGAATGAAGATGATGTCAAAGAGACCCAGGGATCCTATGCTTAGGAAGAAGATTGCAGGCACTTCCACCACCACTTCTCAGACTCAACCACTTCCACCACACACCTCTTCCACACCAGCCACCCAATCCATTCCCACCAAAACAGCCTCCAAACCAGCCACAAAAACCTACACATCCACCCAAGCCACCAAACCATGACATACTTCTACAACCACCACAGACATCCACCACCACTAAAGCCTCCCAAGCCTCTTAACTACCATCTCCTCCACCTACACACACCTCACCACCAGATTTTCCAACTCCCATCCATTTTTCTCAACCTCCACCATCACCACCTAAAACCAGAACTGAAAGGGGGAAGGCTCCGATTGATGAACCTTCACCTTATATACCCGAAACCCTGCTTGTCAATCTGGACTTTCTTCAAGAGCGTGTATTTGCTCTTGAACAAGACTCAACTGCAAAGGATAGCATCATATAGAATCTAAGGGAAGGTATGCTCAGATTTTGCGATCACATCAGCAAACATCACAAGGATCTCAAACTACTAAAGAAAGAAACTTCAGAGCTACGCAAAGAGATTGAAGCTCATAAAGGAGCCAAGCCTGCAAACAAAGAAGAGAAAGCTGATGAGGATGAAAAGAAAGATGATGACGATGATGATGACAAGGAAGAAAAGAAAGAGAACGATGATGATTATGATAATGATGATGATGGTGATGAGGTTCATGGTAAAGAAGACTCATGTAAAAAGGATGATGAACCCGCCGATGATCCGGGCGGAGAGGATTCCAGAAACCCCACCTCTTCAAGAAAACCCTTAGACAAGTATGTTGATATATTTGGGGATCTTCTTGAGAACTTTCTCTTTGAAGAATGTGGAGAAGAGTTGATGGACGTGGGACTCAGAGATATGTTGACAGACGTTACTATGGGTGTTGTATTCGATGTTGTCTGTGAACAGGAACGTGGAGAGTTGTCCGCATCTTCCTCGGGAGCATCCAAGGAAGAAGAACGTGAAAATATTATAGTTGGCAACATCTCCACTGATCCCTATATAGACTATTTGTATGCTCACAAATACGTCGATGCACTAGGACAGGAAGTCAAATCACTTGGAAAGGTGATTGAAAACTAACTCGACAAGAAAAATTATTGGACTCCTGCTCCTGTGGAAGTGCAACAACCTTGGCTTGGTCCAAGTCTTGTTGAGTAGGAACACGAAGTAACATACACTACTGGCTCCCAAGACTAATTCGCAGTTCACAATGAAAGATCTGAAGTTGCAAGCTGGATGTTTCGTAGGGAGAAGCAGTTGTACGTTGTCAAGAGACTGAACGGAAAGCTGGAATATTAGAGACGAACTTAGAATTTTTTTCTCTATGCCCAAGATCGATATCAGAAGCATCAACAAAGCTGTTTTTTACAATCTTTCTAAAGACAGTGAAGTAGAGCTCTTTGCCAAGTTCATAAAGGATCAGTGCGAGAAAGACTTTCCTACTATGAAGACTGCTAAAGGAAAGAGATATGTTTCTTCATGCACACTAGATCCGGTCAAAAAGGAACCATGGATCTACTACAGGTATCCTCTTCCAAGAACCGAAAAGGCAGTCCCAGTTTCATTAAGGGTTCCGGAAAACCGGCTGAAGAAATTTGATTTCCAGTACTTTGACGAGAAGACTTTTGCAGCGGTTATCGTGATAGAAAAAGATGAGTTAGATATAGTTCTAGACCTGATGGACGTGCTGAATTTTGGTAAAGATGATATGCAGGTGCTACATGATAACCCCATTCGCACCTATGGAGGTTGGGATGAAGAGGCAAAGCCATTCACGCGTGTTATTGCATTGGCGATGGAACATAACCTCTATGCATGTGCTGGTCCTCATTATGTTACGCTTGCGATTGATTAATTTCATCAGTCTAGGAGGGTTTGTTGAGCTCAATTCAAGGACGAAGACTGACAAAATCAATACGTGACTTGATGAAGACCAAGTTTTGAAGATTTTGTGTACTTATGGTTTTCGTGTACTTTACATTTTGGTGTACTAGTCCATTTCGTGTACTAGTCCATTTCGTGTACATAGGTTCGAGTACTCCTAGATGTAGTATAAATAGACGCATTTTGTACTGCACAAGGGTTGGATTTCCGAGGCATATTTCTCTAGACGTATTGAAGCTTGTCTTGTAAAGTTCATGTTTTTAATTAAAGTTATCATTTTTTCCATCTCTTCTATTGCTTCTATCTTGGATTCCGCACTCGTTAGAAGCATTTGGTGCTAATTAGAGTATTAAAGCTCAAGTCTTGATCCAGATCTGGACCTACAACAATTTATTTGTGCGTATACACTCAATAAAAGGTATTCGATTATACCTGAATAGAAAGGCAACAAGCCACTTAACTGAAACTTGAGGACTATGAAACAGATTGTACAATCACCTCCATTTCACCTTATAATTGTTGGCAACAGCAGTGGTGGTTTGCTGCGATGTTAGTGACTATAACATAATGTTTGAGTGTCACTGATTTGGTGGTGGTTAACGCGGCATAGATAGCTCAATCGAAAGCTGAGTGGTTGCGGTTTTAACAGAGATTCAACCGAGACGTGTAAGCTATAAATCGGTGAGTGGCATCGTAAATTAGGAGTGCTATCCCCATCCTTAGGTGAATTTTTTACCAACTACAAAGGTTGAATGGCTGTGATGTGCATTTTCATTCCGGAGAATACGACACACACCAAGAAGCTCGGTCAACTAGATTTAGGTTTACAATTTTGGTTATTTTGACTCTAAGTTCCAAATTGCTTATTTATTTGTTTATTTTCTCCGTGAATGCGCATTTCAAAATTTGTTGCCTGTGCAGCATTTATATACTTTAATTATTAATTTTATTATTATCTATTATTATTATTATTACTATTGTTATTCTTATTATTATTATTATTGCTAAATTCGGTTATTTCAGAACTCCTTGTGTCTATGAGTATTGATTCGTCCCGTACCATGTGCACATGTACTTGCTTACCAACCGGATCCCATCCGCGTATACCCCATCCTGGGTATACCCATCACTTGTATGTGTATGATTATGTATTAGTTTGTATGTGTAATATGTGTATGAATGAATATGTATGAATATTGTATGAGTATTGTATGGGAAAGTATGAGTTTGTATGAGAAACTATGAATACGTATGAGTGTAAGTATTTCCAAAGTATATATGAAATCCTTTAGTACACATATGTAGCATTTTAATAAGAATAGAGATTGAAATACATGATAAGATTTATATAAACATCTAATATGTTTCTCAGTCCCATAGTTTATAAAACAAAACAGTTGCCAAGGGACAATGAAGTGTCTGATGATTGTCTTGTTTACATTTATGTGCTCTCATTGTTTGTATGTGGGTTGTATTCAAGACATATGTTTCATTGGTTTGCAATTGTCATTATAAGTATTTGTTATCACTATGTGTATTCTAGGTTATATCTGAGGACTTGGTTTTTGTCTAGGTGATCTACACTAGCTGGTGCGAGTTACTAGTCCTTTCTACATGATCAACATTGTATTCAAGCCATTTGGCCATCTTATAACATGGTGTAACTAGGCTTTTAAGACATGTTCAAGTCCTAGGACTTAAACTCTGTGATTATCCATTGTGTGGGTCCCAAAATTGTCAAGATCCAATCTTTATCTATGAAATAAGCCCCAAACTCCAGAATAGAAGATAGAAAAGTTCATTTCTATAGAAAAAGTCGTGAACTTTTCAAGGCAGCTTCAATACGTCTAGAAGCACTTTACCTCTGGATTCAAACCTAGACCAGTACATTGTACGTCTATTTATAATGGTCTAGTAGTACACGAATTCCTATGTACATGAAATGCTAAGTACATGAAATCAAAAGTACACAAAAATATAAGTACACGAAAATCTACAAAAATGGTCTTCAGCTTTCCTTGGAGTTGATTTTGTAAGTCTTTATGTTCTTTATGGGCTCTACAAACTCCCCCTAGACTACGGAATCAATCAATAATGTGTTTTCTGATAAGGACCAGTTCCAGCATAAAGCTTATGTGTGACAGCAAATGCAACCACCTTGGTGAATGGTTTATCTTCATAATCAAACCCACCATGTACCCGAACTGGGTTCTTGTGCAGCACCGTCATATCTTCCATCCCGAACTTCAGCAGATCCATGGGATTTAAGATAAAGAATTTCTCTGACTCTCACACAATGACAACCCCATAGGTTACTTCATCAAAATACCAGAACTGAAAGTCATTGAGCATGCCATCTGCTACCTGCATTTGAACTGGAACGGATTTCTCTGTGTTCGGTGGAGGATACTTCGTGTAGACCCAAGGCTCCATTGTGACAGGACCAAGAATGTACTTAGAAGTTAATCTTCTTCCTTGAACTGACTTCATAGTAGGAAAATCCTTGTCACACTGGTACTTCAAAAAATTTGTAAACAATTCAGCTTCATTGTCTTCGAAAATGTTCTTAAATACTAAGTTGTTGATTCTCCGAAGATCAATCTTGGGTAATGAGCCGAAGTCATGTGGCCGTTTGAAGTACTCAAGTTTCCCGCTGAATATTTTAACCAAATACAACTAGTTCTCCTTATCATACATCTAGTAGACGACTCTGGATCTGTCGTTATGGACGGCGAATATGTATTTGGAGCATGCATGGTAAGTAATCTCTGGATTCTTCACCTCATCTTCAGGACCGGGAGAAATCCATGTATTTTGGACATCAGAAGGAGCAGACATCGAATCTCTTCTTCTGTCAAACTAACTCTAGATAACAGTATCCAGGCCAGTGACTTCCTCTCCTAATGGGCTAACATACTTGTGAGAATACCAATAGTTAATGTACGGATCTGTAGAGTTGTTCCTGAGTATGATATTCTCTTGTTCGTCTTCCTTAGATGCTACCGAGGAAGAGCGGGAAATACTTACTGAAGCATCCTCTGTGTTGTGTATGCAAAGACATGGATGTGTGACATTAAGGCCAATGTGTTTGCAGATCAGTAAAATAAAAGATGCCAATGAGCAAAAAGATGATATAACTCCTCCTTGTTCTTGATTCTAATATGATAGATCTGTTATTTCTTTTCTCAACTTAAAACTCTGTCAAAACGTTTTAAGTTTGTTGAAACACAATCAAATTTTGAAACAAAAGATTTCGCAAAATTGATAGGTTGCATGTAAATCTGGTTTGACTGTCTGATTGCCCATAAACTTCCCAAAAGGATTTTCAGAAAAATCATTAGAAAAGTTTTTGATCATAAGTCTTATTTTTGAATTATGGACAAACGAGTGGAAATCATTGATGGGGCATAATTATTTTAAGGTTGGGTTTTTATATGAAATTATTTTAAGGTGGCCAAATTTCTGATACAGTTTTGATCCCACAAAATTGATCCGACTAAACTTTGAACTCGTCCAAATTTTTTGAGTTTGCTTTATTTTTTTTTATTTTACTTTACTTTACTTTACTTTATTTTATTTTATTTAATTTATTTTTTTTTGTTTTATTATGTTACAATTAATAAATAATTTTGTATTCGAAAGTGGGTATTCGAAACAGAGTATTCGAAATCTTGTACACGTTTTGGTTTACTCGATTTCGACTACTTAAAAGTTGCCTGTATATACTTCGAGGAGTATAAACTTCGAGTACCATAATCTTTGAGTACAGTTCCTTCTCTCTCTTGGAGATCTCCATTTCTGGACTAGATTTCGAAAATCCACTCTGACCACCTTGTAGATCTACATTAGACAAACCTAGGTATAGGTTTTCATAGGATTTTGACCGCAGAATAAAAAGTTATCGGACAAAAACCAAAACCGAAAACGAGCACTTATTTTCATAAACAGAAGGAATCTTGGTCAAATCACCTTCAAATACTCAAAATTCTAAACCGATACTTGGATATGTTGGTCGCCTCCCAATTCCGAGCATTTCGAGTACAAATTGGAGTTCTAAGGAGTAAAATTGAAGAACTTATGAAGGATTTTCTATTCTCGAAAATTTGAATTTCGAGAACACAATTTCAAGAACAACCTTTCGAGAACTCCAGTTCGAGAACCCTTGTTCGAGAACTCATGTTCAAGAACACTATGTCGAGAATAGACATCCTTCGTGTACTTCTTTAATTTCGAGTATCCCCTTAATTTCAAGAAATTTGAAATTTTTGAATACTCCATTGTTTTCGAGAACTTCAATTTGACTTTGACTTCGATTTGACCATTTGACTTTTTACTTTTGACTTTGAATTTTAATTTATTTAACTTTTAACTAACTTAGCTCGTTTTTGTTTCAGATGGCTAGGTTCACATTTGTCCAGGATCACAACATGTCCGCTTATCTTGGTGATCCTCCAGAGAAGCACTGGATGTACAAGAGTATGGTGGACAGTCTGATACTTTCACCAGTAAACTACGCCATAATGGAGCATCCACAGATTATCACCACTTTTATCAATGACTTCAGGAACTCCATCTTAGAAAGGACCGATGCTAATGGGTATGTTAGCTTGATTGGTAAAGTTCAGGGAAAACATGTGATAGTGATAGAGCAGATCATCAGGGAATGTCTTCAGTTCAGGGATAAAGACACAGATCCCACTGAACTTGATCAGGAGCTAATCCAGAGCACCGTATTTAGGATGGGGCACGAGGGTCTTTACCCTCTAACGGAGAAGGAGCTTCTTCACCCACATTGGAGATACCTGGCTCACATCGTTACTCAATGCCGGTAAGGACGTAAGGGAGGATACGACGTGCTGAACCAGACTCTAAGTTCTTGTATGGTGGCGATAGCCATGGGCCTTGATTTCAACTATTCACGGATGATCTTCCGCGACATGCATGCCAACATCAAAGGGAAGATAAAGGATAGATTCTTGGCTTTTCCCAGATTCATCCAGATTATTATCAACAAAAGGCATCAGAATCTCATCCCAACAGTCGGAACACTGGCCATCAAGAGGATGAAGGAAGACATCTTCTCCTACATGGCAATGAATAAGAAGGGGAAGAAACAATATGTTGGTGCCCGCCCATTAGTGACATTCGGGAGATTATCTGCGGGACTGGAAGAGGAAATTGGAGAACAGGGCACTCCAACAACATTTGTTGCAGATGAACTTGACCATCCTCCCGTAGGCACAACAGCTGAAGCCAGCAAAGCTGCTGAAGATACATCATCTGATTTATCCTCCTCAGGCGAAGAAGAGCTAATTAGAAAGCCTGAGCCTGGGATTTCTCCACTATCTCGAGTAGAGAGGGAGAAGATTCAAGACACCGATTACATCCCATCTCCCGAGCCATCTCCTAGGAAGAAGCGACTGAAGATGATATCCAAACGGGCAAGAGACCCGAGGCTCGAGGAGATAGTCGGCACGTCCTCATCCTCTCAGACTCCTCAAACACAACCACCACCACCACCAAAGCCAAAACATGCAACCCAACCTGGACAATCAACTAAACCAGCCGCATCCACCTAAACCACCATTCCACCACATACAGCCACCCAAACCAAACCACTATCTCATCCACCTATACACATCTCACCACCACATTACCCAACTCCCATCAGTTTCTCTCAACCTCCACCATCAGCACCCAAATCCCATGAGGATAAGGGTAAGTAACCACAGGAAACCCCGTCGCCCTATATGCCTGATCAGGTGCCGGTTGACATGGTATGGCTGCAATAGAGCGTATTCCTCCTTGTGCAAGACTTTGCCACCAAAGACAGACTCATCACCAACCTGCAGGAAGGCTTTGTAAAGATCTGCAAACATATCAGGAGGCATAGTAAGGACATTGGCCTACTGAAGAAGGAAAAAATAGAATTAAAGAAGGTGATTGAACATCTGACTGGATCGTAGTCTGTGATCCAAGAAGAGGACAAGGCCAAGAAAGATGATGACGATGATGATTTGGAAGATAAAGAAGAGAAAGATGATGATAACCATGGTGATGATGACAAGAAAGATGATAAGTAAGAGGATAAGGATGATGATGATGATGTTGGGGGTGATATTGGTCAAGGCGCGAGCTCATCAGGGCAAAAAGATGATGAACCCGCCAAAGATGACCAAGGAGGTGCTGAATCCGGCAATACGTCATCCTCAGATAAGTCTCTAGACATATATGATGATTTGTTTGAGGATCTTCCTGAGAACTATATGTTCGAGGGCATCAGTGAGGACCTGAAGGATGCCGGTCTTGGTGACTTATTTACTGACGTGAGCATGGACTCAGTATTTGATGCGGTTTGCGAGAAAGAACGTGAAGAGAAGTCCGAATCTTCTACGAGATCATCCAAAGAAGAAGAACCTGAAAACATCATACTCGGAAACATCTCTTCATACCCCTACATATACTATTTGTATGCTCACAAATATGTCAACGCACTGGGAGAGGAAGTCACATCACTGGGCAAGATGATAGATAGCTGGTTTGATTAACAATGTGATTGGACTCCTGCTCCTCCAGAAGTGCAAAAATATTGGATGGGTGAAGAATTGGCTGAACTGATTGAGGTCATATACACCACCAGCTCCCGAGATCTGTTTGCTGTTCGAAACGAATGTTCAATGGCCATCTGCTGGATGTACGATAAAGACAAGCAACTGTACCTAGATATTGTTAAGAAAGACCCATGGATCTACTATAGGTATCCTCCTCCAGCAACAGAGAAGGTCGTCCCAGTATCAACTAGAGTCCTAGATAATTAGCTGAAGAACTTCGACTTCTAGTCCTTCGATGAGAAGACCCACGCAGCTTCTATTCTGTGGACAAAGGGTGGCATCAACGACGTAGACATTATTTTGGACCCCATGGACATGTTGAAGTTTGGCAAGGAAGATATGCGGAAACTTCATGACACTCCCATTAAGGTCTATGGAGGCTGGGATGAGGAAGCCAAACCGTTCACACGGGTTGTTTGTTTTTCTGTGGAGCTGAAACTATATGCTAGTGCAGGTCCTCATTCTGTCACACTTCCTATCGGGTGATTTCATCAGTTTAGGGGGAGTTTGTAGAGCCCAATCCAGAGATAAAAACAGACAAAATCAACCCGTGACTTACAGTTCGAGTACTTCAGATTTCGAGTACTCGAACCATTTTCGTGTACATAGGTTCGAGTACTACTAGGAGTAGTATAAATAGACATATTTTGTACTGACCTAGGGTTGGATTCCCAAGGCATTGCTCTCTAGACGTATTGGGCCAGTATTCTTGTAAGTTCACAAATGTATACAAAGTTTGCATTTTCTACTTCTTCTCATGATTCTAACTTGGATTCCGCACTCGTTGGAGTCATTTGGTGTGGATGGGAGTCATAAAGCTCAAGTCTTGGTCGAGAGCTGGACCTACAACCTTTGACTTTGACTTTGACTTTTTAATTTAATTTAATCTTTAACTAACCTAACTTGGTTCCTTTTCAGATGGCTGAGCTATGGCTCGTTCCAGACCATAAAATGACAGCCTTTCTCGGTTATCCTCCCAAGAAACATTCCATGTTCAAGAGTATGGTGGACAGATTGATTCACTCTCCTGTCAACTTCGCCATCATGGAGTGTCCAGAGATTATTTTTACTTTCATCCACGACTTTTGGAGCTCCATTACTGAGACCACTGATGCTAATGGAAACATCTGTCCGATAGGCAACGTTCAGGGGCGGCCAGTGGTCGTCACGGAGCAGATCATTCGAGAGTGTTTGCAATTTGGGGACAAAGAATTCGATCCTGTGGAGTTGGACCAGGAACTTATTCAGAGCACAATATTGAGGATGGGTTATGAGGGTCTTTACCCTCCGATGGAGAAGAAGCATCTACACCCTTATTGGAGATATCTTGCCCACATCGTGACTTAGTGTCTCTTTGGAGGCTAAAGTGGTTATGGAGATATCAAGGGGAAGCGGAAGGAAAGATTTCTGGCGTTCTTGAGGTTCAATCAGATTATCATCAATTGACGGCACCAGAATCTTATTCCCACCGTCGAAACTTTGCCCTGCAGAGAATGAAAGAAGACATCTTCTCATACCTGACCATGAACAAGAAAGGCAAGAAGTTATTCATTGGGGCACGACCATTGGAGAAATTCGGTCGATTGTTTGGCGCTTTAGATGAAGATGCAGGAGATCAAGGAAGTCCTGTTGCCTTTGTTGCAGAGGAGCATGATCATGCACCTGTCGGTACCACTGCTGAAACCACTGAAGATGCTCAGCCTACACCTTCAGAGTCAACATCTGGAGAGTAAGAGCTCGGTAAGGAGCCTGCTCACTTTACTCCTCCACGATCACGAGCAAAGATGGAGGAAATAAGGGATACTAATTACGTTCCCTCACCTGAGTCTACACCGAATAAGAATGAATGAAGATGATGTCAAAGATACCCAGGGATCCTATGCTTAAGAAGAAGATTGCAGGCACATCCACCACCACTTCTCAGACTCAACAACTCCCACCACACACCTCTTCCACACCAACCACCCAATCCATTCCCACCAAACCAGCCACCAAAACCTCCACATCCACCCAAGCCACCAAACCAACACATACTTCTACAACCACCAAACCACAACAGACATCCACCACCACTAAAGCCTCCCAAGCCTCTTAACCACCATCTCCTCCGCCCACACACACCTCACCACCAGATTCTCCAACTCCCATCCATTTTTCTCAACCTCCACCATCACCACCTAAAACCAGAACTGAAAGGGGGAAGGCTCCGATTGATGAACCTTCACCTAATATGCCCGAAACCCTCTTGTTAATCTGGACTTTCTTCAAGAGCATATTTTCTCTTGAACAAGACTCAACTGCAAAGGATTGCATCATATAGAATCTAAGGTTCTCAAGCCTGCAAACCTCACAAGGATCTCAAGCTTATAAAGAAAGAAAAGGTAGAGCTATGCAACCACCTTGGTGAATGGTTTGGCTTCATAATCATACCCACCATATACCCAAAATGGGTTCTTGTGCAGCACCGTCATGTCTTACATCCGGAAATTCAGCAGATCCATAGGGTTTAAGATAAAGAAGTTCTCTGACTCTCGCACAATGACAGCTCCGTAGGTTACATCATCAAAATACCAGAACTGAAAGTCATTGAGCGTGCCATCTGCTACTCGTATTTGAACTGGAACGGATTTCTCTGCGTTGGGTGGTGGATACTATGTGTAGACCCAAGGCTCCATTGTGACAGGACCAAGAATGTAGTTAGAAGTTAATCTTCTTCCTTGTATTGACTTCATAGTAGGAAAATCCTTGTCACACTGGTCTGTCAAAAACTTGGTAAACAAATCAGCTTGATTGTCGACGAAGATGTTCTTGAATACTAAGTTGTTGAAGCTCCGAAGATCAATCTTGGGTAATGAGCCAAAGTCATGTGGTCGTTTGAAGTACTCAAGTTTCCCGCTGACTATTTTACCAAATACAACCACTTATCTTTTCCATACATCCCGCAGACGACTCTGGATCTGTCATTGTAGACGACGAATAAGTATTTGGAGCTTGCAGTGTAAGTAATCTCTTGATTCTCCACGTCATCTTCAGGACCGGGAGCAATCCATATCTTTTGGACTTCAGAAGGAGCAGACTTCTAGTCTCTTCTTCTGTCAAACCAACTCTCTATAACAGTATCCAGGCCAGTGACTTCCTCTCCCAATGCGTCAACATACTTGTGAGAATACCAGTAGTCAATGTACGGATCTGTAGAGATGTTCCTGAGTATGATATTCTCTTGTTCGTCTTCCTTAGATGCTCCCGAGGAAGATCTAGGAAGCTCTCCAAGCTCTTGATCACAGATGGCATCAAAAACAGAATCCATAGAAATGTCTTTCAACATGTTACTGAAGCCTTCGTTCGTTGAATCCTCTCCAAGACCTTCAAAATTGAGACCATCTGGAAGATCATCAAATAGATAGTCATCAAATTCGTCTATTGGCTTGCTTGAAGAGGGATTGCCTTGCTCGTTTCTGCCTTTCTCATCATCAGGCTTGTCATCATTCTTGTTAGATTTTTCTTGATCATCACCCTTACCACTGGATTTCTGCGATGGAGGCTGTTATCTCCATCAGTGAGTGCCGAATTGATCAAGCTGTAAAGTTTGCAGCTCACTCCTTTGTCGAGGAGGCACTTCACTGGTGGAACACCATCAAGCAGTCTAAGTCTGCAGCTGATATGGAGAAGATGACTTGGGAAGACCTGCAGGCGCTGGTCACCAAACAGTTTTGTCCCAAGAACGAGTTGGATAAGGTTGAAAGGGAATTTTTAGTGCTGAAAGAGGGAGCCTGAACAACAGGCAGTACACTTCACGATTTAATGAGATGGCCAGATTCGTTCCTCACTTGGTTTCTACTGAGGAACGTAGAGTGAAGTTGTACATGGAGGGTTTGCCTCCAAAGGTCAGGATTCATGTTAAAGCGAACGCCCCAAAGATCTTAGACTCCACTGTTGAGCTCAGTGGTATTGTATGGGATGATGTGATGGCATATGAGCTAGTGAAAGAGGAGACAAGGGTGAAGGAAACCTCTGGGACTAAGAGGGTTCGAACAGACCAACGAAAGTTTTCAGGCAAACAAGTGTGGCAAAATTCACACCGGACAGTGCTTGGTGGGTACTAACCTGTGTTTCCGATGCGGGAAGACGGGGCATTTTTCCAGTAATTTCCTGAGTGCCACCTGATGCGACAACTACAATGGGTTGGGACATCTGTCCAAGGATTGCAGGCAACCACGGGCCGATGCTTCGGGCTCGTGTAAGAAAGAGGAGAAAGGAAACGAGAAGTAGAAGGCTAAAGCACGAGCCTTCACGATGACAAAGGATGATGCTGTTGAGGACTCGAACGTTGTCACATGTACGTTTTCTATCAACAGTATTCCTGCTTCTGTATTGTTTGATTGTGGTGCCAGTATGAGTTTTGTATCTTCTACTTTCTGTGATGGGTTATCTGGGAAAGTTAAGAAGATAGATCGGGTATTTGATGTAGAGACGACGATTGGTAAAATGACCAGGGTGACTGAGGCTATAGATGATTGTTATGTTGAGATAGAGGGTCATAGGTTCACCGTAAAATTGTTTCTTATAACCTTGGGAGATTTCGATGTAGTCTTGGGTATGGACTGGTTAGCCAAATACGAGGCTAACATTATATTTCGACGAAAGATGATATGTTTACGTGCGATGGATGGGAGCTCCGTAACGGTTTATGGTGATAAAGCGATGTATGCACCGAAGATCATTTCGACAATCAAGGCTGATGTTATGATGAGGCGAGGGTGTGTAGCCTACTTGGCCTACGTGATTGAGAAACGTAGGGATATGAGGACGATTGATAATATACCTGTGGTGCATAACTTCCCTGGTGTATTCCCTGAGGAATTGCCTAGATAACTACCGGAACGGGAAATTGAGTTCCAAATCGACTTAGTGCCAGGGGAAAAACCCGTTGCCAAAACCCCATACCGTTTGGCTCCCACTGAAATGAAGGAAATGATGACCCAGCTACAAGAACTCCTTGATAAAGGTTTTATACAACCGAGTGTCTCTCCGTGGGGAGCACCGGTGCTGTTTGTTAAGAAGAAAGATGGAAGCATGCGAATGTGTATGGACTATCTGGAACTGAATAAGCTGACTGTAAAGAACATGTATTGTGACATCAGTGCCGGAACCGTACCGGAACAGTGATCTTAAACAGTAACATGAACAGTAAACAGGTACGAATTACATACATTTCAATGCAATTCATATTCATGTCACACACTGTTATCATTTTGTGAATCAAACAGTGAATTTACAAATATTTTAGAGAAACAAAACTCAGAAAAACATGGTTTAACAGTCAGATAATTATCTGGAAACACATAACCGTTATGTGATTATGTGTTAGGATTATATTATGTATAAACGTATGTGAAGCTTCACAGAACAAGACACACGGGTATTGTTATGTGAATGCTAAATTGACGGGTTATTCGTATAGGTGACGATCTGTACGAATAAATCTGAAAGTTTAACGTTCTGAATAATATCCAATAATTAGAAAACAATATTGAAAAGTATAGTTATCACCGTGTTCGTACGGGTGACGATTCGAACGAATACGCGCGACGACCGTACGATTCGATTTAAAAAGTTAATTAAATAATTTTGAAAATTTTAAAATAAACAAAAGATAATTAGTTAATTTATTAGGAATCACAACTTGAATTAACTTTATAAATTCTATTTTATAATCCGTATCGTTTCGTAACGAAAACACGAGAAAACGACAGGTTACGCGAAACCGAACGAGACCGAACAACCGGGTATTGATGAAACCATTAATGAGTGCATTAAATCCTCCCACCAACCTCCACCTCTCTCTTTCTATCCTTCATTTTCGTTCAAGACCCTCTCTCTGTCTAGAAAGGGTTTTCTCCACCTTCTCTCTAGAAGACATCACTCATTTCTCGTCGGATTCAAGCCTAGTTGGTGCCAAAACGATCTTCTCTTCACGTAGATTCTGGAAGTACAAGGGATCTGGCTTTTCACTCATCGAATTCAAGGTAAAAATCTATGTTTTGATTCGGTTCTAGAGGATATCACGAACCCCTCATGATAATATTGTTTGATCAGACCTAAATACTTAGAAAATACTTAGGAAACTATAGGATAGGCACTTACACACAACTAGAAGACTATAGCTAATGTGTAACCGATTGGGATCGTTAGAGAAGAAGATCGTTGCAGGTTCGTTGTCCAGCAGAAGGCCGAACCCTTGGTGGAGCTGCGTAGAAGGTGGCGAACCTTCTGGTTCGCGAACCAGTAACCAGCTGAACCGTACTGGTCACGAACCTATCACTCTCGCCGAACCCTCTTCAGCCGATCCCTAGGTGGTCACGAACCTAGGGTAGATTTCAGCCGAACCATTCAAGCTAACGAACCCATGCAAACTCACGAACCCTACATTTTTCCAGCCGAACTATCCAACATGAACGAACCTTGTAGGAGCTGTTGAACCCTAGCATGACGAACCCTTATAGGCCGAACCTTAATGGTTCGTCTATCCTTGTCACGACCGAACCTTTCCTCACCTTAGCCGAACCCTTAGGGAAATGCTCAAAAAGGTTCGCTGCGTTGGATGGGATACCGACCCTAACTTTATCAAACCCTTAATTTCTATTATGCACGGGGGGTCTAGATACGGATGTATGTAAGAGATAAATAGTGTGATGCATGAGAATCATAAGGAGTGAACAATTTCATGCAAACTTGTGTTACTAGGAACTAGAATATCACCGACAAATAACAAATGTTCAAAGATGCATGAATATAAGCATTAGTGTATGTGTGTGCATGGGAATATATCAAAGATCTATTTAAATCTAAGGCATGGTTAGAGTGCTCATAAGGATAGAGATTATTGTGACAAGAATTTCCTCTAAATACTCAAATCCCTCAATATGAGTTGTTAACATGCATTAGATGGGCTAAATGACACGGGCATAATTATATCAATTCATGTGGATTAAAATAAAGATCAAATGATCAATGGATGATTCAAGGTTGCCATTGGGCTTAATTGGGCCCAAGGAGCACAAATTAAGTCCAACACATGTTACGTGTTAATTTAGATAAGTTAATGGCATTCCATAAAAGAAAATGGTTCGTAGACTGAAATAAAATGGAATAATGATATTTTATATATAAATGTCTTGCTTAAAGTTTTATTATGATTAAATTGTTTGGGAAATTGTTGTAAATGGACAATATAATTGTCTGGATTTGGACAGAAAACAAAGGAAACTCTGCCCAAATTTCGTGAAAATCTAAAAGTAAATTGCTATAACTAAGTATGGGATTGGGTTATAAATGGGTATTTGGGCTGAATTAGTTAAGCTAAGTCATAGAAGCACTTAGTAAATTAGGACACATAGTTACACACACCAAGACCCAACCATAGATACAATGATCTATACGTATACTTATCGTATTCAAACTCTTATAAAACAACTCAGGTGATGGATAAGTTACATAGCAACACAGGTGAGTTCATTGCCCCTTTTATAAGCCTTTTGTTTTAAAACGCGGGGCTTAGAAGCATGCGTAAACTGTTTATTTAAATTGTTTACTTAAATGCTTTTAAATTCTATATGTTTTACATGTATGATTGATATCCTAGATCATGTCTAGGTAAAATTTAATGCAGGTTTTTACTAAGGTTATCTACTTATACTTTAAGTGGATAATTGGGATTAACTAAACATTTCAACGAATCAAACGAAACTATTTTGACGAATCAAGTGTGTCATTTCAACGAATCAAACGAAACTATTTTGAAGAATCAAGTGTGTCATTTCAACGAATCAAACAAAACTATTTTGACGAATCAAGTGTGTCATTTCAACGAATCAAACGAAACTATTTTGACGAAACAAGTGCGTGAGTTCAACGAATCAAACGAATCAACAAATCATTTTCAGGGAAAGTCTGGGAAATATCAAAGATAACATATGTCAACGAAACAATACGAAACAAGGGACGAATCAAGTACGAATCAAGAAATCCTACATTTCAAGAAGTCCTAGCTAGACCGATTGATTTGTAGGTCCTATGTTTGAAGATATTTACAGAATCCCTAACTACTAAGAACCTTGATTGATAGACTAGTCCACTCGAGTTGACCAAGGCCCAATCATTAGGACTTAGATTTTATTAAATGTTTATTTATTGATTTAATTAAGCATTTATAACTGTTCCTACAATTACTGTGGTTGATCATAAAGGTGATGAACTTAAGGAATCAACATAGATTCCAAATTGTTGTATTTGTAGGAACAAAGAACTGAAGAATCATTGGTTTATTGGTAGGGGTAAAATGCTTAATTGTCATTAACATCAATGTCCTATGTGGATTAGTATGTGGTGGGACGGGGTCTGGGCGGGTTTGTAGGCTCGACTCAGGGGTATGCCCTATATATAAGCATATCGATGTGGATATTACATGTGATGTTAATGAGATTAGGGTATTTACCGAAAGAAGGTTACAAATCATTTTCAATTACCAAACTATATGATCTCACCAACCATGTGTTGATTTTATTTTGCATGACTTCTCAGGTGATGAACATGTCAACTAAGAAGCTTATGCTTTTGGACTAGGACTTCAGATAGAAGGCTTAGTATTTTGGACCTGCATACTTTTGGAACATCATTATACAATTATTTTGTATATCTTGTGCAGTTACAAGATAGATATTTTATGATGTTTATAATAGATTTACATTGTTAAATTATGAACGATTCGGATGTAATTTAACTTTGTAATTCTATTCTATTTAGCATTTCTCGTTTATATCATGTGCAATGTAAACAATCTGATCACTTTGATTATCACTCACGATATCGCGCCCCGGGAACCTTCCGCCCGACGGGGACTTCGATCCAACCCGGCCGACTCGGGGTGTGACAGGTATCCTCTACCTAGAATTGATGACTTGTACAATTAATTGCAAGGTGCAAGATAGTTCTCTGATCCGGTTACCATCAGTTGAAAGTTCGAGAGCAGGATATTCCAAAGACTGCTTTCCGTACACGTTATGGACATTACGAGTTTCTCGTTATGTCATTTTGATTGACAAATGCTTTTGCAGCATTTATGGATTTTATGAACAGAGTATGTCGACCGATGCTAGACCGATCGGTGATAGTGTTTATAGATGATATATTGATTTATTCAAAGAACGAGGGAGACCATGCTTGCCACGTACGAGAGGTATTGGTGATCCAGAGGAAAGAGAAACTTTATGCTAAGTTCTCCAAATGCGCCTTCTGGTTACGGGAAGTACAGTTTCTGGTTCACGTGGTAAACCCAGAAGGCATTATGGTAGATCCAGCTAAAGTTGAAATGGTTATGAAATGGAGCCTTCCGAAGTCACCTACAGAAGTACGCAGTTTTCTTGGTTTGGCCGGTTACTATCGGAGAATTATTCAAGACTTCTCCAAGATAGTGACGCCGCTGACAAAGCTCATGAAGAAAGATGTAAAGTACGAATATGGCCCGAACAAAGAACAAGCGTTCTCAGTGCTAAAGGAGAAACTTACCCAAGCTCCTGTCTTAGCACTTCCGGATGGAAAAGATGATTTTGTTGTGTATGCCGATGCATCACGACTAGGGTTGGGATGTGTACTGATACAACGGGGAAGGGAGATAGCTTATGCTTCGCGCCAGCTAAAGATTCATGAGGCTAACTACCCAACCCACGACCTTGAACTCGCTGCAATGGTGTTTGCATTGAAAATATGGAGGCACTATTTGTATGGGGCAAGGAGTACCATCTACACCGACCATAAAAGTTTGAAGTATTTCTTCGAGAAAAAGGATTTTAACAAGAGGCTAAGGCGATGGCTTGAGCTGATCATCCTGCCATACGAGTAAAATCGTATAGTTTGGTGATAACGCTGGAATTTCTGGACGAGCTCAAGCAGGCGCAACAGGAAGGACAGAAAGAAGAGAATGTGGGTTTTGAAGGTGTCTTTGGGAAAGTCACGAACTTGGAAGACAATGACCACGGTGTGAAACTACGATTCGGTCGTATGTGGGTGCCCAGGAATGGGGACATTCGATCGATAATTTTAGAGGAAGCCACAAATCACGTTATTCTATGCATCCTAGTGCAACGAAGATGTATCAAGATCTTCGGAAGGATTATTGGTGGCCGGGTATGAAGTTTAATGTGATGTTGTATGTGAACAAGTGCCTTACTAGTGCGCAAGTGAAGGCTGAACATCACCATGGATTTCATCTTGAGGTACCGGAATGGAAATGGGAATACATCACCATGGATTTCATCATCAAGCTACCGAGAACAACTAAACGACATGATCCCATATGGGTGATTGTGGACCGATTGACGAAGAGTGCACACTTCCTCCCGATCAGGGAAACATATACGTCCGAAAGGCTGCCTGATTTATTAGTGAAAGAGATTGTGACCCGACATGGAGTTCCTGTCTCCATTGTGTCAGATCGGGATACGAGGTTTACCTCCAGATTCTGGAAACAGTTTCATGATGCTATGGGAACGAGACTGAACATCAGTACCGCCTATCACCCCCAAACGAATGGACAGTTTGAAAGGACTATTCAAACTTTGGAGGATATGCTTAGGGTGTGCATTATCGATTTTGGAGGAAGCGGGGATGACCACTTGCCATTGGTGGAGTTTTCGTATAATAACAGCTACCACTCTAGTATCGGAATGCCCCCATATGTGGCGTTGTACGGAAGACGATGTAGGACCCCGGTATGTTGGGGTGAAGTTGGACATAAAGAGATGGGAAACAAGGCTGCCATGATTGATATGGAAAAAAAGCTACGAGTGATAAAAGCACAAATGAAAGCCGCACAAGATCGCCAAAAGTCATACACAGACAAACGCAGAACACCGATAGAGTTTGATCTTGGCGATCGAGTGTTGCTGAAAGTATCACCATGGAAGGGAATCATTCGATTCTGAAAGCGAGGATAGTTTAGTTCGAGGAGTATCTGGCCGTTTCGGATAGAGGCAAGGGTAGGGAACGTCACGTACCGACTAGACCTACCAGATGAGCTGAATGGGATTCATCCTACCTTCCACGTGTCACACCTGACGAAGTGTTTGGCAGACTAGCAAGCACATGTTCCTTTGGATGACATCGAGATGGATAATGGACTGAACTACATCGAAGAACCAATCGCAAGCGTCGATGCAAAAGAGAAGCAACTGCGGAACAAATTAGTTCGGCAAGTCACGGTTTGGTGGAAGCATCGGAGAGATTCAGACGCTACGTGGGAAATGGAAGAAGAAATGAGGAGATTGTATCCTCATTTGTTAGGTGTGTAACGAGGCAGGTTTCGGGACGAAACCTATTGTAAGGAGGGGAGACTTGTAACACCCCAAAATTTTCTAATACAAGATATTTGAATCTTACGAATGCGTAGTGGATAATAAACTTGAAGGAAAATTGAAGAAAAATAAATGAAGTTAAAATCACGAAATGGGGTACTCGAATTGAATTTCGAGAAGTCCAGTACTCGAAAATGAATTCAAGAACTCCCCATTTCGAGAACCAGGTTCGTGAACCCCGCCTATATATATGAGTGCCTTGGGAAACGTGCATACCTTTGGCTGGAAACACATTCTCTCTCGAGTACACGAAGTAGGGTTCAAGAACTTCAAATATCGGCTGTAAATCGCTCAGGAAGAAGAAGGAACACATAGAAAGCTACCAGGAGGATCATCTACCATCAAGTAAGTGTTCTAAACTAGACAGTTAGGATTTTTATGTGAAAGTGAACATATGCATGAAGCTCACACCTTTATGCATAAAGTGCGTTCCTTTTTCGTTCCAGTATGTTGGTAAGGCCACTAGGAACCTAGAACTAGCTCCCTAAGGTATTAGACATGTTTCTAAGATGAGTCATGCTGAAAATATGAGTACCCGAAGTTGTACACGGAACGGGTACCCGGAGTCCCTTCAAGTATAGGTGATTTCGTGAACCGTTTTCGAAAACAGAACCTTCGAGTGCGGGTTTCGAGTACAAAGGTTATCTAGAGAACTCTGTAAGTTTCGAGTACTAGGTATTTCGTAAACTTACGAAATTTCGTGTACATGGGAAGTCAATGAGTTTCAAGGGTTCGAATACTTAGCTAAGTTTCGAGCATTTGAACTAATAAGGGGGAACTAGTAGACTATGAGGACTTAGAATAATTTCAAAGTCTAAAAATGTGATGTAATGAGACGATGTAACTAATGTAGCTTCTTAAGTATTGGCTAAGGAGTTCGGCTAAGGAAACGTGAGTCTACTATCAGGTGAGTTCTAGGTGCCCCACTTTAACACGTTATGTGTACTATGTTTTGGGCTGGCATACATGTTGTTAATATGTTTATGATGCGTTATGATGCAATGTGCCTATGCTATAATGATGAATGTTTGATATATGATAAAATATGCAAGAGAATAAGCTAAGTATGATGAATGCATGATAAATGAGTCATGATGATGAATAACATGATGATATGATATGATATGATGATGACTGTATGATAACATGCTTTATGATGATAACTATGATGAGAGTTATAGAATGTTACGATAAGGTCATAGGTTGCTAGGATGGAAGTATGATGTTATGACTGTGATGTTAGCATGATATGTAGACATGATGCCATGAGGTTATGATATGATAATGATGCTAGCACGATATGTGCATAATGCTAGGATGTTTTGAGAATATGATGAAATGATGCTAGTATGACATGTTTAGGGAGCCATGATGACTACGATGAATGATGTTATGATGCTAGCATGAAATGTTAAGATGATTATGATGAATGATGATACAATGCTAGAATATCATGTATGATGAATGAACAATGTTCCCATACTTGTTATGGGATGTGTATGAATGATGCTCCAGTACTTGTGTTGGGTATGTATGATAGTCAACCAAGACTATAACTGGGTATGATAGCCAACCACGACTATAACTGGGTATGATAGTCAACCAAGACAATAACTGGGTATGATAGTCAACCAAGACTATAACTGGGTATGAGAGTCAACCAAGACTATAACTGGGTATGATAGTCAACCTGACTATAACAGGGTATGGAGCCTTGTGACGGCATCAGCCCATTGTTCATGTTAATGACAATGGATGTATGATGATGATGTTTATGTTGTTATGTGACGAGGTTATGGATTATGTGAACGTAAGGATGTTTTATGTTAAGTATGTTCTAACTTCCCAAAACGCTTATGATATTTTATGAAAACTAGAACTCACCAGCGTAAGCTGACATTTTAGCATGGATGTCAGGTTAAAGCTAAGGTAAGAGGAAGAATGGAGCTCGGGCGTCAAGACAGAGAATCTGATGGTATTGGCAATCCTAAATGTTTCGATACAATCTATTTCAGTATATTTTGTATTTGACAATGTTTTAAATTGCGCTGCATATTTATGAAAGTTTCTAATTTAAGAGCTATGTCTTATGATGAAAACCAACCTCTATGGGGTGCCCGGAAATCAGGGCCTCACATATGGGCCTTTTTCCTTTGTCAAGATAGGCGTTAGGGTTATCAGAGGTTTCATGTTATGTTGTACGTTCTAAACATTGATTAGAGCTCATGGCTAGAGCAATCTCAGTTTGTTCTGAAGAATTATTGAGGTGTGTCTCTTCTGTTTTTTCCAGTCTAGTATTAGTGGGGTATACAAACTTTGGGAATTTTCCACGTTGATACACCCATGGAGGTGTGATCTTTATAGTTGGGATTTCATTAGGACGAAAGGTGGGGGATAGAGGTTCAGAAACATTTTCATTTATTAATTGTCAATCGGGGCATAGTCCTCCGGAGGACTAGTGTGATTGTACCGGATTCCAAACTTAGCCTTTCTGTGAAGTTGCTTGCTAAGAAGCATCCTGAATCCTTTGCAGGACTCAACCCACTTTTCACAGCTGAATTTAGTTTGAGCCACTTCATCTCTACAAGTCGAATATTTTTCATGTTGCAAATAAAATAATGCTTGTAGGTTAGATTTTTCAGTTTTTAATACCAAAATTTGACTATCTTTATTCTTTACTAACTTTTCTAGTTCTAAATTCTTATTAGCCAATAGTTTCTCAAGCTCTTGGTTCTGTTGTTGTAGTAACATATTGGCTTTCTTTATTTTTGCAAATGAATCAATGCAAGCATCAGTGCATAGCTTTTCATGGGTAGAAGAGGATACCTGCGCATCAGGAGATTCTGCTTCAGGTTGATTAGAAGGAGTGTAGTTTTCACCAACAACCATTAGAGAAATTATGTTGGTTCAGCAGTGATGAGGGCATAGCCTACATCCTCAGGCATGCTGCTCTAGTCTACATACTCTTGTGTGAAAAGAGCAGGTTGATAGATGATAAAGACTGGATAGAGGGCCTGGTGTGTTTATTTAAGGAGGAGACGGTGCAACAGTCTGAAGTGGGGTAGGAGTGAGCTGGTACATGCTACCATTGGTAGCTTGTACATATTGTACATTAGGAGAAGGAGAGTTTTGTACAATGTGAGCTATCTCCTGAGATTTGTTATGCTTTTGAAAATGTGAAGAAGAAGAAGAGGAAGAAGAAAAAGGTGCTACAAAAGTGTGAGAGTGTGTGTTTAGAAAAGTCACATGGGGTGAAGAATTAGTGTTGGGAGCATTTCTGCACTCCCTGGCAAAGTGTCCAGTGCCATGACACCTGTAGCATTGGACTTTTGCCTCATTTAGACCAATCCTGGTTTTCCCATCGATACCAGGACATTTTTTTCCTGTCCTCTTATAGAACTTGTTAGTTCTCATGCTTAGGAGGGCAAGTTGATGAAGAATATCCATTTCTTCCAAGTCATTACTTGGAATATGATGGAGATCATCCATGATAAAACACAGTTGGTCAGGGACGAAAGAATGATCATCACAAAAAAGGGAAGAGGTGATGCCAGTGGTTATATCAATGTGTTCATCATAACCCTTATCATTGATCTCAGAGTTATGACTAAGAGGAGCAGTGTTCCCTTGAACATACTATTCTGTTGATTTACCAGACTTTATTAATTTTCTTTTCTGGTCAATCTCTAGCTCAAAAGTGAGCAAATTACCATGGAGTTGGGTCAGTGAGAGTTTGCCGAAGTCTGGCGAAGATCTCATGACTATGGAATAAGTTTCACATTTATCTGGAAGAGATCTTAAGAAGCGATTAAGAACTGAAATGGTGGGGTACACTTGACTAGCTAATTTTAATTCACTTAAGAGAAGAGTGAACCTTTCAAAATGTTAAGTCAATGACTCATTATTTAGTTGGCAGAAAGTCTCATACTGGTGAGCCAATATCTCCCTTGTATTGGTTACAACATCATCGGTACCCCTGAAATCCTCTTTTAGAGCATTCCACAAGTCCTTAGCGGACACATCGTGAAGAAGACCAGAATAAATTTCATTCTGGAGGGCCATAGTCAACGGAGCATGTGCCTTGGCATCAAGCTCCAGTTTCTGGAAATCTTCTTCGGTATAGTTCCGAGGATCCTTAGGGACAGAGTCTTCGGTCTCTGTGTCCAAGACCATTGGTTTATGAGGTCCGAACATCACATAGTTCCAACATCTAGTGTGATTGTTGGATAAAAAGTGTAACATCCTTCTCTGCCATATCTTATATTGATGCCTTACCAAAATTGGTGACTTAGTAGCAGAGCTGGTGTTATGAGGGTCTAGAATAAATTTTTCTGCGATAGGGTTACAAACGATTATGAACAAATCAATGGATGATGAGTTCTCAAGGTGGTTTGTTTGAATGGTTTTTGAACACAACTTAGTTCAAAACCAAGCACCTGCAGATTTTGAAAAAAAAAATGAAGAAGCAAAACGCAGAAAACAAAACAAGAAGATATCAAAGAGCGCTTTGAGTTTTAGTGTTGATGGTTAAACCAAGACTAAGGACAAGGATCTGATACCAATTGTTGAAACCCGGAGAGGCTGTTTTAACCAGGAACAAAGACTTTAGACACACGGTCAAAGCTTTGGTATTAGCTCCCTCTAAGGTTTAACACTTAGTTATTTTAGGTTGTTAAGTTTTTGCTAGGAAGAGAGAAAAACATAATAACAACACTAGGAATTTTGGGGGAATGTAATTCAATTATCTCAGGGAATGTTGGGATTTAAATACCCAACATTCAATGTTACAAGACAAAGAAGTAATAAGACAAATACCTGACCCTGTTACAGGCACTTAATCATTAGAAGAGTACAACTAATACAAAGTCAACAACAACGAAATCATGAGTCTTCAGAAGTCTTCAGTTCTACCGACGTTTAGATAGTTGTGTAGAGGTTCAGTGGTTATTATTTCGGAAGGTGTCCATCGGAAGCTGATTAAACAGTAGTTATTATTTAATCAGAGGTTGTCTTCTGAAGCATTGGTTGTCTTCCGAGGGGATGAGGTTCAGCTATTATCTTCTGAAGTCAAGAAGGTCTGTGGTAGTTTTTTTGTGAATCTTCCGCTGTTGAGCTTCCGAAGCTGAAGTTTAGAAGTTCTGCAATCAGAAGAGAAAGTATGCGGAACAGAAAGTATCCGTGGTTGGTCAATCTGCGGTTTTATTCATTTGTCTGGCTTTAGTGTCATCGATCCTTATTTTCCAACAGACATTGAGTTCACTTTTGAGAGGAGAGAGCCTGTAGTTGTCTGTCCACCACATGCAAGGGCTACATCAGGTCAGAAAGATGAAGATTACATTCCTTCACATAAGCCAGCACCGAAGAAAAGGCTAAAGATGGTATCCAGGAGGACCTGGGATCCTCGCCTATAGAAGAAAAAGAATTCTTATGGGACATCCACCCAAGCCACCCAACCTCCAATACAAACCACCCAAACACCACAAACCACCCAACCACTACCACAAACCACCCAACCACCACTGAAAATGCAACAAACAATTCAAACCGCCCAACCACTTCAAACCACCATTACCACAGCCATCAAAACCACCATCACCACCAAATCAATCCGCACCACCTCAATCTCCTACACCAATCAACTTCTCTTAACCACCATTCCCACCAAAAGCAAAGGCTGACAAGGGAAAGGCTCCTATGGATACTCCATCTCCCTATAAGCCCGAATATGTGCCAGTCAACCTGGAGTTCCTTCAAGATAGAGTCTTTGTTTTGGAGCAAGACTATGCTATCAAGACTCTTTGATTTAGAACCTCATAGAAGGCATGCTGACATTTGTAGACCACATCAACAGACAAAGAATAGACATCAGTTTCCTCAAGAAAGAAAATGCTGAACTAAGAAAGGAGATTGATGTTCTTAAAGGTGCAAAGCTTGCTGAGGAACAAAAGGTTGATAAAAAGGTTGGTGGGTTGCATCCTTTGAAGGATTTGTAATCACAACCCTTTAGTTTCCCAGACATAGAATCACCGCTCTTTGTCTCGATGATCACAACATCCTCATCTCCCTTGGAGCTTTCCTTGGTTCCCTCAGACTTTTCCTTCAATGCATCCTTTAATGCCTTAGCATTCATTGCCGGCATCTTCTCATCCATGATCTTGCAGACCTCGTCAGAAATAGCCTTTACTACAATAGGCTCTAGCGTGAATTCTTCTTCATTTTCCGGTTGCTCACTGTTCTCACTTTCTTCTTCATTGGCAAGTTTCTCGGTTTCAACATGTGGCTCTTTAGCTCCATGTGGTTTCTTTCGCGGTCTACCCTTTGGTCCGGGCATCTAAACTTTCTACATAATGCAACAATCGATGAGTTAGTACATGAGTCAGTTTAGCATGAAATAAGCTTTGTAAATCGTTAATGACGCTGCTCAGGTGTTATTAACCATTTACCCAACTCATAGGCTCTAAACGTTTCCCATCACATCTCCTCAATGTGCATGACACTAACTACCTTTCTAACCTTACATCTACTTCTTAACTCATACATAGACATTTAGCTCGTGGCATCCATTCATCCGAGGTTGGCAATCCGCATCACTTAATGTTCGAGGGCATCAGTGAGGACCTGAAGGATGCTGGTCTTGGTGACTTATATACTGACGTGAGCATGGACTCAGTATTTGATGCTGTTTGCGAGAAAGAACTTGAAGAGAATTTCGAATCTTCTACGAGATCATCCAAAGAAGAAGAACCTGAAAACATCATACTCGGAAACATCTCGTCATACCCCTACATATACTATTTGTATGCTCACAAATATGTCAACGCACTGGGAGAGGAAGTCACATCACTGGGCAAGATGATAGACAGCTGGTTTGAGTAACAGTGTGATTGGACTCCTGCTCCTCCAGAAGTGCAAAAATATTGGATGGGTGAAGAACTGGCTGAACTGATTGAGGTCATATAGACCACCAGCTCCCGAGATCTGTTTGCTGTTCGAAACGAATGTTCAATGGCCATCTGCTGGATGTACGATAAAGACAAGCAACTGTACCTAGATATAGTTAAGAAAGAGCCATGGATCTACTATAGGTATCCTCCTCCAGCAACAGAGAAGGTCGTCCCAGTATCAACTAGAGTCCCAGATAATGTGCTGAAGAACTTTGACTTCTGGTCCTTTGATGAGAAGACCCACGCAGCTTCTATTCTGAGGACAAAGGGTGGCATCAACGACGTAGACATTATTTTGGACCCCATGGACATGTTGAAGTTTGGCAAGGAAGATATGCGGAAACTTCATGACACTCCCATTAAGGTCTATGGAGGCTGGGATGAGGATGCCAAACCGTTCACACGGGTTGTTTGTTTTTCTATGGAGCTGAAACTATATGCTAGTGCAGGTCCTCATTCTGTCATACTTCCTATCGGGTGATTTCATCAGTCTAGGGGGAGTTTGTAGAGCCCAATCCAGAGATAAAAACAGACAACATCAACCCGTGACCAGATGAAGACCAGTTTTGTTCATTATCGTGTACTTACATTTTCGAGTACTTCATATTTCGAATACTCGAATCATTTTTGTGTACATAGGTTCGAGTACTACTAGGAGTAGTATAAATAGACATATTTTGTACTGACCTAGGGTTGGATTCCCGAGGCATTGCTCTCTAGACGTATTGGGCCAGTATTCTTGTAAGTTCACAAATGTATACAAAGTTTGCATTTTCTACTTCTTCTCATGATTCTAACTTGGATTCCGCACTCGTTGGAGTCATTTGGTGTGGATGGGAGTCATAAAGCTCAAGTCTTGGTCAAGAGCAGGACCTACTACCTTTGACTTTGACTTTGACTTTTTAATTTAATTTAATCTTTAACTAACCTAACTTGGTTCCTTTTCAGATGGCTGAGCTATGGCTTGTTCCAGACCATAAAATGACAGCCTTTCTCGGTTATCCTCCCAAGAAACATTCCATGTTCAAGAGTATGGTGGACGGATTGATTCTCTCTCCTGTCAACTTCGCCATCATGGAGTGTCCAGAGATTATTTTTACTTTCATCCACGACTTTTGGAGCTCCATTACTGAGACCACTGATGCTAATGGAAACATATGTCTGATAGGCAACGTTCAGGGGCGGCCAGTGGTCGTCACGGAGAAGATCATTCGAGAGTGTCTGCAATTTGGGGGACAAAGAATCCGATCCTGTGGAGTTGGACCAGGAACTTATTCAGAGCACAATATTGAGGATGGGTTATGAGTGTCTTTACCCTCCGATGGAGAAGAAGCATCTACACCCTTATTGGAGATATCTTGCCCACATCGTGACTCAGTGTCTCTTTGGAGGCTAAGGTGGTTATGGAGATATCAAGGGGAAGCGGAAGGAAAGATTTCTGGTGTTCCTGAGGTTCAATCAGATTCTCATCAATTGACGGCACCAGAATCTTATTCCCACCGTCGAAACTTTGCCCTTGAAGAGAATGAAAGAAGACATCTTCTCACATGACCATGAACAAGAAAGGCAAGAAGTTGTTCATTGGGGCACGACCATTGGAGAAATTCGGTCGATTGTTTGGCGCTTTAGATGAAGATGCAGGAGATCAAGGAAGTCATGTTGCCTTTGTTGCAGAGGAGCATGATCATGCACCTGTCGGTACCACTGCGGAAACCACTGAAGATGCTCAGCCTACACCATCTGAGTCAACATCTGGAGAGTAAGAGCTCGGTAAGGAGCCTGCTCACTTTACTCCTCCACGATCACGAGCAGAGATGGAGGAAATAAGGGATACTAACTACGTTCCCTCACCTGAGTCTACACCGAATAAGAATGAATGAAGATGATGTCAAAGATACCCAGGGATCCTATGCTTAAGAAGAAGATTGCAGGCACATCCACCACCACTTCTCAGACTCAACCACTCCCACCACACACCTCTTCCACACCAGCCACCCAATCCATTCCCACCAAACCAGCCACCAAAACCTCCACATCCACCCAAGCCACCAAACCATCACATACTTCTACAACCACCAAACCACAACAGACATCCACCACCACTAAAGCCTCCCAAGCCTCTTAACCACCATCTCCTCCGCCCACACACACCTCACCACCAGATTCTCAACTCCCATCCATTTTTCTCAACCTCCACCATCACCACCTAAAACCAGAACTGAAAGGGGGAAGGCTCCGATTGATGAACCTTCACCTAATATGCCCGAAAGCCTGCTTGTCAATCTGGACTTTCTTCAAGAGCATATTTTCTCTTGAACAAGACTCAACTGCAAAGGATCACATCATATAGAATCTAAGGTTCTCAAGCCTGCAAACCTCACAAGGATCTCAAGCTTATAAAGAAAGAAAAGGTAGAGCTATGCAACCACCTTGGTGAATGGTTTGGCTTCATAATCATACCCACCATATACCTGAAATGGGTTCTTGTGCAGCACCGTCATGTCTTACATCCGGAAATTCAGCAGATCCATAGGGTTTAAGATAAAGAAGTTCTCTGACTCTCGAACAATGACAGCTCCGTAGGTTACATCATCAAAATACCAGAACAGAAAGTCATTGAGCGTGCCATCTGCTACTCGTATTTGAACTGGAACGGATTTCTCTGTGTTGGGTGGTGGATACTATGTGTAGATCCAAGGCTCCATTGTGACAGGACCAAGAATGTACTTAGAAGTTAATCTTCTTCCTTGTATTGACTTCATAGTAGGAAAATCCTTGTCACACTGGTCCGTCAAAAACTTGGTACACAAATCAGCTTGATTGTCTTCGAAGATGTTCTTGAATACTAAGTTGTTGATGCTCCGAAGATCAATCTTGGGTAATGAGCCAAAGTCATGTGGTCGTTTCAAGTACCCAAGTTTCCCGCTGACTATTTTTACCAAATACAACCACTTCTCTTTTCCATACATCCAGCAGACGACTCTTGATCTGTCATTGCAGACGACGAATAAGTATTTGGAGCTTGCAGTGTAAGTAATCGCTTGATTCTCCACGTCATCTTCAGGACCGGGAGCTGCGTAGTGTGTAACAGATCGGGATCGTTAGAGAAGAAGATGGTTGCAGGTTCGTTGTCCAGCAGAAGGCCGAACCCTTGGTGGAGCTGTGTAGAAGGTGGCGAACCTTCTGCTTCGCGAACCAGTAACCAGCCGAACCGTACTGGTCACGAACCTAGGGTGGATTTCAGCCGAACCATTCAAGCTAACGAACCCATGCAAACCCACGAACCCTACATTTTTCCAGCCGAACTATCCAACATGAACGAACCTTGTGGGACCTGTTGAACCCTAGCATGACGAACCCTTATAGGCCGAACCTTAATGGTTCGTCTATCCTTGTCATGATCGAACCTTTCCTTAACTTAGCCGAACCCTTAGGGAAATGCTCAAAAAGGTTTGCTGCCTTGGATGGGATACCGACCCTAACTTTATCAAACCCTTAATTTCTATTATGCACACGGGGTCTAGATACGGATGTATGTAAGAGATAAATAGTGTGATGCGTGAGAATCATAAGGAGTGAACAATTTCATGCAAACTTGTGTTACTAGGAACTAGAATATCACCGACAAATAACAAAGGTTCAAAGATGCATGAATATAAGCATTAGTGTATGTGTGTGCATGGGAATATATCAAATATCTATTTAAATTTAAGGCATGGTTAGAGTGCTCATAAGGATAGAGATTATTGTAACAAGAATTTCCTCTAAATACTCAAATCCCTCAATATGAGTTGTTAACATGCATTAGATGGGCTAAATGACACGGGCATAATTATATCAATTCATGTGGATTAAAATAAAGATCAAATGATCAATCGATGATTCAAGGTTGCCATTGGGCTTAATTGGGCCCAAGGAGCACAAATTAAGTCCAACACATGTTACGTGTTAATTTAGATAAGTTAATGGCATTCCATAAAAGAAAATGGTTCGTAGACTGAAATAAAATGGAATAATGATATTTTATATATAAATGTCTTACTTAAAGTTTTATTATGATTAAATTGTTTGGGAAATTGTTGTAAATGGACAATATAATTGTCTGGATTTGGACAGAAAACAAAGGAAACTCTGCCCAAATTTCGTGAAAATCTAAAAGTAAATTGCTATAACTAAGTATGGGATTGGGTTATAAATGGGTATTTGGGCTGAATTAGTTAAGCTAAGTCATAGAAGCACTTAGTAAATTAGGACACATAGTTACACACACCAAGACCCAACCTTAGATACAACGATCTATACGTATACTTATCGTATTCATACTCTTATAAAACAACTCAGGTGCTGAAGAAACCTAAGCTACAACAAGAGCGCGCATTTTGTGATAACATAGCAACATTTTGTGAAGAAACCTAAGCTACAACTAGAGCGCGCATTTTGTGAAGAAACCTAAGCTACAACATAGCAACACAAGTGAGTTCATTGCCCCTTTTCTAAGCTTTTTGTTTTAAAACGCGGGGCTAAAAAGCATGCGTAAACTGTTTATTTAAAGTGTTTACTTAAATGCTTTTAAATTCTATATGTTTTACATGTGTGATTGATATCCTAGATCATGTCTAGGTAAAATTTAATGCAGGTTTTTACTAAGGTTATCTACTTATACTTTAAGTGGATAATTGGGTTCAACTAAACATTTCAACGAATCAAACGAAACTATTTTGACGAATCAAGTGTGTCATTTCAACGAATCAAACGAAACTATTTTGACGAATCAAGTGTGTCATTTCAACGAATCAAACAAAACTATTTTGACGAATCAAGTGTGTCATTTCAACGAATCAAACGAAACTATTTTGACGAAACAAGTGCGTGAGTTCAACGAATCAAATGAATCAACAAATTATTTTCATGGAAAGTCTGGGAAATATCAAAGATAATATATGTCAAAGAAACAATACGAAACAAGGGACGAATCAAGTACGAATCAAGAAATCCTACATTTCAAGAAGTCCTAGCTAGACCGATTGATTTGTAGGTCGTATGTTTGATGATATTTACAGAATCCCTAACTACGAAGAACCTTGATTGATAGACTAGTCCACCCGTGTTGACCAAGGCCGAATCATTAGGACTTAGATTTTATTAAATGTTTATTTATTGATTTAATTAAGCATTTATAACTGTTCCTACAATTACTGTGGTTGATCATAAATGTGATGAACTTAAGGAATCAACATAGATTCCAAATTGTTGTATTTACAGGAACAAAGAACTGAAGAATAATTGGTTTATTGGTAGGGGTAAAATGCTTAATTGTCATTAACATAAATGTCCTATGTGGATTAGTATGTGGTGGGACGGCGTCTGGGCGGGTTTGTAGGCTCGACTCAGGGGTATACCCTATATATAAGCATACCGGTCTGGATGATACATGTGATGTTAATGTGATTAAGGTTGTTACCCGAGGGTTTAACAAAGGTTTTGAGTATGCATTTGAACTATTGTGAATGGAGGTTTGTGTTAGGTAAAAATGCTTAATTATCATTAACAACAGTGTCAGATGCATATTAGTATGTGGTGGGACGGCGTCTGGGCGGGTTTGTAGGCTCGACTCAGGGGTATGCCCTATATATAAGCATACCGATGTGGATATTATATGTGATGTTAATGAGATTAGGGTCTTTACCGAAAGAGGTTTACAAATCATTTTCAATTACTAAACTATATGAACTCACCAACCATGTGTTGACTTTATTTTGCATGACTTCTCAGGTGATGAACAGGTCAACTAAGAAGCTTATGCTTTTGGACTAGGACTTCAGATAGAAGGCTTAGTATTTTGGACCTGCATACTTTTGGAACATCATTATACAATTATTTTGTATATCTTGTGCAGTTACAAGATAGATATTTTATGATGTTTATAATAGATTTACATTGTTAAATTATGAACGATTCGGATGTAATTTAACTTTGTAATTCTATTCTATTTAGCATTTCTCTTTTATATCATGTGCAATGTAAACAATCTGATCACTTTGATTATCACTCACGATATCGCGCCCCGGGAACCTTCCGCCCGACGGGGACTTCGATCCATCCCCGCCAGCTCGGGGTGTGACAGATTGGTATCAGAGCCATGGTTATAGAGAAATATAGGTCACTTATTTAAATGGTTTGGCCTAGACTATAACATAGGGACCCTGCATATAGAGAAAACAGGACTTAGGAATTACTTGCATACTGTCTTATGTATTTGATCATTGCACTAACCGATAACTTTATTGGTTATGATCAGAATGCCGCCGAGAAGACAGCCTCCCTTGTTACATCCACCGCCATAAGACTTAGCACCACATTCAACTACTCCTTCACCACCTGATTCACCACCGCCACCTCCTCCTCCTCCATTTGTTACTCCTCCACTCAACCCACCACCAGGCTCGAGCACAACACAAATGTTGGATCCTGCCACTATCGCATTAGTGACTTTACTGAGCAGTCAGATGACCAACTAGATGAAGGAGGCGATACCGGAGACGTTCCTCCGTCTCCGTAATGAGATCAACAACACTGGTAACTCGTCAGGAGAAGCCAGTGGGAATACTGGTGGCTCATCACATTACTCCTACAACTCATTTGTAGGATGTAAACCACCCAGTTTTAGTGGGTCTGAAGGAGTCGTTGGATTAATCCAATGGATAGAGAAGATTGAGACAACCCTGGACCTCTACGGCTGTCCAGAACATCACAAGGTTCGCTACTCTTCTGGAACATTCAACAAGCGAGCCTTGACCTAGTGGAACTCACATATAAAGGCTAGGGGAAGAGAAGAAGCTATGGCCATGCCATGGGAAGATTTGAAGACATTGCTGAGAACAGAATTCTGCCCCAAGAACGAGTTGCAGAAACTGGAGGTTGAACTATCCAACCATGTGATGAAGGGGGCTGATCACATGGGGTATACGACTCGTTATCACGAGTTGGTTGCTTTGGTACCCGACATGGTACCCTCTGTGGAAAAGAGGATTGATCGTTATGTAGGTGGACTTCCCGCCTGCATTCAGGGCTTAGTTGTTGCGGCTAACCCTGTCATGGTGGAGTCTGCAGTGAGTTTGTCTGGGAAACTCACTGATCTCATGGTAGCCTCTGGAACTCTGAAGAAAGAGGCTGACTCCGGCAAGAACAAAGCTGAGTCGTCAAAGAAACCCCACCACCATCAGAAGAAGAAACAGAAGACCATCAAGAACTACACATTGGCCACACCTCTTCAACAAGTAGCAGCAGCACCACAAAACCCTAACAAGAGACCTTACACTGGCACGTTTCCTCTGTGTACCAAGTGCCAATATCATCATACTGCTGACACTCCCTGCAAGCATTGCACGGGATGTGGACGGAAAGGCAATTAGGTTCAACACTGCAGGATGATACCTAACCAAGCAGTCAACAATGCTGCTTTGGCTCTCCCTCCACCAGCCAACCAGAACAATGGTGGATGCTTCAATTGTGGCGAACAAGGCCACTTTGCCAAGAACTGCCCGAAGAAGGCTCAACAGGCAGTTCAAGCACCTCGTGGAAGAGCCTTTGTTATTGGAGCACCAGCCGAACGCCAGGACCCAAATGTGGTCACTGGTACGTTTCTCTTACATGACTTTTATGCATCTGTTCTATTTGATACTGTAGCGGATCAGAGTTTCATCCCTACCGATTTTGCATGCCAATTTAATTCTATAGAGGACCAGTTAGATTCCCTTACATCATAGAAGTAGCTAACAGGAAACAGATCACAGTTAGTACAGTTTATAGGAATTGCCCATTGACACTTAATGGTCATACATTCACCATCGATTTGATACCGATGGAGTTGGGTAGTTTCGACATCATTGCTGGAATGGATTGGCTTTCCTCTAATCGAGTGGAAGTCATCTGTTCTGAAAAGCTGATTCGTATTCTGTTGCCGGGTGATCGCGTATTGGAAGTTAAAGGGGATCAAGCAAAACGTAGTGTCAAAATCATCTCTTGCATAAAAGCGCGTAAGTGTCTATAGAAGCGGTGCGTTGCGTTTCTGGCCCATGTGGTGGAAAAGGAGAAGGATAAGAAAAAGATACGAGACGTACCCTTAGTGAAAGAGTATCAGAAGTATTTCCTGAAGATCTACCAGGTTTGCCACCTGTGCGACCGGTAGAGTTTCTCATTGACTTAATTCCTGGAGCAACTCCTGTTGCTAAATCTCCTTACAGGTTAGCACCTTCAGAGATGCAGGAATTGTCTAATCAGCTGCAGGAGCTACATGATAAAGGTTTCATCAGACCGAGCTACTCACCTTGGGGAGCTTCGGTCTTGTTTGTGAAGAAGAAAGACGGATCATTCAGAATGTGCATAGATTACACGGAGCTGAACAAACTAACCATCAAGAATCGGTATCCATTACCGAGGATTGATGATTAGTTTGACCAACTGCAAGGAGCTCAATACTTCACAAAGATTGACTTGCGGTCTGGATATCATCAGCTTAGAGTTCAAGACGAAGACATACCGAAAACGGCCTTCCGAACCAGATACGGGCATTACGAATTCATGGTGATGCCTTCCGGATTGACAAATGCACCAGCGGTTTTCATGGATCTCATGAACCGAGTGTGCAAGCCGTATCTAGATCAGTTTGTGATTGTCTTTTTTGATGACATACTGATTTATTCGAAGAGCAAAGCAGATCATGAACAACACCTCAGAAAGATTTTGGAACTATTGAAGAAAGAACAACTCTATGCTAAATTCTCTAAATGTGAATTTTGGCTTAGAGAAGTTCAATTTCTTGGTCACGTAGTCAACAGCGAGGGAATACACGTTGATCCTGCCAAGATTGAAGCGATAAAGAACCGGGACAATCCGAAGACGCCAACGGAGATACGGTCTTTTCTGGGATTGGCGGGTTATTATAGAAGATTCATCTCGAATTTTTCTAAGATAGCGTTGCCTCTCACTAAGTTAACTCAGAAAAGTGAACCCTTTGTCTGGGAGCAGAAACAAGAAGATGCTTTCCAGACATTGAAACAGAAATTGTGTGATACTCCAATTCTATCTCTCCCAGAAGGATGTGATGACTTTGTTGTCTATTGTGATGCTTCCCATCAGGGACTTGGTTGCGTACTAATGCAACAGGAAAAAGTCATAGCCTATACATCAAGACAGTTAAAAGTTCATGAGAAGAACTACCCTATTCATGATCTTGAACTTGGAGCTGTAATCTTCGCATTGAAGATATGGAGACATTACCTATATGGCACTAAATGTACCATATTCACTGATCACAAAAGTCTGCAGCACATCTTTGATCAGAAGGAACTCAACATGCGACAACGTCGTTGGGTCGAACTTCTGAATGATTACGATTGTGTGATCAAGTACCATCCGGGAAAGGCGAACGTTGTAACCGATGCCTTGAGCCGGAAGGAACGGGTCAAACCTTTGCGCGTCTGAGCAATGGGAATGACTGTGCAGACGAGCTTACGAGACAAGATCATTCAGGCACAACAAGAATCAGTTGATCGAGGAAACTTGAAGAAAGAACTTGACTGTGGAGCAGAGAAACACCTTGAGACTAAGCCTGATGGAATGATCTACTACCAGTATCGTATATGGATGCCGGCGGTAGACGAATTGAGAAGACTTATCTTCGATGAAGCACACAAGACTAAATACTCTGTTCATCCCGGCTCTGATAAGATGTACCAAGACTTGCGTGGATTTTATTGGTGGCTGGGAATGAAGAAAGACATAGCCGAGTATGTTGGTCGATGTCTAACGTGTGCGAAGGTAAAGGCGGAACACCAGAGACCGTCTGGTCTACTGGAACAGCCTGAGATTCCGCTCTGGAAGTGGGAACAAATAGCTATGGATTTCATTACCAGGCTACCCCGCACTTCCAGTGGTCACTATACAATTTGGGTGATCATTGATCGTTTAACCAAATCTGCTCACTTCTTGCCTATGCGTGAGACTTTCACGATGGATAAACTGGCAAGACTATACCTCAATGAGATAGTGGTACGCCACGGTGTGCCATTGTTTATTATTTCTGATAGAGATAGCAGATTTACATCAAGATTCTGGCAATCATTACAGAAATCTCTAGGGACGCAGTTAAATCTGAGTACAGCTTACCACCCACAAACGGATGGTCAAAGCGAACGTACAATTCAAACCCTGGAGGACATGTTAAGAACCTGTGTTTTGGATTTTGGTGGGAAATGGGACACTCATTTGCCACTGATAGAATTCTCCTACAATAACAGTTACCACAGCAGTATCGGATGTGCACCATTCGAGGCTCTTTATGGCCGGAAATGTCGATCACCGATCTGTTGGACTGAAGTAGGAGATAACCGCATAACTGGGCCCGAACTTGTGCAAGAGAATACCGACAAGATTGCTCAGATTCAAAGAAGACTACAAGCAACAAGGAGCAGACAAAAGAGCTACGCTGACAAACGGCGCAAGCCGTTGGAATTCCAAGTGGGAGACCGTGTAATGTTGAAGGTATCCCCTTGGAAAGGCGTGGTACGTTTTGGAAAGAAAGGCAAATTGGCACCACGATATGTGGGACCGTTCGAAATCATCGAACGTATTGGTCCAGTTGCGTATCGACTGAGATTACCAGATGAACTCAGTGGTGTTCATGACGTCTTTCATGTCTCGAACTTAAAGAAATGCCTTGCTGACGAGTCACTCGTCATCCCGATAGAAGAGATTCAAGTGGATGAACAGTTGCACTTCATTGAAGAACCTTTGGAAATTATGGACCGCAAAGTTAAGCAACTGAGGCGAAGCCGTATTCCGATTGGAAAGGTTCGATGGAATTCAAGACGCAGACCCGAGTTTACTTGGGAACGTGAAGATCACATGAAGTCAAAGTATCCCCAACTGTTTGAAGAGGAAGTTGTACCTGATAACAATGCTTAAATTTCGGGACGAAATTTCTCTAACAAGGGGAGACTGTGACATCAGTAACATAAACAGTAAACAGGTACAAATTACATACATTTCAATGCAATTCATATTCATGTCACACACTGTTATCATTTTGTGAATCAAACAGTGAATTTACAAACATTTTAGAGAAACAAAACTCAGAAAAACATGGTTTAACAATCAGATAATTATCTGGCAACACAGAGCCGTTATGTGATTATGTGTTAGGATTATATTATGTATAAACGTATGTGAGGCTTTACAGAACAAGACACACGGGTATTGTTATGTGAATGCTAAATTGACGGGTTATTCGTATAGGTGACAATCTGTACGAATAAATCTGAAAGTTTAACGTTCTGAATAATATCCAATAATTAGAAAACAATATTGAAAAGTATAGTTATCGCCGTGTTCATACGGGTGACGATTCGAACGAATACGTGCGACGACCGTACGATTCGATTTAAACCGTACTGGTCACGAACCTATCACTCTCGCCGAACCCTCTTCAGCCGAACCCTAGGTGGTCACGAACCTAGGGTAGATTTCAGCCGAACCATTCAAGCTAACGAACCCATGCAAACTCACGAACCCTACATTTTTCCAGCCGAACTATCCAACATGAACGAACCTTGTAGGAGCTGTTGAACCCTAGCATGACGAACCCTTATAGGCCGAACCTTAATGGTTCGTCTATCCTTGTCACGACCGAACCTTTCCTCACCTTAGCCGAACCCTTAGGGAAATGCTCAAAAAGGTTCGCTGCCTTGGATGGGATACCGACCCTAACTTTATCAAACCCTTAATTTCTATTATGCACGGGGGGTCTAGATACGGATGTATGTAAGAGATAAATAGTGTGATGCATGAGAATCATAAGGAGTGAACAATTTCATGCAAACTTGTGTTACTAGGAACTAGAATATCACCGACAAATAACAAAGGTTCAAAGATGCATGAATATAAGCATTAGTGTATGTGTGTGGATGGGAATATATCAAAGATCTATTTAAATCTAAGGCATGGTTAGAGTGCTCATAAGGATAGAGATTATTGTAACAAGAATTTCCTCTAAATACTCAAATCCTTCAATATGAGTTGTTAACATGCATTAGATGGGCTAAATGACACGGGCATAATTATATCAATTCATGTGGATTAAAATAAAGATCAAATGATCAATGGATGATTCAAGGTTGCCATTGGGCTGAATTGGGCCCGAGGAGCACAAATTAAGTCCAACACATGTTACGTGTTAATTTAGATAAGTTAATGGCATTCCATAAAAGAAAATGGTTCGTAGACTGAAATAAAATGGAATAATGATATTTTATATATAAATGTCTTACTTAAAGTTTTGTTATGATAAAATTGTTTGGGAAATTGTTGTAAATGGACAATATAATTGTCTGGATTTGGACAGAAAACAAAGGAAACTCTGCCCAAATTTCGTGAAAATCTAAAAGTAAATTGCTATAACTAAGTATGGGATTGGGTTATAAATGGGTAGTTGGGCTGAATTAGTTAAGCTAAGTCATAGAAGCACTTAGTAAATTAGGACACATAGTTACACACACCAAGACCCAACCTTAGATACAACGATCTATACGTATACTTATCGTATTCAAACTCTTATAAAACAACTCTGGAACTGAAGAAACCTAAGCTACAACAAGAGCGCGCATTTTGTGATAGATCAGTTACATAGCAACACAGGTTAGTTCATTGCCCCTTTTCTAAGCGTTTTGTTTTAAAACATGGGGCTGAGAAGCGTGCGTAAACTGTTTATTTAAAGTGTTTACTTAAATGGTTTTAAATTCTATATGTTTTACATGTATGATTGATATCCTAGATCATGTCTAGGTAAAATTTAATGCAGGTTTTTACTAAGGTTATCTACTTATACTTTAAGTGGATAATTGGGTTTAACTAAACATTTCAACGAATCAAACGAAACTATTTTGACGATTCAGGTGTGTCATTTCAACGAATCAAACGAAACTATTTTGACGAATCAAGTGTGTCATTTCAACGAATCAAACGAAACTATTTTGACGAAACAAGGGCGTGAGTTCAACGAATTAAACGAATCAACAAATCATTTTCAGGGAAAGTCTGGGAAATATCAAAGATAACATATGTCAACGAAACAATACGAAACAAGGGACGAATCAAGTATGAATCAAGAAATCCTACATTTCATGAAGTCCTAGCAAGACCAATTGATTTGTAGGTCATATGTTTGATGATATTTACAGAATCCCTAACTACTAAGAACCTTGATTGATAGACTATTCCACTCGAGTTGACCAAGGCCCAATCATTAGGACTTAGATTTTATTAAATGTTTATTTATTGATTTAATTAAGCATTTATAACTGTTCCTAAAATTACTGTGGTTGATCATAAATGTGATGAACTTAAGGAATCAACATAGATTCCAAATTGTTGTATTTAGAGGAACAAAGAACTGAAGAATCATTGGTTTATTGGTAGGGCTAAAATGCTTAATTGTCATTAACATCAATGTCCTATGTGGATTAGTATGTGGTGGGACGGGGTCTGGGCGGGTTTGTAGGCTCGACTCAGGGGTATGCCCTATATATAAGAATACCGATCTGGATGATACATGTGATGTTAATGTGATTAAGGTTGTTACCCGAGGGTTTAACAAAGGTTTTGAGTGTACATTTGAACTATTGTGAATGGAAGAGTGTGTTAGGTAAAAATGCTTAATTATCAATAACAACAGTTTCATATGCATATTAGTATGTGGTGGGACGGCGTCTGGGCGGGTTTGTAGGCCCAACTCAGGGGTATGCCCTATATATAAGCATACCGATGTGGATATTACATGTGATGTTAATGAGATTAGGGTCTTTACCGAAAGAGGTTCACAAATCATTTTCAATTACCAAACTATATGAACTCACCAACCATGTGTTGACTTTATTTTGCATGACTTCTCAGGTGATGAACAGGTCAACTAAGAAGCTTAGGCTTTTGGACTAGGACTTCAGATAGAAGGCTTAGTATTTTGGACCTGCATACTTTTGGAACATCATTATACAATTATTTTGTATATCTTGTGCAGTTACAAGATAGATATTTTATGATGTTTATAAAAGAATTACATTGTTAAATTATGAACTATTCGGATGTAATTTAACTTTGTAATTCTATTCTATTTAGCATTTCTCATTTATATCATGTGCAATGTAAACAATCTGATCACTTTGATTATCACTCACGATATCGCGCCCCGGGAACCTTCCGCCCGACGGGGACTTCGATCCAACCCCGCCGGCTCGGGGTGTGACAAGTATCCTCTACCTATAATTGATGACTTGTACGATTAATTGCAAGGTGCAAGATGGTTCTATGATCCAGTTACCATCAGTTGAAAGTATGAGAGCAGGATATTCCAAAGACTGCTTTCCGTACACGTTATGGACATTACGAGTTTCTCGTTATGCATTTCGATTGACAAATGCCTTTGTAGCATTTATGGATTTTATGAACAGAGTATGTCGACCGATTCTAGACAGATCGGTGATAGTGTTTATAGATGCGATATTGATTTATTCAATGAACGAGGGAGACCATGCTTGCCACGTACGAGAGGTATTGGAGATCCTGAGGAAAGAGAAACTTTATGCTAAGTTCTCCAAATGCGCCTTCTGGTTACGGGAAGTACAGTTTCTGGTTCACGTGGTGAACCCAGAAGGCATTATGGTAGATCCAGCTAAAGTTGAAACGGTTATGAAATGGAGCCTTCCGAAGTCACCAACAGAAGTACGCAGTTTTCTTGGTTTGGCCGGTCACTATCGGAGATTTATTCAACACTTCTCCAAGATAGTGACGCCGCTGACAAAGATCATGAAGAAAGATGTAAAGTACGAATGGGGCCCGAACCAAGAACAAGCGTTCTCAGTGCTAAAGGAGAAACTTACCCAAGCTCGTGTCTTAGCATTTCCAGATGGAAATGATGATTTTGTTGTGTATGCCGATGCATCACGACTAGGGTTGGGATGTGTACTGATACTACGGGGAAGGGAGATAGCTTATACTTCGCGCCAGCAAAAGATTCATGAGGCTAACTACCCAACCCACGATCTTGAACTCGCTGCAATGGTGTTTGCATTGAAAATATGGAGGCACTATTTGTATGGGGTAAGGCGAGCAACAGGATTTGAACAAGAGGCTAAGGCGATGGCTTGAGCTGATCATCCTGCCATACGAGTAAAATCGTATAGTTTGGTGATAACGCTGGAATTTCTGGACGAGCTCAAGCAGGCGCAACAGGAAGGACTGAAAGAAGAGAATGTGGGTTTTGAAGGTGTCTTTGGGCAAGTCACGAACTTGGAAGACAATGACCACGGTGTGAAAGTACGATTCGGTCGTATGTGGGTGCCCAGGAATGGGGACATTCGATCGAGAATTTTAGAGGAAGCCACAAATCACGTTATTCTGTGCATCCCAGTGCAACGAAGATGTATCAAGATCTTCGGAAGGATTATTGGTGGCCGGGTATGAAGTTTAATGTGATGTTGTATGTGAACAAGTGCCTTACATGTGCGCAAGTGAAGGCTGAACATCACCATGGATTTCATTTTGAGGTACCGGAATGGAAATAGGAATACGTCACCATGGATTTCATCATCAAGCTACCGAGAACAGCTAAACAACATGATCCAATATGGGTGATTGTGGACCGATTGACGAAGAGTGCACACTTCCTCCCGATCAGGGAAACGTATACGTCCGAAAGGCTGCCTGATTTATTAGTGAAAGAGATTGTGACCCGACATGGAGTTCCTGTCTCCATTGTGTCAGATCGGGATACGAGGTTTACCTCCAGATTCTGGAAACAGTTTCATGATGCTATGGGAACGAGACTGAACATCAGTACCGCCTATCACCCCCAAACGAATGGACAGTTTGAAAGGACTATTCAAACTTTGGAGGATATGCTTAGGGCGTGCATTATCGATTTTGGAGGAAGCGGGGATGACCACTTGCCATTGGTGGAGTTTTCGTATAATAACAGCTACCACTCTAGTATCGGAATGCCCCCATATGAGGCGTTGTACGGAAGACGATGTAGGACCCCGGTATGTTGGGGTGAAGTTGGACATAAAGAGATGGGAAACAAGGCTTCCATGATTGATATGGCAAAAAAGCTACGAGTGATAAAAGCACAAATGAAAGCCGCACAAGATCGCCAAAAGTCATACACAGACAAACGCAGAACACCGATAGAGTTTGATGTTGGCGATCGAGTGTTGCTGAAAGTATCACCATGGAAGGGAATCATTCTATTCAGAAAGTGGGGAAAGTTTAGTTCGAGGAGTATCTGGCCGTTTCGGATAGAGGCAAGGGTAGGGAACGTCACGTACCGACTAGACCTACCAGATGAGCTGAATAAGATTCATCCTACCTTCCACGTGTCACACCTGAGGAAGTGTTTGGCAGACGAGCAAGCACATGTTCCTTTGGATGACATCGAGATGGATAATGGACTGAACTACATCAAAGAACCAATCGCAAACATCGATGCGAAAGAGAAGCAACTGTGGAACAAATTAGTTCGGCAAGTCACGGTTTGGTGGAAGCATCGGAGAGGTTTAGACGCTACGTGGGAAATGGAAGAAAAAATGAGGAGATTGTATCCTCATTTGTTAGGTGTGTAACGAGGCAGGTTTCGGGACGAAACCTATTGTAAGGAGGGGAGACTTGTAACACCACAAAATTTTGTAATACAAGATATTTGAATCTTACGAATGCGTAACGGATAATAAACTTGAAGGAAAATAGAAGAAAAATAAATGAAGTTAAAATCACGAAATGGGGTACTCGAATTGAATTTCGAGAAGTCCAGTACTCGAAAATGAATTCAAGAACTCCCCATTTCGAGAACCAGGTTCGTGAACCCCGCCGATATATATGAGTGCCTTGGGAAACGTGCATACCTTTGGCTGGAAACACATTCTCTCTCGAGTACACGAAGTAGGGTTCAAGAACTTCAAATATCGGGTGTAAATCGCTCAGGAAGAAGAAGGAACACATAGAAAGCTACCAGGAGGATCATCTACCATTAAGTAAGTGTTCTAAACTAGACAGTTAGGGTTTTTATGTGAAAGTGAACTTATGCACGAAGCTCACACCTTTATGCATAAAGTGCGTTCCTTTTTCGTTCCAGTACGTTGGTAAGGCCACTAGGAACCTAGAACTAGCTCCCCAAGGTCTTAGACATGTTTCTAAGATGAGTCATGCTGAAAATATGAGTACCCGAAGTTGTACACGGAACGGGTACCCGGAGTCCTTTCAAGTATAGGTGATTTCGTGAACCGTTTTCGAAAACAGAACCTTCGAGTGCGGGTTTCGAGCACAAAGGTTATCTAGAGAACTCTGTAAGTTTCGAGTACTATGTATTTCATAAACATACGGAATTTCGTGTACATGGGAAGTCAATGAGTTTCAAGGGTTCGAATACTTAGCTAAGTTTCGAGCATTTCAACTAATAAGGGGGAACTAGTAGACTATGAGGACTTAGAATAATTTCAAAGTCTAAAAATGTGATGTAATGAGACGATGTAACTAATGTAGCTTCTTAAGTCTTGGCTAAGGAAACGAGAGTCTACTATCAGGTGAGTTCTAGATGCCCCACTTTAACATGTTATGTGTACTATGTTTTGGGCTGGCATACGTGCTGTTAATATGTTTATGATGCGTTATGATGCAATGTGCCTATGCTATAATGATGAATGGTTGATATATGATAAAATATGCAAGAGAATAGGCTAAGTATGATGAATGCATGATAAATGAGTCATGATGATGAATAACATGATGATATGATAAGATATGATGATGACTGTATGATAACATGCTTTATGATGATAACTATGATGAGAGTTATAGAATGTTATGATAAGGTCCTAGGTTCGTAGGATGGAAGTATGATGTTATGACTGTGATGTTACCATCATATGTACATGATGCCATGAGGTTATGATATGATAATGATGCTAGCACGATATGTGCATAATGCTAGGATGTTATGAGAATATGATGAAATGATTCTAGTATGACATGTTTAGGGTGCCATGATGACTATGATGAATGATGTTATGATGCTAGCATGAAATGTTAAGATGATTATGATGAATGATGATACAATGCTAGAATATCATGTATGATGAATGAACGATGTTCCCATACTTGTTATGGGATGTGTATGAATGATGCTCCAGTACTTGTGCTGGGTTTGTATGATAGTCAACCAAGACTATAACTGGGTATGATAGTCAACCACGACTATAACTGGGTATGATAGTCAACCAAGACAATAACTGGGTATGATAGTCAACCAAGACTATAACTGGGTATGATAGTCAACCAAGACTATAACTGGGTATGATAGTCAACCACGACTATAACTGGGTATAACAGTCAACCAAGACTATAACATGGTATGATCGTCAACCAAGACTATAACTGGGTATGATAGTCAACCAAGACTATAACTAGGTATGAGAGTCAACCAAGACTATAACTGGGTATGATAGTCAACCTGACTATAACATGGTATGGATCCTTGTGACGGCATCAGCCCATTGTTCATGTTAATGACAATGGATGTATGATGATGATGTTTATGTTGTTATGTGACGAGGTTATGGATTATGTGAACATAAGGATGTTTTATGTTTAGTATGGTCTAACTTCCCAAAACGCTTATGATATTTTATGAAAACTAGAACTCACCAGCGTAAGACGACATTTAATCATGTATGTCAGGTTAAAGATAAGGTAAGAGGAAGGATGGAGCTCGGGCGTCAAGACAGAGAATCTGATGGTATTGGCAATCCTAAATGTTTTGATACAATCTATTTCAGTATATTTTGTATTTGACAATGTTTTAAATTGCGCTGCATATTTATGAAAGTTTTTAATTTAAGAGCTATGTCTTATGATGAAAACCAACCTCTATGGGGTGCCCGGAAATCGGGGCCTCACATATGGGCCTTTTTCCTTTGTCAAGATAGGCCTTAGGGTTATCAGAGGTTTCATGTTCTGTTGTACCCTCTAAACATTGATTAGAGCTCATGGCTAGAGCAATCTCAGTTTGTTCTGAAGAATTATTGAGGTGTGTCTCTTCTGGTTTTTCCAGTCTAGTATTAGTGGGGTATACAAACTTTGGGAATTTTCCAGGTTGATACACCCCTGGAGGTGTGATCTTTATAGTTGGGACTTCATTAGGACGAAAGGTGGGGGATAGAGGTTCAGAAACATTTTCATTTATTAACTGTCAATCGGGGCATAGTCCTCCGGAGGACTAGTGTGATTGTACCCGATTCCAAAATTAGCCTTTCTGTGAAGTTGCTTACTAAGAAGCATCCTGAATCCTTTGCATGACTCAACCCACTTTTCACAGCTGACTTTAGTTTGAGCCACTTCATCTCTACAAGTCGAATATTTTTCATGTTGCAAATAAAATAATGCTTGTAGGTTAGATTTTTCAGTTTTTAAGATCGAAATTTGACTATCTTTATTCTTTACTAACTTTTCTACTTCTAAATTTTTATTAGCCAATAGTTTCTCAAGCTCTTGGTTCTGTTGTTGTAGTAACATATTGGCTTTCTTTATTTTTGCAAATGAATCAATGCAAGACTCAGTGCATAGCTTTTCATGGGTAGAAGAGGATACCTGCACATCAGGAGATTCTGCTTCAGGTTGATTACAAGGAGTGTAGTTTTCACCAACAACCATTAGAAAAATTATGTTGGTTCAGCAGTGATGAGGGCATAGCCTACATCCTCAGGCATGCAGCTCTAGTCTACATACTCTTGTGTGAAAAGAGCAGGTTGATAGATGATAAACACTGGATAGAGGGCCTGGTGTGTTTATTTAAGGAGGAGATGGTGCAACAGTCTGAAGTGGGGTAGGAGTGAGCTAGTACATGCTACCATTAGTAGCTTGTACATATTGTACATTAGGAGAAGGAGAGTTTTGTACAATGTGAGCTATCTCCTGAGATTTGTTATGCTTTTGAAAATGTGAAGAAGAAGAAGAAGAAGAAAAAGGTGCTACAAAAGTGTGAGAGTGTGTGTTTGGAAAAGTCACATAGGGTGAAGAATTAGTGTTGGGAGCATTTCTGCACTCCCTGGCAAAGTGTCCAGTGCCATGACACCTGTAGCATTGGACTTTTGCCTCATTTAGACCAATCCTCGTTTTCCCATCGATACCCGGACATTTTCTTCCTGTCCTCTTATAGAACTTGTTAGTTCTCATGCTTAGGAGGGCAAGTTGATGAAGAATATCCATTTCTTCCAAGTCTTCACTTGGAATATGATGGAGATCATCCATGACAAAACACAGTTGGTCAGGGACGAAAGAATGATCATCACAAAATGGGGAAGAGGTGATGCCAGTGGTTATATCAATGTGCTCATCATAACCCTTATCATTGATCTCGGAGTTATGACTAAGAGGAGCAGTGTTCCCTTGAACATACTATTCTGTTGATTTACCAGACTTTAATAATTTTATTTTCTGGTCAATCTCTAGCTCAAAAGTGAGAAAATTACCATGGAGTTGGGTAAGTGACAGTTTGCCGAAGTCTGGCGAAGATCTCATGACTATGGAATAAGTTTCACATTTATCTGGAAGAGATCTTAAGAAGCGATTAAGAACTGAAATGGTGGGGTACACTTGACAAGTTAATTTTAGTTCACTTAAGAGAAAAGTGAACCTTTCAAAATGTTAAGTCAATGACTCATTATTTAGTTGGTAGAAAGTCTCATACTGGTGAGCCAATATCTCCCTTGTATTGGCCACAACATCGTCGGTACCCCTGAAATCCTCTTTTAGAGCATTCCACAAGTCCTTAGCGGACTCATGGTGAAGAAGACCAGAATAAATTTCATTCTGGAGGGCCATAGCCAACGGAGCATGTGCCTTGGCATCAAGCTCCAGTTTCTGGAAATCTTCTTCGGTATAGTTCTGAGGATCCTTAGGGACAGAGTCTTCGGTCTCTGTGTCCAAGACCATTGGTTTATGAGGTCCGATCATCACAGACTTCCAACATCTAGTGTGATTGTTGGATAAAAAGTGTAACATCCTTCTCTGCCATATCTTATATTGATGCCTTATCAAAATTGGTGGCTTGGTAGCAGAGCCGGTGTTATGAGGGTCTAGAATAAATTTTTCTGCGATAGGGTTACTAACGATTATGAGCAAATCAATGGATGATGAGTTCTTAAGGTGGTTTGTTTGAGTGGTTTTTGAACACAACTTAGTTCAAAACCAAGCACCTGCAGATTTTGAAAAATAAACTGAACTAGCAAAACGCAGAAAACAAAACAACAAGATATCAAAGAGCGCTTTGAGTTTTAGTCTTGATGGTTAAACCAAGACTAAGGACAAGGATCTGATACCAATTGTTGAAACCTGGAGAGGCTGTTTTAACCAGGAACAAAGACTTTAGACACACAGTCAAAGCTTTGGTATTAGCTCTCTCTAAGGTTTAACACTTAGTTATTTTAGGTTGTTTAGTTTTTCCTAGAAAGAGAGAAAAACGGAATAACATCACTAGGAATTTTGGGGGAATGTAATTCAATTATCTCAGGGAATGCTGGGATTTAAATACCCAACATTCAATGTTACAAGACAAAGAAGTAATAAGACAAATAGCTGACCCTGATACAGGCACTGAATCATCAGAAGAGTACAACTAATACAAAGTCAACAACCACGAAATCATGAGTCTTCAAAAGTCTTCAGTTCTTCCGAGGTTTAGATCGTTGTGTAGAGGTTCAGTGGTTATTCTTTCGGAAGGTGTCCGTCGGAAGCTGATTAAACAGTAGTTATTATTTAATCAGAGGTTGTCTTCCAAAGCATTGGTTGTCTTCCGAGGGGATGAGGTTCAGCTATTATCTTCTAAAGTCAAGAAGGTATGTGGTAGTTCTTTTTGCGAATCTTCCGCTGTTGAGCTTTCGAAGCTGAAGTTTAGAAGTTCTGCAATCAGAAGAGAAAGTATGCGGAAGAGAAAGTATCCGTGGTTGGTCAATCTGCGGTTTTATTCATTTGTCTGGCTTCAGTGTCATCGGTCCTTATTTTCCAACAGACATTGAGTTCACTTTTGAGAGGAGAGAGCCTATAGTTGTCTGTCCACCACATGCAAGGGCTACATCAGGTAAGAAAGATGAAGATTACATTCCTTCACATAAGCCAGCACCGAAGAAAAGGCTAGAGATGGTATCCAAGACGACCTGGGATCCTCGTCTATAGAAGAGAATGAATTCTTATGGGACATCCACCCAAGCCACCCAACCTCCAATACAAACCACCCAAACACCACAAACCACCCAACCACTACCACAAACCACCCAACCATCACTGAAAATGCAACAACCAATTCAAACTGCACAACCACTTCAAACCACCATTACCACAGCCATCAAAACCACCACCACCACCAAATCAATCCTCACCACCTCAATCTCCTACACCAATCAACTTCTCTTAACCACCATTCCCATCAAAAGCAATGGTTGACAAGGGAAAGGTTCCTATGGATACTCCATCTCCCCATAAGCCCGAATATGTGCCAGTCAACCTGGAGTTCCTTCAAGAGAGAGTCTTTGTTTTGGAGCAAGACTATGCTATCAAGACTCTTTGATTAAGAACCTCATAGAAGGCATGCTGACATTTGTAGACCACATCAACAGACAAAGAATAGACATCAGTTTCCTCAAGAAAGAAAATGCTGAACTGAGAAAGGAGATTGATGTTCTTAAAGGTGCAAAGCTTGCTGAGGAACAAAAGGTTGATAAAAAGGTTGGTGGGTTGCATCCTTTGAAGGATTTGTAATCACAACCCTTTAGTTTCCCAGATATAGAATCACCGCTCTTTGTCTTCATGATCACAACATCCTCATCTCCCTCGGAGCTTTCCTTGGTTCCCTCAGAATTTTCCTTCAATGCATCCTTTAATGCCTTAGCAATCATTTCCGGCATCTTCTCATCCATGATCTTCCAGACCTCATCAGAAATAGCCTTTACTACAATAGGCTCTAGCGTGAATTCTTTTTCATTTTCCGGTTGCTCACTGTTCTCACTTTCTTCTTCATTGGCAAGTTTCTCGGTTTCAACATGTGGCTCTTCAGCTCCATGTGGTTTCTTTCGCGGTCTACCCTTTGGTCCGGCCATCTAAACTTTCTACATAATGCAACAATCGATGAGTTAGTACATGAGTCAGTTTAGCATGAAATAAGCTTTGTAAATCGTTAATGACGTTGATCAGGTGTTCTTAACCATTTACCCAACTCATAGGCTCTAAACGTTTCACATCCCATCTCCTCAATGTGCATGACACTAACTACCTTTCTAACCTTACATCTACTTCTTAACTCATACATAGACATTTAGCTCGTGGCATCCGTTCATCCGTGGTTGGCAATCTGCATCACTTAATCCCATTTTCAATTTATGTCTTGGCATTTGGGATGCCATGATCTCTCAAACTATGGCTCTGATACCAACTTGTGAGTCCCCGATTTCCGGGCACCCCACAGAGGTTGGTTTTCATCATAACACATAGCTCTTAAACTAAAAACTTTCATAAACATGCAGCGGAATTTAGGATTGCCAACACCATCGGATTCTCTATCTTGATGCCCGAGCTCCATGCTTCTTCTTACCTTATCTTTAACCTGACATACATGCTAAAATGTCAGCTTACGCTGGTGAGTTCTAGTTTTCATAAAATATCATAAGCGTTTTGGCAAGTTAGAACATACTTAACATAAAACATCCTTACGTTCACAGAATCCATAACCTCGTCACATAACAACATAAACATCATCATCATTCATCCATTGTCATCAACATGAACAATGGATTGATGCCGGCACAAGGCTCCATACCCTGTTATAGCCAGGTTGACTATCATACCCAGTTATAGTCTTGGTTGACTCTCATACCCAATTATACTCTTGGTTGACTATCATACCCAGTTATACTCTTGGTTGACTATCATACCCAGTTATAGTCTTGGTTGACTATCATACCCAGTTATAGTCTTGGTTGACTATCATACCCAGTTATAGTCTTGGTTGACTATAAAACCCAGTTATAGTCTTGGCTGACTATCATACCCAGTTATAGTCATGGTTGACTATCATACCCAGTTATATTCTTGGTTGACTATCATAAATACCCAGCACAAGTACTGGAGCATCATTCATACACATCTCATAACAAGTATGGGAATATCGTTCATTCATCATACATGATATTCTAGCAATGTATCATCATTCATCATAATCGTCATAACATTTCATGCTAGCATCATAACATCATTCGTCGTAGTCATCATGGCATCCTATACATGTCATACTAGCATCATTTCATCATATTCTCATAACATCCTAGCATTATGCACATATCATGCTAGCATCCTTATCATATCATAACCTCGTGGCATCATGTCTACATATCATGCTAACGTCACAGTCATAACGTCATACTTCCATCCTAGCAACCTAGGAACTTATCATAACATTCTATAACTCTCATCATAGTTATATTCATAAAGCATGTTATCATACAGTCATCATCATATCATATCATCATGTTATTCATCATCATGACTCATTTATCATGCATTCATCATACTTAGCCTATTCTCTTGCATATTTCATCATATATCAAAGATTCATCATTATAGCATAGGCACATTGCATCATAACACATCATAAACATATTAACAGCATGTATGCCAGCCCAAAACATAGTACACACAACAGTTAAAGTGGGGCATGTAGAACTCACCTGATACTAGACTCTCGTTTCCTTAGCCGAACTCCTTAGCCAAGACTTAAGAACCTACATTAGTTAAGTCATCTCATTACATCACATTTTTAGACTTTGAAATTATTCTAAGTCCTCATAGTCTACTAGTTCCCACTTATAAGTTCAAATGCTCGAAACCTAGCTAAGTATTCGAACCCTTGAAACTCATTGAGTTCCCATGTACACGAAATTCCGTAAGTTTACGAAATACCTAGTACTCAAAACTTACAGAGTTCTCTAGATAACCTTTGTACTTGAAACCCGCACTCAAAGGTTCTGTTTTCGAAAACGGTTCACGAAATCACCTATACTCAAAGGGACTCCGGGTACCCGTTCCGTGTACAACTTCGGGTACTCCTATTTTCAGCATGACTCATCTTAGAAACATGTCTAAGACCTTGGGAGCTAGTTCTAGGTTCCTAGTGGCCTTACCAACGTACTACAACCAAAAACGAACGAACTTTGTGCATAAAGGTGTGAGCTTTATGCATAAGTTCACTTTCACATAAAAATCCTAACTTTCTAGTTTAGAACACTTACTTGATGGTAGATGATCCTCCTGGTAGCTTTCTATGTGTTCCTTCTTCTTCCTGAGCGATTTACAGCCAATCTTTGAAATTCTTGAACCCTACTTCGTGTATTCAAGAGAGAATGTGCTTCCAGCCAAAGGTATGCACGTTTCCCAAGGCACTCATATATATAGGCGGGGTTCACAAACGTGGTTCTCGAAATGGGGAGTTCTCGAATTCATTTTCAAGTATTGGACTTCTCGAAATTCAATTCGAGTACCCCATTTCCTGATCTTAACTTCATTTATTTTTCATCTATTTTCCTTCAAGTTTATTATCCGTTACGCATTCGTAAAATTCAAATATCTATTAGAAAATTTTGGGGTGTTACACCATGGTTTATATCAAATTCCATCCTTCTCATCCTCACCCTCCTTATCCAATAATGTAGGCGAATAAGCCATTCATCCCAAACTACTCTTCACTATCTCCTGCTTGCTTGAAATGCTTCAAGTACAATCACTCCACTTAAAGTTGCAGGACATAAACTCCTTTGGAGAAAGCCAGAGATAGACTGAAGGCTGAAAAGTTGAAAGCTGAACATGCTTCTTCGTCTGAAGGGAATCCCCCTAATAAGATGAAGAAGTCCAACAAAGCAAGTAGACCATTAGCTAACAGTGCAATAAGACCAAACACCCATTCACCCTTCCACTTATCTCCTCCTCTACTTGCATCTCCCAGACCATCAATTCTTGGTACACCTCCTCCTTATCCCATGTTGATCCCCTCTTCCCATTCTCCTGCTGCTGGGAATTCTACTTCCATGGATTCACAGATCAACATCTTGCATCCAAATCAGCAGCAACTGATTCAAGTGATGTAGAAGTTGATGAATAATGCACAGCAAAACAAATAAATTCTTGAAATGATCTCTTCTTTTCTCTTTCCTTCTAAAAATAAACAATAACCCATATTTAACCTATTGCATTTCATCCTCATATGCAGAGACCTTCTTCAAACCAAAATAACCTATGGTATGTGGACAGTAGAGGCTCTAGGCACATGACAGGATGCAGATCCATTCTAAATAACTTCATTCCAAAGAACAGAGGATCTGTTTCCTTTGGAAACAATGCAAAGGGTTGGATAGTCGGGTCTGGTTCTGTCCTTAGTGGAAAGTTGCACTTTAAAGATGTAAACTTAGTTGAAAACCTCAAGTTTAATCTCTTGAGTGTTTCTTAATTAGCAAACAAAAACTTTAGTTCATTTTTCACCAAATACAGCTGTAAAATTCTTTCTCCTGAAATAAATTCCAAAATAAATACCTAAATTGATCAACATACTTTGCTAACGGCAAAGAGAGGTGGAAATGTCTATGTAGTAGACTTGACTACAGATTCACAAACATCTTCTCCTACATGTCTTATAGCCAAAGCATCATCTTCTGAAACTGCTCTTTGGCACAAAGGATTCAGTCACCTTAATCATCAAACTCTTCATAAGCTTTCTTCCCTTTCTTTAGTAAGAGGATTGCCTAAAAAAGAATTTCACTTTGAAGATCAGTGTGAATCTTGCTTAAAGGTAAAGCAACATTGTTGGTGCATATTGTAATAAGTTGCTTTTAAGACTATTTTGGTTAATTTTAGAAAGGTTTGTGATATGTTCATGTTAGGTTTCTCTAGCCCACGAACCTATGCATTGGTGTTTAGTTCAACCGAACCTATTGTCTTGTTTTGTAAAGGTTCATCTAACGAAACTATTGGTTCGTCTGACGAACCTATGGGTTCATGTAGGTTCTTCTGATGTTTTGTATATTCTTAATATACAAGTTTGCTGATTTGTTAGGAGTACTAGATAGAATTTGTAATTCTCATATTAGTGTGTGTGTGTGTGTGTGTGACAGAACTGTGTGTTCTTTGTTGTGTGCAACTTGTAATTGATTTCATTATCAATGAGAAGGATATTTACAAGCATGATTGTGTTTTCTTTGATACATATAGATGTTATCTAGATTCCGCATAGATAAAAATTGTTAATAGAATTCACATTACAGATCCGGAGCTTTCAACAGTGGTATCAGAACTTTTGGAGGAGTTCTATACACGTTTTTGAAGACTATCAATCATTCTTGACTATTCTGGAAATGGCCGAAGCGTGATTTTCAGTATATGAATGTTTTTCTGACATTTCATCATCATCTGTTGACGTTTTGCTGGTTAAAATCAGAAATTTTTCGCTTAAATAGTACACTATAAGGTTTGAAGGTTTCAAGGTTTTCCCTCTAGATCATGAAGACTTTCCTGCCAAAATTTTCATGCCAAAGCTACAGGTTCGTGAGACGAACCTAGTTGATTCACAGCCGAACCCTAAGGTTCGTTAAGGTTCGTGTGATGAACCTATTCAGATTGAAGGTTCGTTGGTTAAAAGGTTCTCAAGAAGGTTCGTTGATCTAAAAGGTTTTGGAAAAGATTCGTTGATCAAAAGGTTTGTTGGCCGAAAGGTTTTCAAGAAGGTTCGTTGATTGAACAAACTTCTTGGCAACTGGTGGTGCACAATTCTTGGGGGAACGGCTTGTCTCTTGGCAACGTAAAAAGCAAACTTTTGTACCTACTTAAATTTGTGAAGCTGAGTATGTAGCTGCTGCTAGTTGTTGTTCACAAGTGTTGTGGATACAACAGCAAATGAGAGACTATGGTTTGAATTTTCTTAGTACCCCTATACATGTTGATAACGAGGCTACCATTGCTATTACTAAAAACCCAGTGCATCATTCGCGTTCCAAAAACATTGATATTCGGGTTCATTTCATACGTGATTGCTATGAAAAGAAACTCATTGATGTGGTGAAGATACACACAAATGAGCAACGTGCATACCTTCTCACCAAGGCCTTCGACCGAACTCGTTTTGAGTATTTACTCAAACTTAATGGAATTCGGGTCATGGGTGAGGTCATACCAAATCAATTTCCTTCATAATCGATTTTTATTGAATTAACAACAGATATTTTTTATAGTATTTTTTTTGTTTTGTTTGTTTTGTGTTTTAGGTTTTAGGGGGGGGGGGAATTTTGAAAAATCAAAAACATAAAAAAAATATAAAATTTTAAAAATACAAAAACATTGAAAAATAAAATTTTAGAAATTGATTCGACCTAGTGAGAAATGATGGTACATTGTAGCAATCGGAAGCACATCTGAATCATACTAGAACTTAAACAAAAAGAGCATTCACAATTACTAATTATGATATGTTGGTAGGTCTATAACTTAGTTTTGATAACACTTGACAAAATTATGATCATACAATGCTTAGCTTTGTCTTGAAAGCGTGGTTTTTTATCTCACAATGATTGTTTCTTGATTTATGGTCACTTAAATGCTAGTTTTTGATTACGTTGTTCAATTTTAAAATAAATTCTAAATTTGTTTTTCTTTTATTTTCGTTCAAAGCTGAAACATTCTTTGCGTATACTTACGTATCGAACTGATTGTTAAGGCTTTGAACAATTCAAATTTGTTTTCTTGCTTTGATTAAGATTTGGACAATCTCGGCGTATATGAGAATATCGATCTGATTGTTAAAATCTTAATCTTAAATTATTGTTTCGTTCATTATTTGGATCATTTGTGCATACGAAAGTATCAACCTTGATTCTAAGATCGTGAACAATTTCAACTTGTTTTACATTTTGTTGTTTTCAAAAAGAAATTCTATCTTGTTTTTGTATGATCAAACTAGTTACATATTTGAATTAAATTGTTTCAAGAGCTTCATTGTTTGATTAAAAATTCACAAAATGGGGATGTGTTCAACTAAATGAGGAACATAAAGTGTGTGATTGTTTTGGTTTCAATTGATATCTTAACTAAGTAATTACATTTAATTTGGACTCATATACTGACAATCATCTTTGGATTGTGATTTGCTATTCAATACATTCATTAACTCAATCAGTTTGTGCAGAGGATTGCAATGCAATATGATCTCACCTCTGCATCTTTCTCACCAAAAATATGTGTTTGTTTTTATTCATTTTCATGTTTCATTTCAGTTTTGCTTTCAAAATTAAAATTTTGGTGTGTTTCAATATAAAATTTAAAAATCCAAAAAGATTTTTTTATATATATGATGTTGAATCAATAATAATTGATTGTTTGTTTTCAAATCTGTAACACCAAATTTTGTTTTGTTTGGAAAAATTTTGATTAAATCTGAAAAGGTCAAAATGTCAAAGGTTTGTGAGAATTTGTAAAATAGGTGAGCCGAACCTATTTTAGGTTTGTCCACAGGTTCGTTTAATAGGTTTGATCATACGTTTGTTCAGAAGGTTTGTCCACAGGTTCGTCAAACTAGGTTTGTTCAAAAGGTTTGTTAAAGGGTTCTTTTCAATTGGTTCGTTCAGAGTTTTGTTCAATGGTTCCTCTGAACCTCGTGGAAGTATAAATGCAAAGTTTCGTGTATTAGATTCGTCACTTTCACTGTTATTGCTAGAGACGAACCTCTGAGTGCTTGAAACTGATATTTCAAATTCGTGATTATCTGAGTGCTTGCCATATATCATTAGATTTTTCGTGATCTCAAAAAGGTATATGGATTGAAATTTCACCGGCTGGGTTTGTTTAAATCTAGGTTTTAAGTCTAGTTAGTCGAACCTTTAAAATTTGAATAAATCAATTTTAATCAAAGATTGATAAAAAAAAATGCTTTCATTAAAGTTGTTAATCGACTCATGGAAAACATATGGATGTGTTTAATTTGGTCTATTTCATAAATTTGAATTTTGATTTGAATTTCAAACAGGTTCGTTAAGTTTACAGATTCGTTTGACATAAAAAGGTTCGGGACGAACCTTTTCTAAGTAAATGACCGAACCTTTAATTGTTAAAGGTTCGTTTGACCAAAGGTTAGTACCTGTTGTCTAGGTTCGTTTGAAATTTAGGTTCGTCAACTTGAAAATAGGTTTGTCTGTAATCTAGGTTCATTCACATGTGAAGGTTCGGCTCAGGGCATAGGTTCGCTGGACTTAGGACTTAGAATTTTTTTTAATTTTTTGATCATGAATTGAATTCTGTTTCTGATATATGTTTGTTTATATTGCAAATATGGCAAACCTGGTATTTGGTTATAAACACAACATTTGTGCTTACTTGGATCCTACAACAAAGAATGGCAAGGACTTTAGACCTATGATTGAGTTTCTGAGAAGATCAAGGATTTATTATGCTATATCCAATCATTGTCACATTTATCGATCTCATATTCAAAGCTTCTGGGAGTCAGCTAGATTGATCACTGTTGATGATGTTTTTGTTATTGAGACTAGTGTGCTTGGACAAGTGATGAGAATCAGTGTAGCTGATGTTCGTAGAGTCTTGAGGTTTGGAGGAGAACTTGTAAGAATGACTGTGATTCTTGAAAGGTGTATTAAAGGTTGTTTCTTGAGAATCAAATACTTTGGAGTTAACAGTGAATACTCAATCAAGAAATAAAAGTTTCCTCTCCGATACAAGTTTCTAGCACATGTACTTCTGCATTGTATGAGTATGAGGAGGGCTACATTTTATGAGTTGAGAGATCTTATGAGATCAACTATGGTTGCTTTTATTCTAAACAAGCGATTCAACTTCTCTGCAATGATTTTCAGACATTTATCTGATAATATCACAAAAGCCAAGGACAAGTTCTTGATGTATCCAAGATTTGTACAGATGCTTATTGATGAGAGACTCTAGTTTGACAAAAGCTGTGGATGATAGGTTGAAGTTAAAGCACATGACAGACTCTAGTTTGGGTCAAGTGAAGACATATCAGAAGAGCAATGATGTTGTACTTACAAAAGATTTTATTTGTCATTATGCAAGAGCTAATTATGTTGCACCACTTTATGATGCATGGAGAAATGAAGATTCTAGTTCTGAAAATGAACAAATGGATGATGATCAACCACCATCACCTCCACCTTCACAAGATCCACAAGTTCAACAAGCTCGTGAACAATCTTCTTCAGCTCATCAACAAGGACAATCAACTCCAAGTGCTGCTCAATCTACATTGGAGCCTCCTCAAGTTATCTATCATGATCAACCAGTTGTATCTGAACAAACAAATGCTACTACATCACCATCAAATGTTGAAGCTGATGATGTTATTGATGAAATGGAATAGGATTCAACTGAATCTGAGATGGAAGATGTACAAATAGGTAACAGAATGGTTCGTAGAATGAAAAGAAATCCTATTCAGCAACAACAGAGTAGGGAAGAGCAGGAAGAAAGAAATGATCCAAATTTTACAGTAGATGAGACAGAATCATCTCATCCTAAGAAAAAGAAGAGGATGGCTAATGTACCTAGAAAGAAGAAAACAAAATCACCAAGTATTATTATGTCATATCCAGTGGTTACTTCTTCTACACCTGTTTCAGTTATGACATCATCTATTCCGATATCTGTTGAGTCTACAATGCCAAATGCTTTAGTTCATGTTCTTGTGTGTGTTGCACCATTTGTTGCACCTTTTGCTAAAGCAACTACTGTTACAACTTCATTTCCAGAGACTTCTACTTCAATAGTTGATACTATGTTTGAAGGTTTGGATGATTTGGATTTGAATTTCTCATTGGATTATGATGATTTAGAGTTGAGACGTAGGATATCTCTCCTATCTCAAGAATTTGACAAGTACAAGAAGCAGAAAGAGAAAGTTGATTCTGAGCAATCGTCTTCTTCTATTCAAAATGAAATTGATATGATGAAGCTTCATATCAATCAATTATAGAGATGGAGAGAGGAGGATCAAAAAGAAAAGGAGTCTATGAATGATAGAATTGTTTCTTTGGAAAGAACTGCTCAACAACAGAATGAAAAGATAGTTATTCTGGAAGAAGAAAATCAGTTGTTAAAGAAAAAGATAAGTGATATTCAAGGTGAATCTTCTACATCTATTCACACTAAAGCAATATTTGATGATAATGTAGAAGTTCATGTGTCTGAAGGAAATGTTGTTGATCCTGTTGATGTCAATATAGAAGGTGAAGATGATGAGAAGAAAGTAGATTATGAAGATTCTGATTATGATGAACATCCAGGTTTTGACGCTTTTCATGATGATGATGGTGTAGCTGGTACTAGTGGCTCAAGGGGTTTGAATTATGTTACTGGTGCGATTGTGATTTACAATCCATCAGGAATTTCATTAGATGTGAATCCAGTTTCTGCTGTTAATCCAAATCATGCAAAAGAATTTGAAGAAATTGAGATTGAGGATATTACTGAGAAGGAATTTCAAAAGACAGATGTTGATGAGTCATTACCTACACTTGCTGAGTTAATCAAACAAACTGTAGAAGAAGAGTTACAAAGAAATGTTGGTGGATCAAGTAAAGACAAAGAATTTGAAGAATGTGAGATTGAATATGATTACACAAAGGAAGAACTTGCTAGATTGTTTGGGATGAAAGTGAATGAGCTTTAAAATGCAAGCATTTATGGAAATGTGTCTATTGGAGAAGAAGGAAGTTCAATTGAATTTGAAGATGGTGGGTCTTCTGAAGAAAATCTGATTTGTTAGGAGTACTAGATAGAATTTGTAATTCTCATATTAGTGTGTGTGTGACAGATTTGTGTGTTCTTTGTTGTGTGCAACTTGTAATTGATTTGATTTTCAATGAGAAGGATATTTACAAGCATGATTGTGTTGTCTTTGATTCGTATAGGTGTTATCTAGATTCCGCATAAATAAAACTGTTAATAGAATTCACATTACAGATCCGGAACTTTAAACAAACATAAATCATCACATAAGTTTATTGAGGTATCCAAAACAACTAACTGTCTTAATCTGCTTCATATGGATCTGTTCGGTCCAGTGAAGGTAGCCAGCTTGGCCAAAAGGAGATACTGCTTAGTTGTTGTGGATGATTACTCAAGATTTTGCTGGACCTTCTTTCTTTTCAGCAAAGATGAGACTGCTGATAAAATAAAAGCCCTTATCACTTAACTTGAAAGACAATTTGGTCTTCCTGTCAAGGTAATTAGGAGTGATAATGGTACAGAATTCAAGAATCATGTTCTTGATGAATTCTGCATTTCCAAAGGAATCCTTAAACAATACAGTGTTCCTAGAACTCCTGCTCAAAATGGAGTTGTGGAAAGAAAGAATATGATATTTATTGAAGCTACTGCCTCAGCCCAGAAGGCCCTCATTTCCTTCTTCAAAATATTTGGGTGTCCATGTTTCATTTTGAATACAAAGGACCCTTTGTCCAAGTTTACTGCTAAAGTTAACTCTGGATATTTTGTTGGATACTCTCAAACTTCTAAAGCTTACCGAGCTTTCAATCTCAGGACCAAAATTGTTGAGGAAACCATTGATGTTAAATTCAATGAATCTGCATCAACCTCCTCTTTTCCTTCTACTCCTGACGACCTATTTGATCTTCAAAGTTTTACCTGCACTTCTTCTACCTCTTCCTTATCTCCTTCTTCAGAGTCACGCCAAACTTCTGAAAATCTATCATCTCTTGAGGAGTGTTCAGTATCTCACTTCTTGACTTTTATCCCATCTTATCCAATAAACCCTCAAGATCAGAATGAACAGATATCTACTCGCTTATCCCCAGCAATGGATAATGTACATGTAGATATCCCTGAACAAGCTCATGCTATCACACTGAAAGCTCTCCCGATCCTACTAAAAACCCATCTTCTTCTAATGCTGCTTCTACAAATAATTGTTTGGACATAATTCCCTTCAACAGAAATCATCCCTTAGAGTAGATCTTAGGTGATTTAAGTAAGGGTGTTCGAACTAGAAGCCAGATTTCAAATTTTTTCCTTCACGCAGCTTTCTTGTCCCAAATTGTGCCCTTTATGTATCAGAAGGCTCTTAAAGATAATAATTGGGTGGAAGCTATGCAAGATGAACTATTACAGTTCAAAAGGCAAAATGTTTGGACACTCTGCCCCTTACCCATAGGAAAATACCCAATAGGAACTAGATGGGTATTTAGAAGTAAAACTGATGAAAGAGGCATTGTAATCAAGAATAAAGCCATAGTACAAGGGTACTGCCAAGAGGAAGGCATCGATTATGATGAAACCTTTGCCCCTGTGGCCAGACTTGAAGCCATAAGACGCTTCATAGCATTTTCTATATCCCACAACATAAAGGTACTTCATATGGATATAAAAAGTGCATTCATGTATGGAACTATATAGGAGGAAGTCTATGTCTGTCAACCACCAGGGTTTGATGATGTTCATCACCCTGATTGGGTATAGCAGCTAGATAAAGCACTATATGGTTTGAAACTGGCATCTAAAGCATGGCATGATACTCTCTCTCAATTTCTTCTTTCAAATAAATTTTCTAGGGGAACCATTGATAAGACCTCGTTCATCAAGAGGGTAGACAAGGAAGTTTACCTGGTTCAAATCTATGTGGATGACATCATTTTTGGTTCTACAAAACCTTCCTTGTGTTAAAAATTTTCTAAATTAATGTCTTATAAGTTTTAAATGAGTGCTTTAAGTGGACTAAAAACATTTTTAGGACTCCAAGTAAAACAAACCCCTAATGTGATCAATCTAAATATGTAAAAGATTGTCACACCCCGAGCCGGCGGGCTGGATCGACTTTCCCGTCGGGCGGAAAGTTGTCGAGGCGCGATATCGTTTGATAATCTCAATGATCAGATTGTTTGCATAGCACATGATATAATAATGAGAAATGCTAACATGACAATAATATAGAATTGCAAAGTTAAATTATATTGTTTCTTCATAATTTAACCAAGTAAATCTATCCCAAAAGAATCAAAGCGTTTTTATCTTGTGACTGTACAAGATCTACAAAAGATGATTCATTGTTTTGTCATTCCAAAATATGCAAGACACAAAATGTAGCTAGGTCTTCTAAAAGTCCACTAGCTATGTCCCTGAATGTCTGATGTCTAACCCTGTTCGTCACCTGAGAAAAACAAGCATTTAAACAAAGTCAACACTAGGTTGGTGGGTTCATAAGTTTGATAATTGAAAACCTTGAATTGTTCACATACACATCACAATGTCATACATGTTACTTGTAGGTTTTTTAATTCATCCGTTCACACAATGGCCGCTCCATAGTTATATTTACAAGTGATATATCATCCTATTAGCTAAGCTTATATATAGGGCATATCTATGGGAACAAGCCCCAGCCACCATCCCACCACATACCTATTAGAACTTAACACCACTTGCAATACAACTATAGATCTCCACTTTCATTTCACCCGTCCGTTTGTGTTCATCACCCATTGTTTCATATGTAGAATAATATAAGAAGAGGGGTTTAGTTATCAAACCGAAGTATTGATAACCCTCAATGTGTTAAGGAAATTAGATTATGTTAATCTGACCCTTGTTATTATTCTATTACTTGTGGGGTTAAATGTTAATCACTTTTAATAATAAGAGTGTTAGTTAACCAATTGTTATATGTTCTCAACTTGAAGTGCATAGAGCCTAAAAGGAATCCATTGCAATCCTCACGTAATCAGATTACAATGCATCCGATTCACCTCTACCACTTTGTATTACCATAGACCTCATCGAAACTGTTACTAGAAATATGACATGAAGGAAAATAAATTCCTCAGTCTACTAGTCAACAGGGAACGATTGATTAATTACTTATCGCTGCAGATTAATATCACCATGTGTCGCTTACCAGACCCTGACTGTTCGTCGCCCTGTCACCGGTCATACGTTACCGACCAATGATGATTACGATCAACATACTAGCCCTACAAGCTAAAGGTTTGTCAAACCTATGGTACCACTATGCTATCGTCGGTTTAGTCACGTCAAACTAACTGGTCAGCGATTTATGAAGGGACTTACAATGATCAACTTGAATACATGCAAATGATTGAAATGATATAATACAGACAGTTCAATAGTAATCAATTGTATTGTGTTCATCAATGTTGTTTGTTCTCAATGTTGGGTGTTCTCGTTGTTGTTAACAAAGTTAAATAAGAACTTGTCTTATTACACATTGTTAATTCTTGTGTGAATGATGTTGTTATCATGAAGTTACATTATCACAATTATCATTCCTTAATTTTCCATATAGTCACCATGTTGCCACTACAGTGTTGTAAGAACTAGTCTTACTACACTTAGTCGACTCAGGTGGTGGATGATACTTGTTTCGTGTTATCTTGTAGTATGCACCGAGTTATAAACTGGGTGTTATAAGAACTTGTCTTATCACACTTAGCTAACTCTGGTGTTGAATGATATTATGAGGATATATTATCTTCATAGCATTCAGGTTTATTGTTATTGTTGTCCTCATGTTCACCTGTGATAATCTCAATATATGTTCTTGTAATAATAACTAAGTGTTATAAGATAGAATCTTACAACTATGTTATTCTATTGTGTTGATGATTATGAAGTTGTATTATCATATTCATCTTAGTTATCTATGTCATATCATGATCATACAAGCATGCATACAATGATAAACGATAATAAGTCAAGCAATATTATCTAAATCAAAGTATAAGCAATATGTTAAACTAAAACTTTTAAGTAAATAAAAGATTTTAGCATGTTTCTCAGCCCCGAGAGTTTAAAATCAGTTAAGATTAGCAAAAGGGGCGTATGAACTCACTTTGTTGTAGATGTGGTTGACTAAGTGTAAACAAGAATTCACGCGCTCGTTGTTGTACTGGTTGTTGTATTCACGATCCTGTATTGATTTCATGTTGTTTGTAACCCATAAGTATAAGTTATAGTTAATGTGTGTGTGTGTAGGTGTTAGCCCCAAGTTTGGCTAACACCCCTAAGTCTTGGTCATCATTCGGCCCGATTTGCTTGTTAGGGATTTTAATGGCAGTTAGCCTACTTAGGTAAGGCTAATATACTTGTCTATTTGTTTTATGTTCACTTACTTTAATATCATAACAAAAGAGATTCTAAATATAAAACCTAGTTTTAGATCAAAGGTTAATAACCCTTAGTATCTTGTAACATAGTTTTGTATCATCCTTGTTCCACTTGTCTTGACTCCTTGAAAACCACTTGTTAAAACCTTTAAAAATGACATGTCTTAGACTTTATGAACTTCATCATACTCAAAACTTTCCACCTTTGTAGTAAATTATGTTTAGTATATGATTCCATGCTTGTTATCCCTTAATATTGGATCTCATAAGTTAGTTTCTTATTTCATGTAAACCGAATTATCACTTGGGCCGAATCAGTCACATGGGCCCAACAGATGGGCCTAATTCGTTTCGGTTGCATCTTGGGCCGAATGATGATGTTGTTGCCGAAAAGAGGGTGAATGTGGCCGAGTAGGTGCAGTGACCCCCAAGTCTAGCGAACCTTTGGGTTGGTTGCTGCTAGGTTCGCTGGAACCTCTAGTTTCAGCATGGTCTAGGTTCGCCAAGGGTTTAGGTTCGTGCGAGTAAAGGTTTGGCCATGGTTCAGGTTCGGCATTATGAGGGTTCGGTTGTAGGGTTCGTGGTTAGGAGCTTCGGTCAGAGGATTCGTGGGTTCAAGGTTCGGTGCTGGTTCGGCCACGGGAGGTTCGGTGATGATGGTTCGCAGCAGGAGGTTCGTTCATGCAGGGTTCGTGGCTCCCTCTTGGGTTCGGTTTGTAGAAGGTTCGGCCAGTCGTGAGTTCGGCCATTGCAGGCCTCTCACGAACCCTAGTTCATCCTCATCATCGAATCCCCTACTGTAGCAGCTGCTCCCTTGTTAAGGTCATGCGAAAGCCAGCTCTCAAAGGTGTAGGGTCGATTGTAAGGACCCTAACCCGGTTAAGGTTAGAGATCGACCACAAAGGGTGAAAAACCCTAATTTTCATGGGTTCCGTAGCTTCATACTTCGATTTTTGCTGGATAAATCCTCATATTGGTTGTACTTTATTGTAGAGGAGGTCGAGAGCTTCGTTTAGACACGAAGAACGCATGATTTAATCAACAAACGAGCAAGATCTTATGGTTTGAAGTCTTGAATTTTAGAGAGAGAGAGAGAGGTTCGGGAAAGGGTGTTTAGAGAGAGAGAAAGAGTGAAATAAATGAGGTGGTTGCCTCATTTGAGCTTTATATACCCCGAGGGTGTTCGGGTTTGTTTCGTTTGCTCGGTTCACGTTTTCGTTGTGTTTCCGGAACGTTACGCGTATGTTACGAACTTTAAAATAAAAAGAATTTATTTCTAAGTTTTAAAAGGTTGTGATTTCTACTTAATGTTTTGTAATTATTTTTCTTATGTTATTATTGTTCGAATCGTTTATTCGATTTCGTTTCGTCAGATCGCGTCACCTTCGCACGTATTCGTTCGAATCGTCACCCGATCGAACACGACGATGGTTTTGCTTTCCGAATTTTGTTTTCTACTTTCCAGTCATCATTTCAGAACATCAAACTCACAGATATGTTTGTGTGAATCGTCACCCACGCAAACACACTGTCAGTTCGTTATTCTGAAATAACACTGCAATTGTGTTTGAATTGTGTTTCCTCACCGACGGACTCAACTAACTTCCTGTTTTCACAATGTTTTCAAATGAATTATTGGCCATCTGATTCCTGTCATCTATGGATATCAGATCGCAACCGACATGTTTTTGTTGTTTACCTGTACACTGTTGTTTCACTTGATTCGTTGTATTAATTGTACTTAGGTTTTCACCTAAATACATACAACTATTGTTTATCGTACATTGTTGCACTTACGGCATTTAAGTTTTCACATAAATGCATACCACTGTTTCTTGTATTCCATGTTATGTTATCACACACACTGTTCATGCATTGTATTTACACACAGTAAATAGTGAAAGTACACATACCGTACGGACTTGCTGGACGATCAGGTACTGGATGTCACAAAGCTCTTCTGAATAAATTTGACATGAATGATTGCAAAATAATTTCTACCCCCATGGCAACCGCACCTGGAATAACTCCAGATGAAAATGGTGAACCTGTAGATCAAACTTTCTACAGGTGCATGATTGGATCTTTGATGTATCTTACTGCATCCAGACCAGGCATCATGTACGCAACATGTGTCTGTGCAAGATACCAATCTGCCCCTAAACAATCCCATTTATCCTTTGTGAAGAGGATATTCAGATATCTTAAAGGCACTCCTGTGCTAGGTATTTGGTATCCTGCTAAACAATCTTGCAAGCTTGTTGGTTTTCAGATAGTAACTATGTTGGATGCTCACTCTCCTGGAAGTCTACTTCAGGAGGATGTCAGTTCTTTGCAAATTGCTTGGTCTCATGGCAAAGCAAAAAAGCAAACATCAGTGCCAAATTCAACTGATGAAGCTGAGTACATTGCAACAGCTCATTGCACAGCCCAAATCCTTTTGTTAAAATACCAACTATTGAAGTTTGGAATAACTGAACTAAAGACACCTCTTTTAATAGACAGTGAAGCTGCTAAAAATATAATAAAAATCTTGTCTATCACTCTAAAACCAAACATATAGAAATAAGGAATCACTTTATCAGAGACTGTTTTGAAAAGGGATTGATAGTCCCAGAACATGTGTCTGCAAGTGACCAAATAGCGGACATATTTACCAAACCTTTGGACACTTCAATCTTTTCTAAGTTTGTTTCCAAATTAGGTATGATAAATATGAGCTAATAGATATGGTTAATAATATGTTTCTTGAACCTTAAAATAAATATATAAAAGGATAATTCTCAACAAATGTCCTAACAACGGATAATTAAGAAACCACTGATGAAACAACCTTTGTTTTTCTCTCAGTGGTTGTCCAAAAACACGAATAGGTTTAGTGGTTATACTAACCACTGTTTTATATCTATCAGCGGTTATAACCATCCGTTGTTACATTTACAACACTCCATGGATTCTACTCCTTTCGAGGTCTCCACTCCTTCTGAGGTTTTCACCTGGTAACTTATCCGTGGTTAAATCTCTTATGAGGATAAGATTTTTCCGAGGTTAAAGACTCTTCTGTGATTAAAATTCTCTTCTCTCTGTAGTTATCAAATTCTTGATATTTACGCCTGATTTGACCGTCACTAATCACTCTGGAAGATTAGACTCTCTACAATTTATTGAATTGACACTCATTAATTGTTCTCACAGCTCGATAATATCCTCTCATTTTACCATTTTACCCCACTAACTTCAAATGACCACTAATCTTATTTATATTAGTGGTTATCTTCTTCAGTTCTTCACTAATCCTAGGAAAGCTTCTTTATCTTCTTCAAAGAAACACTTCTTTCAAATTCAAAAATGCTGCTTATGGCGAAGGACAATCGCTTGTCAAGCATGTCGCCTGTCATGACGCACTTACACTGATTCCGTCTGAGCTTGATGCTCTTGATAATGGTGTAACAACATTGGATAAGGCTTTATTCCTAACAAAGCTTTGTCTGTACATCAAGGTGTGCATGAACGTACTTATTTGTCCTTTATCTTTCTCTCTCCTGCTCACTGGTTTGTCCAATGGGTAAAAACCCTAAGGTAAAACTTTAGATGTGTTATAAGTAGTGGAAGTTTTCTCTATTGAAACCGCCCTTATCTGCAACGGTTACATTTTTCCTTATTTACTTCTCTAAACTTAAGGCAAAAATTTGTAATCACACTTTGCTCTTGTAGCTATTCTTTGCTCATCATCGCATCTATGTCGTCTGAAGCTTTGAAAATCAAGCCGATTCACAATCTCGGAGCCTATCTTGTCAAGTCTTCTGAGTACCCTCACTATGATGTGGTCGTCGACATTCTGGTAAACTACTTCGTTCACACTGCTCTTACTGTCGACCCTCTTATCTCAGAAGTTGCCCTAAATCAGTTTTGGGCAAACTCCGCCTTGGTGTCGAACGATGACTCTATTGAAAGCATCACCTCGGTGGTTGCTAGTCAACAAGTCTCCATCACCTCCTCCAAAATAAGTGTTTCCCTAAATCTGAGCGATACTGAGGCATCTACCGCTGTTACTCTGAAACTTCTTCATAATGTTTTTGTTTAGTGTGATTATCAGGGAGACCTGAAGAACCGAACCTTGTACAAAGCCTATTTTTATCCTAAGTACAAGTTTCTGTATCACACCATTTTACAATGTCTTTCTCAAAAGACAACTAGTTGGGGAGAAATGCCCTATGACATGCAATATGTCATGTATGCTATTCCGTCCAACGAAAAGGTCAACTTGTCCCAAATAATTTTTTATCACTTGGTGCATCATCAAAAGAGTCCAAAATTTTTGTTGTACCCTAGGTTTGTGATGGCTTGTCTTTTAACTGATATTAATAATGCTTGTCATATTGCTCCTCTCTTTACTATCAAAAAGCATTGGCAAACAAGTGTTCACTAGGTTGAACACTAAGGCAAAACACATGGATGAAACTGAGGATACAACCATCCTTGGTTAACCCACATCCAACTACTCTTCCACACCTGTAAAGTACCAACCAAAAGCAAAACATCTACCAAATCCCCCAAACTAAAAAGCCCAAAAAGACTGTTCAGGAAGTTGAGATCCCTGAACGTGTCTCTGTCCCCACTGGACAGATAGATACATCTTTTCCATCCTCACAGATGAATCCAGAATCTCCACCCCATCTAGCTCATCATCAATCCTCTCAACAAGATGATGTTGTACTCCAAAGGGACCCCCTACAAACCACTGCAATGTCACTTGATACTCAGATGGCAGCCCACTCTCCCAAGGACACTTCATCTTCTTCTCCACAAAAAGCCCTTAACTTTATTACCCAAGTTCTCCATGAGATTGATTCTAGCTTTGAGCATAGCGGTACTCCTCCCCCCTCACCAATTGAGGAGTAGCCCCTTCAAACTCTGCTCAAACTAATCAATCTCCTACCCATGGAGAAGAGGATGAGATCAGGGTGTCTAGTCGATCTAGACATCATGAACATATATCTTGAGCATTCATCTCACATGAGAACCCAATAGGTTTTCATCTGGATGGATCAGGCAATAAGAATCCAGGTATGGCAACAGCCCATGAAGTTATTGGAACTGAGGCTGGAAATCCCCAGAACCAAGAAAAAGGGGTCCATGACAGTCCTGAGATGGACTAAGTTCATGATAAAACTGACTCACCAGTCAGGGATTTGGATGATATCCGTAAAAGGTTGGACGAATCAGATCTCAAACTAAAGGATTTGATGGATTCTGTTGCTCATATTCAGGCCGATGCGGCCAAATGCACTGAGTTAGTCACAAAAGCTTTGAATAACCAAGTCCTACAACCTCAATCCATCCAAATACAGGCACCTTCACTTGAAGGTTCCCCAAACATTCCACCTGCTCCCACTGCACCTATCATCTCAAGCCAAGCTTTTCAAGAAGTGTTAAACCCACTTCTTAATAACCATCTCGCCACCTTCTTCGCTAAATTTACCAAAGATTTCCTCACCACCCAGAAGCTGCAATTGGATATACTGAAAATTTCAATAGACTCCAAAATCTCTTCGTTACAACATGAGGTATCTAATCATACTCTTTTTCTAGAATCTCTCATAGGAATAGCTCCTCCTCCTCCTTGGTCCAAGGCATAGGCTGATGAAGCCAAAAAGAGGGAGAATGAAAGGCTCTTGTCTGCAGCCCAAGCTGCCAAAAGGGCTGAAGATAAAACTGAACAGAGAAGAATGAAGGAAATAAGATTAAAAAATTAAGAGGCACTTCTCAAAGCTGCATTAGATCAGCAGTTTCAGACTGAGGCTGCCAAGGCCATCTCTGAGCAAAAACAAAGCGAATTTGAAGCTCAACCGGAAACTGGAACATTTGGGGTGACTAGAAAACCCAAACCCTCCAAATCAGCTCCCACTGAGACAATAAAACTCACAACCACTGCCCCTTCTTCTTTTTCCTCCACCACTCAGGATATACCAATTCCAACTGAGTCTGTCCAATCTGAACATAACCCAATCTCTCCCAAACAAACTTCTCACACTATATCTATCCCTTCTTCACCAAAACAAACAAATAAAGAAAACTCACCTACCATTTCTCCCAATTCTACTTCTCAAACGCTCCTAGAACTATCCTCACATACCTCCCTTCCCACTACTCTAAATGCATCCAAAATTGGCCAAAACCCAGCTCCCATAATCACTAAGTCTTCACAAGAAGACTGAAAAGTGTGGCCAGAAAATTCAAAGCCCCCAATAATAAACCTAAGAAACCTTTAACCCCTATTGAAGAACCAAATTCAGACTTAAATGATGATCAACCCATTGCCTCTCTTATTCCAAGAAAGATAAGGCTTATATTGGCTGATGATGAGTCTGACTTGCCTAAAACTTCCAAAGGTCCCTCACCAATAAAGTCAGTTGATGTCAAAGCTGAAAAATCACAAACTTCTCCTTTGAAGGAATCATATTCTCCTGTAAGGAAATTCCCCTTAGATGAAGACCTTCAAGAAACCAAGAATAAAGAAACTGAAAAGGAAAATAAGATCTTAGCAGATCTAGAAGCCACTGGTCTCTCAGGAGATGATTTGGTCAAAACCTATTGAGGAACAAATAGCCTTCAGCAACTGGGATATCACAAGCCTTAGAAATGAAGATGGCGTTCTGTCTAAAAGAAAAAAGGCAGACATCAAAAAGAAAAAGACCCTTGAGCAAAGAAGAAGAATAAAAGAATTCCTCATCAAAAATCAATGGGGACCAAAGAACAGAATATGAAGTCCTGAAGTATGTGCCGACTCTCATAAAAAAATTTGTTTGGCTTTAAAGAAAAAATAAATGGTTTTGGCTTCATCAGTCCAGAGGGAGATTGTTCGAAAATAAGGACTGATGAGCAAAACCACTGAAGCCAGACAAATGAATAAAACCGCGGATTGACCAACCACAGATACTTTCTCTTCCGGATACTTTCTCTTCCGATTGCAGAACTACTGAACTTCAGCTTCGGAAGCTCAACATCGGAAGATTCGCAAAAAGAACCACCGCATACCTTCTTGACTTCAGAAGATAATAGCTGAACCTGAACCCTTCGGAAGACAACGAATGCTTCGGAAGACAACCTCTGATTAAATAATAACTACTTTTTAATCAGCTTCAGACGAACACCTTTCGAAAGAATAACCACTGAACCTCTACACAGCTATCTCAACCTCGGAAGAACTGAACACTTCTGAAGACTCATGACTCCATGGTTGTTGACTTTGTATTAGTTGTACTCTTCTGATGATCCAGTGTCTGTCACAGTGTCAGCTGTTTGCCTTATTACTTCTTTGTCTTGTAACATTGAATGTTGGGTTTTTAAGTCCCTACATTCCCTGAGATAATTGAATTACATTCCCCAAAATTCCTTGTGTTGTTATTCTGTTTTTCTCTTTTTCTAGCAAAAACTAAACAACCAAAAATAACTAAGTGTTAAACCTTATAGGGAGCTAATACCAAAGCTTTGACCATGCATCTAATGTCTTTGTTCCTGGTTAAAATAGCCTCAATGGGTTTCAACAATGTCAGTGTCAGAGGAGTCAGAAAATGTGGCTTTCTTTGAGGCAGCAGCCTGTGTAGATGCAACACCTTGTGTTTGATCGTGTTCTTCAGCAACAAAGGCTGTGGAAATGGCATGATCGGCTATCTCATCTTCCAATCAACTAAATAACCTTTCAAACTTCTCTAATGGCCTAACTCCTATAAACAGATATTTTCCCTTTTTGTTCATCACCATGTTGGAAAAGATGTCATGATTCATCTTCTTTTGCACCAACATGGCGACAGATAAAGCGGTTCTGATGGCATTCGTTGATGATGATATGGATAAAGCGGGGAAATGCCAAGAACCTCACTTTCCTCTTTCCCTTGATATTGCCATACATGTCTCGAAAAATCATTTTGAAGTAACTGAAGTCAGCTCCAAGGGAAATGGCTATTGTGCATGAGCTCAATGTCTAGTTAAGCACATCATACCCTCCTTTCCTCACAGAAAGGAAATGAGTAATGACGTGAGCTAAGTATCTCTAGTAAGGATGCAAAAGTTTTTTCTCTATCGGAGGGTAGAGACCCTCGTATCCCATCCGTAGTAAAGTTGTATGAACAAGATGGTCATCAAGCTCAACTGGAATAAAGTCCTTGTCTCTGAAATGTAAGCACTCGCGAATTATCTACTCTGTGATCACCACTGGTTGTCCATGTACTTTTCCGATTCAGCACATGTTGTCATTTGCGTCCTTTTCTTCGAATATAATGTTCCATAAATCATGGATAAAGCTGGATACGATGAAAGGACACTCCATGATGGCAAAGTTGACTGGTGATAAGATCAGTCTGTGCACCATGGACTTAAACATCTCGTGCTTCTCAGCTGGATCACCGAGAAATGCAGTTTTATTGTGATCAGCCACGAATCTTAGTTCAGCCATCTGAAAATTAAACATACTAAGTTAGTTGAAATTTTATAAACAAAAAATTAAAATTAAAAATTAAAAGATAAAAACAAGTTCACGAAAGAAATAAAGTTTACAAAGTTGTATAAGTTCACGAATGAGAGATAGTTCACGAAAGTTTGAAAGTTCACGAAAATCAGAGACATCACGAAATTGAAGTTCACGAACAAGAGTTCACGAAGTCGAAGTTCACGAAGTTACAAGTTTACAAAGACAGAATTTCGGGCATTGTTTTTCCTCCATAACTTATTCAAGTTTGCTATATAAATGCTCATTTTGGTCTCAAAATGCCCAGAATCCCAAAACGAACAACATATTCGAAAATCAGGTTCCAATTTTGATTATTTCTTAAGGCTTTGACCAAAACAGTGAAAGTTTACGAACTGAAGTTCACGAAATCGAAAATGTTCGATATCTTTTATTTTAACGATCAAAATCTTGTCAAAATCTATACATATGTTAGTTTTAGGTAGATCTAGGAGATGGTCGGAGTGAAAATGTCCAAATGTGCACAGAAATCAATATCGCCTATAGAGGAGCTCTGGACGTTCACGAAGACAGATACTCGATTCTTAGGGTTCTCAAGGTATATATAGAGAATGAGAAGTACACGAAGTGCATCGTGTACTTCGCCTTAGAGTACTACGGTTGTGAACTTTTATTTTCAAAATTTTCTAAGTTTAAATAAAATAAAGCAAACCAAAATAAAACGAAATAAGATCATATTTGAACGAGTTCAAGATTAAGCCGGGTCAATTTTATGGGATCAAATCTTTTTCAGAAATTTGACTATGTTATTATATTTTCTTATAGAAACCCAACATTAAAATAATTATACCCCACCAATGATTTCCACTCGTTTATCCATATTTCAAATATAAGATATATGATCAAAAATTTTAAAATGGTTTTTCTAAAATCCTTTTGGGAAGTTTATGGACAATCAGCTGATTGGCTATGCATGAGAGTTTCTTCAGCTGAAACAGTCTGAGCAGGAATGGATCTGCTTATGGTAAGAACTCCTTCTGAAAGTGGTCCTATTATGTTTACCACTAGATAATATTTGTTGATGCTAGAAGTGGGTATGTCCTCCATAACTAAGTTATCATGGAGATTGCTAATGTGGGTCAGCTGCTCTTCACTAGACGAGACGGTGTTATCAATAGGAGCAGTCTCGCTTTCTTTAGCATCATTATCCACACAATGCTCTGTAGGGATGTGGTCTGAGAACGGTGGATTTTCAAAGGTTTGGTGAGAAGATAAAGATGTCTGATCTATCTTTGGAGTAGGTTAAGCTGACTGAGACGTCACCGGATCCTGTGGGAGAACTTCATGATTGGTTGGGTTCTTTGATACATGTCTGGTGGGTCAATACTCAAAAGCCTAGGGTCACATGTAACATAGTCAACTTTGTAGTTAGTGTCGTCACTCTTGTAGAAGTTATATTCAGGTTCGGTGGGGCCTGCACTCTTAGAAGACGTATTAAAAGTCTCAAAGGTAGAATCACATTGGAATAGCCAGTTTGGACCTGAATCAGCATCAATGTGATTCATCTCTTGCCGATCAATGTAATATGCCTCCACGATCTACAGAGCCTTCTTTTTGTAAATACGATAAGCAGCTTTCTCAACAGAGTAGCCCACAAAAAAACACTCATCAGCTTTATCATCAAATTTGTGATTGGGCTCTATGTGGAATAGAGTGCAAGGGCATACAAAATATTTGAAGTGATCAACCTTTGGCTTCTGATTGAAGAAACTCATAGGGGGTCTTCTGGTGGCGTTTGTTCAGTTTCTCACGGTTCTAAACATAACAAGTTGTGTTAACAGTTTCCGCACCGAAGAAGATTGGTATTTTTGACTCAAACAGCATGGTCCTGGCAGCCTCGATAAGTGTTCTGTTGCATCTCTCAGCTACTCCATTTTGCTAAGATGTTCGAGCTGCACTGTACTGCCGAGCTATCCCCTTCTCATTACAAAAATCAATAAGAGCCTGATTTCTGAACTATGTGCCATTATCTGTTATGATCACCTTCACCTTTCTGTTGTTCTAGTTTTCGATCAGGGTGATAAATTTCTTTAGGACCTCTGTTGTTTCATTTTTCGTAGCAAGGAAGAAGACCCAAGTGAATCTAGAGTAGTCATATGTGATCACAAGGCAGCATGACTTCTTCCCAATGCTCATAACGTTTACAGGCCCAAACGAATCCATACGAAGAAGTTGCAGAATGGAAGAAATTGAGTTGAACAGTTTTGGTATGTGAGGTCTCTTACGATGCCTCCCTTTAGCACATAGGATGCATTTCTCCTTATAAGAGACGTCCTTTGAAGGAAGCCCAATCACAGGATCTCCCTTGCCCAATCTATTGAGATTCTTCAAGTTGAAGTGACCTAATTGGCGATGCCACAACAAATAATCCGTCTCCGATTCCGTTGAAAACAGACATGTGTTTTCAGTGAATGAATCTGAGTTCATGTTGATGATATTGACATTGTTGATCTTTGGAGTCCTCATTAGGATCCTCTCCTAGGGTATGACAAATCCAGGCTTTAAGATCAAACACTCCTTGTTTTTGATATGTGTTTAGAAGCTCTTATCACAGATTTGGGAAACACTCAACAAACTATGGTTGAGTTCTTCCACATAGTACACATCTTCAAAGCTTAAAGTTCCATTTTTCAATGTTCCCTTCATGCTTATCTTCCCAATTTTTTCTCCAACAAATGAGACATAACCTCCATTGAATGATGTAACTTCATGTAACTAAGAGAAATCCTAGTCATGTGCCGGGAGCAACCATTATCAATATACCAAACATTTTTCAGCTTGTTCGGTCGTCCCTGCATGATACACACATGTTTAATGAGAAACAGGTAACCAAATCTTTACAGATTTAGGCACTTTGGGGTTGCCTCTGTCTTTGCTCTTGGGTTTGTTCACACTGCCAGACTTAATTGGTTTTACTGTTCGTTTAATTTTCCAATGTGTTTTGACTTCAGATTGAAAAACTTTAGTTTTCTTTTGTTTTTGAAAACCACTTTAATTCTGTTTAGCCCTTTTCTTGTTTCTGGCAGAGTTATGATTTTGATTCTTCTTTTGTTGTTTCACCATAGGCTTGGAGGTTTGGTCAGTTCTCATTAGTTTACTAATTGATTTGGCCTTAGGTATGACCTTTTCATTCATCCCATAGAAATACTCAATAAGTCTGTGCAGAGAATGTCTGGAAATGTGACCTGGTCTCCCACATGCATAAGAACATACCTTTTGATAGAAGTCATCTGGGTCAAAAGGCTTTACATCACAATCACTAAAACGAGGAGATGAACTTGTAGAGACTTGTCCCAATGACCCACTTGGAACATAAGGTACACAGTTAGGATTTAACTTTGAACCCGTCTCTTTTGTGATTATGGAATGAGCCATCTTTACATTTTTTTAAAGGAGAAGCATTTTTTATCAAGACACACTTGTTTTTAACATCAACATTAGTTTTAACAAATTTAGTCTTAAAATTGTTAATCATTTCATTAGGCTTGATAGTGATTCTTTCAAATTTGCCAACATAGTTAATTTTTCGAACTGAAAACTTTGACTTGTTAAACACAACAGAACAATTTGTGCTCTTCCCAACACTTCCTTCCTCCTGCTCATCTTGACCTAAAACACTTAAACTTTCTGCACAAACCTCATAATCATCAGAACAATTTATATCAGTTAAATCAGGATCAACTGTGAGAGAAACTGGTTAGTTAGAACCAGTATTGAACGCATGCCCATGATCTGACTTTAAAACCAGATCATCAACAGAAGTGTTGATCCTTCACATGCTAGAGTAATTGTGGTAAAAACGATGTTCAACCTCAGTATAACCAAGTCCTGTTACCTTCTTTTCCTGAACCTGAGCATAGATCATACCGTCAACCAAGTTACTTGAGTAGTCATATTTTCAACTCTGATTTTGGTTTTAGACAACTCAGTTAAATTTTAAGGTAATCTCATCTATCCTGCACTTGACATCTCGATAGTTGGATTCCTTATCACTCAAAAGTTCCTTTAATTTTGAAATTTCACGCCTCTCGGCCTCAAGTTTCTTTTTAAAAATTTCTTCATTTTTAAGAAATTCTAAGTCAAAGTATTTAATTTTGTTAACTTCTTTGATCAATGCTTCATTGTGTGTTTTGTACTTATAAACCTTATCAATTCAAGAGGTTGAGCAAATATTTTAAGTTACCTCAATGCGTTTCTCATCCACCTCTGCCATGAATGCATGACTCGAAGTCATTTCTAGTTCCCGCACCTGATCGATCCAATCATAGGAATCTAACTCCTGAGTCACCAACTCTTTTGATGATCCAGCTCCTGTCGACTCATCTGTTTTCTTCGCATCCTCCTTCACATTCTTTGGCAACTTGCACTCCCTAGAAAAATGCCCTCGTTGGTCACAGTTATAACAACAAAGCTTTCACTTATCAAAACCCATCTTCTTTTCTGGATTGTTTCCAAAGTTGTTCCTCCCATACTTCTTAATAAATTTCTTTGCCCTAATAACTGCCATATCCATCTGCCATGCTATCTCTATCTCTTCCACATCTGCAGGATTGATCTGCTCTAAGTTATCCTGTGTCAGATTGGCAGGGGCTAGCTCTCCTACAATAAAGGCATTGTAACTGTTCATAAAATCCTTGAACAACAGCAGGTTCTCTTCACTTTCAACACTGACTTTGCGCACTGAATGAGCATGCCATGAAGGGAGAAAAACAGTCTCAAATGGAACAGACTGAGACCCAGAGGCTTGATAATTCATTGAGGAGAGAAGGGTTGCATTCTATGTTTCTAATGTGATGTCGATTGAGCTAGCATGATTTTGAGCTCCCTGTTTTTCATCCATATCATAAGAATTGATTATGGATATAAACTCACTAAGGGTTGTCTTGTACATATATTTAGTTCTCTTGATGGTTGTACAATTGAGTTCCAATTGTAAGAAAGAGAAGTAAGCAGCTTTTTGTTGACCTCAAACTTGGCCCTCTCTATCCGAACACTGGTAAGCTCAGTCATCAGATGGGTAAATCTGTTCAGATGGGCTTCTAATGTCTCACCCTTTATGTGGTTAAACATGTTAAACCACTTCCTTAACATGTCTTCCTACTTTCCTGCATGTCCTCATTTCCCTCGAATCATTCAACCAATGCATCCCACAATTCCTTGGCTATTTTGTGCTCTTTGAAGCCATGAGCAACTTCAGTGGATAAAGCCATGGTAATTGAGGCGTATGCCTAATCATCCTTCTCTCTGAGGAGAATTTCATTCTCGGTGAACTCTGGATCTTTCGGGATCAGCCCATTGAGCTCACTCTCATACATGGGCACATATGCCCCTCCTTATGATCATCCCAAGTGTTTAGAAAAGTGTTTAAATTCATTATCCATTGATCAAAGACTTAACCGATTTTACAACTCACCCATCGATACTATCAATATCGATGGGTGATTGTTATTGATTCCAACGATCATGTAATCGAATCTTTATTCTTATCATACTTGGATGACCTTAATATAAGTAATGTAATAGATTTAGGTTAGTTTCAAGGGCTTGCTTGGCAGTCAACATTGAAATAAGATTCGGCTAACACCAAGGTAATGCCCATCGATATTAATACTATCGATGCGACTTAAGTTCGATGAACAGCAATCGATTTTACCAATATCCATGGGTTCTTGACTCATAACACTTGGATGATCCTAGTTGAGGAAATATCGATGGTTTCGAGTTATTCTATGAGCTGACATGGTTGAATCGGTTGAAAGAAACTCAAGTTAAAACCGTCGATACTATCAACTCAGCTCTTCCTTATGCCGATACTATTCCCGATCGACTGATCCAGCTCTGAACCACCTCCCATACTTTGCATTCATCTTTTCCCGAGAGTTCCATAGTGTTTTTGAGCTTGAAACCTAAGTTTAAAGCGCTAAAATCCGATTTTGCATTCAAGAATGTGATGAATAATGAAAAACCCTACAATTCCGAACCTTCTCACGAGGATTCCTGGAGTTTGAGCTGGAGATAGGGTCGATCCTTTTACCAAAATTTTACTTTCGTCGAGAGGATCGTTTTGATAGCTTATTTGATTGATTTGGTGAAGAATTGAGGGAAAAACTTGTTGATTTGTGATGAATTTCGAGAGAGAGATGGCTTGGACAGGAATTTTAGAAAGAGAGTGAGTTCTTAGAGTATTGAATGAGGTAGATGAGGGAAATTAAGGGTTTTTATACCCCGAGTGGTTCCCCACGTGTTCGGTTTCGCTTGATTCTGGTTTTGCGTATTTTTACGTACGTGACGTAACGATTACGTAATTACATAGTTTGTCTTGAAAAATAGATTTTTGATTGTTTTTGATGAGTTTCAAAATTGTAAAACATAAAAATATAATGTTTTACGTATTTGTAATGTTCTTCCATTTCAGAACCGTTAACAAATATAGTTACGTGTATACTTGAAAATATATACGTTTTTGGTCATTTTATGTGTTTGTTAATGTTTACTCGTAATGATAAGTTTAACATTGATATCTTTATGGATCGTCACCCATAATGCTATCGAGTCTCGCTTACGCATTACGATTTTGTATGAATTATTCTTTTGTTATATTATTCGTCATAACACTACGCAAGAAAACTATCCCATTATACTGAACCCAGTTTATGTATAGGGTGTACGTAGAGTCCGGCTACTTGCCTTATCATCCGCCAGCCAACGACCGTTTCGATATAATACAATATAGTTCTTGCCTAGCGTAACTGAATATAAATAAATAAATATATACTTATCCTTGAACTACAGAAATTCCTTTAACATACAAACATGTTCATATGATTCACATTAACACGTAGAATAAGAATACACATTGTTCTATTCATGTTTATGATTACCATGACTAAATGTACAAATGTTACAGTCTCCCCTAGTTAAGAGAATTTCGTTATGAAATTAACTGGTTGAAGATACTATAAAAAGATGATGGTACTTGAGCTTCATCTGGTCCTCACGTTCCCAGGTGAACTCTGCACCACGTTTGCCCTCCCATTGTACCTTTACGATAGGGATACGACTATGTTTGAGCTTTTTGACTCCGTGATCCATTATTTCGACTGGACGTTCTATAAATTGCATGTTGTTTTGAATTTGAATGTCTTCTAGTGGAATTTGAACATCATGATCAGCCAAGTATTTCTTAACCATTCAGCACATGAAAAGTATCGTGAAAATTGCTTAGCTCCACTGGAAGTTTAAATTTATAGGCTTCGGGAACCAATCCTTTCCAGGGTCTCAAAAGGTCCAACATACCTAGGTGCAAGTTTCCCTTTCTTCCCAAATTGGACATCACCTTTCCAGGGAGAACCCTTGAGTAAGACCCAGTCACCAACTTGAAACTCAAGCGGTTTCCGACACCAATCAGTGTAACTCTTTTGCCGATCTCTTGCGACCTTAAGCCTTGATTGAATGATTGTGATATTGTTGGTTCTTTCTTGAATGAGTTCAAGCCCTACGACCTTTGAGTCACCAACCTCAGTCCAGCAGACCGGTGATTAGCATTTCCTACCATATAAAGCTTCAAATGGTGCACATTGAATTATCCTATGGTAGCTGTTGTTGTACGAAAACTTGATAAGTGGAAGGTGAGTATCCCAACTTCCTCCAAAATCGATCACACAAGAACGAAGCATGTCCTCGAGTGTCTGGATAGTCCTTTCGCTTTGACCGTCTGTCACACCCCCAAATTCCCACGTGTGGTGTCAGTCCACATGGGTGTGACGTGGCCAGAATCACAGCTCATGGTCATATAGAACGACCCTATATGCGTTTGAAAATAAAATGTTTTCCATAAACACAACCAAATTATTTATAAAATAAAGCAGTGGAAATATAATTGTTAAGCAGCGGAAAATAGATAGTCAGACACTACGATGTTGTAACACATAACAAAAATGAAATTGTTTGTTCAAATGACATAAAGTGAATGCAAGCGGGTCCTGTGCTCGTTTCCCTAAGTGCATTCCTGGTCCGTATGCCATTCAGCTAGTTACCTAAGAATACATGTTTAAGAAAAAGTGTCAACACATAGGTTGGTGAGTTCACAGTTTTTGATACACATAGATAATAATCAGAAAACGTGTGTCATTTTGTTTATTAAAATGTCAGTCCCGAGCCCTAGGCTCCAAGTGTCAGTGCGTCACTACCGAACTAGACTTGTTGGTCCTTGCCTCCGCTATGTCTCGTAATAACATAGCATGATAGGTCGAGATTTCTTGTGTCCCGACCACCAGTCAGTATTGTGCCACGTGGGGTTCGTCTCACCCAAACAGATCTATTCAAACTCACCTCGTTGTTTGCACATTAACGGTAAGACTTTATGAGGGCTAGTTACGATTACAACACTTATGTTTATCTAATAAACCAGCATACATAATATGTTTGTACATGTATTAATGTTTGACTGGATTCAACAAGTATTCTCCCCCTATTTGAAAAGTTTGTAAAAGGATTAAAGAGGGGCCGTAAACTCACCTTAGTGATTGTCGGAAAAGTGAATGCGTAAGCTCCTGCTTGGGAAACGTGTCGGTCACCCGCTACCTATATCGTATATCATATGTTAGTTTGTGTAAGTGACCGTGTTCGTGCCCGTGCTTGTGCTCAGCAACCCTCGGTTGTTATGTTTGTCCGTGTTGGTCCACATTGACCGTGTTTGCTTGTATTTGACCGTGTTTGACCATGTTTGACCGTGTCAAGTCAACGACCCGTTGGTGAACCGTGTGTCGGTTGAGATTCGTGTAACATTTGTGATTGTGCTCGTTAGGTGCAAAACGCGCAAATCGCGTTCATGGACAACTTACTATTTATAGTAAGTTTCCATTTATAGCTAGTCCTCTAACACATATCGTTTTTAAGGTTCTAGCATGCTCGTTAGTCCTACGTGATCATGTTAACACATAGCACGTTGCCAAAAACGATCAAATAAACATTTTACTCCGTTTTTAATCATTAAAGTTTCCTAATAAGGAAAGTTTCAAAATCTAGCATGATTATCATCGGAAATCATCTAATTTAGCATACATTAATCATATCATATCACGTTAAGCCATTTATCATGTTCGTAACATATCCAGTATCCTTAGATCGAAATTTCACAAAATAAAGTTACTAAAAATAGCAACTCTGACAATTATTCATCAAATTATTATTCCAAGCGTTCCTAATCCATTATTATACGAAATAATATCATATTATATCATTTATCATCATCTAAACATATCCATTTAGACCAAATCATCAAATAGCAATAATCGGGTTACAAAAGTTACTATAGATAGTAACTTGGTCTAAAACGACCACAAATTGATCCCAAATCAATTTCTTAGCATCATAACATCATATTATCACCCTAATGACAAATCTATACACATTCATGCTCATATTTCTATCCATCTCATCATGTTGTAACATAAAAGTTACTATTTATGGCAAGTATCTCAAATAACACATTTTTAACCATTTCAAAGATACAAATCATGTAATACACTTATAATATCATCAATAAACATACTTGAATATCCAACATCATCCAACAACCTTTAGATTATACATGCATGTTGACATTTTGACACACATGAACAAGTTGTGCATTATAAGTACTTATATCATCATGGATTATCATAAATCATCATCTAAGCATTCTAGATCATCAATAATTATACTAAAATCAACAAAACCAGATTCAAAATTCGTGCATGTGTAGAATAAGAGATTGCATGTGTGATCTAGTGCTTGCATTTGTGTTTGTGAGTGTGTAGAGAGCATTTTAGCCATGGATTTACCTTCTAAAGCTCCAAGCATGCAATGTTGATGGTTCAATCAGTTCCCAAGCCTCCTGGGTCGATGTGTTTTGCAGAATAAACAAGTTGGTGGTGGTGTTCAAGCTCTAACTCCTTTCCTCTTCAAGCTCCTCTTGAGTTCCAAGCTTCAAAGCTCCATCCTAGACCTTCAGTGGCTTCCAGAGGGGAGTTGCAGGGTGTTCTGGAGAGGATATGGCCGAAAGATGGCGTGCAAGGTCGAACAAAATGATGGTAAGGGATAGTGTAGCCATAATTGTCTTGGTTTTATAAAGATTTGGCGTCTGGATGTCGCCGGGAATCGCCAAGCCTGTCAAGAAGATGCTTCGCGTACCGTAATGGATTTTGGGAATTCAAAATCCCCACTCCTTAGTCGCGTACCGCCATGGGCCTCTCCGGGGTCCTTAGCGTACCACGATGAGTCCTGGAAGAGCCCAATACGCCCAATTTCAATGGTTTAGCCCGTTTTTCACCGTTTTCTCGCTTATGAACTATTGTTTGGCATCGTTTGAACTTCCAAGTCCAATGTTCAAGCGTTTCATGAGGTTTCTAGTGTTTGGTTACACGATGTGCTAAACGTTCACCAACGTTCGTATTTTCTTAGACACGTGTGTGCGTGATGCGATAATTCACCGAATTATCGTGTTTGTGTCACTGTTCATACTGTCATGCCACGTGTCACACTAAATTAAAATAATTCTAGTGCCACGTATACAATTATCAATTAAATAAACATTTAATTAAAACAAATGCTGACCTAGATTTTACGGGGTGTCACACCGTCGGTTTGGGGATGATACGCCGTACTAAGATTAGCTCGGGTTCCCAAAGCCTTTTGCAATGATTTCTAAAAGCGAGAGGTGAAACGACTGTCACGATCGGATATGATTGATGTTGGAGTACCATGACGTGCGATGATCTCGTTGATGTACAAAGTGGAAAACTTCTCCATTTTGTAATCCTCTCGGATTTGGAAAAAATGAGCAGATTTGGTGAGTCGATCAACGATCACCCAAATCGAATTGTAACCCGCGGAGTTCTCGGCAACTTGGTTATCAAATCCATAGAAATTTTATCCCATTTCAATTGAGGAATTCTAGGTTGCTCCAAAAGTCCCGAGGGCTTCTGATGTTCTGCCTTGACTTTTGAACATGTTAAACATGTCCCTACATACAATGCTATGTATTTCCTCATTCTGGGCCACCAGTAAGATGTTCTCAAGTCCTGATACATCTTATCGGCTCCTGGATGAATTGAATATCACGACTTATGAGCCTCATCACAGATGAGCGTGCGCAATTCTTCTGACTTTGGAATCCACATACGGCCGTGGAAGTATAAAAACCCATCAGATCGAGGTTCTAGTTTACCCTCAACCCTGTAGTCTAGCTCTGCTTTCAGCTGGTTGTTGATCACCACTTGTTCTTGTGCAATGTGAATAAGGTCCTTCAAGTTTGGTTGTGTGTTGATATCCATGGCTCTAACACGTATAGGTTTGATCGGTTCCTTGCGTCTAAGAGCATCCGTTACCACGGTGGCTTTACCCGGGTGGTAATGAATCTCACAGTCGTAATTATTGAGCAGCTCCACCCAACGCAGTTGCCTCATGTTGAGCTCTTTCTGATTGAGAATGTGCTATAGGCTCTTGTGGTCTGTGTATATGACATATTCGGTGCCATAAAGGTAGTGCCTCCAAATCTTCAGTGCAAAGACCACAGCCCCCTAACTCATGGTCATGAGTAGTGTAGTTCTTCTCATGAACCTTAAGTTGTCATGAAGCATACGCAATCACCTTATCTTGATGCGTAAGTACATAACCGAGTCCAAGGTTTGAAGCATCGCAGTAGACAATGAATTCATCATTGCCTTCTAGAAGAATAAGGATAGGGGAGTTGTATAACTTCAGTTTAAGAAGTTGAAATGCATCTTCTTATTTCCGTCCCCATATGAGTGCTTGACTTTTCTGGGTCAAAGTGGTATGTGGCAAGGCAATCTTTGAAAAGTTCGCGATGAACCTTCTATAATAACCTGCCAGACCTAGAAACGAATGAATTTCTGTTGGAATAGATGGGGTAGTCCAGTTTTTAATTGCTTCAATATTCGTTGGATCTACATGTGTCCCATCCCTATTGATAACATGACCTAAGAAATGAACCTCCTTTAGCTAAAATTCACACTTAGAGAATTTGGCATAAAGTTTTTCAGCTCTTAACAGTTCTAAGACCTTTCTCAAATGATCTTCATGTTACTGATCCGTCTTAGAATAAATCAATATATCATCAATGAAGACGATAACAATTATCTAAGTACGACCTACAGACTCGATTCATCAAATCCATGAACACTGTCGGTGCATTGGTCAGCCCAAATGGCATAACCACAAACTCGTAGTGTCCATATCGAGTCCTAAATGCAGTCTTTGGTATATCCTCAACGTTTATCCTCAACTGATGATACCTAGACCATAAGTCAATCTTAGAGATACCAGTCGCTCCCTGTAATTGATCAAACATATCATAGATCATGGGTAGAGGATATATGTTCTTGATTGACAACTTGTTTAGCTCACGGTAGTCGATGCACATACGAAATGAACCGTCTTTCTTCTTGACAAAGAGAACCGGAGCTCCCATGGTGAGTAGCTCGGTCGTATGAACCCTTTGTCTAGAAGTTCTTGAAGCTGACTAGACAGTTCATGCATCTCAGACGGTGCTAATCGATACGCTGACTTCGCCACTGGGTTTGCTCCAAAGACGAGATCGATTCTAAACTCCACTTGTCAGACTGGTTGTAGTCCGGGGCAAGTCTTCTGGAAACACCTCCAGGTTGTCTCAGATAACTGGTACGTCTTTCACCGTCTACTTCTTAGGATTTTTCTTCACTACATGTGCTAGGAAGGCACAATAATTCGTTTTCAAGTACTTCCGCGCTTTGATGCATGACACAATCTTCAATCTGCGGTAGGGTTTCTCGCCATAAACTCGCATGGTTTCACGAGACAGTAGAGGAATTTAAAGTAATTTCTCCGAGCAAACGACTTCGACATTATACTTAAATAACCAATCCATTCAATTAACTACTTCAAAGCTTAAAAGTGTCATTGGAATGAGATTGACGGTGAATGAATGATCATTAAGCATAAGTTTACAATCACGCGGTATTGAATTCACAAGTATTTTTTTACCATCAGCTACTTCTCCTGTATAAGGTGTAGTAAATACTGACAGTTGTTTATGAAATAAAGGTGCAACGGTAGTAGAAACAAAACTTTTGTCTGCACCGGTATCAAACAATATTGCAACATAATGATTGTTGAAAAGAAATGTACTGTGATGACTGTCGTTTCCTCGATTTCCTCAGTAATCCGATGACAAAGGCACGGGCAGTGGCGGTAGCAGCTGTGTTGTTGTTTTTGAGACATGGACACTGGTTTCTGAAGTGTCCCTCTGCTCCGCAGTTATAACGGGCTTTTCCACCTGTAATAGCAGGAACAGTGGTAGTAGTGGTAGCAGCAAGATGAGTGGCACGGCATGTTGCTGCCAAGTGTCCAAACCTTCCACACTTGAGACATTTCCAGCATGGGAGTGTAGGAAGATGATGATATTGGCACTTTGTGCAAAGTGGGTACGGCCCAGTGTAAGGCTTTCTGGCCGTAGCAGGTTGTGGAACAGTAGTAATGGGAGTGGCTTAAATAGGAGCAACTACAGTCGCGGCTACATAATTCTTGAACGTCTTCTGTTTCTTATTCTTTAGTTAGTGATGCTCGGGCTTCTTGCTTTCCTCAGTTTGAGCCCTCTTGTACCCCTTCTTAGTGAGTAGTCCAACTTTGATATGTTCTTCGGTAAGAGTGGCACTCAAGTGAATAGCCGCCTCTAAAGTACTGGGCTACTTCCCATAACATTTTCCCTAATAACTAGGGGCAATCCTTCGAGGTACTTCTCTATCTTTCGTGATATAGGAGTAACCAGATGTGGCACCAAGATGCACAACTCATGGAAATTCGTTGTGTACTTCTCCTTCTCACCACTATCTTGAGCTAAACTACACATTTCGGCCTTCAGTTTCTACAGTTCATGGCGTGGACAGAACAGCTCCACAAGTAGTTTCTGGAAATCTTCCCACGGTAAGGCCAAAGTAACCTCCCGTCCTCTGGTGTTCTTCTCAGCGTTCCACCATGTGAGAGCGCCTTTGTGTGTAGGTCTCAAACCGGATCAAGAACCAAACTTTATCTTCTAAATCATCATCAATGATCTCTAACAAGTGTGGAATCCAAGTTAGAATCAAGAAAGCAAGTAGAAAAATGCAAACTTTTATAAATACTGAAAATTTCGAGCACAAGTGCCTCAATACATCTAGAGAGCAAATGCATCGGGATTCCAACCTAAACCTGTACAAAATACGTCTATTTATACTAGGCCTAGGAGTACACGAAATCTAAATCACAACTTCGAGTACACGAACATATGGTGTACTCGAAGTGGCTGTACACGAAAATAATCAAAATCTGAGTGTTGACTCTTCCGGGTTGACTTTGTCAGTCTTCAACGTGTAGTGGGCTTTACAAACTCCCCCTAGACTGACGAAGTCATCCGATAGGAAGAGATACATAGTGTGGTCCTGCTCCTGCATAAAGCTTCAGATCATTGGCATATGCAAGAGTGCGTGTGTATGGTTTAGCCTCCTCGTCCCAACTGCCGTATACCTTGATGGGAGATTGATGCAGCTTCATCATATCTTCCTTTCCAAATTTGAGCAAATCCATCGGATCCAAGATCATGTGAATATCATTAATGTCATCTTTTTTCCTCATAATGACAGCAGATAGAGTCTTCTCATCAAAATACCAGGACAAAAAGTTCGCAAGGGAGTTGTCAGGAACCCTTGGAGATACTGGAACAGCTTCTTCAGTGAGCGGAGGAGGATACTTGTAATATACCCAATATTTCTTTGTCTTTGGATCTATAATGCACTTGGACTCAAAACGTCTTCCCTTTGCGGTCCTCATCACAAGAAAGTCTTTATCGCACTGGTCCTTCAGAAACTTTGCAAACAGATCGGCTTGATTATCCTTTGAGGGGTTGAAGAACATGGCGTTGTTGATGCTTCGCAGATCAACCTTAGGCATGGTGCAAAAATCCTGAGGCCTCCTGTAATACTCCACTTTGCCGTTCATCCTCTTGACCAGGTATATGTTTCTTTCTTTGTCAAAGAGCCAACAACAAATATTTGACCTATCATTGCGTACAGCGAACAATGATCGGTCATCAGAGATACAAGTATGCTCTGGAAGCTCCTCGCTCATCTCTCCAAGCAAAGTATCTTTGATTTCCTTAGGTGCTGGTGTCCAATCTCTCTGCTTCTCGAACCAACTGTTGATCACTGTTCCCAGAGGAGAAATCTCTTTGCCATCTGAATCAAGATACTTGTGAGTATACAAGTAATCTACATAAGGATCTTTGGCAACGTCGGCTATGACAACATTTTCTTGTCCATCATTAACTTCTTAACCAGGCCACTCAAAGTCAAAATCCTCTGGTAAGTCATCGAACCAGCTATCAAGGCCAGCTCCTGATGTTTCATCAGGTTGAACACAGTCGCCAAACAAGACATCGTCAGGAATATCCCCAAAAAGATCATCATAGAGACCAGTGGGCTTTCCTGAAGAAGATGGATTTCCAGTGGCTCCTCCCTGATCCTTGTCATCTAGGGGTCCTTGATCCCTTTTGTCGGATGGATCATCTTCTTTCTTGTATCCCCCATCATCCTCCTTGTCATCTTTCTTTTCTTTCGAGTCATTCTTCCTTTGATCATCACCGTCATCATCACTATCATCACTATCATCATCATTCTTGACATCATTGTCTGATTCTAGAACTTCTTCTCCTTTAAGTCTCTTAATCTCCTTCTTCATCTCATGGTTTTCTAGTGAGAGAAATCTAATGTACTTTCGGTATGTCCTGATTTGCCCATGATATTTGGTCAACTTGTTGCATATCTTAATCATTCCTTCCTGCAAATTTCTGATGAGACTATCCTTGCGCTCAGAATCCTTTTCAAGCAAATAGACCTTGTCTTGTAATCCTATGATATCAACAGGCACATCCTTTGGCTCATATGGTGAATCTGAGTGCAAAGGAGATTTTCCTTTGTCACTGCTCGAGCGAGGTGGAGATGAAGCGGTTTTGGTGTGTGGAATGGTAGTGGTAGATGGACGAGTGGTGGGAATCTTGATGACTAGTTTGGGTTTTGCTGGTTTGGCTGCAGGTTTAGGTTGCTTGGGTTTTGTGGGTTGTGTAGGTGAAGGTGGTGGAGGTGGCTGTGTAAATGGAGGTGGTTGTGTAACTGGAGGTGGTTGTGTAACAGGAGGTGGTAGAGGTGGTTGTGTAGAAGCTTGTGATATGATTGATGCAGCTGATGAGAAGGACAAGGTAGAGAACATCTGTTGGAGTCGGGGATCTCTGGTTCTCTTAGCCATAGTCTTTTGCCTTTTCTTCTTTGGTGATGACTCAGGAGTTGGAGTGTAGTCCATGTCTTGTGCTTCGTCTCGTTCCTGTCTAGTAGGAGGTGGCTTTTCAGCAACAAAATATTCGCTTGATGAAGTGGAAGGCTCATGAGTAGTATCCTCTGCTGCTTTATCAACTTTTGTACTTGTACTTGTAGCCTGGACATCATGCTCTTCGGCCACAAAGGCAACAGGAGTGCCTTGATCCTCTACAACATTGTCATCTGCCACAAAGCGTCCAAACTTTATCAGTGGCCTCTCACCAATGTACTGCTTTTTCCCACGCTTGTTCATCTTCATGTATCCAAAGATGTCATCTCTCATCCTCTTGATTTCCAGTGTACCAAGTGTGGGAGACAGAGATGGATATTTCTTGTTGATGATAATCTGAAGAAATCTTGGGAAAGCTAGAAAACGCTCCTTCCGTCTTCCTTTGATGTTCGCGTGCATATCAAGAAAAACCATCTTCGAGAAGTTAAACTCCACTCCAAGTGCTAAAGCCACCAGACAAGAGCTAAGAGTCTGGTTCAGAACATCATAACCGCCTTTTCTTCCTGAGAGGCACTGAGTAACTACATGAGCCAGATATCTCCAATACGGATGCAGTAAGTTCTTCTCAGTGGGTGGATAGGCGCCTTCATGTCCCATTTGATAGACGGTTCTGTTAACCAAATCGTGATCCAACTCTACAGGATCATCTGCTTTATCTCCAAATTGTAAACATTCCCGCACAATTTGCTCTGTAATAACAATCGGTTGATTCTGAATCTTTCCAATGATGCTAACGTTCCCATATGCATCAGTACTTTCTTCTACTGTACTCCAGAAACTCCTGACAAAATCAGTCACAATAGGCGGATACTCCATGATGGCATAGTTGATAGGCGATAAGATCAGTCCTTCCACCATACTCTTGAACTCTGAGTGTTTCACTGGAGGTTCCCCAAGGAATGCTATCATGTTGTGATCGTGCACGAATCGTAAGTCTGCCATCTGAAACACAAACAGATTAAGTTAGTTTAAGTTCAATAAAACTGGATTTTCTGAAAATTTTCTAAGTCTAGTGTCTTCTGTTCTCGAACTAACATTTTCACTCGAGACAACAAACTGTACACGAAGATCAAGATGTACACGAAGTACAGATTGTACACGAAGTACATCCTGTACACGAAGGGCATTCTGTACACGAAGTGAATCCTGTACACGAAGTACATCTTGTACACGAAGTACATGCTGTACACGAAAAATGTCTGTATTCGAAATGTTTCATTTCGAGAACAAAAAAAATTTCATAAGTCCATAAATTTTGCTTCTTAGAACTTCTAGTCATGTTCAATATACTCGGAATTGAGAGGCGACTAACATATTTACGACTTGCCTTTCAATTTTAAGTATTTCGTGGTCAATTTGACCAAAAACTTTCTGTACACGAAAATCGCGTACTCGAAATCTTATTTTGACCATAACTTTCGATTACACGGTCAAACCTTGACGAAAATTCATACCTAGGGTCACCTATAGATGATCTAAAAGATAGCCGGAGTAGAATTTTTAGATTGGGTCTAGAAATCGAGATCGCCTCAGAGAAAGAAAATATGTACTCGAAGTGTAAAAACGTGTACTCGAAATAGTGGTATTCGAAATTTAATACGGTTGGACTATTTATAGGGTCATTTCGAATACGCTATTTCGTGTACTCAATTTCGAGTACACATTTGGTTTATGTCGATTTAAAAATTCTAACTTAGATTAAATTAAATTAAATAAAAATAAAATAAAATAAAATAAAATAAACTTTGGACAAGCTTAAGTTTAGTCGGGTCAAATTTGTGGGATCAAATCTGTTATCAAAATTTTACCAGCTTAGTTAATTTCTTAACGAAGCACAACCTTTAAATAGCTATACCCCACCAATGATTTCCACTCGTTATTCCATCTCTTAAAAATCAGTTATATGATCAAGTTTTTCTGAAAATATCTTATGGGAAATTTGTGAACAATTAGATTGTAAGACTAGATTAATATGCAACCTATCAATCTTGTTAAATTCTTTGTTTCAAACTTTGATTGTGTTTCAATGAACTTAAAATTATTTTGACAGAGTTTTTAAGGTGAGAAAAGAAAAGAACAGATCTATTAGTTTAGAATCAAGAACCAGAAGGGGTTTTATCATCTTGTGCTCATTGGCATCTTTTATTTTCTGATCTGCAGACACATTGGCCTTAACGTCACACATCCAGGTCTTTGCTTACGCAAAACATAGGATGCTTCAGTAGGTATTTCTCGCTCTTTGTTTGCACAAAACGTAGGAAATACCCGAGTTTTTCAAACACAATTTCAAGTTTATTGAAACACAATCTCGTTTTGATTCAAGGATTTAAACAAGAATTCAAATAGTTGTCCCACATTTCTAGTTATCTAATGATCACAATTTCACACTTATTTATTTATTTATTTATATTTAAATTTGATCAAGTCTGATTATTAAGTTTTGAAAAACTTATTTCAACTTCCTAGTGTAGAATAGATATTCAAATTTGTTATTCTTTTAGAAATCTTATTAAGATAGTGAAATTTTGATCCTTAGAGATTATTTCATTTCCCAATTTGATCGATTCACTTTGCTTGTCCAAGTAAACTCTTTTTGTATTTTCTTAAACTTTGAATTGAAAAACAAGAGACAGATTTTCCTTTTCTTAGGTTTTCAAAAACTTAACTCCCCCTAAACTTGTAGATCATCTTAGACTGACTCAAAGACCGAAAATCTTTTTGTTGTTTTTGTATATTTTAACTCAAAGACCAAAAATATTTTTGTTGTTTTTGTAAATTTTCTCCCCCTAAATTTGTGATAAAAAAAATTAAAGTAAAAATTAAAATTAAAGTAAAAACAAAACAAAACACAAATTTTGACATATTTACAAAAATTCTTTTAGTTAAAGCTTATTAGTTTGAGAGAGGCAAGTAAGTGATGAAATCGTGCTGTATCGAACGGTTTTGTGATAAGGTCTGCCAGATTATCATCTGTATGGACCTTTTCAAGATGAATGAGTTTCCGCTCAAAACAGTCACGGATGAAATGAATCCGGATGTCAATATGTTTAGTTTTGGAGTTTTGTACCGGATTTTTGACGATCTGTAAGGCTGCTTCATTGTCACAATAAATATGAGAGTCAAAAAAGTTGAAACCGTAATCGAGGAGTTGTTGTTGCATCCAGATAACCTGAGAGCAGCAACTGGAAGCAGCAACATATTCGGCATCCGCAGTAGATGTGGATACGGTCGTTTGTTTCTTGAATTGCCATGAGACAAGGCGATCTCCCAGGTACTGACACCCACCGGTGGTTGACTTCCTGTCCAGGTTACATCCACCAAAGTCACTGTCTGAATATGCAAATAATCGAAACTCAGAGTTCTTTGGGTACCAAAGACCAAGTCTAGGTTTTCCGACTAGGTACCAAAAGATTCTCTTGACAGCTATAAGGTGAGATGCTTTCGGATTCGCCTGATATCTGGCACACTGACAAACTGAGAACATGATTTCTGGACAACTAGCAGTCAGGTACATCAAGGAACCAATCATCGAGCGATAGAGGTGTTGATCAACATCTTCACCATCCAAATCCGAAGTCAAGACAGGACGAGCAGCCATGGGAGTAGATGCCGGCTTTGATTCCATCATTTTGAACTTGGTCAAAATATCTATGACATACTTTCCTTGGTGAATCAGCACACCTTTTGAATCTTGCTTGACCTGTAGACCTAGAAAGAAGGTCATTTCTCCCATTGCGCTCATTTCAAATTTCTTCTTCATTACCCCCTCAAATTCCTTGCACAGCGCTGAGCTTATGGAGCCAAATATAATGTCATCCACGTAGATTTGGATGAGAATCAAATCATCTTTATCTTTGCAAACGAACAAAGTCTGATCAATGGCTCCACGGGTATATCCATTTGTAAGCAGGTGATCAGTAAGCGTAGCATACCATGCTCGCGGTGCTTGATGAAGACCATAAAGAGCTTTGTCTAACTTGTAGACATGCTTTGGATATTGAGAATCTTCAAAACCAGGAGGTTGGCACACATAGATTTCTTCTTTTACCTTTCCATATAAGAAAGCCGCCTTCACATCCATCTGATACACAGTGAAGTTCATGTAGGATGCATAGGCCAAGAAAATCTGTATTGCTTCAAGTCTTGCAACTGGTGCAAAGACTTCCTCATAATCTATCCCTTCCTGTTGGTAGAAGCCTTGAACCACCAATCTGGCTTTATTCCGGATGATTACACCCGAATCATCTCTCTTGTTTCTGAAAACCCATCTGGTTCCTATAGGCAGTTTTCCTTTGCGTAGAGGAACCAGATTCCATACTTTAAGTTTTTGAAACTGCATATGCTCTTCCTGCATTGCCTCAACCCAGCTGGACTCTTTGAGAGCCACTTTGACATTCTTGGGCTCGACCTGCGAAATAAAACATGAGTATAAACAGGAATTAATTGGACCTGATTGGCTTCGTGAAAGATTGCTTTCAGGCAAGACATTTTGAGCTGGAATTGACCGGCTCCGGGTGAGAACTCCTTCTGAAAGAGGTCCAATGATGTTTTCCACAGGATGATCCTTGTTGATGCTAAGTGTTGGCACTTCCTCCACAGCTAAGTTGTCAAGTAGATTGCTGAGATGTGTCCGCTGATTATTACTTGAGGAAGATAGATCATCAGTAGGAGCAGCTTCACTTGTTGTAGCTTCTTTATCCACACAGTGTTCCTCAGGAATGTTATCTGTGAACAGTGGATTATCAAAGGTCTGGTGGGAAGGAGATGAGACTGGATCAGTTTCAGGAAGTGGTTGAACGGACTGAGAAATGTCTGGTTCTGACGGAAGAACTTCATGTATCGGAGTGGGCTGATCTGGAGGAGCTCGGGTATACATGCCTGGAGGATCAACTGACAGAAGCTTTGGATCACAAGGAACGTAGTCAACCCTATAGTCGACATCATCATCCTTGTAGAAATCATCAGCTTGCTCAAATGCTCCTGCGCTCTCGGAGGTAGTGCTGAAAGGCCTAAAAGTGGAATCATACTCAAATACGATTCCACGATCATCCGAGTCTTCTTGTTATAAACTCTGTAGCCTGCCTTCTCAGACGAATAACCCACAAAGTAACACTCATCTGCCTTGTCGTCAAACTTGTGATTAGGTTCCGTATGAAGAAGAGTACACGGACATCCAAAAGACTTGAAGTGACCAACTTTGGGCTTCTGATTGAATAGAATCTCGTAGGGAGTCTTCTGATGGCGCTTGTTCAGGAGTGCTCGATTTTGAACATAACAAGCGGTGTTAACTGCTTCGGCCCAGAAGAAGATTGGCAATTTAGATTCTGACAGCATTGTTCGTGCAACTTCTATTAGTGTATTGTTCCTCCTTTCAGCAACTCCATTTTGTTGAGGTGTTCTGGCTGCACTGTACTGCCTAGGAATCCCTTTCTCATCGCAGAAATCTATAAGAGTCAGATTTCTAAATTCAGTGCCATTATCAGTTCTAATCACCTTGACCTTTAGATTCTTCTGATTTTTAATCAAGGTAATGAACTTCTTCAGGATCTCTGGTGTTTCATCCTTCTTGGCTAGAAAGAACACCCAAGTGAATCTGGAATAATCATCTGTCATGACAAGACAATATGACTTCTTCCCGATACTCATTACGTTGACTGGTCCGAAGAGACCCATATGAAGAAGTTGAAGAACTGGGGAGATAGAATTGAACAATTTAGGCTTGTGGGGTCTCTTGTGTTGCTTCCCCTTGGCACAAGCGATGCACTTCTCAATAGTGGAGAAATCTTCAGAAGGCAAACCGATTACGTGATCTCCCTTGGCAAGTCTCTTCAGATTCTTTAGATTTACGTGACCTAGTCGACGATGCCACAATAGACAATCATGCTCCGATGCCTTTGAGAACAAGCAAGTGTTCTCAGTGAATGAATCTGAATTCATGTTGATAATGTAGGCATTGTTTATTCTTGGAGTTCTCATCAGAATCCACTTCTTAGGCACCACAAAACCAGGCTTAAGAATAAGACACTCCTTGTCTGTGAAATGTGTGCAAAAACTCTTGTCACAGATCTGAGAAACACTCAAAAGACTGTGATTGAGTTCTTCAACATAGTACACATCTTCAAAACTAAGAGTTCCATTTGTGATAGTGCCCTTCATACTTATCCTTCCTCCCTTGTCTCCTACAAATGATACATATCCTCCATTGAATGGTGTAACTTCATGTAAATGAGAAAAATCCCCAGTCATGTGCCGGGAGCAGCCACTATCTACATACCAAACATGTTTGAGCTTACTTGGCCGTCCCTGCATCTTATACATAATCAATGAGAAACAGGTACCCAAACCATAACAGGTTTAGGCACAGTACAAACACTAGATTCTTTCTTTTGAACTTCCTTTGATTTAGCTGTTTTGACCTTATCAATCTTTGATCTAGCACCACTGCCATATTTAACTGGTGTTAATGGGATATTAAAAACTGGATCACGTCTCCAATATGTCTTGTTTTTAATTTTTGAAACGTTCGATTTTAGCTTATGAAAACCATATTGATGATTTTTGGGTGATCCTTTACCTTTGGCAGTGGATTGTTTTTGTGGTCCTTTCTGAGAGTTCACCCTAGGCATTGAGGATTTATTAGTCCTCTTTGATTTGACAGAGAGTTTTGCCTTGGGTGTGACCTTCTGATTCTTCCCATAGAAGAATTCAGTAGGTCGGTGCAGACAATTTCTAGCAATGTGGCCTGGCTTACCACAAGCAAAGCAACATACTTTCTCATGAAATTCCTTAGGGTCAAAAGGTTTTACATCACAGTTGCAAGGTTTAAACGAGTTAGAAGATTGTTTCAAAATTCCTTTTGGAACAAAACGTTCACAGTTAGGATCCAATTTTGATCCTATTTCTTTGGTGACAGTGGAATGACCCTTGAACTCATGATGTAAACGAGAAGATGTTGTTTCCAAAATAACATCCTTTTTAACAAAAGTTGACTTAAAGCTTTTAGACATCTCATTTGTTTTAATTTTAAATTGATCAACTTTTCCAACAAAATTAGAGTTTGAACTAAAAGATGATGTTCCAAAAGATGTTGAACAGTCTGTGCTCTTCTCAGCACTTCTTTCTTCAGTCTTCCCTTTCACACCTGCTATCTGCACATATCTCAGAATTATTAGAAATATTGGGACTGGTCTCAATGGGATCTGCTGTCAGAGGGACAGGTTTGTCAGAACCAGTACTGAACTCGAACCTTCGATCAGACTGGGACAACAGATCATCAACAGATGTGTTGATTTTGGGCATAACTGAGTAATTGTGATTAAAAGGTGGTGCACATTCACTATACCCAATACCCTTGCCCCTCTTTTCCCGATACTGCATGGTTGTCATGTTTTCCACAACCTTGCTTGAGTAATTAAACTTTTCACATTTTACTGAGGTTTTAAAAAGTTGAGTTTTAACTTGGTCCAACTCTAATGTGAGCTCATCGATTTTGCGTCGAGCATCTCGATAGTTGGACTCTTTGTCACTTAGAAGTTCTTTTAACCTTGCCACATCCCGACCCTCTGCTTCAAGTTTCCTTTTAAAAATTCCTTCATTTTTAAGAAATTCTTAGTTAAAGTATTTAAGTTTGGTTACTTCTTTGATTAGTGATTCATTATGTGATCTATACTTAAATACTTTATCTATGCATGAGGTAGAGCAAAGATTTTCAGTTACCTCCTTCTGCTTGTCGTCCACCTCAGCCATGAATGCGTGACTCAGAGTCAGCTCCAGTTCCTGCACTTGATCACTCCAGTCATAAGAGTCAGTCTCTTGGGTCACCAGTGCTTTGGACGTACTAGCACTTCCTCCTGCAGCAGCAATCACAACTTTCTCTTCAGGCTTCTTTTCTCCTTCCTTGACCACCTTTGGCTGCTTACACTCTCTAGCAAAATGACCGGGCTGATCACAGTTGTAGCACCTAAGTTTTGACTTATCAAATCCAAGTTTCTTTCCTGGGTTGTTTTCAAAGTTGTTTCTTCCATATCTTTTGATAAACTTCTTTGCTCTAAACACCGCCATAGCCATCTGCCATGAGATATCCATTTCTTCAACATCAGCTGGATTTATCTGTTCCAGATTGTCCTGAGTAAGATTGGCAGGTGCCAACTCTCCTGCTATGAACGCATTGTAGCTGTTCATGAAACCCTTAAACAGCAGCAGAGTTTCTTCACTTTCTGGATTGATTTTGGGCACTGATCCGGCTTGTCCAGATGATAGAAAGGCAGTTTCAAAGGGAATTGATTGAGATGGAGAGTTCTGATAGTGATGCATCCCTGAAGCCTGAAGATTGATAGCAGACAGTAGTGCAGAATTTTCTGACACAGGTGCAATTCCCATGGAGCTGGCATGATTCAGTGCTCTCTGCTTATCATCCATATCATAGGAATTGATAATCGAAATCAGTTCACTCAGAGAAGTCTTGTACATATCCTTGGTCCTTTTGATCGTTGTACAATTTGAATTCCAAGTGTAAGGCAATGAGTTCAGCAGCTTCTTGTTCATTTCTCCCTTGGTCATCTCAATTCCAGAACTTGTCATCTCAATCATCAGATGAGTGAACCTATTAAGCTGTGCTTCAAGAGACTCTCCCTTGATGTGGTTGAACATGTTGAACCACTGTCTCAGCATATGTTTGCGACTTTCTCGTATGTCCTCATTTCCCTCAAATCGTTCAACCAAGGCATTCCAAAGTTCCTTTGCAGTCTTGTGTTCCTTAAATCCATAAGCAACATCAGTCGATAAAGCCATTGTGATTGAAGCATAAGCCTTCTCATCCTTTTCCATCATAAGTATGTCATTGTCAGTGTACAATTCAGGATCCTTAGGAACAAGAGAACCATTGATCTCACTTTGGTATGAGGGCACAAAGGGACCCTCTTCAATGGATCTCCACAGCTTTGGATCAGTATACTTGATAAATGATTGAAATCTGAATTTCCAATCTTGGAAGTTATCTCCCGACACAAGCCTTGGTGGCTTTGTTCCGGTGCCAATCTCATTGTCCAGATTAAGTAAGTTGGACAGATTTGTCAGATTCTTTGAAGCCATGCTGGATTAGAAAAATTTCTAAGTCTTGTTCACTAAGTCCATGTAGAACAGATCACCAAACACTGCCCAAAGATAAAACAGATCACTTTATACTCGAAGTTCAATGTGTGTTCGAATTTCCTTGTAATCGAAAATCCTCCTGTATATGAAGAGAAGCCTGTACTCGAAATCCCCTTGTACTCAAAAATGACACTGTATTCGAAATTCCTTTTGTACTCGAAATCCCCTTGTACTCGAAGTAACCTTTGTAGTCGAAGATCTCTTGTACTCGAACTGTAGCTATACTTCGAACACTCTATCTGTACTCGAAATAGCTGAACTCGAAAATTTTGAACTCGAAAATACTTAAGAAAAATTTTATAAAATTATTTCTTAAGATTTGGAGTTCCAAATTTACACAGTAGCTAGATAGAGTAGAGAAGAATGATAAAGTATTAAACTTGCTTCAAAAAGTTTTTACCTTGATGATAAAAAGAGCACTCAAGCTCTGATACCACTTGTAGGTCTCAAACCGGATCAAGAACCAAACTTTATCTTCTAAATCATCATCACTGATCTCTAACAAGTGCGGAATCCAAGTTAGAATCAAGAAAGCAAGTAGAAAAATGCAAACTTTTATAAATACTGAAAATTTTGAGTACAAGTGCCTCAATACGTCTAGAGAGCAAATGCCTCGGGATTCCAACCTAAACCTGTACAAAATACGTCTATTTATACTAGGCCTAGGAGTACACGAAATCTAAAACACAACTTCGAGTACACGAACATATGGTGTACTCGAAGTGGCTGTACACGAAAATAATCAAAATCTGAGTGTTGACTCTTCCGGGTTGACTTTGTCAGTCTTCAACGTGTAGTGGGCTTTACATTGTGAAAAGTGCTTGAGGCCATCTTGACCTTAAGATTTTCAGGACATCCAGTGAAGTCATTGATGTCTTCAATGCTTTCCGACCATTGTAGTAGGCCGGTAGCTCCCTCAGTACCCGTGTACTTAGGGGGTTTAGCATCATTGAACTGTTTGAAAGTGAAAGTAGATGTTGTCACACCCCAACCGACGGCGGAATACGTCGGGACGCGAACGTGACTGTTCAATAGCTCTTGATCATCTAAAACGTTTCATAATTAATGCAACCAAACTTCAATGTCTTACAATCCAAGGAAACAAGTTCAAACAAAACATAGTTCAAACAACTACTGTTAAAGTCTAAATTATTATTAAAGCTCTATAGTCCAAGAATCTTATGTGTTCATCCCAAAGTTCTCTAAGTTGCACCTGAAACATGATAAAGTTGAAAAGGTCAGCTACAAAAGTAGTTGGTGAGAATCATAAGGTTGACTCGATAAATAGTTTAATATTTCAAAGTTTGAATCATGTATCATAAACATATCAATAGATAAGGCTTAATGTGGAAACATACATTTAAACTATTGCAGATCAAACCTTAGTTAACCAAGTTAGGCATAGTAACACATACTATCCTTATAGTTCCAATAGTTCAAAATGTGCACAATAGATCAAACATACAAAGTTCAATAGTTCAATAGTTCAATAGTTCAATAGTTCAATAGTTGGTAACTGAGTGATCACCGGCTGGGCGGCTGGGTGGAATGGTCAGTTCAATAGCTATCATCACAACTGTCAGGCTAATATAGTTAATGATCAATGCAAGTTTCGAGCATAGTTCATATGTAGTTTGGGACATAAGCTCAAATCACAAGATAAAGTTCATAGATACAGATTGTTCAAATAGTTGTAGTTCATGTTTCATCCCCGATATTTTGAAAACAAAATCAAATCAAGAAAAGAGGAATATGAAACTCACCTGGATAAGATAGCTAGATTCAGAGTTCAAGTAGATGATAATCCAACTTTACGACAAATGAATCCTCACAACAAACCTATAGTTATAAGTTTAAAATGTTCTAAGTTCAACAAGTTCTAAGTAAAGTTATGATTCATTATAAGTTCAAGATCTATGTTCTAATGAATTTGGAGAATCAAAGTTAAGTTGTTAAATTGAGAAAAGCGAGAAAGTTGTACTTTTTAATTGTTAAAAATAAATATTATACGTTAAAGAGATGATGATCTAAGATTCATAAACTTACTTTACAAATATTTAAAATTTAAAGTGTTATACAAAATATAGATACTTATATAAATTTCCAATTAAATTACCAAATGAAAATCTTTAATATAAGGTTTTAATTTAAGATAATTTCTATTTGATTTAAATAAAATAAATTTACTTAAATAAAAATATTTTCTGTTATATTTATTATTTTAGGAAATAAAAGTATTTTTCTAAAATTTTATATATTTAAAATATATTGATTTATAGTATTTATAATTCAAGTTAAATAGCATTTTTATTCAAAAAAAAAATATTTCTGAGTTGGTTTCAATCCAAATAACTTATTTAAAAATTTTCAGAATTTTTAAATTTATTTTACTATTTTTAATAAATTATTTATTCTGTTTTACAAAGCTTTTAAATAAAAATAAATAGTTTCTGTTATACAAATTAAAATAAAAATTTTCTTAGATTTATAGAAGTTCCAAAAATATTGTGTAATTTTTTTCCTGAATTTTTATAATAGGTTAAGTATTTTTAAGGGATTATTTATTTAGATTTTTAATACATTTAAATTGAATTAAATAAGTGTACAGCATAAAAATTAATAAAAATTTTTGTGCATGTACATAGTAGTTCCAGAAGTGTTGTATAATTTTTTATAAAATTTGATAAATAGTTTTAGTGTGTTTTTATGATTTAAATAGTTGTTTATAAACACAAACTATTAGTTTTATAATTAAATAAAATGAATTTATATATTAAAATTTTTCTGAGTTTGTAAAGTAGTTTTAAAGATTTTATAAAATTTTTATAAATATTTTCGGGTTTTAAAAGGGTTCAAAAGAATAAATAACTTAAAATGAAAAAGAAAAAAGGTTTGGATCCGTGTCCATAAGGTTCGAACCCGTGACCTCATGCTTGCACAGCCAAGCTCAAACCACTAGACCAGTCTCTCAATTCTTCGAAAGAATTCTGATTGAATTTGTTTTATCTATAAACTCAGGTTTCCCAAATATTCATTCAATAACCCTAATTTTTAATCGATCAAACGAACGGTTGTTAACTAAAATTGATAGAGGGCTGTTAATCTACACCCAAAACCGAATCTAACCATGTATTTACTTACTTGATTCGATCACGTTACGGTCTAGTTCGAACCCCACAAAGGTCGCGGCCGTTCTTCACTTGTTCTTTGATTCACGAGCAACTTTGAGAACGATTAGATGGTATGGTTCAGTTTGTATGATCGAAATGAAGGGTATCCATACGTTTATGCACGTTAATTCAAGCCAAACGATCGAGTTTAATTTCGTGTTAATTTTTCGGTTACGTGGTCATTAAAGTTGAATTAAACGTCCGAAATAACTCGTTTTAATCATTGTATAACGTTAGAAATTCGATTTGGGTCATGGGGGTGTAAAAACAGGATTAAATGACGCATTAAAAGTGGGTTTTTGGTGTTGGACGGACCTTGGTCGGATTCCGGTTGCTTGGCCGGACAAATTTGCCGGAAAAACGAAACAGACGCGGGGAAGGGGGGCTGGTTCCAAGATTTATTTTTTTTCCATTGTTTGTGTATGTACGTATTTTATTATTATTATTTTTAGATATAAAATATTTGATATTTTAGATTATATATATTTATAATATCACAAAATTATATATTATATACGTATATATATTATATTTAAATATGTAATGTAGGTATAATTATACATATACACATACATATATATATTTATATATATATATATATATATAGTGATAATACTAAATGAATCAAACGTACTCAGTTTAGTAACATTCGTTATAATTACAAGTCGGAAAATCCCGTCGGAGTGGTTAACGGAAAATCACGGATATTACAGATGTTCCAGTGTTACTGGCGTTTGAGTTGTTTTGTTGATGATTCACCACCACTTCCCCGAAGGTTGTTAGTGATGTCAGTGACCATCCCCAGGATAACCTCCCTCAGATGAATAGAGAGGACTCGGGCGATCTTGTTGATTTCTTCATTATTTCCGCTCGTCGAACGCTCAGCGTTAGCATTACGTTGAGGAGGCATTCTACGAAGAGAAAGCCACAATCGAGACAGTAACGTGAAGTTATACAATTGAATTTACAAGATAAAGTTAGTACTATATCCATACTACTAATATTATCATTCAATTGTAATATGAGCAAGTACACATATAGGCAGTTAAGATATAACAGTTAACTTGTTAGTATACTTCTCATGTGATGGTGTACGATGTTTTATAAGTTTACTCCACCAAACCTACACACTGAAAATTTCTCGGTATACCGAACATAGCTTATATATAGGGCATATGTAGGATCAAGCAAGCTACCAGCCCAGCCGCCAGCTGTCACACCCCAGGCCGTGTGTCCCGTCGAGCAGAAGGTTCCCGGGGCGCGATATCGTGTGTGATAATCGTTAATGATCAGATTGTTTACATAGCATCAATATTGAGAATAACTAAAGCACAATATAGCATTAAACTAGGATTACAAAGTTAAATTTCAACTGTTAATGTTTGATAACTTAACTAAGTAAACCTATCAAAAGAATCGAATGTTTACTATCTTGTAATTGTACAATATATCAAAAGTGATTCACATCAATCACAAAACATGTGCTTCCCAAAATCTACTTGGTCCTCTAACTGGGCATCCTAGTATGCATTCCTGAGCCTTAGCTTAATCCTGTACATCACCTGAGAAAGCATGTAAGAAAACAAGGTCAACACAATGGTTTGTGAGTTCATATAGTTTAGTAGTTGAAAAATAGCTTTAGAAAACCTTTTCGGTAACAACTTTAACCTCATTAACATCACCTGTAATGTCCAACTCGGTATGCTTATATATAGGGCATATGAAGGGTCGAACTTACCGCCCGCCCAGCCACCGTCCCAGCACATACTAAATCACATATGACATTATTGTTAATGATAATTAAGCATTTTACCTACGTCCAATCCCGTCTCCATCATAGCTTTAGCGTACTGTTTAAGAGTTTACATGTTTATAGCATTCACATAGCTCGGCTTTTACGTCCATTATACACGTATATTAGCTTCGCATCAACATAGTTTAGCATTTACGAATCTCATGCATAGGTACAAGCTTTGCAATAGCACGGTTTAGCATTTACGTAACCCATGATTAGATACAAGCTTTGCACTAGCATAGTTTAGCAATTACGTATCTCATGAATCGATTCAAGCTTTGCTTTAGCATAGTTTAGCATTCACGTATCCCATATATAGATACAAGCTTTGCTTTAGCATAGTTTAGCATAGAGTTTAGCATGTAGCTTATAGCATTAGCATTAGCATAGAGTTTAGCATGTAGCTTATGGCATTAGCATTAGCATTTAGTGTATGAGATATTAGCAACTAGTATAAAGTCTCAGCTTTTAGCTTTTAGAATTAGCTTTTAGAATAAGTGTATGAGCATTTGCTGTTGCAGTATAATTGACTATAAAGCATTTAAAAATCATTTAAACATCTGTTTAAAATGGATAACATGCTTCTCAGTCCCGATGTAAAATCCAAAATGGTTTGAAAAGGGAAAATGAACTCACCTGTGTTGCTAAAGTATAAGTTACCACAGATAATGCGTGCTCGTTGATTGTAGCTTAAGTATCTTCAACCCCTGAGTTGTTTTAAGAGATTCGAATTTTATAAGTCGTTATAATAACCGCAAACTAGGGTTTTGGTCTCGGTGTGCAACTAAGTGTTCTATGTCACTAATGTGTTTTCTAGGACTTCATCTAATTAGTCTAAGGCATTACCCATCATTAAGAACCCTTAACTCCATAAGTAAACATTACAATACTTTTATTAAATATTTGTAAGATAATTCGTTCTAATTAAATTTTAGGTTAGAAATCATTTAATTAATTTAGAGAAGTTTATCTTTGGTTACACTTACTAAAACCATAATGTGTTTTAAGAAAATCGTAGATTTGTTTGTTAGACTTAAGTTAATCCAATTTGATTAACTCTAAGCCTAAGATTAAATCTAAGCTTCCTTTGTTTCTTAGATCGTTCGTGCGTACGACAGCTTAGAAGTCCCATAGAACTATCGAAGTTAGTTGTAGGTAATAGAATAATTAACTAAGTATTGGGTGTTAATAACTACCCTTATACTTAGTTAAAGTTCTTGACTCCTTGTATTCCTTGTTTTATGTTTAAAACCATTAGTGTTGTTGCAAAATCCGTTGTTTACTTCAAATCCCATGTGTTCAGAAAAGTATTGATGTTCTACTCTTTAGTATGAAAACTTTCAAACTTTACATCTTTGTTCAAAAACTAAGTAAATCTCTTGTTTAGGAAAACTCTAATAATCTCCCATGCACACACATACACATGCATGAGGTTTAAGTAGCTATTCATGCACACCATGTCATCCAAGGTTTGTTGATTGTGATTGATTGTTCTAACCCAACCCTTAGCCGAATCAGTCTTGGTCGAAGAGCTTTGGCCGAAAGGAGTTTGGCCGACGAATGGAATCATTTACCGAAGAAGGCTTGGCCGAAAGAGGGTCTGCTGTAGTAGGAAGTCTCGATCGAATGGTCTTGGTCGAATAGGAGCTGCCGAATGACTGCATGATCGAATGAGCTAGCAGCGAATGGGGTTTAGCAGAAAGAATGGGGCCATTCTGCCGAAGGATGGCCATTCGGCCCGCCTGCAACCTAGCCCATTCTACCGCTCATGCACACCCATGGCAGCCGTGATTTTGTGAGCTAAATGGCTAGGGTTTTCAATGGCACTTGTTCTTACACTATCCTAAAGGGTTTGTGAGTGACTTCCCTAAAGTTTCATGGTTTAAAACCTGTCTAGATGGGGTTCGAACATAAGGGTTTTGAAAATCCTAAAATCGTGATATAGACCTTCTTTTTACCTCAAATTTGTTGGTTCCAAGTTTAGATCCCCTGTACTTTCGAGATCTACGCGATGTGGTGGTCGTTTAGACACCAAAATCACTTGAATCGGTTGAGAAATGAGTGAGTTAGAGATGGTGGTTTTAGAGAGAGAGTATAGAGAGAGAGAGGGCCGGTGGTGAGGAGAGAGAGATGCTTGTTGGGGTGGAAGATGAGGCATTTAATGCCTCATTAAAGTTTCCAAACACCTGATGTGTTCGGGTTCGTTCGGTTTCGCTCGGTATCGCGTAAAAGTGTCGTTTCTGTTTCGTTTTCGCGACGAACGTCTCGGTTTTAAAGATAGAGGCTAAAAATTTAATTTAGGTGGTTATTCCTAGTAAATTAACTAATTTTCTTTCGTTTATTTTAAATTTTCCGAAAACGTTTGAATTACAGTTTAAATCAAATCGTATAGTTGTCGCGCGTATTCGTTCGAATCGTCACCCGTACGAATACAATGATAACTACACTTTTCAATATGGTTTTCTAATTGTTGGACATCATTCAGAACGTTAAACTTTCAGATGTATTCGTACAGATCGGCACCTATACGAATAATCCGTCCATTTAGCATTCCTGTAACGACGTCCGTTATTGCTTTGTTCTGTTCAACCTCTCATACGTATATACAAAATAGCATATTAACAAGCATTTGTGTGTCAGTTCAGTGTTGTCTGATGTGTTTCTGACTGTTAAACCGTGAGATTTAATCAGATTACAGAAACGATTGCATAATAGTTTAGTGTTAAGCATCACAATGATAATAGCATACAATAGTTCACATAGTTTGTACCTGAGTTACTGTGCAAGTTACTATGCAGATCACTGTTCCGGTGACGTTTCCGGCACTAATGTTACAGTCTCCCCTTGTTAGAGAAATTTCGTCCCGAAATTTTAGAATCATTATCTGGTGCGGTTTCTTCTGTAAACAGCTGGGGATACTTAGACTTCATGTGATCTTCGCGTTCCCAGGTAAACTCGGGTCCGCGCTTTGAGTTCCAACGAACCTTGACAATCTGAATACGGCTTCGCCTCAGTTTCTTAACCTTGCGATCCATAATCTCTAAAGGTTCTTCGATAAAGTGTAAGTGTTCATCCAATCGAATGTCTTCAACCGGTATGACGAGCGATTCGTCAACATGGCATTTCTTCAAGTTTGAGACATGAAACACGTCATGCACACCACTAAGTTCATCTGGTAATCTTCGTCTGTACGCCACAGGACCAATACGTTCAATGATCTCGAACGGTCCCACGTACCGTGGTGCTAGTTTGCCTTTCTTTCCAAAACAAACTACACCTTTCCATGGGGATACCTTTAACATGACGCGGTCTCCCACTTGGAATTCCAACGGCTTGCGCCGTTTGTCGGCATAGCTCTTTTGTCTGCTTCGTGTTGCATGTAGTCGTTGTTGAATCTGAGCAATCTTGTTGGTAGTTTCTTGAATAAGTTTTGGTCCAGTTATTCGATTATCTCCCACTTCAGTCCAACAGATAGGCGATCGACATTTCCGACCATAAAGAGCCTCGAACGGTGCACATCCGATGCTACTATGGTAACTGTTGTTGTAGGAGAATTGGATCAGTGGCAAATGGGAGTTCCAATTCCCACCGAAGTCTAAAACACATGTTCTCAGCATGTCCTCCAGGGTCTGTATAGTACGTTCGCTCTGACCGTCCGTTTGTGGATGGTAAGCTGTACTCAGATTTTAGTGTGTCCCTAAAGCTTTCTGCAATGATTGCCTGAACCTCGATGTGAATCTGCTATCACGATCTGAAATGATAGACAATGGCACACAGTGGCGCACCACTATCTCATTGATGTAGAGTCTTGCCAGTTTATCCATCGTGTAAGTCTCACGCATTGGCAAGAAATGAACAGATTTGGTTAATCGATCAACGATAACCCAAATAGTATCATGACCACTGGAAGTGCGGGGTAGCTTGGTGATAAAGTCCATAGCTATTTGTTCCCACTTCCAAAGTGGAATTTCAGGCTGTTCCAGTAAACCTGACGGTTTCTGGTGTTCTGCCTTCACTTTGGCTCACGTAAGGCATCGTCCAACATACTCGGCTATGTCTTTCTTCATACCCGGCCACCAATAAAATTCCCGTAAATCTTGGTACATTTTATTAGCACCAGGATGCACGGAGTACTTGGTCTTGTGTGCTTCGTCGAAGATAAGCTTGCTCAATTCATCCACTGCAGGAATCCATACACGATCCTTGTAGTAGATGACTCCATCTGGTTTTGTTTCAAATTGCTTTTCTGCTCCACAATCTAGTTCTTTCTTCATGTTTTCTCGTTCAACTGCCTCTTGTTGTGCTCGAATAATGTTGCCGTGTAAGCTTGTATGCACAGTCATTCCCATTGCTCTAACGCGCAAAGGTTTGACCCGTTCCTTCCGACTCAAGGCATCAGCTACAACGTTTGCCTTGCCCGGATGGTACTTGATTACACAGTCGTAATCTTTTAGAAGCTCAACCCAACGTTGATGTCGCATGTTGAGTTCCTTCTGATCGAATATGTGCTGCAGACTCTTGTGATCAGTAAATATAGTACACTTGGTGCCATATAAGTAATGTCTCCAAATCTTCAATGCGAATACCACTGCTCCCAGTTCCAGATCATGAGTAGTTTAGTTCTTCTCATGAATCTTCAGTTGTCTCGAGGCATACGCAATGACTTTGTCCCGTTGCATTAGTACACAACTGAGTCCCTGATGGGATGCATCACAGTACACTACAAAGTCATCACAACCGTCTGGGAGAGATAAGATTGGAGCATCACATAGCTTTTGCTTCAAAGTTTGAAAGGCATCTTCTTGCTTCTGTTCCCAAACAAACGGCTCGCTTTTCTGTGTTAGCTTGGTGAGTGACAGGGCTATCTTAGAAAAGTTTGAGATAAACCTTCTATAATAGTCTGCCAAGCCTAGAAAGGAACGTATCTCCGTCGGTGTCTTCGGAGTATCCCAGTTCTTTATTGCTTCAATCTTGGCAGGGTCTACGTGTATTCCTTCGCTGTTGACTACATGACCTTGGAATTGAACTTCTCTTAGCCAAAATTCACACTTACAGAATTTGGCATAAAGTTTCTCTTCCTTCAACAGTTCCAAGATCATTCTAAGATGTTGCTCGTGTGTTGCTTTGCTTTTGGAATATATCAGTATGTCATCAATGATGTCAATGACAAACTGATCCAAGTACGTCTTGCACACTCGGTTCATGAGATCCATGAAAATCGCAGGTGCATTCGTCAATCCAAAAGGCACGAAACGCTGTCTTTGGTATGTCTTCATCTTGGACTCTAAGCTGATGGTATCCGGACCGTAAGTCAATCTTCGAAAAGTACTGAGCTCCTTGCAGTTGGTCAAACAAATCATCACTCCTTGTTAATGGATACCGTTTATTGATGGTTAGCTTGTTCAGTTCTCGGTAGTATATACACATCCGAAAGGATCCATCCTTCTTCTTTACGAACAAAATCGGAGCTCCCCAAGGTGAGTAACTCGGTCGGATGAAGCCTTTGTCAAGTAGCTCCTGTAGTTGATTCGACAATTCCTGCATCTTTGAAGGTGCTAACCTGTAAGGAGATTTAGCAACAGGAGTTGCTCCAGGAATTAAGTCAATGCGAAACTCTACCGGTCGCACCGGTGGCAAACCTGGTAAGTCTTCAGGAAACACTTCTGGGTATTCCTTCACTATCGGCACTTCTTGAATCATTTTCTTGTCTTTCTCTTTCTCCACCACATGAGCCAAGAAAGCTACACATTGCTTCCGTAGACACTTACGTGCTTTTATGCAGGATATGATTTTGACGCTACGCTTTGCTTGATCCCCTCGAACTTCCAATACACGATCATTCGCCAATGGAATTCGATGTAGCTTTTCAGAACAGATGACTTCCACTCTATTGAGAGATAGCCAATCCATCCCCACAATGATGTCGAAACTGCCCAACTCCATCGGTATCAAGTCGATGGTAAATGTGTGATCAGTAAGTGTAAGTGGGCAGTTACTAAGAATAGTGCTAGCCGTGATTTGTTTCCCATTTGCTACTTCGATGATATAAGGGGAGTCTAAGGATTCCTCAGTAAAATTAAGTTGGTGTGCAACGTCAGATGAAATAAAACTCTGATCTGCACCAGTGTAAAACAGAGTAGATGCGTATGAGTCATGTAATACAAATGTACCAGTGACCACGTTAGGGTCTTGGCGTGCTGCATTGGCTCCAATCACAAAAGCCCTTCCACGAGGTGCTTGAGCTCCCTGTTGCATTCGCTTTGGGCAATCTTTGGAGAAATGACCTACTTCTCCACAGTTATAGCATCCCCTGTTGTTGTTGTTGTTGTTGTTGTTGTGATTCCCTGGGTTTTGTGCTGGAGGTAATGCTCTTGTAGCATTGTTTGTATCTTGTGTGGCCGGGGTACGACATTTCTGAGCCTAGTGGCCTAGTCGGCCACAGTTGTTGCATTTCCTACACTACACTGTAGCAGGATGATGATATTTGCATTGTGCATACTTGGGATGCACTCCAACATAGTGTTTGGGTGCAACATTAGCAGGTACTGCAGGGGCTTGTCTCAATGGGGTGGCCATCACATAGTTCTTGACGACCTTTTGCTTATTCTTTTGGTGGTGTTCGGGCTTCTTTGAGGGCTCTTCTTTAGCTTTACCCGAGTCCTTCTTCAGAACTCCTGACTTCACCATTACCTAAGTGAGTTTAGCTGATAGGGAGATGGCTGACTCTAGAGTAACAGGGTTTGCGGCCAGTACAATGCCATGAATGCAGGATGGTAATCCTCCCACATATCTATCAATCAGCTTCTCCAGTGTTGGCACCATCTCTGGCACCAAAGCTACCAGCTCATGATAGCGAGTAGTGAATGTCATGTGGTCTGCCCCTTTCATCACATGATTGCACAGTTCGGTCTCTAGCTTTTGTAGTTCATGCTTTGGACAGAATTCATTCCTTAGAAGGATTTTGAATTCTGCCCAACGCATAGCCAGTGCTTCTTCTCTGCCTCGAGCTCTAATCTGAGAGTTTCACCATGTCAAGGCACGCTTACTGAAAGATCCAGCAGCGTAACAAACCTTATGGTGTTCTGGACAACCGCTGATGTCCAGTGTGGTCTCCATCTTCTCTAGCCATTGTATTAGTCCAACGGCTCCTTCAACACCGCTGAAGCTTGGCGGCTTGCACCCTAAAAATGATTTGTAGGAGCATTCTGAAGTAGTACCAGTGTTTCCACTAGCTTCCCCCGTAGTATGCCTAGAGTTGTTGCCATGCCCTTGAATCCTGTTGATCATCTCTGGGATGACATCCTTCAGCTGATTAGTCAGCTGACTGCTCAGTAATGTTGCCAAGGCAACAATAGCGGGATCAAGAACTGAAGTTGCATTCGGGTTTGGAGGAGGAATGAGTGGAGGAGGAGGAGGCGGTGAATCAGGTGGTGTAGGTGTTGATGAGTGAGGTGCTGAGTTTTACGGAGTTGGTAGCGGAGTCGGTTGTCTTCTGGGCGGCATTCTGATCATAAATCCTATGTTCTCTACATGAGGGTCCCTAAGTTATAGTCTAGGCCAAACCGTTTAAGTGAATGACCTATTCTTCTCTATAACCTTGAGCTCTGATACCAATCTATCACACCCCAGGCCGGCGGGCCGGATCGTGTGTCCCGTCGGGCGGAAGGTTCCCGGGGCGCGATATCGTGTGTGATAATCGTGAATGATCAGATTGTTTACATAGCATCAACATTGAGAATAACTAAAGCACAATATAGCATTAAACTAGGATTACAAAGTTAAATTTCAACTGTTAATGTTTGATAACTTAACTAAGTAAACCTATCAAAAGAATCGAATGTTTACTATCTTGTAATTGTACAAGATATCAAAAGTGATTCACATCAATCACAAAACATGTGCTTCCCAAAATCTACTAGGTCCTCTAACTGGGCATCCTAGTATGCATTCCTGAGCCTTAGCTTACTCCTGTACATCACCTGAGAAAGCATGTGTAACATCACTGTACTTCCGGTCGTCCGTACATCCGTACATCCGTACGATTGTACTGTTACGATTTGAGATTTATTATTATTAATGATAAATACGTTATTGGATGATTATCACTGTTACTGGTATGCATGTTTATAATATATTCTATGCATAAACCCTGGTGAGTTTAGTTGAAACACAACTAAACAGAACCAGAGAGTTTACTGCAGTTACATTCACAGATTATGGGTTATGGATTTGAATGGAATTGGGAGTTGGTTGTTACTGGATTTGTTGCTAAACATAGTCAAGGACACATGGTCATGGTTTATCGAAATAGCGGTGGGACGGTGTAGGGGAGGTTGCGATCTACCTCTGCATATGCCCTATACATATGCATATTTCGGTCTATCATGGATGTGTCAGTGACTTGGTTTAGTGGGTTTTGGTTTGGGAATGATAATATTAAAGTTAATAAAATAATGGAAATATAATGGGAATTAATAACGCGATGGTGAGGTTACGAATATTATTTAAACACGAATATTGATTTGGAAATATTAACTTAATGATGTATTCGCGTGGGTGACGATTCACACGAATATAATTATTAAGGATGATATTCTGAAATGATATTCCATAAATAGTAAATCGAATCGAAATACGGTACGAGCGTTGGATTCGCAAATGTGACGATCTTTACGAATACGTACGCGAGTAACGCGTTTCGACGAGATAATTAAATAATATCTAACGATATTAAATTAATAAATGAAAACTGAAAACGTTTATTAGGAATCACAACTTAAAACGAATCTGAATAAATTGATTTATTTAAATAAGTGATTTAACGAAAATAAACGGAGACCTTCTATTTAAACGATTTTCATTGAAAACTATTTTATTGAAAATGAAACTTATTTATTTAAACGCCTTACGTTTTAAATATTCTTAACGAGTAAGAACCGAACATTTATTATACGTTATCGCGATAAAAACGAGACCGAACACGCGGGGAGATCCCGGGCTATAAAAGCCCACTCCTTCTCCTTCCTTCTCATTTTCACCTACATCTTTCTCTCTCTAACCTTCATTTTCGTCCAAGCTTTCTCTCTCTAACTTCTCTCTTCGATAACTCCTTCGTTTCTGGACAAAATCAAGAGATCTTGGCGCCTACGCGTTCGTGAGACCGAGGAGAACAAGAGAATACAAAGAAATCCGACAATTAGCAGCTAAATCGAGGTAAATCGAAGCTTTTCTTTTCGGATTTTTGTTAGAAACTACATGTGTGCATGAATACCAACTCTTAAACGATTTTAGGGTTTTAATATGGGTAGATCGGTGGTATAGTAAACGATGGAAGTCTTGTAAGAACCTGAAAACCCTAGGGCAGGACGATGATGTTGATGGACAGTGTGGGTCGTGGGTTGCAGGTCGACGAACCCCTTGGGAGGGGGGGCGAACCTGTTCTTTTTCAGCCGAACCCTAGGGGTGACCAACACTTAGCCGAACCCTAGGGTGAAGCAACCATGGACCACGAACCTATCTTGGCTTGGCGGCGAACCCACATGTGCCGAACCCTTTCACCCAACCTAGACGAACCCTAGGTCAACTTGAAGCCGAACCTAATGGGTCCCGAACCCATGGGGCAGGCGAACCTATATGTTGCTACGAACCCATTTTCATTCATGAACCTTGGTCGAGCTTTATTGAGGCGAACCTTGGGCCAATTTAGCCGAACCCTACCTGTTTGATATTAACCGAACCCTCTGTCGGCCGAACCTCCATTTCTTTAGACCAAGCCGAACCTTTGGCTTTAGCCAAAAGGTTCGCTGCCCTCCTGGGAAATTGTGACAACTAGTACCTGACCGGCCGGCAAGTCCGTACGGTACGTGTACTATAAACAGTAACTATGTGTACACATATGATTGTGAACAGTGTTTGTATTAACAGAATCTCAAATACAAGAAATCGTTGTACGTATTTTCGTGTAAACTTAGATACATTAAGTACAACGTACATTTGAAACTTTAGTTGTGTGTATTTAAGTGAAAACTTAAGTACAATTAACACAACAGATCATGAGAAACAACAGTGTTCAAGTAAATAACAGAAACAAATCGGTTGCGATCTGATATCCATAGATGACAGGAATCAGATGGCCGACAATTCAATGTAAAAACTATGTGAAAACAGGATGTTTAGTTGAGTCCGACAGTGAGGAAACACAATTTAAACACAATTCACAGTATCGTTTCAGAATAACGAACTGACAGTGTGTTTGCGTGGGTGACGATTCACACAAACATATCTGTGAGTTTAACATTCTGAAATGATGACTGAAAGTAGAAAACAAAAGTCGGAAAGCAAAACCATCATCGTGTTCGTTCGAATGACGATTCGAACGAATACGCGCGATGGTGACGCGATTCGACGAAACGAAAACGAAACACGACACGAACGATAATAAATTTAATAAAATAAAATATTTAACATTTTACATTTTTGAAACTCATCAAATAGTTAAAAATAACATTCTTTTATTTATTACAATTAAATTACGCGTAATTTTCCGGATACGCGACGAAAACGCGAACCGAGCAACCGAAACGAACCCGAACACCACATAGGGTATAAAAACCCTAAATGAAAGAGTTTCTTTCATTTTCATCCAAACTCTCTCTCTCTCTCTTAAATTTCCGACTACAACACTCACCACCACCAAACCACCTTCAAAACCTTGTATCTTGCTCGTTTCTTATCCGATTTGAGTGATTCTTGCGCCCACGCGTAGCCCTTGACGAGCTCTACATAGAAGTACAGCAGATCTAAAGGTTTATCCACTGAAAACGAAGGTATGAAGCCATTAAAAATCTGAAAAATAGGGTTTTCATTACCTTAGATCGACCTCACCCTTTGAAATCGGTTCTAGACCTCTACCCCACCTTCACGAAGACTAAGCTCACTGAGATGAGGTCGAGAGCACCATGGACAGGGCTGTCTATAACATCAGTGCCGGAACCGCCACCGGAACAGTGATCTCTACAACATATGAACAGTAAACAGGTACGAATCATATACATTTCAGTATGTTTCATTATTCATATCATTTATCATTAACATAGTGTGTTGTCATAGAACAGTTTCAGAAACATTTAACAGAAACAAGTTCAGAAACAAGTTCAGAAACAATGGTTCTTGAGTCAGATAATTATCTGACAATACAGAGCCATCATGTGATTTATTTTTAGGATTTATTATGTATAAACGTATGTGAGGCTTTAAAGAACAAAACACGCGAATATTGTTACGTGAATGCTAGATTGACAGGTTATTCGTATAGGTGACGATCTGTACGAATAAATCTGAAAGTTTAACATTCTGAATGATATTCTATAATTAGAAAACAAGATTGAAAAGTATAGTTATCGTTGTGTTCGTACGGGTGACGATTCGAACGAATACGCGCGACAACCGTACATTTCGATTTAAACAGTAAATTAATATTTTAAATTTTATAAATAAAAGGTATTAATTAATTTATTAGGAATCACAACTTATAATAATTAAAAGATTTATAATTTTAAAAAAACTCGTGTAGTTTAGTCGCGAAAACTACGCGAACCAGTACTTTACGCGAAACCGAACGAGACCGAGCAACCGGGTATTTTCCTAAACATTTAATGAGCCATTAAGGCTCCAACAACCCCACCAAGACCCAATCCCCCTCTCATTTTCGTCTACCTCCTTTCTCTCTCTACAAGGATTGTTCTCTCAACTTCTCTCTACAAGATCTTAGCCAATTCTCAGCGGATTCGAGTGTTCTCAGAAGCAATACGTTCCTCTTGCTGCGTAGATCAAGGAAGTACAAGCATTTTAAAATTTCATCCACGAAATCTAAGGTAGATATCCATTTTATTTTCGGTTCTTATAGGGTTTTCACGAGTTCAAGTTATTTGCGATTAGAATCAGTATTAAACACATAAAAACACTTAGATAAAGGTGAAGGTATGATTAGATGTAGTTGGGGATGGGTTGTAACAGGTTGAGGCCGCCAACAAGAAGGAGAAGTTGCAGGTTCGTGGGGCTAAGGAGCCGGTTGATGACACAGGTTAACTAGCCGAACCCTACACGAACCCACATGATGCAGTCGAACCCTGCATGGTCTCTGCAACGAACCTGGCAGCTGTACTCAGTCTGTCAGCCGAACTATAGGTCAAATGCAACGAACCTGTGAATGGTTCAGCAACGAACCTTGCATGGCCGAACCCTGGCCATGCAGATCGCGAACCTTACACGAACCTAGTAACAGAAATGGGTGAGCCGAACCTTTAGATCAAACTCAGCTGCGAACCATCACCTGACAGCCGAACCCTTGATCTACGAACCACGAGCCACGAACCTTCAACCTGAAACAGTAGCCGAACCATTAGGGTTTGTCAAGGTTAGAAGATGGCCGAACCTATCCTTGAACATAGCCGAACCTTAGGACCACTGGTGGGTTAGCCGAACCTAAGGCCAACTCCTCTAAAAGGTTCGCTGCCCTGGACCACATGTCGAACCTAGGAGTCGATTAATGAGGTTAGTATGGACCTAGGACCAATGAAACTCAGGATATAAACTATGAAAGGAGTTGTGGATCACTAAACTAACAAATTCATGAGGAGTTAATCATATAAGTTGCATGCATGTGTGTGCATGGGAATATAATTGCATGGGAAATTCACATGAATGCATGCATATCTAACACTAAATGTTGGTCATACAGGATAGTTTAACAATTAAGGTGAATTAGTTACAAGTTCATGAGAATCAACGACACAAGTTGCGAAATCCAATACAAATCAAAGAAGTTCAATTGGGCCTAAGAGAGCCCAATGGGGCTTAATTAAGCCCATCATGTATTAAATGAGGACGTAAACTCAAGTAATGATATTTTGATAAAATAAAAGCATTATGAATTTATTGAAAAAGTTGGTTTAATAATTTCTAAAGTTTTGTCTAATTTGAAATGTGAATTATAATTGCCATTGGGTTCTTTTAAATTGGTTAGTTATAAAAGTTGAATGTAATATCATCAATTGGGATTTTGTTGTAAAATAGACAATATAATTGTCTGGATTTGCTCTAAAAACAAAGGAAACGCTGCCGAAATTTTCTAAAATATAAAAGTAAGTTATTATAACTAATCATGGGATTGGGATCAAAAAGGGTAACTAGGATAGATTAGATCTTAGTTACACTTAGTACTAAGACACTTAGTTGCACACACAACAAGACTCAAACCTTAGGCATAACGACTACTACGCGTACTTATTATATTCGAATTCTTATAAAACAACTCAGGAACCGAAGATACTTAGCATACAAACAAGAGTGCGCATTCTGTGATAGTACATTAGACATCAACACAGGTGAGTTCATTGCCCCTTTTCTAACATTTTTGTTTTAAAACACGGGGCTGAGAAGCATGCGTAAACTCTTTATTTAAATTGTTTACTTAAATGCTTTTAAATTATATGTTTTATATATAAATGTTATCCTAGACCATGTCTAGGAAGATTTTATGCAGGTTTACTAACTGATTTACTTATAAATTAAGTGAATAATCAAGTTAAACTAAACATTTCAATAAATCAAAACATTTCAAACGAATCAAACTAGACATTTTGACAAAACAAGTGTGTGAGTTCAAGAGATCAAACGAAACATTTTGACGGATCAAATGGGTGTTTTCAACGAATCAAACGAAACATTTTGACGAAACAAGTGTGGGAGTTCGAACGAATCAAACGAAACAATCTTTGCAAAGACAATATTTAGTGTTCTACAAATCAAGTGTTTGTTGAACAATGAATCAAGTGTACATTTGATCAAGGAATCTTGTATTCTATGATCAACGAATCAAGTACATCTTGTAACAGAATCTGACGAATCAATAAATCATTTTAAGGGAAAGCCTGGGAAATATCAGAGATAACATACGCCAAAAACAGACGAAACATAAAATCATGCATTTCAAGAAGTCCTAGCTAGACCGTTTGACTTGTAGGTCGTATGTTTGAGGATATTTACAGATTCCCTAACTACTAAGTACCTAGATTGACAGACTAGTCTACTCGAGTATGACCAAAGGCCCCAATCAATAGGACTTAGATTTTAAATAAATGCTTATTTATTTATTTAATTAAGCTTTTATAACTGTTTGTACAATTGCTGTGGTTGATCATATTTTTATGAGGAACTTATGGAATCAATAGAGATTTCAAATGATTGTATTTACAGGAACAGGGAACAGAAGAATCATGGGTAAATGGTAGGGTAAAAATGCCTAATTATTATTAACAACAATGTCCTATGCGGATTAGTATGTGGTGGGATGGCGTCTGGGCGGGGTTGTAGCCTCGACTCAGGGGTATGCCCTATATATAAGCATACCGATCTGGATGATACATGTGGTGTTAATGAGGTTAGGGTCTTTACCAAAGGAGGATTTTCAAATCATTTTTCAAATCATTTTCAAACACAAAACTATATGAACTCACCAACCATGTGTTGACTTTTATTTTTGCATGACTTCTCAGGTGACGAACAGGTTAATTAAGAAGTCATTTCTTTTGGACTAGAACTTTATATAGAAGACTAGTATTTTGGACCTGCATACTTTTGAAGACATCATTATACAAAGTATTTTGTATATCTTGTGTAAATAAAAGATAGTCATTTATTGATGTTTACAATAGATTTACATTGTTAAATTATAAACGATACTGCTGTAATTTAACTTTGTAATTCTATTATATTTAGCATTTCTCATTTATATCATGTGCAATGTAAACAGTCTGATCACTTCGATTATCACTCACGATATCGCGCCCCGAGAACCTTCCGCCCGTCGGGGAAACCCGATCCTACCCCGCCGGCTCGGGGTGTGACACTGTCCCAAGGGCTGGTGCTGGATGGTGATCTAGAAATGCACAGGGTTCGTGGAAATGAGGTTGGCCGAAACATGGTATCATTCCCGAACCCTAGCCGAAGCTCATGTGTCACGAACCCTACAGCACCCCGAACCTTCATGCATGCTGCAGTACCCGAACCTTGTTTGTACCGAACCTATGCTCGACGAACCACTGCTCATGTCACGAACCTACTCAGGGAACCGAACCTCTACGGTGCAAGTTCAGCCGAACGATTTTGCTTCACAACCACCGAACCTTCAGCTATCATTACCTGCACTTGACCGAACCTATGCTATGAGACTTTAGCCGAACCCTGGCCTATTTAACCAGATAGGTTCGCTGCCATGGGACCCTTCCCTTCGATTTGTTGAGCAAAACGAACAACCAGTAAACCCTTGGTCCCATTTCCTTTGCTACGGTTTAATTTAGAATGATTAGGCCGACAGATTTGTTCCAGGCCCAACCATGTTTTGGCCCAATTCGGTTTAGCCCATAGATGGATCGTCTTGTTATGTTTTAGTCGGCCCAAACACACACACACCTACGAACCCTTTATTGCTCGGCTAAGTATAACAGATTGCGTGCAAATTGGCCCACTATACGACCCATAAGATTTCAGCAAATCGAAGCCCATTACTTTGGCCTTTGATCGGCCCAACACTACTACTTGGCCCACTTCCATGGTTACGGCCCAATTAAAAATTGCCTCGGCCCAACACCAATAAACCAATTCCACGGCCCAATTACAGTTGGTCCGGCCCACATACACAATATATAAAATCATTCGGCCCAAGGTCCATTAATTCGATCCAATTGACACTAAGATGTAAACAAGAACATATGTTAAACTCATGGATACTTTGCAAGAAATTTTCCTAAAATAATACAAAGATGATTGTGAGTTAACCCATGAACTCTAAAACCTTATGTTTATAAACAAAGGGTGATATACATGACAAGTATTTTAGGAATAACAAAATCTTAATGGAAGACTTTAAACTATAAACTCGCGTTTATAATTAGGTGGGCTTGCAATTTGTAGATAACGTGATTAACTAAAGTGTTACAATTATGCTTCTTTTACATTAACTACATTGAATTAAAAGGACCGAAAACCTACAACGGGTACAAGGGGCCGAATGAACACCAAGAGCATGACTCACGAGTGTTAGCCCAATATAAGGATAACACCTACACGCGCACAAACCAAATACAACTTATACATATAAGTTTAATACAACGTGAAATCAATACATGAGCATGAAAACTACCACAAGGACAACAAATAGCGCGTGTCTTGTTTCTTTTAAGCTAAGTCAACCCTACTACTACAAGGTGAGTTCATATGCCCCTTTTACTTTAATCTTTACTGATTTTAACTCTCGGGGCTGAGAAACATGTTTACTTTTATTTATTTAAAAGTTTTGCTTAACATGTTATTTATACTTTGATTTAGATAATATTAAACTGTTTATTATCGCTTATCATTGTATGCATGCTTGTATGATCATGAGATAACAGAGAAACTCAGATGATTATGATAATGTAATTTCTTAATCATCAACATTTTAGAATACCATAGTTGTAAGATTATATCTTATAACACTTACTTATTTCTACATGAGCAAACATTGAGAAAATTCATACACAAACAAACAATGAGAACTACTACAGTGAAACATATTGACACTTCACAACACATGAATGATTAGAAGATAAAATATCTTCTTAATATCATTCCACATCATAATTGATCAAGTGTGATAAGTAAATCACTTATAACACTTTATCTACACCTTAAAAACATACTATATGATAGTATGATCGCATTGGGTATCCACCACCTGCGTCACTTAAGGGTACTAAGACATGTTCTTACTACGGCTTAAGGATTACATGGTGAACGTATGGATTTCAGTGAATGATGATCATGATAACGTAACTTCATGAGGATTCTTATCATTCACACATGATTAACATAATGTAATAAGACAAGTTCTTAATCAACTTTGTTAATCACACGAGAACAATCCCACATTGAGGCTTTGGGATCATATGGATTACAGTAAATGATGATCATGATAACGTAACTTCATGAGGATTCTTATCATTTACACATAATTAACATGATGTAATAAGACAAGTTCTTATTCAACTTTGTTAATCACATGAGAACAATCCCACATTGAGTCTTTGGGATCATATGGATTACAGTAAATGATGATCATGATAACGTAACTTCATGAGGATTCTTATCATTTACACATAATTAACATGATGTAATAAGACAAGTTCTTATTCAACTTTGTTAATCACATGAGAACAATCCCACATTGAGGCTTTGGGATCACACGGCGGGATAGAGGTGAATGGAATGCATTGTAATCTGATTACGTGAGGAATACAATGGATTTCATTTGGGCTCTATACATTGCATTGAGATTACATTACAAGCATTTAACTCACACTTTTAATATTTAAAAGTGAAACAACAGTTAACCCCACAAACTATAGAATAATTCAAGGAACAGATTTAATAAATCTAATATCCTTAACACATATATTGGTTATCAATACTTCGGTTTGATAACTACAACGTTATCATTATATTATTCCATACATGAGAACACAGGTGATCAAAGATGAGGTACACATGGGAATTGAGAATGGAAATCCATAGTTGTATTGCAAGTAGTGTGAAACTTATTTGAGCATGTGGTGGGATGGCGTCTGGGCTTGACCCTTTCGTATGCCCTATATATAAGCATGCTTGATCGGGTGTCACAACACTTGTATATACAACTAGGGAGAAGCCATTGGGTGAACAAGTGAAACAGGAAATCATACAAGTAACATATTATCATTATGAATGTGCATGTGAATGAATCAAGGTTTTACATTAACTTACTTATGAACTCACCAACCTAGTGTTGACTTTGTTTAAATACATGTTTCTCAGGTGATGAACAGGTGTAGATACATGCATGCAAGGATTTAGCTAGTGGACTTTTAGAAGACCTAGCTTTATTTTGTGTTGCATGCTTTTGGGAACAAGAACATGAATCATCTTTTGTATATCTTGTACAGATACAAGATATAGTTTCATTGATTCTTTTTTGTAGAATTACTTGATTAAATTATGAACGATACGGTGTAATTTAATCTTGTAATTCTATTTCATGTCATGTTAGCATTTCACATTTATATCTCATGTGCTATGTAAACAATCTGATCATTTGATTATCACTCATGATATCGCGCCCCGGGAACCTTCCGCCCGACGGGAAAACACGATCCGTTTCCGCTGGCCTGGGGTGTGATATAAACCGAACCTAAATCCGTTAAAATGATAGGTTAAGGGTAATAAGGGAACATGAAAATACATATACACACATATATATGAATACTCATGCATGCATGCAAGAAATTTCTAGTTGCCACCTTTATTTTAATAAACCTGAAATGTAAATTGAGAAATTCCATACATTGAATATGATAAATGAACGAGTTAAATTGATTTCTTAAACCTAAATTATATATTGATAACTTAGATGTCTTGGTGGTTAGATTTATCTAAAGCATGCATGCGGGTATATATATATATATACACCTTTATAGATGTGTGTGTGTGTGTGAGTAACATAAGGGTTATCACCTTAGAATACATATATTTTGGAAACGTATATAAGATGGCACAACTGGCCATCTTTATTAAAAGGTTTAAACTAACAAGTTAAACTACATGTTAATAATGACCTTTTATAAAGTCTTAGCGTTCCATTTTAACTTAGACATATGAACTAAGTAAATGAAATACTTACAAGTTTAAGTGAACATTCATGATCACTAAATCAAGACGAAACAAATAGACTTATGAATATAAAACACGCGATAATTACAGATCTTTGAGTTGCTTCGAGTTGCATACGCGAGCGCGCCTAATACGAGAACACAGAGTCTAAGGACTTCAGGTGAGTTCTCATAACCTCCCTTTCTTAAACTGTTTTTGTTTTAAAACTCGGAGGTGAAGCATGTATACCAAATTAAATATTATTTTGATAACACAAGGCTAATACCTGTTTATCAATATGATATTCACATTTTAAAAATAATCATTATTATTGGATTGTCTCTTATATTTATATATATCCGTGTAAATATTGTCATTGACTTCGGTCAATAACAACGATTACATGTATTGCCACAAACTCCGTGAATCATTGCTTTTAACTTCGGTTAATTGCTTTGACATCATGTATTGTCACGAGGATGTTGTCCACTCCGTGAATCATCACCTTTAACTTCGGTTAATTGCTTTGACTTCATGTATAGCCACGTGGTTAGCTACCACTCCATGGATCTTGTTTTTAACTTATGTTAATTACATAATGTCCATGTATAGTTACATATATTATTTGAGAATATTGATGTTGAGATTGATTGATTGGTTATGTGGTTTGATTATCTATTATTGACTATGATTATCTATGATTGACTATGACTGATTGGATATGTGATTATGTGTTTGTGTATATGATTGATTGTTGAGTTTGGGGATTGGTTGGATTCTCTCATACATGTATTATTGTGGATTTTCTCAGGAAATCATAAGCATTTATACTCGTTTTATCTAAACCTTTTATAAAACCATTTTTAAACTTAAACTTCTAAATTCATTTTATAAAACCTTTTAAGTCTAAAACTTATGATTACTCACCAACTACTTCGTAGTTGACACTTGATTTTCTTACACGTTTCAGGAAACGAAGACAAGTACGTTGAAGAAGATGATCTCTTCTATTTTGGACATCATCATATAGGATCTTGGACTTAGCTAATTAACTGAAATTCTGGCGATTTGAATTTAGTTAAATAGTTAATTCTCTTTTGTAATTGATGTAACTATTCCATGATGAACATGATTTCTGTGTAATTAATTTGGTTGGTTGAATGTTATATGATGATTTGATTTAGATGCCCACGAGCTTTTGAACAATCTACACATCCCTTGTGGCATCCCGACGTTTCCGCCATCGGTCGGGGTGTTACAGATTTGTATCATAGCCTGGGTTATAAGGAATTAGGTTACTAGAAATGGTTGACCTAGTCTATAACCGTAGGATACCCTAGTATGAAGTAATTTCATACAATAGTTAGTATATTCAGGATTTCATGCTTATGTGTTTATTACATGTTAACTGAACTCCTGTTGTACATATTATTATATATGCTGATTATTAATTGTTTGCTACTTGTGTGTCACACCCTGAGCCGGCGGGGTAGGATCGGGTTTCCCCGACGGGCGGAAGGTTCCCGGGGCGCGATGTCGGGAGTGATAATCGAAGTGATCAGATTGTTTACATTGCACATGATATCAATGAGAAATGCTAAATATAATAGAATTACACAGTTAAATTACAGCAGTATCGTTTATAATTTAACAATGTAAATCTATTGTAAAACATCAATAAATGACTATCTTGTATTTACACAAGATATACAAAATAATTTGTATAATGATGTCTTCAAAAGTATGCAGGTCCAAAATACTAGTCTTCTATATGAAGTCCTAGTCCAAAAGAAATAACTCCTTAGTTGACCTGTTCGTCACCTGAGAAGTCATGCAAAAATCAAGTCAACACATGGTTGGTGAGTTCATATAGTTTTAGTAGTTGAAAATGATTTGAAAACCTCCTTTGGTAAAGACCCTAACCTCATTAACACCACATGTAATATCCACATCGGTATGCTTATATATAGGGCATATGTAAGGGACAAGCCCTAGCCAACATCCCACCACATACTAATATACATATGACACTGTTGTTAATGATAATTAAGCATTTTTACCCTTAACACAACCCATAAGTTCTTCTGTTTGTTGTCCCTGTAATTACAATCATTTGAAATCCATGTTGATTTCATAAGTTCATCACACAATATGATCAACCATAGTAATTGTATAAACAGTTATAAATGCTTAATTAAATAAATAAATAAACATTTAATAAAATCTAAGTCCTAATGATTAGGGCCTGTGGTCATACTCGAGTAGACTAGTCTGTCAATCTAGGTACTTAGTAGTTAGGGAAACTGTAAATATCCTCAAACATACGACCTACAAGTCAAACGGTCTAGCTAGGACTTCTTGAAATGCAGGATTTTATGTTTCGTCATGTTTTTGGCGTATGCTATCTCTGATATTTCCCAGACTATCCCTTGAAAATGATTTATTGATTCGTCTGATTTTGTCACAAGATGTACTTGATGTGTTGATCATAAAATACAAGATTCATTGATCGATTGTACACTTGATTCATTGTTCAACAAACACTTGATTTGTAGAACATTGAATGTTGTCTTTGCAAAGATTGTTTTGTTTGATTTCTTTGAAGTCCCACACTTGTTTTGTCAAAATGTTTGATTTGATTCCTTGAATTCACCCACTTGATTTGTCAAAATGTTTGATTTGATTCCTTGAATTCACCCACTTGATTTGTCAAAATGTCTAATTTGATTTGTTTGAAATGTTTTGATTGGTTGAAATGTTTAGTTTAACTCGATTACTCACTTAATTTATAAGTAAATCGGTTAATAAACCTGCATAAAATCTTCCTAGACATGGTCTAGGATAACATTTATATATATGTAAAACATATAAATTTAAAAGCATTTAAGTAAACAATTTAAATAAACAGTTTACGCATGCTTCTCAGCCCCGCGTTTTAAAACAAAAATGTTAGAAAAGGGGCAATGAACTCACCTGTGTTGCTATGTAATTTGATCTAACACAAAATGCGCGCTCCTGTATGTAAGTTAAGTTTCTTCGGTTCCTGAGTTATTTTATAAGAATTTGAATATAATAAGTACGCGTAGTAGTCGTTGTGCCTAAGGTTTGAGTCTTGTTGTGTGTGCAACTAAGTGTCTTAGTGCTAAGTATATCTAAGATCTAATCTATCTTAATTACCCTTCTTATGATCCCACTTCCCATGATCAGTTATAATATCTTACTTTATATTTTAGAAAATTTCGGCAGAGTTTCCTTTGTTTTTAAAGCAATTCCAGACAATTAAATTGTCTATTTTACAACAAAATCCCAATCAATTAAATCAAAGTAAGTAATTAAATCAAAACATTACAATTTACTTCCAATTAAATCAATATTAAGTCAAAATCATTTAATGAAATTTAATAAGTTATAAATAAATAAATGAGATTTTATCAAAATCTCATTACTTGAGTTTACTAAATCATTAAATACATGATGGGCTTAATTAAGCCTCATTGGGCCCACTTAGGCCCAGTTGAACTTCTTTGATTTCTACTTGATTCCCATGAGCTTAGAACCCTTTTAACCTATTTGTTAAACAATCTTATGTTCAACATTTATTTCCACATGCGCCTGCATGATTAGGGTTTCATCCTTGTTTATGCAAACACACATGTATATATGATTGATCCACATGCACTCATTGCATGCAACTTATATGATCAATTTCTCATGAAATGGCTAGATTTAATGGTTTACTACCCGTTTCCTAAGTTATAGCATTTGTCTCTTTGATCATAGTCCATATTAACCACATTAAACAATCCCTAAGTTCAATAGATGGTCCAGGGCAGCGAACCTATGCTATGTTGGCCTAGGGTTCGGCTCCATTGGTGTTAGACGAACCCATAAGGTTCGGTCCATCATGGTTCGTCCAGCTCCCAGGGCTCGTTCACCTTGGGTTCGTGGGTTGCATGGCCAGGGTTCGGCCATCCAAGGTTCGTTCAGCTTCTAAAATGTTGCATGCACAAGGTTCGCGGCTCCAAACATGCAGGGTTCGGCACAGACAAGTTACGGGTTCGTTGCAGGTCTAGAACGATTTAACAGGTTCGTGACTCGGTGAACTGCAGGGTTCGTTGCAGGGTTTGCAGGGTTCGGCTTCCAGGTCTTGCAGGGTTCGTTGCAGAAGCCATGCGGGGTTCGGCTGCATTGGTGGGTTCGTGTAGGGTTCGGCCAGTGAACCTGTATCCCCATCAGCCCCCTTTTGCCCCGCGAACCTGCAAATTCGTTCCCTTCCTAGTCCAAATCTGTTACAACACCATTCCTACATTCTCTCTAGTTGATTAACCGAGTTATCTAAGTGTTTACTAGTGTGTAAAATGGTTACAACATTAACAAAACCCTAAGGATCGTAATCCACTCAAAACCGAATTTAAAATGGTTATTTACCTCCGATTTAGTGGATGGAAGCTCGAAATACTTGTACTTCCTTGATCTACGTTGTGTAGTGGTCGTTTTGACACCAACTAAGCTTGAAACAATGAAGATTTGAGGATGATCTTCTAGAGAGAAGATGGATCTTGGTTCTTCTTAGAGAGAGAGAGGGAAAAACGAAATGAAGAGAGAGAGAGAGTTGGTGGGTGGGGGTTTGGGTAATTAATGCCTCATTTAATGGTTTCAAGGTACCCGGTCGTTCGGTCTCGATCGGTTTATCGTAAAATGGCGGATCGTGAAATTTTCGCGACGAAACGACACGATTATAAAATTAGAAATCATTTAATTATTCAAGGTTGTAATTCCTAATAAATTAACTAATATCTTCTATTAATTAAATTAAAATATTTAATTTACGGTTTAAATCGAAATATACGGTTGTCGCGCGTATTCGTTCGAATCGTCACCCGTACGAACACAACGATAACTATACTTTTCAATCTTGTTTTCTAATTATAGAATATCATTCAGAACGTTAAACTTTCAGATATATCCGTACAAATCGTCACCTATACGAATAACCCGTCAATTTAGCATTCACATAACAATATTCGTGTGTTTTGTTCTATAAAACTTCACATACGTTTATACATAATAATTCCTAAGCAAATAATCACATGATGGTTCTGTGTTGCCAGATAATTATCCGACTCAAGAACCATTGTTCTGAACTGTGTTTCTGTTAAATGTTTCTGAGACTATCCTATGAACTCACAAAATGACAATGATAATTGATATAAATAATGAAACATACTGAAATGTATATGATTTGTACCTGTTTTACTGTTCATGTACTGTAGTGATCACTGTTCCGGTGACGGTTCCGGCACTGATGTTACATTGTGCCCTAATGACTCGATAAGGACATACTCGTGGTGTATTGTAAAGGTGGTGGGACGGTGGTTTGGGCGGTTGCGACCTACCGTTATCATATGCCCTATATATATACCATTTACAGTACATCGGGTGGATGTCTGTATTGAGGAATAAGGGAACTACCCGTTTGGGACACTTATCTGTTTAAGAACTTAACTGCTTAGGAATTTATGTGCTTTAAGAATTATCTGCTAGATCTCTTGATCCCCAGACAAGGACACACTCGTAATTTACTACAAAGGTGGTGGGATGTTGGCTAGGGCAGTTGCGACTGACCCTTACATATGCCCTATACATATACCATTTGTAGTATATTGGGGGTCTGTCAGTGTCAGGAACTTAGGATATTACTAGGAATTGCTGTAAGGTTATGATTGATGGACTATTGATAGTATGTTTGTTGAGAATGGTTTGGATTGACTCTTGGATGATCACATTTGATGGACACATATAAACACATTTATAAACACACTCATTGGACACGTAGGGTGCATAGGATCAATGAACGACGCGAACACTTAGTGATTGGTTGTAGACTTGGATGATGATATAGACCTTGGTGATTTTATAAACGCATAGTGATGATACTAACACTTAGTGATGGTATGGACACTTGATGAGAATAAATTGTAGGGAGGATATGAACACTTAGTGACAATAAGAGCACTCGGTGATGATATGGACCCTTATTAATGATTATGAACATTGAGATTTGGTATGCAATTTAGTGAACTTAGACATTAGGGGAACTTTAATGTCAGGTGAACTTAGACATTAGGTGAACATAGAAATAGGTAAACCTACATGTCAGGTGAACTTAGACATTAGGCGAACCTAATTGTCCAAGGGAACTAGAGACCACTTCACTCAAAATTATCCTACCTAGGATAAGGTTTGTGAAGTGAGATTATGGTAAGATACATGATACACCCTAAATGCTAACAAGGGCATAATCGTGATGCAATGGAACGGTGGTGGGACGGTGTAGGGGAGATTGCGATCTACCTCTGCATATGCCCTATATATAAGCTTGTTGCATTGCATCGGGAGGTTGTCAGTGTTGGTATAGGGTGGGGAATGTATAGGACTTAGGAATAGTTAGCTAATATTAGTTATGACCAATTAGGACACTTAGTATAATATTAGGAAATTTATAAATGTTATGAGTTTAATGACAGATAGGAGAAAAATATAGTTCCTATATGTAATCCTAACTGTTTAAATGAACTCATTTGACCATTGTTTGTATGACTTACATTGTAAACGGTAGTAACATGTTTCTAATTTCTCAGTAACATGCCTCCGCGCCGTCACAACGAAGATGACTCGAACAGTGGGGATGCTAACAACGGTAATGCCAACTCCGACATACAAGAGTTAGCAACACTGATCACTGGATTGGTGAATCAACTGACACAAGCCAACCAGTCACTCACTCAGAACAGAGGTGGTGCAAACCCACCAACTTGCACATTCAAACACTTCAACTCCTGTAACCCCCAGAAGTTTACGGGTGCTGAGTCAGCCACTGGTCTGTTACAGTGGTTCGAGAGTATGGAGAACACCTTCATCAACTGTGATAGCCCCGACAACTAGAAGGTGCGCTATGCCACCAGTGTTTTCCAAAAGAGAGCACTAACTTGGTGGAATGGGGAGAAGCGAACTAGGGGAGTTGATGCTGCCCTAGCACTGATTTGGACTGAGGTCAAGAATCTGATGACCACTGAATTCTGTCCTCGCAGTGAAATGAGGAAACTGGAGACCGAGTTCTGGGAACTCAAACAAGATAGCGGCGAGAATGTTATCTACAATACTCGTTTCCGCGAGTATAGTCTACTGGTACCTCATCTGGTGACACCACTAGAGAGAGCTATTGAGAAGTATATAGGCGGGTTGCCTATGCAGATTTAAGACACCTTCTACGGGAGCAACCCCAAAACACTTGAGGCTGCAATCCGTTTATCTACAACCCTTACTGACAATCATGTGAAGAATGGAACACTTACACGGAAGGGAACCAAGAAGACGGAGGTGAAGACTACCACGAAAGAAACAAAGACTGAGGTCAAGACTGAAGCTGCCAGTTCATCCAAAAGCAGCAACAAAAAGAGGAAGACCAGAAACTTCATGGTCACTACTCCTGCTGCTAAGTCTGTGCAGCAATCATTAAACAACTCCACTGCAAGGAACTACACTGGGAATACTCCCCAATGTAATACTTGCAGATATCATCACATGCCAAACTTGCCTTGTCGCATCTGCAACAACTGTGGCAAGTATGGCCATTTTGCTAATGTCTGTCGGAGTGCACCGCAAGCACAAAGGATGCAACATGCACCGCTTGCACTGCCAGCTCCACAAGCTCAACCTATTCCAGCTGTACCCGTTCGCCAGGTACCTCAAGCACAGGCAAGAGCCTGTTATGAGTGTGGTGAAGTGGGTCACTTCAGGAATCAATGCCCAAAGTTGACCGGGAACAATCAAAGGGTGGCAAGAGGCCGGGCGTTTCAACTGAATGCCCCAGCTGCTCAAGCCAACCAGGATGTGGTCAACGGTACATTTTTGATCAACAACTCTTATGCATCTGTCTTATTTGATTCTGGTGCCGATAGGAGTTTTGTTTCATATGATTTTGAATGCTTGCTTGGTAGAACACGTACATACTTAGATAAACCGTTTAACGTGGAGGTGGCTGATGGAAACACTATTGATATTGACACTGTTATTATCGGATGTACTGTGAACTTGAATGATCACATTTTCCCGATAGATCTTATACCTATACATCTTGGTAGCTTTGATGTTATCATAGGCATGGATTGGTTAGCCACCCACAAAGCGGAGATAGTTTGCCATGAGAAATAAATACGTATCCCCTTACCTTCTGGTGAAACTTTAAGAGTATTTGGAGAAACTTCCAGCAAAGGTCTTAAGCTTATGTCATGCACTAAAGCACACAAGTACCTTAGGAAGAAATGTATAGCATTTTTAGCTCATATTGTGGAGAAAAAGGATAAAGAAAAGAGAGTTGAAGATGTTCCTGTGATCAGAGATTTTCCAGAAGTATTTCCAGATGATTTACCGGGTCTTCCACCAGAACGTCAAGTAGAGTTTCGAATTGACTTAGTACCTGGTGCTAACCCAGTTGCTAAAGCTCCCTACAGACTTGCGCCTTCGGAGTTGCAAGAATTGGCGAGCCAACTGCAAGAACTGACTGATAAAGGATTCATTCGCCCGAGCCATTCGCCATGGGGTGCACCGGTCTTGTTTGTCAAGAAGAAGGACGGGTCATTCCGAATGTGCATAGACTACCGCGAATTGAACAAGCTTACAATCAAGAATCGATATCCACTGCCGCGCATTGATGATCTCTTCGATCAGCTTCAAGGCTCGGCATGGTTTTCAAATATCGATCTTAGGTCTGGGTAACATCAGCTTAGCGTACATGATGATGATATTCCCAAGATAGCTTTCTGAACAAGATATGGCCATTATGAATTCTTGGTAATGCCTTTCGGTCATACCAATGCACCTGCGGTTTTCATGGACCTCATGAACCGTGTTTGCAGGCCATACTTGGATAAGTTTGTGATTGTGTTCATTGACGATATCTTGATATATTCAAAGACCAAGGAAGAACACGAGAAACACTTTAAGTTGGTTTTGGAGATCCTGAGAGAAGAATGACTATATGCCAAGTTCTCTAAATGTGAATTCTGGCTTAAGGAAGTTCAATTCTTGGGGCACATAGTCAACGAATATGGTGTTCACGTGGATCCAGCAAAGATTGATGCGGTGAAGAATTGGAGTACACCGAAGACACCAACGGAGATTCGAGCATTTCTTGGACTTGCCGGTTACTATCGGCGATTGATCTCGAATTTCTCCAGGATTGCTGTTCCGCTTACTTCTTTGACACAAAAGAATAAGCCATATGAGTGGGGACCAAAGCAGGAAGAGGCATTTCAGACTTTAAAGCAGAAACTTTGTGATGCTGCTGTCTTGACACTGCCTGATGGAAATGATGATTTCGTGGTCTATTGTGATGCATCCAACCTGGGTCTCGGTTGTGTCCTTATGCAATGGGGAAAGGTTGTGGCCTATGCATCAAGAAAGTTGAAAATTCACGAGAAGAACTACACTACACACGACTTGGAACTTGGTGCAGTCGTGTTTGCCTTGAAGATATGGAGACATTATCTTTATGGCACGAAGTGTGTAGTCTTTACTGATCATAAGAGCTTGCAACATATCCTCAATCAAAAGGAACTTAATATGAGACAACGGAGATGAGTTGAACTATTGAATGATTATGACTGTGAAATTCGCTACCATCCTGGTAAAGCGAATGTTGTAGCAGATGCGCTTAGTCGCAAAAGTCAAGTTCAGATCCACAGTGTCCGATTACACTCTAGTCTCCGTAATGATGTTCTCACAGCCCAACAACACTCATTAGCTCAAGATGACTTGAAAAATGAGATGTCTTGTGGGGCTGAAATCTTATTGGAAACTAAAGATGATGGATTAATGTATTATTTGAATCGGTTGTGGATACCGAACAGGGGTGATCTAAGGATGGTAATAATGGATGAAGCACAGAAGTCGCGTTACTCAATCCATCCAGGTTTGGATAAGATGTATCAAGACCTTCGAGGCTTGCACTGGTGGCCTGGAATGAAAAAGGATATTGCTGAATATGTGTCTAAGTGCCTTAACAGTGCTAAGGTCAAGGCAGAACACCAGCGACCTTCTGGATTGTTAATACAACCTGAAATACCGATGTGGAAGTGGGAGAATATCTCCATGGATTTCATTACTAAACTCCCACGAACCGCAAACGGTAAAGATAGCATTTGGGTGATTATTGATAGATTGACCAAGTCGGCTCATTTCTTACCGATACGCGAAACTTACCCTTTGCGGAAGTTAGCTCGTATCTACATTGATGAGATCATTAGCCGACACGGTATTCCCTTAAGCATAATATCGGATCGTGATGCTCGTTTCACGGCACGATTTTGGGAATCACTTCACGAAGCTTTTGGAACAAGACTGGATCTTAGCACCGCTTATCATCCTCAAACGGATGGTCAAACGGAGCGAACGATCCAGACATTGGAAGACATGTTGAGAGCTTGTGTCATCGACTTTGGTGGCAATTGGGATAGCCATTTACCATTGGTTGAGTTCTCGTATAACAACAGTTATCATGCGAGCATTGGTATGGCGCCGTTCGAATCTCTTTATGGCAGGAAATGTCGGTCACCGATTTGTTGGACCGAAGTCGGCGATTCGCAGATTACTGGTCCCGAGATTATTCAAGAAATGACTGACAAGATCCGCCAGATCCGTGACAATCTGTCAGCTGCACACAGTCGACAGAAGAGCTACGAGGATAAACGAAGAAAACCTTTAGAATTTGAATTGGGAGATATGGTATTGCTCAAAGTGTCGCCTTGGAAGGGCGTTGTACGATTCGGGAAGAAAGGTAAGCTTGCTCCACGTTATGTTGGCCCTTTTAAGATCCTTGAACGGATTGGGAAGGTTGCCTACAAATTGGAACTTCCTAATGAACTTAGTAACGTGCACCCGACGTTTCACGTGTCCAATTTGAGAAAGTGCTTAGCTGATCAGGATCTTCAGGTACCACTCGATGACATTCGAGTCGATGATACCATGCATTTGGTTGAAAAACCGGTGGAGATAATGGATCGTGAGGTTAAAAAGCTCAAACGCAGTAGAATTCCAATTGTCAAAGTACGTTGGGAATCGAAGCGGGGTCCAGAATTCACTTGGGAGTGGGAAGATCAGATGAAGCTTAAGTACCCACATTTATTTACTACGGTCACTCCAAGTTGAATTTCGGGACGAAATTCCCTTAACTAGGGGAGACTGTAACACCATTGTACTTCCGGTCGTCCGTACATCCGTACATCCGAACGATTGTACTGTTACGATCTGAGTTGCATACGCGAGCGCGCCTAATACGAGTTGCATACGCGAGCGCGCCTAATACGAGAACACAGAGTCTAAGGACTTCAAGTGAGTTCTCATAACCTCCCTTTCTTAAACTGTTTTTGTTTTAATAGTCGGAGGTGAAGCATGTATACCAAATTAAATATTATTTTGATAACACAAGGCTAATACATGCTTATCAATATGATATTCACATTTAAAAATTATCATTATTATTGGATTGTCTCTTATATTTATATATATCCGTGTAAATATTGTCATTGACTTCGGTCAATAACAACGATTACATGTATTGCCACAAACTCCGTGAATCATTGCTTTTAACTTCGGTTAATTGCTTTGACATCATGTATTGTCACGTGGATGTTGTCCACTCCGTGAATCATCGCCTTTAACTTCGGTTAATTGCTTTGACTTCATGTATAGCCACGTGGTTAGCTACCACTCCATGGATCTTGTTTTTAACTTATGTTAATTACATAATGTCCATGTATTGTCACAGATATTATTTGAGAATATTGATGTTGAGATTGATTGATTGGTTATGTGGTTTGATTATCTATTATTGACTATGATTATCTATGATTGACTATGACTGATTGGATATGTGATTATGTGTTTGTGTATATGATTGATTGTTGAGTTTGGGGATTGGTTGGATTATCTCATACATGTATTATTGTGGATTTTCTCAGGAAATCATAAGCATTTATACTCGTTTTATCTAAACCTTTTATAAAACCATTTTTAAACTTAAACTTCTAAATTCATTTTATAAAACCTTTTAAGCATAAAACTTATGATTACTCACCAACTACTTCGTAGTTGACACTTGATTTTCTTACATGTTTCAGGAAACGAAGACAAGTAGGTTGAAGAAGATGATCTCTTCTATTTTGGACATCATCATATAGGATCTTGGACTTAGCTAATTAACTGAAATTCTGGCGATTTGAATTTAGTTAAATAGTTAATTCTCTTTTGTAATTGATGTAACTATTCCATGATGAACATGATTTTTGTGTAATTAATTTGGTTGGTTGAATGTTATATGATGATTTGATTTAGATGCCCACAAGCTTTTGAACAATCTACACATCCCTCATGGCATCCCGACGTTTCCGCCATCGGTCGGGGTGTTACAGCATGTATGAAAACAAGGTCAACACAACGGTTTGTGAGTTCATATAGTTTAGTAGTTGAAAAATAGCTTTAGAAAACCTTTTCGGTAACAACTTTAACCTCATTAACATCACCTGTAATATCCAATTCGGTATGCTTATATATAGGGCATATGTAGGGTCGAACTTACCGCCCGCCCAGCCACCGTCCCACCACATACTAAATCACATATGACATTGTTGTTAATGATAATTAAGCATTTTACCTACGTCCAATCCCGTCTCCATCATAGCTTTAGCGTACTGTTTAAGAGTTTACATGTTTATGGCATTCACATAGCTCGGCTTTTACGTCCATTATACACGTATATTAGCTTCGCATCAACATAGTTTAGCATTTACGAATCTCATGCATAGGTACAAGCTTTGCAATACCACGGTTTAGCATTTACGTAACTCATGATTAGATACAAGCTTTGCACTAGCATAGTTTAGCAATTACGTATCTCATGAATCGATTCAAGCTTTGCTTTAGCATAGTTTAGCATTCACGTATCCCATATATAGATACAAGCTTTGCTTTAGCATAGTTTAGCATTCACGTATCTCTTATATGGATACTAGCTTTGCAGTAGCATAGTTTAGCATTCACGTGTCCCATATATAGATACAAGCTTTGCATTAGCATAGTTTAGCATTCACATATCTCATATATGGACACAAGCTTTGCATTAGCATCCGATCTTAGCATGTAGTATGTAGCATATAACATCTAACATTAGCATATACTCTTGGCATATAGTTTTAGCTGGTAGCATATAGTATCTAGCATTAGCATATAGTTTTATCGTGTAGCATATGGCATCTAGCATTAGCATTTAGTCTTAGCATGTAGCTTATAGCATTAGCATTTAATCTTAGCATGTAGTTTATAGCATTAGCATAGAGTTTAGCATGTAGCTTATAGTAACATGTAGCTTATAGCATTAGCATTAGCATTTAGTGTATGAGATATTAGCAACTAGTATAAAGTCTCAGCTTTTAGCTTTTAGAATTAGCTTTTAGAATAAGTGTATGAGCATTTGCTGTTGCAGTATAATTGACTATAAAGCATTTACAAATCATTTAAACATCTGTTTAAAATGGATAACATGCTTCTCAGTCCCGATGTAAAATCCAAAATGGTTTGAAAAGGGACAATGAATTCACCTGTGTTGCTAAGTATAAGTTACCACAGATAATGCGCGCTCGTTGGTTGTAGCTTAAGTATCTTCAACCCCTGAGTTGTTTTAAGAGATTCGAATTTTATAAGTCATTATAATAACCGCAAACTAGGGTTTTGGTCTCGGTGTGCAACTAAGTGTTCTATGTCACTAATGTGTTTTCTAGGACTTCATATAATTAGTATAAGGCATTACCCATCATTAAAAACCCTTAACTCCATAAGTAAACATTACAATACTTTTATTAAATATTCGTAAGATAATTCGTTCTAATTAAATTTTAGGTTAGAAATCATTTAATTAATTTAGAGAAGTTTATATTTGGTTACATTTACTAAAACCATAATGTGTTTTAAGAAAATCGTAGATTTGTTTGTTAGACTTAAGTTAATCCAATTTGATTAACTCTAAGCCAAATATAAAATCTTAGCTTCCTTTGTTTCTTAGATCGTCCGTGCGTACAACTTAGCTTAGAAGTCCCATAGAACTATCTAAGTTAGTTGTAGGTAATAGAATAATTAACTAAGTATTGGGTGTTAATAACTACCCTTATACTTAGTTAAAGTTCTTGACTCCTTGTATTACTTGTTTTATGTTTAAAACCCTTAGTGTTGTTACAAAATCCGTTGTTTACTTCAAATCCCATGTGTTCGACAAAAGATATGCTTAACATGTGTTTAGAAAAGTATTGATGTTCTACTCTTTAGTTTGAAACTTTCAAACTTTACATCTTTGTTCAAAAACTAAGTAAATCTCTTGTTTATGAAAACTCTAATAATCTCCCATGCACACACACACACATGCATGAGGTTTAAGTAGCTATTCATGCACACCATGTCATCCAAGGTTTGTTGATTGTGATTGATTGTTCTAACCCAACCCTTAGCCGAATCAGTCTTGGTCGAATAGCTTTGGCCGAAAGGAGTTTGGCCGAACGAATGGAATCATTTGCCGAAGAAGGCTTGGCCGAAAGAGGGTATGCCGTAGTAGGAAGTCCCGATCGAATGGTCTTGGTCGAATAGGAGCTTCCGAATGATTGCATGATCGAATGAGCTAGCAGCGAATGGGGTTTAGCCGAACGAATGCCGTGATTTTGTTAGCTAAATGGCTAGGGTTTTCAATGGCACTTGTTCTTACACTATCCTAAAGGGTTAGTGAGTGACTTCCCTAAAGTTTCATGGTTTAAACCCCGTCTAGATGGGGTTCGAATATAAGGGTTTTGAAAACCCTAAAATCGCGACATAGACCTTGTTTTTACCTCAAATTTGTTGGTTCCAAGTTCAGATCCCCTGTACTTTTGAGATCTACGCGATGTGTTGGTCGTTTAGACACCAAAATCACTTGAATCGGTTGAGAAATGAGTGAGTTAGAGATGGTGGTTCTAGAGAGAGAGTATAAAGAGAGAGAGGGCCGGTGGTGAGGAGAGAGAGATGGTTGTTGGGGTGGAAGATGAGGCATTTAATGCCTCATTAAAGTTTCCAAACACCCGGTGTGTTCGGGTTCGTTCGGTTTCGCTCGGTATCGCGTAAAAGCGTCGTTTCTGTTTCGTTTTCGCGACGAACGTCTCGGTTTTATAGATAGAGGTTAAAAATTGAATTTAGGTGGTTATTCATAGTAAATTAACTGATTTTCTTTCGTTTATTTTAAATTTTCCGAAAACGTTTGAATTACAGTTTAAATCGAATCGTATAGTTGTCGTGCGTATTTGTTCGAATCGTCACCCGTACGAATACGATGACAACTACACTTTTCAATATGGTTTTCTAATTGTTGGTCATCATTCAGAACATTAAACTTTTAGATGTATTCGTACAGATCATCACCTATATGAATAATCCGTCCATTTAGCATTCTTGTAACGACGTCTGTTATTTCTTTGTTCTGTTCAACCTCTCATACGTATATACAAAATAGCATATTAACAAGCATTTGTGTGTCAGTTCAGTGTTGTCTGATGTGTTTCTGATTGTTAAACCGTGAGATTTAATCAGATTACAGAAACGATTGCATAATAGTTTAGTTTCAAGCATCACAATGTTAATAGCATACAATATTTCACATAGTTTGTACCTGAGTTACTGTGCAAGTTACTGTGAAGATCACTGTTCCGGTGACGTTTCCGGCACTGATGTTACACCAGCCCACCACCGCTTCGATATACCATAAGCGTGCCCTTGCTAGCATTTGGCAATACGATTGTACTGATTCACAAGTATGTTCCATTGATAAAGAATCCAAATGACCTAGATCAACTGCACTATGATTGAACTATGGTTGAATTATGATTGGATTATGATTGAACTTATGTGTCCACGTACTTACAATGTTAACTTGTAGAACTATGGTTACACGCATGTTCTACACTTGTGCTGTTAACCTATGTTAGTAAGTACTAAGCATGTAATCACTTAAGATTTACACATTATGTTTGTTCGCAAGATTGATTCACACAATGATTGTTTCACCTATAGTTGATTAACAAGATGATTTTTTCACATACGATTGCATCCTCTATGATTGATTCACACAATGGTTGTATCACACATGGTTGTATCTCATACTTTTGACTAATGTTCAAATGATTCCAGTTGATCCCGGATCTTTACTTCAAACTCTCACACCGAATTCCCCCTGTCATACTAAGGTTAGTTTATATATAGGGCATACGTAGGGTCAAGCTAACTGCCAGCCCATGAGCTCGGCCACCGCTAGTATTTGAAGCTAGGATACCAACTTACGATTGATTATGGTTGTATCATGATTGTTTCTTGAACTATGAATATGATTATGATTGTGCAAATAGTGGTTTTAATTTACTTGAAATCAATACGTTAAGTTTTCATGTTTATGTGTCCAGGGATAATAATCCTAGGTTCCCAATATCTACAGTATTTAGTATTATGATTTCCTGGTGTGTACTCCAAACAAAGGATACTGTTACACAAATTCCTAATTATGAAGTCCTAATGATGATAACATGTTGAGAATATTAGATCAAGGATACTAAGAATACAGATCTTTGCCTCTAAAATCCTATGATGAATACACATTGAGGAATTTAGTTCGGATTCTAAGATTATAGAATCTCGACTCCAAATTCCTTGACTTTAATACCAATCTTAGATGATTTTTATCCCTAAGATCTTCCAAGTTTAATATAGACTTAATGCTAAATTAAGTTTACTTAGATCCTAAGTATCCTCAAGCCTATAGCACTTAGTCCTATAGGGTAGCTTAGGTTATAGCTAGGTCATTAATTATTGGGTTTTTCCTAGTTCTCTACAACCTTGGCTCTGATACCAGCCTGTCACACCCCCTGCGTCGCGTGCGGAATCCACAGGACAGTGACAATCAATGGTTGAATCATGCACAAGTATTGAAAGAAGAACAACCACAATGCATTACTAAGTTTCATAATGTTAAACATTTGTTTAGTTACAAGCATTCTAACTATCTACCAAAAGAATGACAACTAACTGACCCAAAAATAATGTTTACAAAATAAGACACAGACAAGATAATTAAATAATCAGGATTAAGTGAGTTTCTAATCCATCCTATCTTGTTTCTTGATCTTGTTCTATCCTAACTATGGTGTCCTTAGTTGTCCTTGTATTGCTCTAAACTGGATTACCTGAAACACATGAAAAGTAACTGTCAACTACAAGTAGTTGGTGAGAACAATAGGTTTAACATTTGTAAATATGAATCTGCAGTTGTAAACAATATGAATAAAAATATTGACTAAACCTGTCATGGATAATTGTAACACAAACTATCATCAAGAAAGAATAACGTGTGCAAACAGTCAAATGACTATTTACTAATAAAAGCCAACATATAATCAAGTCCCAAATTACATTTGGATTCAGATCATTAGTCAGTAAAACGCATTCAACATGAGTTGTACTAATGAGTTTACTCAAAAGGAAACTCTGTGTTGACGTAACCCCGTCAATATGAACTATGCTGGTAAACTTAATTAGCAGCAAATCCATATTACCTTTTCACATCCAATCTGCAGCTAGCTTTTTAAAACATATTTAAACGCTAACCACATCCTTGGCGTAACCGAAGGTGTCCCGCTTTCCCTTGTTATGATCACCCAGTACTAGCGTTAAAAGATTAAGAGTAAGAATGAATGAATGAATGTGTCTTGATGTGGATAAGCTTATTCGCAATGATGAACACCATGACTATAAGTTTCTAAGATTAAATAAACGATTGACATGATTGAATACCTTGATTGAAAACCCTTGATTTAATACCATGATTTGAAAATCCTTGATTGAATACTATGATTTGAATAACTTTGATTGAATACCATGATTGAATTTCTCATTTGAAACCCTTTGATTTGAATACTTTGATCGAAAACCCTTGTAGAATAGAAGGTTTGAGTTAAAAAAACATTTCTTTGAAAAAACACAAGGTTTACTATTTAAAAGTTTATAAATCTTATTCTTTCAAAAAGAGTTTAATAGTTTATAAGCCAATTTGTATAAAAGAGTTTATAAAATACATTAGTGTAAAAGAATTTAAGTGTTTATCACTATAAAAGAGTAGTGTACTAAAGTAGAAAAGTTATACCATTGAAAATGTTTGATTACATGTTACACCCCAAAACGATTGTAAAACGGTAAAAGGGGGGCTAATGTTCTCACCTGACAGCAGTAGACTCAGTCCCGTACAAGTATCAACTCAACAAGACTTCTAAATGATTCCTATATCACTATATATCATACATATAATATAATATTCATTTACAAATGTTGTACACTTTGGTTACTTGATTGAATTAAGTTAACTTGTTGATAAATTCCCTTGTATAAACTTGTTCTATGTTTAAGGTTGTTGTGCTAACTTGAAAATCATGAGCGAATCCTAAGAATGATGGTTCACTTATATCAAAAAATACATGTCATGTTATGTCGCACCCCGGCCTTCCCGGCCTTCCTAGGGCGCGACGCGGCTATCAGGATCGCAGTCTCTGGTCACACAGTCGCGAGACCTACATGTCTGGTTGCATACGTACATCCAATAATCTGACAATCCGGCATTTCGGATTAACTCCGTTAACCGAAAAGTTAACAGAAACTATACGAAATCAAATAATATCGAACTAAAAGGATTTGAATTATACAAAATCAGTCCCAAGATGTTAAAATTACAAAGATAAAAATTATACAAGGTTATAATCATCAATTTTGACTTTATAAGTCAAAATTCGACTAAACTACCAATTGAATTCGAATTCCACATTTAAACCAAATAATAACAGAATGAAATCAGTTATAATCATCACTTTGATGATTATTAACAGCAAACATACGTTATTGAAACATTAAGTCGTCGAATTAAACGCAAATGTTATTCAAAAGTCGTAACTGTTACAAAGTAGTATCAAACCCACACAATTCGAATACACTTCACACAATTGAACTTACAGAAACATTAGTCGGCATCCTTAGAGTCTTCTACATACAAGAATTCGATCTCAGAAGCTCGGGTGTGTGAATTGGATTGAAGGTCGGCCGAAACTCAACCTAAAATTCGAGATACATCTATTCTACATCAAATCAAGTAAGTTTTCACTCCTACACACCCTAAAAATTCTGACTAAGGTTAATCCTAAGTCAATTTTGACTGATAACATCGAATACTATGAATCCTAGTTCTAGGGTTTATCATTATTGGTGTTTTGGGGATTTTTAATCAAATGAACTGGAAAATCAAATTAAACCATATCAAAAGTTTCAGAAACTATCGATCAACAAAACCCCTATACTGATTTCATAAAACAGTAATGAATTTATTGAGAACGATTGTTAGGGTTCTTGAGAAAAAGTGATTTGGGGGTTTTGATGCAAACACGTTTAAAAACCAAATTAGATTACACAGACAGTTTCGGAATTCCTTGTTTAAGGAAAACCCTTTATCAAGTTCATGAAGTAAAAACGAATTGTTAGATTTCGATTTCTAGGGTTTTTTCATTAGAACGTAATTGGGGATTTTTATACAAGTGAAGTTAAAAACCAAATCAAATCATGTCAGTAGTTTCGCAAAGAGTTATTTAATGAAAACCCTCTTCTAATTTTACAAAACAATAACAAATTGTATGAGTTTGAATGTTAGGGTTCATCGTGTACAACAAATTGGGGGTTTTAATACAAACGGATATGAAATCCAAGTTAAACCACTTCAATAAGTTCGTGGTAACTATGTTATGAAAATCTCATGAGTTTATAACTTCTCAGTAACGAAATTGATCAAATCAAATGGTTCCTTTTGATGTACACGTTCGGAACTAGGTATAGTCAAATTATCATGCTTCGAGTTGATGGATTATCAAATTGGAGGCATGGTTGAATTCGGTTGAGTTCCCCGAACCAAAGCCCCATGGTTACAGGGTCAATCGTGAGCTAATCGTGGGTTAATTTGGAACCACTTGGATCGACTAAATAAACAAAGGGGAACCGGTTGAGTTCTGCTTAATAGAATTAAAAAGGAAGTCCTAATGCGATTCCCTAGCGGGTTGGAGTGGTAGTGTGTGTGTTTGGTTCGGGAGGTCAAGGGTTCGACCCTTGCCCTTGCCAGTTTTTAAAGTTTAAAACCAACTTTTAGTATTTTCGTCCTAAAATGCTCGTTTTAACTCCGATTCGACCCGTTCGAATTTCGTCGGAACCAGAATTTCATTCCGAACAAAATAAAATAATAAAATTTATATTTTAACCCGAAAACGTAATCGCGTATAATTACGTTTATTTAAATAAAATCGTATACGACTATATGATTTAATTAAACGATTTTAAAGGCACGCGTATTTATATTTGCACACTTCTAACACTCTAACATATGTGTGTTGACACGTATGTGATTTCAAACACAAAACGACACCCTGAATAACACAACGTTATTGTTAAAAACACAGATTCTTCATAGAGGGTTATCTACGCGACTTCACGTGTGTTTGATCATTCTACTGCATTCAAAGGTGCGTACACGGCCCCTTTTCTTATTTTAACTGTTTTGGGGGAGAAAACATGTGCAAACAAACATTTTAGATACATATCACTTGCATGAGTTAGCTATTTATGATAAGTGCGAACATAGCATTACAAGTCCTTACATATCGAACCGTTTAGTTTGCCGTAGTGCAAAGCGTGATAGTTGAAAATAGATCTATTGGGTTTGACAAACCTCACTTGGTAGATTGTAGGTCTACGCAAGTGTTTGACTAGCCAATTCAAACATTACTATTTTTGGTGCTAGACAATAGTGGAAAGGCAAATTACATTCTAACAGTCAGCTTCGATGTCGACCGCTTATGTAAATACTACAAATGACTAGCTATCATGACTATGCATGTGTGATTATGTTATCTGCAAACATTTCGTTTCAAACAATTGTTTCAAACATTTGTGATTAAACAAAACTGTGTATGCACCAACCATTGTGTTGACTTGATTTACATGTTTTCTCAAGACGTTAAAAGCACCAGTAAGGACAAGCATGGACTAGGATGTGGAGTCGCATGCATATTTTAATTCTTGTGTTTTGAATTTGAACATTTAAGATTTTGACTTGTAATTTACAGTTTTCAAACCGTTACGTTTGTTATTGTTTTAAAAATGCTTCCGCAACGTTAAAACTTTGATATTACAGTTTTTAGAAAAAAGTTATGTTTGAAAAGCATATAGAGGTCTTTCGCTATGTCTAATGATCTGAGATCCTGGTTTGTCACGTCCCAAACGGTATCATTCCGTTAGTTGAAATTTGGGGGTCTGACAAATAATTTGGATAAAACAATTTTTGTAAAGCCAGAGTTACGGAAGTTAATGTATAAAATCTCAAGAAACAGTTTGAGTTCATTAGATGCGGAAACGTTCATAAAATAGTTTTCAAAATAACGTAAGTACTAGTTCGCGGAAGCTGTTTAAGTTGTTTAGCAATTACATAACATAATAAAATGATAATGAATGTTTAATAGTCTAAGACACTAAAGTAGATGCATGGACTCCATCCTAGCATCCTACATTCCTCGTGCGCGTGCCTTAGCTACCTGAGAAAACATGCGAGTGAAAGGGTCAACACAAAGGCTGGTGAGAGCACAGGTTTCAATATCAGCAATAAACATCAAATGTTTAAAGTAAATGTTTGTAGGTTTATATATCATTACAATGCAATATCCATTGATAGCTAATAAATACGTGTTATATCATATGCGGGTTCGCAACCGAAACGAACATGCTGCCTCCCACCATGTCCATCCATCTAGACAATTGCAATGTTGTTTGGTCAATTTTGCACTGTTCCGACCTCCAGTCGGGGTGGCCATACGACGCACAACAGTGGGTCTTGTCAGGCCCAAATAGCACTATTCAAAATTACCACGCTAAGCGCCACGCGCTATTAACGGTTCGAGATGTGTTTAGTGAGGACTTATCTGTTTTTGTGATGAGTGCCACACATATGCATATACGCGATATTAGCATGTCCATATATAACAAAAAGTATGTTTGTTGTTCAAAATACTTTGTATGCAGCGTTTTCTTCCCCAAAGGTAGAAAATAGAAAAGGGGGTCGTGAACTCACCTGCTAAAGCAGTTCTGGTACGTATGTGTTCGCGACTTGCGAATGCTAGCACCTGCTAGTATAGACCTATAACCATATAGGTGGTGAGTATGTGTTCTGTGATGTGTTGTATCCCATACAACTCCAAGTGTCAGTGTGCTCAACCCAGTCTGTGTTCACTTGTGTTGACTCGACGAATCGTTGGTGTTACGTTCGTTGTGTTTAGTTTGTTTATGTGCAATTTGAATCTTAACACGCACGTAGGACACCATCATACATCCTACGACTATAACCGTAACACTTTCACCCAAGTCATGTTATGAAACCGTAAAGGTTACCATTTTTGGAAAGTTTCCCTTTTAGGAAAGTTTGGTTGTCAAATCCCATTTCAGAATTCTAATACATCTAGTATGTTTGTAAAAACATATGTAAATACTTAAAATACGTCGTTTGTGCATAAATCACCATTTATGCCATTTTTCCAAATAAAGTTTCCTAAAATAGTATGTATTCATTTAAAGGTCCGTTTTCACAAATCAAAGTTTTCAATATGCATAGAAATCATTTTTTTAAACATATTTCCATAATCACAAATCACCAAAATACGTTAAAACATCAAAACCCCTCTTTTGATTTACAAAAGTTTCCATTTTTTGTAAGTTTGTCATAAAACAGTATTTTCGCAAAATCAAATATCCAAATGTGTTTCTAAACACTTCAATATACATTTGACAACCTTTAGACATGTCTAACATGTCTAGATCGTCACAAATCTACTACATGCAACAAAAAAGTTTCCATTTATGGCAAGTTCCACAAAATCAACATAATAACTATCAAAACTCAATCCCAACAATCCTACACTCTAAAATCAATAGATCTACATTAAGATCACATAGAATCACCAACAAATTCGTGTACGATAGCCACATGGAGTTGAATGTGGGTGTATGTGCTTGCATGTGGGTTTTCACCCATTGCATGTTTGATCTAACAATAGGTAAGCATATAAAACTACCATAGGAGCTCTTAGATGATGAGATTGAGGCTGAATAGGGGCTACAAGTGGCTGATGATAATTTCCTTGCTTGTTGATGGCCTCCAAAAACTCCTTTGATGCTCCAATGGCTTCAAATCACCAAGAGTACCAGGCTATGGCTTAGGGAATGTTTAACAGGGGTTTGGGGACTGATTTTAGAGAATTCGGTTGCTAGAAAATAAAGGAAATCGGTGTAAATGGTGAAAGGAACCGAGTGCAAGAGATTGGGAATGTTTATATATTTTTTTGTGTTTCTGGGGTCCCTCGCGTACCGCCTAGCGGGACTCCATGGATCTAGGCGTACACCTTGGATTATTATATTCAGACAACTCCTCAAGAAACCCGCGCGCACCGCCCAGCGTGGGTGCATGGTCTCTTGCGTACCGCCTGGTGGTGTGGGAAATTTCAAATTTTCCCGCCCAGGTCTCGCGTACTGTTGGAAAAATAAGGACTGACGAAGCAAAACCACCCTTCAAATAATCCATTTGAATAAATGTTGCAGGACACTACCTTCGGAAGACATTAGCTTCTGAAGATAAAATACTCTTCGGAAGACACTATCGGAAGACATCAGCTTCTGAAGATAAAATACTCTTCGGAAGACCTTCTCGGAAGAAAGGCTTCAGAAGACTCCATCGGAAGACAAGCTTCGGAAGAAAAACATTACTTCGGAAGACTTATGTATCTACATCAGCTTCCGATGACGGTCTTCTGATGAAAGAATAAATGATTGTCTTCTGATGAAAGAATAAGTGTTTCTTTCATCAGCTTCCGATAAAAGTATAACTGATTCCTTTAATCAGTATTCTATGAAGAACTTCCGAAAGAATAACTCCTTAGCATCAGTACAAGTGTCTGAACCTCGGAAGACTTCAAGATCTTTGAAGATCCTAAGTTGACTTTGCACTTGTACTTTTCTGATGCTACAGTGTCTGTAAAAGTGTCTTCAGTCTTATCTGTTTGTCTTTTTCTTGTATTTGTCCTGAAACATTAATTGTCGGGGCTATTTATACCCCAACATCGTCTGTATAATTAACAACACTTTTCTGAATCTTCTTTGTGTTGCCTTACTATTTTCTGTTCTCTCTTATCTTTAAACAAGAAAACTAAACAACCAAAATAACTAAACTTAAGTGCAAAACCCTAAAGGGAGCTAATACTAAAAGCTTTGACTAAGTATCTAAAGCTCTTGTTCCTGGTTAAATCAGCCTCTCCTCAGGTCACTGGTTTTCTACAATTGGTATCAGAGCCTTGTTCTTTAGTCTTGGTTTAACCATCAAGTCTAAAATTCAAAGCTCTCTTTGATATCTTGGTGTTTAGTTTTCTGTGTTCATCTACTTTTCATAATCTGCTGAAGATTGATTTTTGAAACTCTAAAGTGTTCAAAAATCATTCAAACAAACTACCTTGAGTACTCATTACTTGTTGATTTACTCATAACTGTTTGAACACATGGCAGAAAAATTCACCTTAGATCCCCATAACACTCGTTCTGCCACAAAGCCACCAATTTTGGTTAGGCATCAATACAATATTTGGCAGAGACGGATCTTACATTTCCTGTCAAATAATCATACAGGATGTTGGAAGTCTGTAATGTTCGGACCTCATAAACCAATGGTCCTAGACACGGAGACTGGAGACGATGTCCCTAAGGACCCTCGGAATTACACCGAAGAAGACTTTCAGAAATTGGAGCTTGATGCTAAGGCTCATGCTCAGCTGGCAATGACCCTTCCAAATGAAATTTATTCGGGTCTTCTTCACCATGAGTCCGCTAAGGACTTATGGGATGCTCTAAAAGAGCAATTCGGTGGTACCGATGATGTTGTAGCCAACACTAGGGAAATATTGGCTCAACAATATCAGACTTTCTGCCAACTAAATAATGAGTCACTGACTCAGCAATTTGAAAGGTTCACTTCTCTCTTAAGTGAACTAAAATTAGCTGGTCTAGTGTACCCTCCTGTCTCTGTTCTTAATCGATTTTTAAGATCTCTTCCTGAAAAATGGGAAACTTATTCTATAGTTATGAGATCTTCACCAGATTTTGGCAAACTCTCACTTACCCAACTCCGTGGTAAGTTGCTCACCTTTGAGCGAGAGATTGACCAGAAACGAAAATTAATAAAATCTGGTAAATCAACTGAAGAGTATGTTCAGGGGAACACAGCTCTTCTCAGTCATAACTCTGTGGTAAATGATCAGGGTTATGATGAACACATTGACATAACCACTGGCATCACTTCTTCTCTTTCTCCTCGTGATGACCATTTTCTCCCTTCTGACCATCTATGTTTTATCATGGACGATCTTCATCAAGTTCCAAGTGATGACTTGGAAGAGATGGATATTCTCCATCAACTGGCTCTCTTGAGCATAAGAACTAATAAGTTCTACAAGAGGACAGGAAGAAAATTTCCTGGTATCCATGGAAAAACCAGGATCGGTCTAAATAAGGCTAATGTCCAATGCTATAGGTGTCATGGCACTAGACATTTTGCTAGGGAATGCACTAATGCTCCAAATTCTAACTCCTCACCATATGTGACTTTTCCAAACATAACTTCACATACTTCTTCTGCACCTTATTCTTCTTCCTCTTCCTCCTCATCTTTTAAAAGGACTAACAACCCTCAGGAATCAGCACACATTGCACAAAACTCTTCTTCCACTAATGTGCAATATGTACAAGCTGCAAACGGTAACATGTACCAACTCACTCCTGCTTGATTTCAAGTTGTTGCAGCTCCTTCTTCACAAATAAATGCACCAGGCCTTGCTGTCCAGTCTTCCTCATCTAGTCAACCGACTAGAGTACATAGACTGGAGCAGTTTACCTGAAGATGCAGGCTATGCCCTCATAACTTCTGAACCAACAGAATTTGCTCTCATGGCTGTTGGTGAAGACTCCTGTTCAACCTGAAGCAGATACTTCTGATGCTCAGGTATCTTCTTCTACCATAGAAAAACTATGTTCCGATGCATGCATAGAGGCTTTTGCAAAAATAAAGAAAGCCAATATGTTGCTTCAAAAGCAAAATCAGGAGTTGGAACAACTCCTGGACAATAAAAATTCTGAAGTGGAAAAATTAATAAAAATTAAAGATAATGAGATCTCCACTTTAAAAACTGAGAAAATCAACTTACAAGCATCATTTGATCTACAAAGAGAAAAATATTATGCTTGTAAAGATGAATTATCTCAAACTCAAGTGAGCTGTGAAAAGTGGGTTGAGTCTTGCAAAGGATTCAAAATGCTTTTACAAAAGCAAGTTCACAACAAAGCAAGATTTGGGATTGGGTATAATCACACTACTCAACCAGAGGATTACACCCCAATCGATAATAATAAGGAAGAAACCACTTCTGAACCTTTCTCACCAACCTTTCTTCCTGATGAAATTCCTCCAATAATAAACACACCTCCATTGGTGTATCAGCCAAACTACTCTTCTAGGTTTGTATACCCGACTAATACAAATCTGACAAGATTAGAAAAACCTCATTTGAACTCAGTTCAACCCAATAACTCTTTAGAACAAAATGAGATTGCTCCTGATATGAGCTCTACTCATAGTTCAGAAGAAACAACAAAATCGGGTCTCTCTTCTAGCATCAAGTCAAATCTTGAAAAAGGAAAAGGACCAATGGTTAATATCCAGTTTCCTCCTTTTCATCCTCATCCTCCTTGCCCCATAAAGAAGGTAAACAGAACTTTCATCCCAAATTATTCATCTCTCTCTCCAGCCTGCTTAAAATGTTTTAAGTACAACTATGCTACTAAAGACTGCAGAACAAAAACGCCCTTGGAGAAAGCTAGATTGAAGGCTAATAAGTTGAAAGCTGAACATGCCTCTTCATCAAAAGGGAACCTCCCTAATAAGATGAAGAAAGTAAGAACAACATGTAAACAATTTGTTGGACCAAACCCCATTCTTCGTACATCTTACCTCCTTCCTTGACTGCAAACTCTAGACCTTCTATTTTGGGAACACCACCTCCTTACTCTATGGTGAGCCCAGTTTCTTACTCTCATAATGTTGGTAACACTTCTCCCGTGGATTCACAAATCAATCTTCTCCAACAGAATCAGCAACAGCTGCTATTAATGATGCAGAAATTGATGAATGATACAAAACAAAATAAACCAAACAAATAAAATAAAATAAAATATCCGATGTCTAACCTATTGTATTGATCCTCATGTGCAGAAACCCTCTTCAAACCAAAATCATCGTTGGTATGTGGATAGTGGAGGATCTAGGCACATGACAGGATGCAGATCCATTCTAAATAACTTCATTCCAAAGAATGGAGGATCTGTTTCCTTCGGAAACAATGCAAAAGGTTGGATAATGGGGTCTGGTTCTGTCTCAAGTGGAAATTTGAAATTTAAAGATGTTAGCTTAGTTGAGAATCTCAAGTTTAATCTCTTGAGTGTTTCTCAACTAGCTGACAAAAATTTTAGTTCATTTTTCATTAAAGATAGTTGCAAAATTCTCTCTCCAGAAATAAATTCAAAAATAAAGATCTTGATTGATCAACATACTCTGCTAACGGCTAGAAGAAGTGGAAATGTCTATATTGTAGATATGACTACTGACTCTCAAGCATCTTCTCCTACATGTTTGATAGCCAAAGCATCATCTTCTGAAATTGCTCTTTGGCACAGAAGACTTAGTCACCTTAATCACCAAACTCTTCATAAGCTTTCTACCCTTTCTTTAGTAAGAGGATTGCCTTCCAAAGAATTTCACTTTGAAGGTCAATGTGAATCTTGCTTAAAAGGGAAAGCAACATAAAACTTCACATAAGTCCATTGAGGAATCCAAAATAACTAACTGTCTTAATCTACTTCATATGGATCTGTTTGGTCCAGTGAAGGTAGCCAGTTTGGCAAGAAAAAGATATTGTTTAGTTGTTGTGGATGATTACTCAAGATTTTGCTGGACCTTCTTCCTTTTCAGCAAAGACGAGACTTCTGATAAAATAATTGCTCTTATCACTAATCTTGAGAGACAATTTAGAGTCCCTGTTAAAATAATAAGGAGTGACAATGGCATAGAGTTCAAGAACCAAGTTCTTGATAAATTTTGTATTTCGAAAGGAATCCTTAGACAATATAGTGCTCCTAGAACTCCTGCCCAAAATGGAGTTGTAGAAAGAAAGAACAGGACACTAATTGAAGCTGCAAGAACCATGCTTGCAGACTCAGGATTACCTTTATCCTTCTGGGCTGAGGCAGTAAACACTGCTTGTTATGTCTTAAACAAAGTTCACATTGTAAAAAGACATAACAAAACTGCCTATGAAATCCTATATAACATAAAGCCTCTCATCTCCTTCTTCAAAGTCTTTGGATGTCCGTGTTTCATCTTGAACACAAAGGACTCCTTATCCAAATTTGCTGCTAAAGTTGACTCTGGATATTTTGTTGGATACTCTGAGACCTCTAAGGCATACCGAGCTTTCAATCTCAGGACCAAAATTATTGAGGAATCCATTGATGTCAAATTCAATGAATCAGCATCAACCTCATCGTTCCCTTCTACTCCTGATGACCTCTTTGGTATTGAAAGCTTCTCCTTCATTCCTCCTATCTCCCCTTCTTCACCTTCTTTAGAATCATGTCTAACTTCTGAAGATCTATCCTCTCTTGATGAATGTTCTGTTTCTAAATTCTTTACCTCCTTTCCTTCTTATCAAATAAATTCTCGAGAAACAAACTCTCAAAACCAAGAAAATCAAATATCTACTCCTTCATCTCCAGTCTTGGATAATGTATCCGTAGATATTCCTGAAAATCCTCACGTCTCTCCTCCAGAAAACCCTCTGGATCCCATTGCAAACTCAACTTCTTCCCATGCGTCCTCCTCAAATAATTGTTTGGACATCATTCATTTCAACAAAAATCATCCTCTAGAACAAATCTTAGGTGATTTAAGTAAAGGAGTTCAAACTAGGAGCCATATTTCAAACTTTTGCCTTCATGCTGCCTTCTTATCCCAAATTCAGCCCTCTAAATATCAGGAGGCTCTCAAAGACAATAATTGGGTAGAGCTATGCAAGACGAACTCTTACAGTTCAAAAGGCAAAATGTGTGGACTCTATGTCCTTTGCCAGCTGGAAAATATCCCATCGGAACCAGATGGGTGTTCAGAAACAAAACAGATGACAGAGGCATTGTAATAAAAAATAAGGTCAGATTAGTGGTGCAAGGTTATTGTCAAGAGGAAGGTATTGACTATGATGAAACCTTTGCTCCTGTGGCAAGATTGGAAGCCATCAGATTCTTCCTAGCATTTGCCATCTCCCATAATATAATGGTATACCAAATGGACATAAAAAGTGCATTCATGTATGGGACAATAAAAGAGGAAGTCTATGTGTGTCAACCACCAGGATTTGATGATGTTCATCATCCTGATTGGGTGTACAAACTAGACAAGGCACTTTATGGTCTGAAACAAGCACCCAGAGCATGGTATGATACTGTTTCTCAGTTTGTTCTTTCTAATAAATTTTCTCGGGGAACCATTGATAAGACCTTGTTCATCAAAAGGGTAGATAAGGAACTTCTGCTTGTCCAAATCTATGTTGATGACATCATTTTTGGATCAACAAAACCTTCCATGTGTGAACAATTCTCTAAATTAATGTCTTCTAAGTTTGAAATGAGTGCTTTAAGTTAACTAAAAACATTTTTAGGACTTCAAGTCAAACAAACCCCAAATGGGACTTTCATTCATCAATCTAAATATGTAAAAGATCTTCTAAATAAATTTGATATGAATGAATGCAAAATAATTTCTACTCCCATGGCAACAAGTTCTGGAATATGTCTGGAAGACAATGGTGAACCTGTAGATCAAACTCTCTACAAGTGCATGATTGGTTCTCGGATGTATCTCACTTCATCAAGGCCAGACATCATGTATGCAACATGTGTATGTGCAAGATAACAGTCTGCCACCAAACAATCTCATCTTTCATTTGTGAAGAGGATACTCAGATATCTCAAAGGTACTCCTGTGCTAGGTATTTGGTATCCTGCTAATCAAATTTGTAAGCTTGTTGGTTTTTTAGTTAGTGATTATGTTGGTTGCTCGCTCACCAGAAAATCTACTTCAAGAGGTTGTCAGTTCTTTGCAGGTTGCTTAGTGTCATGGCAGAGCAAGAAGCAAACATTAGTGTCAAATTCAACTGCTGAAGCTGAGTACATTGCAGCAGCCCATTGCACTGCCCAAATTCTATGGCTTCAATACCAACTGTTAGATTTTGGAATAACTGAACTAATGACACCTCTTCTAATAGATAGCGAAGCTGCCAAAAACATAATAAAAAATCATGTCTATCATTCTAAAACCAAACACATTGAAATAAGGCATCACTTCATTAGAGACTGTTTTGAAAAGGGACTAATTGTTCCTGAATATGTCTCTACAAGTGACCAAATAGCTGACATATTTACCAAGCCCTTGGACTCCTCAACTTTCTCTAAGTTTGTGGCCAAATTGGGAATGATAAATATGAGTTAATAAACATGTTTAAGAATATGTTTATTAAACTTCTTATACATACACATAAAAGGATAATATTCTTGAATTGTCCTGACAATGGATACTTGATAAACCACTGATAAAGAAATCTTGATCTCTTTCAAGTGGTTATCTCAGCACACGGATAGGATCAGTGGTAATATTGTCACTATTTCATATCTATCCGATGTTAAAACCTTCCATTGTTACAATTCGTAACCATTCTTGTTTTCCTTTCCTTCCGATGATTCATCTTCCTTCCGAAAAATCCTTAGATGATCGTTTAACTTGCTTCCGAGGATAAGGTTCTTCCGATATGCAAATAAAATTCTTGAGCTTTGCACCTGATGTGACAGTTGTCAATTTCTCTGCAAGATTCGATTCTCAATGCTAACTCCCACGGCTCGAGAAGATACTTACCGTCATCTTAGTGACCAATAATCTTATTTAAATCAATAATCACCATTTTCATTTCTCATTTCTCTCACCATTAATCTACTTAAGCTTTCTTGATCCTCTGATTATCAAGAAACCCTTTATCACCTTCAAAATTCTAAGTAATGCTCAAGGCTACGGATGATCACTTGTCAGGCATGTCGCCTGGCACGGAGCTCTTACACCAAAATTTGTCCAAGCTTCAAGCTTATAATAATGGTGTAACGGCTTCGGACCAGGCTTCATTCCTCACAAAGCTTCGTCTGTACTTCAAGGTGTGCATGAACATGTCTTCTTGTCATGGTATGTAAGTATTCAACTTTCTTTTCTTCTAAAATTTCTCTGTAATTATAATCTCAAAAATAACCAAGAAGTGTTTTTGACTTCCTCACTTCCTTTCTATTCTGTTATTAAGAACGTGCTTATAAGGTTAACTTGAAAAACCTGATTGCGCACAAAGATCTATTCTGCTTTGCATATCACATGTATTTGCAGTATCTTTCTCAAAGATCAATAAGTTAGAGAAAATGGTTTAAATAATATGCCATATGCTAACTTATCCCAAGTCTCTGCTGTGTTAAGTTTGTCTCCTTGATTCTCATATGTAACAACCGGCTTTTAATAATGAATGTATTGTAAATAATCGTTAATTGTAAGATTGTGGTTGTTGTGATTTGAAAATATGTGAGAATTACGTCATCACTGGCAAGAGCACATGTGATCGTTCTAGAAATCCATGTTGATTTGATGTTTGTAATTATTACAAATTGATAGTATGCGAAAAATGGTGAACGTGGGCGAAAACAGTTGCACGAAACGGAGTTACGGATCGTCCGGAATCGCGAAAACAAGATCAAAATTGCCAAAATCCGATGTGGGGCGGTACGCCCCGGGCCAACCCTCGGGCTGGGGCGATGCGCCCGGCGGCCTATGTCTGGAAAAAGTGGGTAAAATGGATCAGATTGCATCAGAACGCATATTTCTCATCCAATTCGATCATCTTCATCTCAAAACGCACCCCACACACATTTTTTAGCGTTAAATCTTCATTTCGAAGCCTTCCAAACATCTGGATCGCACCCAGGAACGTTTCTGCAAGTCTAGATCGCTATTCTACCCGCAGAAATCCGTCAGATTAGGTAACGGTCCGTTTTATCCTACTGGTTCAATATTTTGTGGATTAAATCTAGTTTTAAATGTATTAGTATGATTATGGGTATTGATTATTGCCTAGTTGATAACTAGGGATTGTTAGAAATGAAGAACTTGGAATTTTGATGGTGAAATCTTCGTTTTAAAGCCGGGATAATGTACGGTTGCTATGAAACCCATATCATGGTGTGATAACTAGTAGGATTGGTAGATTATGATTTTAAATGAAATATGGATCATGATCCATGGGTTAAATGATGATTTTGATGAATTGATGTTAAAAATTATTAACAGTTATGATCATAAATGAATTTTGAATAAAAGAAATGATTAAAGATCGTACCTAATATAATGAACATCAATTAACTGATGAAATGCCTAACAGAGGCATGAAATGTGATTAATTGTGATAATTGACTAAAACTTGCTAAAGATAGTAAGATAGAGTCAATTATGTGATAAATTGACTTTGAGAAAGTCCAACCAGTCAACTGCGTTGAACTTGATTGTATGTGTTATATGTATTGAATATAGTTGTATATATGTGAAATTACAACTAGGTATTGACGGTGAAAGTCAAGGAATAAGCTACAGAAGTGGAAAAGAGGTTGTAGGAAGTGAACAACCACTTGAACCAGGTAAGTTACCCAACTTACTGTAACATTACATATAAGTAGTAGAAAGAGTCTACTTACGTGCTTGAAATATGTGAATGATGTTAAATATGTGATTGAAACTATGGGATGAGAAATCCTTTAGTTTGTGTTTGTTAAGTTTCAATGGGAAACGTATATGCAATATATTTTCATTATAATAACAGGATGAACCGGTGATTAATTAATATGATTTTGGTGTTTATATAATGATTGTGCATAACTTGATTAATGAAATTAATGGAATTAAGAGACCTATGAGAAGGCGTTATTAGTTTCAAAACGAATGTTATGCTTGTGTGGTATGCATAGCATAAATGCATTAAAAATTTAACCGGATGAGCCGGTGAAATTGATTTAATTGAACCAAAAATGTGTGGCTAACCGGTTAATCCGGGAACTAAATTGTTGAACCACAAATGTGTGGCTAACCGGTTAATCCGGGAATTGAATTAATTATGACTCCACAATGGTGGATAGCTAGAGGTGCTAGCAATTGTCTTAGATGGAAGTACCGGTGGGTGAACATCTTAAGACTTGAATTATTTATGACTCCACAATGGTGGATAGCCGGAGGTGCTGGCAATTGTCTTAGATGGAAGTACCGGTGGGTGAACACCTTAAGACTTGAAATATTTATGATACCACAAATGTGTGGATAGTCAGAGGTGATGATAGATAACTATGGTGGAAGTACAGGAATGTGAACACTGTAGTGTAATTTTGATTAAACTATTGTGAGCAATAGTTGATGTTTGGTAATATGATATTATTACATTGTGAGAGTCAACTCGAATAGAAATGACTCAGTTTGAATATTGATTGTGAAAAATGTATTTTTACATTTTGTTTTGATACCACAAATGTGTGGATAACCGGTTGATCCGGAAACTAAATTATTGAAACCACAGGTATGTGGATAATTGGTTGAGCCAATATATATATGTGTGTGTGTGTGGTATTTAATTTAGCCAGAGATGCTGGTGATAGAGTTGGATTAGATAAGAAAATCATATTTGTGAAAATGTCCCATTAAGGGAAATAAATGCACAATGTGTGGTGTGTGCAAGTTGATGTTGGAATATGATATATTATTATCTAGACATGATAAACATCCATATGATATGTATGTGGATGTGTTTAAATGAGTTGTGGGAAATTTGGGAGGGGTTACTTACTTAGTTCATATGAACTAATTGTGACCTTATATGTGATGTTACAAGTCAAAGATAGATATGCATTGGGCGATCAGATCGGGCACGTTGTGAAGCAGAACCAAACGTTATGTAAAATCCTTGGTGGTATTAAACTTAAACACACTAGTTTTATTAAGCATAAATGTAAATGTTATCAAATTAAGTGTGTTTAACTTATAAAATGTTAATTTCCGCTTCCGAACATAATTTACGAAAAAGTTTAATCTGGGACCTAAAATGGGACACGTGTAATCGTGTGTAAAGTTTGGGTGTTACATGATAATTGTTTGATGAGTTACAAAGACTATTATGGAGTTGAGTAACCATATTTGGTAAAACCAGTGATATCTGTTGAGTGATGATGTTTGCCAAACGCTCGTCATTGTTGTCAGCCATTCTAGATAAAGAATGACAAACAATGATTTAACACAATAAGAATTTAAGAGTTAAAAGATTTAGAGAGTTTAAATAGAATATTTGCACATAAGGGACACTTAGGTTGTAGTCTAGGTATTCCATTATGGGTTTATCCTAGTTCTCTACAACCATGGCTCTGATACCACTCTTGCCACACCCTGCGCCGCGTGCGGAATCCACGGCGCGTGACGTAATGAATTCATAGCCGTAGTTCAAGAATAACCCGAGATTTACTAATGTTTCATAATTATTAGATAGATTAACACAACCGCACACAATATTATACATCAAATTATACACATACTGATAATATTACAAAATTTCTAGTTTGTTTCTTGTTTCTAGGTCACCCTAAACGTTCATGGCATCATGACCTAGCTGATTTCCCTGATCTTGATTACCTGAAACATGTAAAGAAAACTTAGATCAACCACACGTGGTTGAGTGAGAAACATATATTTTGAGTCAACATGATTTGTATAAACTTGAGTAGCAATTATAGCACAAGCTCATCATATAAATGTAATGAAATACAAACCCAATGAACATGCAAATATCAAACCTATTGCAATAGCTTTCCATGTGCAGTACACCACGTGTACCCAGTTCGTGTGGTGTCCAACCCGCAGTTGGAGCACGCGTTTTTGTGTTCGCGGTTTCCCGCATAAAGACCATACCAGTACTACCGGGGGCTTGACGAATCAAGTTAATGATATTGCATAAGAATAGCATCATTCAACATTTATACAACTAAAACATGTAAATGATTTGCATTGTATCAGTAGTCTGCTTCCACAATAGTTTAAAACTTTTGAGTTATCAATAGTTTACATGTTCCACCCCGCGGTTTTAGCAAAGGAGAAGAAAAGGGGTTATGAGTCTCACCTGTGTTATTGAAGTGCTTTGATAGTGAAGTTTCACGCAAAATACGAAGAGGATTCTGCAATTCATTAATGTTTTATGAGTTCTTTGTATTTGAATTGGATTATCAGAATATTCCTTGACTTTTGATAACAAGGAATAACAGCTCGGATTATCAAGCTGATCTTAATCCTTAATCAGCCTCCTCAAGTTAATATTGCACAAAGTGCGATAAACAAGGAACCTATAATGATTTAGGTTCCTATTAAGGAGTTTAAGACTAACTGGATTAATCACGACATTTTCGGATTAATCAAATAGATGTTGATTGTTGATTATTTTACTAAACAATTTCTAGATGAATTTATGGCTTAGGAATAGTCAATCCTTGTTATTGATCATTTAGGTATCATGAAACATGAGAATGTGATATTAAAATAGGTTTAATAACCATGCTCAATGTACTAATCCGACTGTTATCATAAACATCAGATCGTTATTCCGGTGATTATCTTTATGTTTGTCATTAGTTTGAAACACTTGGATTTAACCTAGCATTTCAAGAAATAATCAGGATAATCACAATCATTGTTACAATCAAATGGTTTAAACCATTTTAATCATAGTTATGGTTTCATGAAAACCGGGCATTATAACAGCTCAAAACAAGGATTTACCCGTTAACAAATCGAGTTCTTCATTTATAATCAATCCTAGCCATCATCTAGGCAATAATCAACAACCCTAACTATCTCATTACGTTCAAAAACAATATTTAATCAATAGAAGGTTAAAACGAACCGTTACCTAATCAGACGGATTTCTCGGGTGTAGAACAATGATCAGTACTTGTAAAAACGTTCCTTGGTGCGATCCGTGGATTTAAAAACCTTTAGAACTGATATTTACTGCTCAAAAGACGTTCTGGTTCGTCTGGAGGTGAATTCTCGTAAAAAAAATCTTCGAATTCTGCTGATTTGGAGCTAATAGACGATTTCTGGGTCCTAGGCGCATAGCCTGGTCCCAACGCTTGGCACGGGGCGGTACGCCCAGATGGGAAATTTTGCATCCATGCCACGTTTTGACACGTGGCGTCACGTGGCATGTTCGCGTGCAATCTGACTGGTATCTTGTTTTCACGATAACTTGAGCATACGAACTCCGTTTTACGCACCGTTTTCGCCCACGTTCACGATTTTTCGAGCTCTTTGCAATGGTTGAAATTTCAAAACCTGAAGATTTCAAAATATCTGATCTCATATTTAACGCTATATTTGACTTAGTGTATCTTGAAATCGGAGCCTCGTTTCGCAGTTTCGCAATTTCGCTTACACTCATTCTCTTCATTTCCGAGTTATGATTCTAGACATGAAATTGGTTGGTCATCTATTTGAATAAGCATTATGTGATGGATGTTTCTTTGCGATCTACTAACACCATTTTTCGCATACTATCAACCTGTAATAATTAAAATCATCAAATCAACGTGGATTTCAAGCACGACCACATGTGATTTCGTCATTAATGACGTAATTCTCAACTGCAATTGTCACAGTCTCCCCCTGTTAGAGAAATTTCGTCTCGAAATTCAGTTTGCGCTCATCTATGATTGTCTGTTTAAGAAAACAAGTGAGGATATTTCTCTTTCATACGATCCTCACGTTCCCAAGTAAACTCAGGTCCACGCTTGGAATTCCATCTAATCTTCACGATAGGTATCCGACTGCGTTTTAGTTTCTTGACTCCTCGGTCCAAAACCTCAACAGGTTCTTCAACAAACTGAAACTTATCTTCAACTTGAATTTCTTCAAGAGGAAGGATTTGGGATTCGTTTGATAAACACTTTTTAAGATTGCATACATGAAATACATCATGTATATTGCTGAGTTCGGAAGGTAATTCCAATCGATATGCTATTGGTCCAATCCTTTCAAGGATCTTGAAAGGACCAACATATCTAGATGCTAGTTTACCTTGTTTTCCGAATCTGACTATGCCTTTCCATGGAGAGACCTTTAACATAACTTTGTCTCCGATTTGAAATTCCAAAGGCTTTCTTCGAGTATCGGCGTAGCTCTTTTGACGATCCTGTGCAGCTTTGATTCGGTCTCGTATAACAGCAATCTTATCAGTTGTTTCTTGTATAAGTTCTGGACATGTAAATTGACTTTCACCTATTTCAACCCAGCAAACAGGAGACCTACATTTTCGTCCATACAGAACTTCAAATGGTGCGCACTTGATACTTGTTTGATAGTTGTTGTTGTAAGAGAATTCAACAAGAGGAAGGTGAGTGTCCCAGCTACCACCAAAATCAATAACACAACTTCTTAACATATCTTCTAAAGTCTGAATGGTTCGTTCAGTTTGACCATAAGTTTGAGGATGGTAGGCTGTGCTAAGATTAAGTTGTGAACCCAAAGCCTTTTGAAACGTTTGCCAAACTCTTGAAGTAAATCTGCTATCTCTATCAGAGATAATTGAGATTGGCACTCCGTGTCTGCTCACAATTTCATCAAGGTATAGTTTGGCTAACTTGTTCGTATTGTAGTTTTCTCGAATGGCTAAGAAGTGTGCTGATTTAGTCAATCGATCAACAATAACCCAAATTGCATCATGACCCCTAGGTGTTTTAGGTAACTTAGTTATGAAATCCATAGAGATTTGCTCCCATTTCCATACTGGGATCTCTAATGGCTGTAGTAACCCAGAGGGTCTTTGATGTTCAGCTTTTACTCGTAAACATGTGAGGCATTTACTAACATATGTAGCAATGTCTTTCTTCATCCCAGGCCACCAATAAAATTCACGAAGGTCTTGGTACATCTTATCTGCTGCTGGGTGAATTGAATATTGAGATTTATGGGCTTCGTCCATAATTAATTTCCTTAGATTGCCAAAAGAAGGTACCCATATTCGATTTAAACCTTGGGGTAGAAGACTAGTTTCAATAGTCATCTCCAATGCTCGTATTCTTCTGGGTGTTACTCTGTCTTTTCGACTCAACGCATCTGCCACCACATTAGCCTTGCCTGGGTGATAGCGGATTTCGCAGTCGTAATCATTGAGCAATTCTATCCAACGTCTTTGTCGCATATTAAGTTCCTTTTGATCAAAGATGTGTTGAAGACTTTTATGGTCTGTGTAAACAACACATTTGGTACCATAAAGGTAATGTCTCCAAATTTTCAAAGCAAAGATTACAGCACCTAACTCAAGATCATGTGTGGTATAGTTTTTCTCATGGATCTTGAGTTGTCTTGATGCATAAGCAATGACTTTATCTCGTTGCATTAGCACGCAACCCAGACCCAAGTTAGAAGCATCACAATAGACTATAAAGTCATTGTTACCTTCTGGTAGACTAAGAATAGGAGAATTGCATAACTTGTGCTTAAGCAATTGGTATGAATCTTCTTGTGCTTTGCTCCAAACGAATGGTTGATTATTCTGAGTGAGAGTAGTAAGTGGAACAGCTATCTTAGAAAAATTGACGATAAATCGCCGATAATACCCGGCTAATCCTAGGAAAGAACGAATTTCCGATGGTGTCTTTGGTGCTTTCCGGTCCTTTATAGCTTTAATTTTAGCCGGGTCCACATGTATGCCTATTTCGTCGACAACATGACCTAAAAATTGAACTTCTTTCAACCAAAACTCGCACTTCGAGAACTTGGCATAAAGTTGTTCTTCTTTAAAAGTTCCAAAATCAGCCTGAGATGAGCTTCATGATCCTTCTCAGTCTTAGAGTAAATCAATATGTCGTCAATGAAGACAATGAAGACAATGACAAATTGATCTAGATATGGTCTACATACCCTGTTCATAAGATCCATGAACACTGCAGGGGCATTGGTTAGTCCGAAGGGCATAACCAAAAACTCATAGTGTCCATAGCGTGTTCTGAACGCTGTTTTGGAGATATCATCATCCTGGACTCTCAACTGGTGATAGCCAGATCGAAGATCAATCATTGAAAAACAAATGGCTCCCTGTAGTTGATCGAATAGGACATCAATCCGGGGCAAAGGATAGCGATTTTTGATGGTCAGCTTATTAAGTTCTCGATAGTCAATACACATCCGGAAAGAACCATCTTTCTTTTTAACGAAAAGGACCGGAGCTCCCCAGGGTGAAAAACTTGGTCTGATAAAGCCCTTGTCCAACAACTCTTGCAACTGACTGGACAATTCTTGCATCTCAGAGGGTGCAAGACGATAAGGTGATTTTGCAACTGGATTTGCTCCAGGTATGAGATCTATTCTGAATTCGACTTGACGAATCGGTGGAAGTCCGGGTAATTCATCAGGAAATACTTCAGGAAAATCACGTATAACAGGAATTTCATGGATGGTTTTCTTTATAGAATCCTTTTCCATAATATGAGCTAAGAAGGCAGGATATTGTTTCCTAAGATAACTACGAGCCTTCATACATGAAACGATTTTCAAGGTAAGACAAGGTTTGTCTCCATAGATTCTTAGAATATCACCGACTGGCAACGGGATTTGAATAAGTTTATTGGAGCATATGATTTCAGCATGGTGGCGGGATAGCCATTCCATTCCCACGACAACATCAAAGCTTCCAAGATTCATAGGGATATGATCAATAGAGAATACGTGATCGTTGAGTGTCATTTTACACCCACGGATAATTGTATGAACATGAATTAACTTACCATCTGCTATTTCAATAGTATATGGGGGTTCTAATGCAGTCGGATGTATTCCAAGTAATGATGTAAAAGTAGTGGAAACAAAACTCTTGTCGGCACCAGTATCGAAGAGTATTGATGCATAATGATTATTAACAATGAACGTACCCGTAACGATAGTTGGTTCCTCGCGAGCTTCCAGTGCGTTGATAGCAAATGCGCGAACAGGTGCACCTTGAATGTTGTTGTCGTTGAGCCTGGGACATTTGTTCCTGAAGTGACCGATCGCTCCACACTCGTAACAAGCCCTGTCAGTTGGCTTGGCCGGTACCAAGGTTGTTGTTGTAGTTGTCTTTTCAATGGTTCGAAAATAAGCTTCCAGGTGACCAAGTTTCCCGCACTTTGTACACCGGAGACATGGACGTCTCAGAGAGTGATGATATTGGCATTTATTGCACAACGGATGTGGTCCCTCATATGGTTTCTTAGTAAAGGTTTGTGAAGAGGAAGAGGGAGGAATCTGGTTGAGGGCAACAGCAGGCATGACTACCGCAAAGTTTTATTGGTCTTCTGTTTCTTCTTGGGTGGTTCATATTTCTTTCCCTCAGTAGCTTTAGTTGGGCCATCTTCGGTTCGGGTAAGCTAACCTGCTTTAACATATTCATCAGTGAGAGCTGCTCCTAGATGAATAGCCGATTCAAGAGTAACAGGATTGCTTCCCATAACCGTGCTTCGGATCTTGAGTGGTAAACCCCCAATGTATTTATCAATCTTTCGGGTTAGAGGGGTAACAATGTGGGGAACTAAGACACTCAATTCATGGAATCGAGTCGTGTAAGTTCTATTGTTCCCTCCGACTTGAGCAAGAGTCCACATCTCGTCTTCAAGATTCTTTATTTCATGCTTTGGGCAGAAATGATCAATCAACAAAGCTTTGAAATCAACCCAAGAGAGACCCAAAGCAGCATCCCGACCACGGTTCCTCTTTTCTGTGTTCCACCAAGTAAGTGCTTCTTTTTGGAAAGCACTTGCTGCCATTTTAACTTTCTGGTCTTCTGGGCAATTGGTATAATCGAGAGTATATTCTATAGATTCAAACCATTGCAATAACCCGGTCGCACCTTCTGTGCCAGAGAAAACCCGAGGTCTGGCATCATTAAATTGCTTAAAGGTGAAAGTTTTTAAATTTTCACCAGTGTTGTTGTGAGGATGATCTTGAGAATTGTTTGATGAGTTACTAAGACTATTATGGAGTTGAGTAACCATATTTGGTAAAACTAGTGATATCTGTTGAGTGATGATGTTTGCCAAACGCTCGTCATTGTTGTCAGCCATTCTAGATAAAGAATGACAAACAATGATTTAACACAATAAGAATTTAAGAGTTAAAAGATGTAGAGAGTTTAAATAGAATATTTGCACATAAGGGACACTTAGGTTGTAGTCTAGGTATTCCATTATGGGTTTATCCTAGTTCTCTACAACCATGGCTCTGATACCACTCTTGCCACACCCTGCGCCGCGTGCGGAATCCACGGCGCGTGACGTAATGAATTCATAGCCATAGTTCAAGAATAACCCGAGATTTACTAATGTTTCATAATTATTAGATAGATTAACACAACCGCACACAATATTATACATCAAATTATACACATACTGATAATATTACAAAAGTTCTAGTTTGTTTCTTGTTTCTAGGTCACCCTAAACGTTCATGGCATCATGACCTAGCAGATTTCCCTGATCTTGATTACCTGAAACATGTAAAGAAAACTTGGATCAACCACACGTGGTTGAGTGAGAAACATATATTTTAAGTTAACATGATTTGTATAAACTTGAGTAGCAATTATAGTACAAGCTCATCATATAAATGTAATGAAATACAAACCCAATGAACATGCAAATATCAAACCTATTGCAATAGCTTTCCATGTGCAGTACACCACGTGTACCCAGTTCGTGTGGTGTCCAACCCGTAGTTGGAGCACGCGTTTTTGTGTTCGCGGTTTCCTGCATATGGACCATACCTGTACTACCGGGGGCTTGACGAATCAAGTTAATGATATTGCATAAGAATAGCATCATTCAGCATTTGTACAACCAAAACATGTAAATGATTTGCATTGTATCAATAGTTTGCTTCCACAATAGTTTACATGTTCCACCCCGTGGTTTTAGCAAAGAAGAAGAAAAGGGGTTATGAGTCTCACCTGTGTTATTGAAGTGCTTTGATAGTGAAGTTTCACGCAAAATACGAAGAGGATTCTGCAATTCATTAATGTTTTATGAGTTCTTTGTATTTGAATTGGATTATCAGAATATTCCTTGACTTTTGATAACAAGGAATAACAGCTCGGATTATCAAGCTGATCTTAATCCTTAATCAGCCTCCTCAAGTTAATATTGCACAAAGTGCGATAAACAAGGAACCTATAATGATTTAGGTTCCTATTAAGGAGTTTATGACTAACTGGATTAATCACGACATTTTCAGATTAATCAAATAGATGTTGATTGTTGATTATTTTACTAAACAATTTCTAGATGAATTTATGGCTTAGGAATAGTCAATCCTTGTTATTGATCATTTAGGTATCATGAAATATGAGAATGTGATATTAAAATAGGTTTAATAACCATGCTCAATGTACTAATCCGACTGTTATCATAAACATCAGATCGTTATTCCGGTGATTATCTTTATGCTTGTCATTAGTTTGAAACACTAGGATTTAACCTAGCATTTCAAGAAATGATCAGGATAATCACAATCATTGTTACAATCAAATGGTTTAAACAATTTTAATCATAGTTATGGTTTCATGAAAACCGGGCATTATAACAGCTCAAAACAAGGATTTACCCATTAACAAATCGAGTTCTTCGTTTATAATCAATCCTAGCCATCATGTAGGCAATAATCAACAACCCTAACTATCTCATTACATTCAAAAACAATATTTAATCAATAAAAATCAAGCTAGAAGGTTAAAACGAACCGTTACCTAATCAGACGGATTTCTCGGGTGTAGAACAATGATCAGTACTTGTAAAAACGTTCCTTGGTGCGATCCGTGGATTTAAAAACCTTTAGAACTAATATTTACTGCTCAAAAGACGTTCTGGTTCGTCTGGAGGTGAATTCTCGTAAAAAAAATCTTCAAATTCTGGTGATTTGGAGCTTATAGACGAATTCTGGGTCCCAGGCGCATAGCCTGGTCCCAACGCTTGGCACGGGGCGGTACGCCCGGATGGGAAATTTTGCATGCATGCCACGTTTTGACACGTGGCGCCACGTGGCATGTTCGCGTGCAATCTGACTGGTATCTTGTTTTCGCGATAACTTGAGCATACGAACTCCGTTTTACCCACCGTTTTCGCCCACGTTCACGATTTTTCGAGCTCTTTGCAATTGATGTAATTTCAAAACCTAAAGATTTCAAAATATCTGATCTCATATTTAACGCTATATTCGACTCAGTGTATCTTGAAATCGGAGCCTCGTTTCGCAATTTCGCTTACACTCATTCTCTTCATTTCCGAGTTATGATTCTAGACATGAAATTGGTTGGTCATCTATTTGAATAAGCATTATGTGATGGATGTTTCTTTGCGATCTAGTAACACCATTTTTCGCATACTATCAACCTGTAATAATTAAAATCATCAAATCAACGTGGATTTCAAGCACGACCACATGTGATTTCGTCAATAATGACGTAATTCTCAACTGCAATATTTCAAAACGAATGTCATGCTTGTGTGGTATGCATAGTATAAATGCATTAAAAATTTAACCGGATGAGCCGGTGAAATTGATTTAATTGAACCACAAATGTGTGGCTAACCGGTTAATCCGGGAACTAAATTGTTGACCCACAAATGTGTGGCTAACCGGTTAATCCGGGAATTGAATTAATTATGACTCCACAATGGTGGATAGCTAGAGGTGCTAGCAATTGTCTTAGATGGAAGTACCGGTGGGTGAACATCTTAAGACTTGAATTATTTATGACTCCACAATGGTGGATAGCCAGAGGTGCTGGCAATTGTCTTAGTTGGAAGTACCGGTGGGTGAACACCTTAAGACTTGAAATATTTATGATACCACAAATGTGTGGATAGTCAGAGGTGCTGATAGATAACTATGGTGGAAGTACAGGAATGTGAACACTATAGTGTAATTTTGATTAAACTATTGTGAGCAATAGTTGATGTTTGGTAATATGATATTATTAAATTGTGAGAGTCAACTCGAATAGAAATGACTCAGTTTGAATATTGATTGTGAAAAATGTATTTTTACATTTTGTTTTGATACCACAAATGTGTGGATAACCGGTTGATCCGGAAACTAAATTATTGAAACCACAGGTATGTGGATAATTGGTTGAGCCAATATATATATATATATATATATATATATATGTGGTATTTAATTTAGCCATAGATGCTGGTGATAGAGTTGGATTAGATAATAAAATCATATTTGTGAAAATGTCCCATTAAGGGAAATAAATGCACAATGTGTGGTGTGTGCAAGTTGATGTTGGAATATGATATATTATTATCTAGACATGATAAACATCCATATGATATGTATGTGGATTTGTTTAAATGAGTTGTGGGAAATTTAGGAGGAGTTACTTACTTAGTTCATATGAACTAATTGTGACCTTATATGTGATGTTACAAGTCAAAGATAGATATGCATTGGGCGATCAGATCGGGCACGTTGTGAAGCAGAACCAAACGTTATGTAAAATCCTTGGTGGTATTAAACTTAAACACACTAGTTTTATTAAGCATAAATGTAAATGTTATGAAATTAAGTGTGTTTAACTTATGAAATGTTAATTTCACGCTTCCGAACATAATTTACAAAAAAGTTTAATCTGGGACCTAAAATGAGACACGTGTAATCGTGTGTAAAGTTTGGGTGTTACAAGTTGGTATCAGAGCAATGGTTTGAGTGAATCGAGTGCGTCTTGGTCTCAAACTCTTGTGCTCTTGATATGAAAACATAACGTTTGATTCGAAGACCCGATCATGATGTCGAATGTATGAGGTCAGCATATCTACGTCCTGTATTATAATTGTTAAATGTAATGTGAATCATTACATGTTAAATGTGATTTGATTGATCATGTGAAACCGAAATCAATGTCTTGAGTATGAAATGAGGGAAGTAAGGAATTGGGCATATAATGAATGAACTAGTACGTCTGGCCAACTTACTAGTGCAAACATGATATGAACAAGTTCTTATGGGAATCATTTCATACTTAGGCTATTGAAATTAGGTAAGGTGTTATGAGCTTAATGTGTCTATTACTTGTGCGTAATAGTGTTGCCAATTCAAGAGAAATGAATTGGAATATTAATGTGGAAAGACCTACCTGAGTGTAGGCTATAACACTTGATGTGTTGAGGAAATTAATCCATTTGAACATGGAAAATGTTTTGGTGTGTATACATGAATTAAAAATGTATAATTTGACCGCTTAAGGCAGGATAGGAAAAAAAAAGATAAATGATTGTGTTTATGTGTTCATACATGTTTAAGTTTGAGATGTAATGATTTAAACATGTTAATAATTTATATAATGTGCATATAATCTATATGCGAGATATATAGAATTGTAAGTATACAATGTGTATACGTATGGTGAATGTTATGATATGATTTCATAACTAGTGATAGTGTCATTACATGTTGATGGTAATTGACACATTGAATTGGAAACTATTCGTAATAGTGTTAAAGCAAATTTAAGACCATAACGTATGGCATTTTGTGTGTATTAACATGTAAGACCACTGGTGGGTGGCATTGGATTTAACATGTAAGACCACTGGTGGGTGGCATTGGGTTTAACATGTAAGACCACTGGTGGGTGGCATTGGGTTTAACATGTAAGACCATTGGTGAATGGCATTGGATTTATCATATAAGACCACTTGTAAGTGGCGTTGAATTTATTTGTAATACCACTTGTGAGTCGTCTTGTGTTATATGTGTAAAACCATCTTGGAATGACATTAACTTTGTCATACAAATCCTCCTTGGAGAGGTATTGGGAAAAAAAATCCACATGTGTGTGGATTGGTCAATATGTGAGTATGTGTTCAACTATGTTGACTTTTAAAAAGTCAAATTTATGGTTAATGTGAATAGGTGAGTTACTTACTCACCAATATGCAACCATAAGACATATTAATGCTTATGTGTTATATGATTATGTTGCTGTTACTACTTGTTATTGACTTGTAGTAATTGTGATAAATTGAATGGTAAATTGACCATATGTGTCATGAAATGTTGAAATTATGAAGCCACATGATGGTCGTATTTAACTACTTGATAGATGTCTTGTAATATTAGATGAATGTTATGTGCTAAATGCATAAGTTGGAAGGTGTTACTAAATGATAAATTTATAGTTGACACTATAAAATGATAATAATCCGCATTGTGTAGAAGTATATGAATATGAAACCACATGGGGTGGTATTTGGATTGTTGAAATTGATTAATGTTATGATAAATTGCATAACTAATAAAAGTGTCATTATATGTTTAAAATAACTGACACTGATAATAGGAGACGATTCACATTCGTGTGAAACTAATGTAAGACCACTGGTGCGTGGCATTAATATTAACATGTAAGTCCATAGTGATATGGCATTGGTATTTGTCATGTAAGTCCATAATGAAATGGCGTTGGTGTTTATCATGTAAGTCCACATTTTTGTGGCGTTGGGGGTAATCCATGTACATGTACATGATAATAAGTTACCCATTTTGTTGAACTTGTAGTTATAGGACTGGGTGAGTCCACACTACAAGTATTTGTGCATTTAGCTTATATATGTGATTTGTTGTTTTAATTGAATTTGATGTAAAAGGTTATGGTTGGTGTGGTTATTGTAGTGGAATGATTTACATGGTGTGTGAACATTCAACTAGTGATAATGATTGAGTTGATTTATAAGAGTGTAAGCAACCATCATACTATGGATGTTATGATCTACAAAAGTGTAGACATTAAATTGGTTATGTGCATGTTTTGATTCACAAGGTGTGTGAACATAAGACTTGCAAATCCAATGTAATAGATTCACAAGGTGTGTGAACAAAAGATGATCTACAAGAGTGTAGACATCAAATTTCAAGAGTCAAATTGTTTAAGTTGACTTTTGGGAAATATGATGCACAATTGAGTTTTGTGTGCACATAGGTATTGTGTTAAATGATAATGGTTGAGCAGAAATGGTAGATAAGAATGTCTATCTATGCAAATGAATGCAGTATTTATCATTATGTGTGATTAACAGCTCTTATAAGATAATGATGATCGCGAATGTTAAGTCATTCGGATGTGGTTGTGTGTTAAATACATTATACATGATGTGGACTTTAAAAATTCAAAGTTATGCCTATTTGTAAAGAAATAGGATATTTATAATATGTATAAATTGTATTCATACATATAATGGGATGAATATTTATGTGAATATTCAAAAGAGAGGTAAGATGTATGTAGAAATACACTATGTATGTAGAAATACACTTGAGTGTATGATTTGGTTTGTATGAAGAAAGTCAAACCAAACAATAAATTGTAGATTGATTATGTGGAATCATGTATAATGATTATGTTTATTTAAGGATAAATGTTCAACTATGCTTGAAATATATATTAGAGAAGTGGTGTCTAGGCATGGTGTGCCAGTGACGATTAATTTTGATCGAGACACTTGATTTACTTCTCATTTCTGTAGAAATTTCAGAAAGAATTAGGATTGTTGATAAGCACGGCGTATCATCCTCAAATTGATGGTCAAAATGAAAGGACCATTCAAACGTTGGAGGATATGTTACGAGCGTGTATAATAGATTTTGAGGGTAGTTGGGATAATTATCTACCTTTGGCTAAATTCTCATATAATAATAGTTATCATTCCAGTATTGGAATGCCTCCATATGAAATGTTGTATGGGAGGAAATGTTGTACTCCTGGGTGTTGAGGAGAAGTTGGGCAATGAGAACTGGAAAATAAAAAGGTAGTTAAAGTAACGAAGGAACGTATAGAGCAGATACAAGCTCATTTGAAGTCGGCATAAGAACATCAGAATTCCTATGTTGATAAGCATAGGAGGACTATTGAGTTCCAGGTGGGAGGTTTTGTATTGTTAAAGTCTCACCTTAGAAAGGTGTTATACGTTTCAGAAAGCAAGGGAAATTAAGTCCACGTTTTATCAGACTATTCAGAATTATAGCTCGGATAGGTAGTGTTGCTTATCGTCTTGAGCTACCGGAGGAATTGAATGGCATACATGACACTTTTCATGTGTCATATCTGAGAAAATGTATGGCCGATGAATCGGCTTATGTACCACTAGAAGACTTGGAAATTGATGACAAGTTGAGCTATGTAGAAAAGCCGGTAACTATATTAGACCGAAAGGTCAAACATTTGAGAAACAAGTCCCTGAACCAGGTAAAGGTTCAATGGAAAAACAGAAGGGGATCTGACGCCACGTGGGAATCAGAAAATGAAATGAGAAAGTATTAACCTTTCCTTTTTGAGGTTTAATCGGTTTCGGGGATGAAACCTTTGTAAGGAGGGGAGATTTGTAACAACTGGTTTTTAATAATGAATGTTTTGTAAATAAACGTTAATTGTAAGATTGTGGTTGTTGTGATTTGAAAATATGTGAGAATTACGTCATCAATGGCAAGAGCACAAGTGATCGTTCTAGAAATCCATGTTGATTTGATGTTTGTAATTATTACAAATAGATAGTATGCGAAAAATGGTGAACGTGGTCGAAAACCGTGCGCGAAACGGAGTTACGGATTGTCCGGAATCGCGAAAACAAGATAAGATCAAAATTGCCGAAATCTGATGTGGGGCGGTACGCCTCGGGCCAACCCTCAGGCTGGGGCGTGCGCCCGGCGGCCTATGTAGGGAAAAAGTGGGTAAAATGGATCAGATTGCATCAGAACGCATATTTCTCATCCAATTCGATCATCTTCATCTCAAAACGCACCCACACACATTTTTTAGCATTAAATCTTCATTTCGAAGCCTTCCAAACATCTGGATCGCACCCAGGAACGTTTCTGCAAGTCTAGATCGCTATTCTACCCGCAGAAATCCGTCAGATTAGGTAACGGTCCGTTTTATCCTACTGGTTCAATATTTTGTGGATTAAATCTAGTTTTAAATGTATTAGTATGATTATGGGTATTGATTATTGCCTAGTTGATAACTAGGGATTGTTAGAAACGAAGAACTTGGTATTTTGATGGTGAAATCTTCGTTTTGAAGCCGGGATAATGTCTGATTGCTATGAAACCCATATCATGGTGTGATAACTAGTAGGATGGGTAGATTATGATTTTAAATGAAATATGGATCATGATCCATGGGTTAAATGATGATTTTGATGAATTGATGTTAAAAATTATTAACAGTTATGATCATAAATGAATTTTGAATAAAAGAAATGATTAAAGATCGTACCTAATATAATGAACATCAATTAATTGATGAAATGCCTAACAGAGGCATGAAATGTGATTAATTTTGATAATTGACTAAAACTTGCTAAAGATAGTAAGATAGAGTCAATTATGTGATAAATTGACTTTGAGAAAGTCAAACCAGTGAAGTGCGTTGAACTTGATTGTATGTGTTATATGTATTGAATATAGTTGTATTCCTAAGGGAACCCTCACTAACCACTGAAATGTCATTTGACACTCAGATGGTCGTCCTCTCTCCCAAGGACATCACTGTTCTTTCTAAAAGCTCCCAACTCTCTCTTGACAAATCTCTTACCCATGAAAAGAGGATGAGATCCGGATGTCAAGTCCATCTAGACTTCTTGATCATATATCAGGAGCATCCATTTCACATGAAAATCCAATGGATTCTCATCAGAATGGATCAGGCAATAAGACTCCTGGTATGGCAACAGCCAATGAAATTTTCTTTTTAAACTAAGGCTGGTAATCCCCAGAACCAAGAAAAAGGGGTTCATGACTTTTCTGAGATGGACTCAGGTCATGATAAAACTGACTCTCAAGTCAGGGATTCGGATGACATCTGTAACATGATGGACGGATCAGTTCTTAACAATAAGGAATTGACGGATTCCACTTTTCATATTCAGATTGCTCTTGTGACAACTAGTACCGGACCGGCCGGCAAGTCCGTACGGTGCGTGTACTTTCAACAGTAACTACGTGTGATTTCATGTGTATACACAGTATTTGTATTAACAGAATTCAGATTTACAAGAAAACAGTTGTATGTATTTTTGTGTAAACTTAAATATTGTAAGTACAACACTCAATTGAAACATTAGTTGTGTGTATTTAAGTGAAAAACCTAAGTACAGTTAACACAACTAAACATGAGAAACAACGATGTTCAAACGAATGACAAAAACAAATCGGTTGCGATCTGATATCCATAAATGACAGGAATCAGATGGAGGATAATTCAATGTGAAAACAAGGTGATAACAGGATGTTTAGTTGAGTCCGACAGTGAGGAAACACAATTCAAAAATAAATTGCAGTGTCGTTTCAGAATAACGAACTGACAGTGTGTCTGCGTGGGTGACGATTCACACAAACATATCTGTGAGTTTAACGTTCTGAAATGATGACTGGGAAGTAGAAAACAAAAGTCGGAAAGCAAAACCATTGTCGTGTTCGTTCGAATGACGATTCGAACGAATACGCGCGATGGTGACGCGATCTGATGAAACGATAACGAAACACGACACGAACGAAATTAATTTAATAAAATCAAATAAATAACATTTTTCAATTTTGAAACTCATCAATTAATTAAAATAATCTTCTTTTATTTATTACATTTAAATACGCGTAAAGTTCCGGATACGCGACAAAAACACGAACCGAGCAACCGAAACGAACCCGAATACCACGAGGGTATATAAACACCAAATGAGGGTGTTTTCTCTCATTTAATGCAGCCAAACCCTCTCTCTATAAGCCATCCACGAACCCTCTCTCTCACTAAAAAGTTCAAGCTTCAAACGCACGTAACTCCCTCGTTTCTCAACGGATTTGGGTGATTCTTGGACCCACGCGTAGCTCTCAAAGTCCTCTTCAAGGAAGTACAACCGATCTAGAGTTTCAACCGGCCGAAATCGAGGTACGAGGTCATGAATGTTATGGGAAATAGGGTTTTCACGTTCTCTTGTTTAGACCCACACGTTTCAATGGTTAAACGTTGTCTTAGGCTGACCCACATGATTTCTAGAGACCATGGTTCGCATAATCTACTACTGTAACAGCTTGGAATAGGTGGGGATGGATGAGGATGACGATGATGAAGGTGCAAGGCCGTGGAGCTTCAAGTCAGCCAAACCCAAGGGTGGCCGAACCTTGGGCCGATTGAACAGCAGCGAACCCTACTCACCAAACATCAGCCGAACCATTCCCCTTGAACGAACCACCTCTGCTCAGACGAACCTCCTGAAAGAACCCAGCGAACCCTAAAGCTATCATGGCCGAACCCTAGAGTCGACAGTTACTTTGGCCGAACCTTTCATCAGTTGGAGCGAACCTTCGAATCCCAGCTCACAACTGCCGAACCCTAGAACCCATTGTAGCGAACTTATTTCAACGGCCGAACCCCCATGTGAAACATACATTCAACGAACCCTAGCTACAAGACAACGAATCTCCGGCAAACCCCATGCATCTGGTTTTGCTCACGAACCTGCCATCATCAACAAACCTACTCAGCCGAACCCTTTACATGTGCACGAACCATCAACAAACCATTGGAGGTTTTCTAGCCGAACCCTGCTACAGCATCAGGACGACGAACCCATTTGTCATCATGTTGAACGAACTTGTTTATCCCCATGTGGCCGAACCTGCGAGCTGTTAAGACATGCGAACCATGCGGCCATCTTTGTTTAGCCGGTCTACAACACGCGGCCCACTTCTTTTGCTTTGCCCCAATTTCGATTTCATTGGTCCATAGAAACCGATCCAATGAGTTCTAGGCCCACGAATTATAAATTCAGCCTTGTGCATGTCGTATGGGCTATAGGACTCCTGTTTCGGCCCAAAAGATGGCCCACATACACACGAGGCCCAATCAATAATCCTATACGCCACTAGGGCTATTCTGGCCCAAAACAATCGACCCAAATATGACTTTTGGTTCTCATGGGTCATGGTGTAACTTGATTTATATATAAAACAATAACCAAGTATAACATGAAATCCAATTAATCACTAAGGATAATTACTACGAAGGTGGTAAAGTGGGAGTATTGATACATTTTGAGAAATTATAACACTTGATTAAAATCAATACATTAAAGATTTACAATCTTTCATGAGAAACATAAGTATTATACATAGAATTTTTAATAATATTGACGCATTGGGTTTAAAGGAGCGTAAAATCAACAACAAGGACACCGGGCCCAATAAAGACCGCGACTTACGGGTGTTAGCCAACTTTAGGGCTAACACCAACACACACACGCGAACAATTACACTCAACACTTATAATTCAAATGCAATGTGAAATCAATACAGGATTGTGATCACGACAACAAGAACAACAAAGAGCGCGTGTATTCCTTCTTTTAAGCTAAGTCAACCCTACAACAACAAGGTGAGTTCATATGCCCCTTTTACATTAATCTTAACTGATTTTAAACTCTCGGGGCTGAGAAACATGTTTACTTTTATTTATTTAAAAGTGCTGCTTAACATGTTATTTATACTTTGATTTAGATAATACTTAACTGTTTATTATCGCTTATCATTGTATGCATGCTTGTATGATCACGATATGACAGGGATAATCAGATGAACAATATAATATATCTTATTAGTTCATCAACACATTAGAATAACATAGTTGTAAGATTTTATCTTATAACACTCAGTTATTCTTACATAAACAGACATTGGAACAATCACAGGCAAACATATGAATGTTATAAAGATATTACATATCTTTGTAATAACATTCAACACAAGAGTTAAGTAAGTGTAATAGAATAAGTTCTTTTAACACTTAGCTTTACAACTCAATACATATTACAAGAGAACATGGAACAAAGAATGATAATCACGATAATGTAACTTCATGATAACAACATCATTCACTCAAAGAATTAACATGATGTAATAAGACAAGTTCTTATTTAACTTTGTTAATAACACGGAGAACATATGACAATGAGAACAATACTACAGATGAACACAATTACAATTAGTTACTATTGACCTGTTGTATTATATCACTTCAATCATGTGCCAATTGTACAAGTTGATCATGTAAGCCCCTTTAATTCGCTGACCAGTTAGTTTGACGTGACTAAACCGACGATAGCATAGTGGTACCATAGGTTTGACAAACCTCTAGCTTGTAGGACTAGTATGTTGATCGTAATGATTCATTGGCCGGTAACGTATGACCGGTGACAGGGCTACCTCAAGTCAGGTTCTGGTAAGCGACACATGGTGATATTAATCTGCAGTGATAAGTAATTAATCCATCGTTTCTTGTTGACTAGTAGAATGAGCAATGTATATTCTCACGTAATATTGCTAGTAACTGTTTCGATGAGGTCTATGGGTTTACAAAGTGGTAGAGGTAAATTGGATGCATTGAGATCTGATTACGTGAGGATGTCAGTGGATTCCTTTTAGGCTCTATGCGCTATAGTTCAAGAACAAATTACAAGTGGTTAACTAACACTCTTAATATTTAAAAGTGAAACAACAGTTAACCCCACAAATATAGAATAATACAAGGAACAGATTTGATAAATCTAATATCCTTAACATAAAATGGTTATCTAAACTTCGGTTCGATAACTACAATTACATCATTATATTATTCTATACAAGTTATTACAGGTGATTCAAGAATGATATGGACATGTGGATTGGGAATGGAAATCAATAGTTGTATTGCAAGTTGTGTGGAGTTCTAGTAGTGATGTGGTGGGATGTTGGCTAGGGCTTAGTTCCCTTACATATGCCCTATATATAAGCATCACTACTAGGATGAAATATTACTTGTAAATATAACTATTGAGAAGTCATTGGGTGAACAAGTGAACAAATGACATACAAGTAACATAATATACATTGTGATTGTGCATGTGAATGAATCAAGGTTTTCAATTAACATACTTATGAACTCACCAACCTCGTGTTGACTTTGTTTAAATACATGTTTTCTCAGGTGATGAACAGGTGTAGATACATACATGCAAGGATTAAGCTAGTGGACTTTTAGAAGACCTAGCTTTATTTTGTGTTGCATGCTTTTGGTGACAAGAACAATGAATCATCTTTTGTATATCTTGTAGATATACAAGATATAGTTATATTGATTCTTTTGATAGACTTACTCGATTAAATTATGAACGATACATTGTAATTTAATCTTGTAATTCTATATCATGGATGTGTTAGCATTTCTCCTTTATTTATCATGTGCTATGTAAACAATCTGATCATTTGATTATCACTCAAGATATCGTGCCCCGGGAACCTTCCACCTGATGGGAAAACACGATCCGTTCCCGCCGGCTCGGGGTGTGACAGATTGGTATCCGAGCCATGGTTATAGAGAAATATAGGTCATATTACTTAAACGGTTTGGCCTAGACTATAACCTAGGGACCCTCATATAGAGATCATGTCACATAGGATTTTATTTGCATATGTCTTCTGCTTCTGATCACTACACTAACCGACTTCTTTTCGGTTATGATCAGAATGCCGCCGAGAAGACAACCACCTCTGTTACCGCCACCTCAAGATTCTGCTCCACACTCTTCGACACCTACACCGCCTGATTCTCCTCCACATCTACCACCGCCTCCACCTCCACCTCCACCTCCGCCACCACCGGTTTATCAGTTGGACCCTGCTACTGTGGCATTGGCCACTCTCATTACTAGCCAACTAAGGGATGTGATTCCCAAGATGATGAACCGGATCAACACCAACAACAGCAACAACGTTGCCAACTCATCTGGAGAAGGCAGCGGCAACACCCGACAGAATCAGGACTATGCCTACAAGAACTTTGTAGGTTGCAAGCCACCTAGTTTCAGTGGCAGTGAGGGTACCGTTGGATTGATCCAGTGGATCGAGAAGATGGAGACTACCCTCGACATCAGTGGCTGTCCTGAACAGAACAAAGTCAAGTATGTTGCGGGATCATTTCATAAGCGAGTGTTAACTTGGTGGAACGCTCAAGTTTCAATCAAAGGTCGGGATGAGGCCCAAGCCATGCCTTGGGATGATTTCAAAGCTATGCTGCGGGCAGAGTTTTGCCCGAGGAATGAACTGAAGAAGGTTAAGACTGAACTACTCAAGCTAGTTATGGTTGGCTCTAGGCATCTGGCCTATACCACCCGTTTTCATGAGCTTGCTACCTTGGCACTGGATGTGGTGCCAACCCTGGAGAAAAGGATTGAACAGTATGTCAGGGGACTGCCATCCTGCATTCAAGGGCACGTGATGTCAGCCCACCCTACCACCATGGAATTGGCTGTTACACTGTCAGCATCTCTGACAGATATGATGGTTGCTGCGGGGCACTTCAAGAAGGAGGCTGAAACAGCCAAGACTGGAACTTCAAGAAAGTCGGACAAACGTTCGGCTAAGAAACAAAAGGTGGTTAGAAACTTTGCTGCCACCACTCAAGCCCCAATGCTTAACCAGCCACCACCATTGCAAGTCAGAAAGCCCTACATTGGCACTGCACCTTTGTGCAACGCTTTCCAGTATCATCACGCGCCGAACACTCAGTGCATGTAATGCACAAACTGTTGAAAGTTTGGCCATTGGGCAAATCACTGCAGGAGCACGGGAGGTCCAAACAGAAACAACAATGCAGCTACTACTGCTGCTGCTGATCACAGGTCCTGCTACAACTGTGGCGAACCTGGACATTTTTCTCGGGATTGTCCCAAGAGAAATCAACAAAGGGCTCAAGCACCAAGAGGACGAGCCTTTCAGATCGGAGCAGCTGCATCTCGACAAGACCCGAACGTAATCACGGGTACATTTCTCTTATCCGACTTCTCTGCATCCATATTATTTGACACTGGTGCGGATCAGAGTTTTATCTCATCCGACTTTGCATGCCATCTTAATTATGATAAGGAATTGTTAGACTCCCCTTACACTATTGAGATAGCTAACGGCAAACAGATCACAGTAGACACAATATTTAGGAATTGCCCACTAACACTTGACGATCATACATTTTCCATCGATTTGATACCGATGGAACTGGGCAGTTTCGACATCATTATCGGAATGGATTGGCTATCTCTTAACCGAGTTGAGTTCATTTGTTCCGATAAACTATTACGCATTCCAGTGGAGAACAATGAGGTCTTGGAGATTCGTGGAGACCAAGCGAAACGCAGTGTCAAGATAATATCGTGCATGAAGGCTCGTAAGTACTTACGAAAGCAATGTGTTGCATTCTTAGCTCATGTGACCGAGAAAGACAATAAGGCAATCAAGATTCAAGATGTACCAGTTGTGAGAGACTATGCGGACGTGTTTCCGGATGATTTACCGGGACTGCCACCTGAGAGATCAGTGCAGTTCCGAATTGATTTGATTTCGGGAGCGACTCCTATAGCTAAGTCTCCTTATAGACTTGCACCATCTGAAATGCAGGAGTTGTCAAATCAACTACAAGAACTACTCGATAAAGGATTCATCCGACCGAGCTTTTCCCCGTGGGGAGCTCCGGTTCTTTTTGTGAAAAAGAAGGATGGAACTTTCAGGATGTGTATCGATTGCAGAGAACTCAAAAAACTCACCATCAAGAATCGGTACCCGTTACCGAGGATTGATGATCTGTTTGATCAGTTATAGGGGGCACAGTACTTTTCAAAGATAGACCTGAGATCAGGCTTTCATCAGCTCCGGATTCAAGAGGAAGACATACCAAAGACGGCCTTTCGTACCAGATATGGTCACTACGAGTTCATGGTGATGCCATTCGGTTTGACGAACGCACCGGCTGTGTTCATGGATTTGATGAACCGGGTGTGCAAGCCGTACTTAGATCAGTTTGTTATCGTCTTCATTGATGATATACTGATTTATTCAAAGAATGAGAAGGAACATGAGCAACACCTCAAGACAGTCTTGGAACTCCTAAAGGAGGAACGACTCTATGCCAAATTCTCCAAGTGTGAATTCTGGTTAAGAGAAGTTCAGTTCTTGGGTCACGTGATTAACAGTGATGGTATTCACGTGGATCCTGCAAATATTGAAGCAATCAAGAACTGGGATGTGCCTACAACACCAACAGAGATCCGATCATTCTTGGGACTGGCAGGTTATTAAAGGAGATTCATTTCGAATTTCTCTAAGATAGCCTTGCCCCTCACCAAGATCACACAGAAGTCAGAACCTTTTGTGTGGACTCAGAAACAAGAAGAGGCATTCTAGACACTGAAACAAAGATTGTGCAATGCTCCAATCTTAACACTCCCAGAAGGCAATGATGACTTTGTAGTTTATTGTGATGCTTCCCATCAGGGACTCGGATGTGTATTGATGCAACGAGACAAAGTCATTGCTTATGCCTCAAGACAGTTGAAGATACACGAGAAGAATTACACGACACATGACTTAGAACTGGGAGCTGTTGTATTTGCTTTAATGATTTGGAGACATTACCTCTATGGTACCAAATGCACTATCTTCACAGATCACAAGAGTTTACAGCACATATTTGATCAGAAGGAGCTTAACATGAGACAAAGACGTTGGGTTGAGCTCCTGAACGATTACGATTGTGTGATCAAATACCATCCGGGCAAAGCAAATGTTGTTGCAGATTCTTTGAGCCAGAAGGAAAGAGTCAAACCCTTGCGCGTACGAGCAATGGGAATGACCGTGCAAACAAGTCTAAGAGATCATATTCTACAATCACAACAAGAGGCAGTGGCAAGAGACAATCTGAAACGCGAGCTCGATTGTGGAGCCGAGAAACACTTCAAGACAAAACAGGATGGAGTTATCTATTATCTGGATCGTGTTTGGATTCCAGCAGTAGATGAACTTCGAACACTCATACTTGACGAGGCACACAAGACACGTTACTCAGTTCATCCTGGTGCCGATAAGATGTACCAAGATCTTAGGTCATTTTATTGGTGGCCGGGTATGAAGAAAGGCATTGCCACTTATGTTGGCAAATGTATTACATGTGCCAAGGTCAAAGCAGAACGCCAGAAACCCTCGGGTTTGCTGGAACAACCAGAAATACCACAATGGAAGTGGGAACAAATAGCTATGGATTTCATTACCAAGCTACCCCGCACTTCCAGCGGATACGATTCTATATGGGTCATCATTGACAGATTGACCAAGTCCGCACATTTCCTGCCGATCCGAGAGACATACAAGATGGAGAAACAAGCGAGACTATACATCGATGAAATAGTAGTGAGGCACGGAGTGCCATTGACTATTATTTCTGACCGGGACAGTCGATTTACTTCGCGGTTCTGGAAATCATTGCAACAATCCTTAGGGACAAGTGTTAACTTGAGCACCGCTTATCATCAACAAACGGATGGACAAAGCGAACGCACCATTCAAACCCTAGAGGATATGTTGAGAACATGCATCCTAGACTTTGGTGGAAGTTGGGACACACACTTACCTCTCATTGAGTTCTCCTACAACAATAGCTACCACAGCAGCATTGGATGTGCTCCGTTTGAAGCACTCTATGGTAGAAAATGTCGGTCTCCAGTTTGTTGGACCGAAGTGGGAGATAACAGAATTAATGGGCCTGAACTTATTCAGGAAACTACTGATAAGATAGCCCAGATACAACAACGATTACAAGCAACACGTAGCTGCCAAAAGAGTTACGCAGACAAACGGCGCAAGCCTTTGGAATTCGATGTGGGTGACCGAGTCATGTTGAAAGTGTCCCCATGGAAAGGCGTAGTTCGTTTTGGGGCTAAGGGCAAACTAGCACCTAGGTATGTCGGACCGTTTGAGATTACTCAACGCATAGGTCCTGTGGCATACAGACTCAGACTCCCTGATGAACTCAGTGGAGTACACGATGTGTTTCATGTATCAAATCTCAAGAGGTGCTTAGCAGACGAAACATTGATCATACCATTGGAAGAGATACAAGTGGATGAATAATTACATTTAATTGAAGAACCTGTAGAGATTATGGAACGTGAAGTTAAGAGACTGAAACGAAGTCGTATCCCTATTGTAAAGGTTCGATGGAACTCAAAGCGTGGACCAGAATTTACCTGGGAGCGCGAGGACAACATGAGAACTAAGTATCCCCACCTGTTCGAGGAGTAAAGCTCGACTTTTATGCTTAAATTTTGGGACGAAATTTCTTTAACAAGGGGAGACTGTGACAACTAGTACCAGACCGGCCGGCAAGTCCGTACGGTGCGTGTACTTTCAACAGTAACTAAGTGTGATTTCATGTGTATACAAAGTATTTGTATTAACAGAATTCAGATTTACAAGAAAACAGTTGTATGTATTTTTGTGTAAACTTAAATACTGTAAGTACAACACTCAATTGAAAGTTATGGGAAATAGGGTTTTCACGTTCTCTTGTTTAGACCCACACGTTTCAGTGGTTAAACGTTGTCTTAGGCTGACCCACATGATTTCTAGAGACCATGGTTCGCATAATCTACTACTGTAACAGCTTGGAATAGGTGGGGATGGATGAGGATGACGATGATGAAGGTGCAAGGCCGTGGAGCTGCAAGTCAGCCGAACCCAAGGGTGGCCGAACCTTGGGCCGACTGAACAGCAGCGAACCCTACTCACCAAACATCAGCCGAACCATTCCCCTTGAACGAACCACCTCTGCTCAGACGAACCTCGTGAGAGAACCCAGCGAACCCTAAACCTATCATGGCCGAACCCTAGAGTCGACAGTTACTTTGGCCGAACCTTTCATCTGTTGGGGCGAACCTTCGAATCCCAGCTCACAACTGCCGAACCCTAGAACCCATTGTAGCGAACTTATTTCAACGGCCGAACCCCCATGTGAAACATACATTCAACGAACCCTAGCTACAAGACAACGAATCTCCGGCAAACCCCATGCATCTGGTTTTTCTCACGAACCTGCCATCATCAACAAACCTTCTCAGCCGAACCCTTTACATGTGCACGAACCATCAACAAACCATTGGAGGTTTTCTAGCCGAACCCTGCTACAGCATCAGGACGACGAACCCATTTGTCATCATGTTGAATGAACCTGTTTATCCCCATGTGGCCGAACCTGCGAGCTGTTAAGACATGCGAACCATGCGGCCATCTTTGTTTAGCCGGTCTACAACACGCGGCCCACTTCTTTTGCTTTGGCCCAATTTCGATTTCATTGGTCCATAGAAATCGATCCAATGAGTTCTAGGCCCACGAATTATAAGTTTAGCCAAGTACATGTCGTATGGGCTATAGGGCTCCTGTTTCGGCCCAAAAGGTGGCCCACATACACACGAGGCCCAATCGATAATCCTATAGGCCACTAGGGCTATTCTGGCCCAAAACAATCGGCCCAAATATGACTTTTGGTCCTCATGGGTCATGGTGTAACTTGATTTATGTATAAAACAATAACCAAGTATAACATGAAATCCAATTAATCACTAAGGATAATTACTACAAAGGTGGCAAAGTGGGAGTATTGATACATTTTGAGAAATTATAACACTTGATTAAAATCAATACATTAAAGATTCACAATCTTTCATGAGAAACATAAGTATTATACATAGAATTTTTAATAATATTGACACATTGGGTTTAGAGGAGCGTAAAATCAACAACAAGGACACCAGGTTGAATAAAGACCGCGACTTACGGGTGTTAGCCAACTTTAGGGCTAACACCAACACACACACGCGGACAATTACACTCAACACTTATAATTCAAATGCAATGTGAAATCAATACAGGATTGTGAACACGACAACAAGAAAAACAAAGAGCGCGTGTATTCTTTCTTTTAAGCTAAGTCAACCCTACAACAACAAGGTGAGTTCATATGCCCCTTTTACATTAATCTTAACTGATTTTAAACTCTCGGGGCTGAGAAACATGTTTACTTTTATTTATTTAAAAGTGTTGCTTAACATGTTATTTATACTTTGATTTAGATAATACTTAACTGTTTATTATCGTTTATCATTGTATGCAAGCTTGTATGATCACGATATGACAGGGATAATCAGATGAACAATATAATATATCTTATTAGTTCATCAAAACATTAGAATAACATAGTTGTAAGATTTTATCTAATAACACTCAGTTATTCTTACATAAACAGACATTGGAACAATCACAGGCAAACATATGAATGTTATAAAGATATTACATATCTTTGTAATAACATTCAACACAAGAGTTAAGTAAGTGTTATAGAATAAGTTCTTTTAACACTTAGCTTTACAACTAAATACATATTACAAGAGATCATGGAACAAAGAATGATAATCATGATAATGTAACTTCATTATAACAACATCATTCACTCAAAGAATTAACATGATGTAATAAGACAAGTTCTTATTTAACTTTGTTAATAACACGGAGAACATATGACAATGAGAACAATAATACAGATGAACACAATTACAATTAGTTACTACTGACATGTTGTATTATATCACTTCAATCATGTACCAATTGTACAAGTTGATCATGTAAGCCCCTTTAATTCGCTGACCAGTTAGTTTGACGTGACTAAACCGACGATAGCTTAGTGGTACCATAGGTTTGACAAACCTCTAGCTTGTAGGACTAGTATATTGATCGTATTGATTCATTGGCCGGTAACGTATGACCGGTGACAGGGCTACCTCAAGTCAGGTTCTGGTAAGCGACACATGGTGATATTAATCTGCAGTGATAAGTAATTAATCCATCGTTTCTTGTTGACTAGTAGAATGAGCAATGTATATTCTCACGTAATATTGCTAGTAACTGTTTCGATGAGGTCTATGGGTTTACAAAGTGGTAGAGGTAAATTGGATGCATTGAGATCTGATTACGTGAGGATGTCAGTGGATTCCTTTTAGGCTCTATGCGCTATAGTTCAAGAACAAATTACAAGTGGTTAACTAACACTCTTAATATTTAAAAGTGAAACAACAGTTAACCCCACAAATATAGAATAATACAAGGAACAGATTTGATAAATCTAATATCCTTAACATAAAATGGTTATCTAAACTTCGGTTCGATAACTACAATTACATCATTATATTATTCTATACAAGTTATTACAGGTGATTCAAGAATGATATGGACATGTGGATTGGGAATGGAAATCAATAGTTGTATTGCAAGTTGTGTGGAGTTCTAGTAGTGATGTGGTGGGATGTTGGCTAGGGCTTAGTTTCCTTACATATGCCCTATATATAAGCATCACTACTAGGATGAAATATTACTTGTAAATATAACTATTGAGAAGCCATTAGGTGAACAAGTGAACAAATGACATACAAGTAACATAATATACATTGTGATTGTGTGCATGTGAATGAATCAAGGTTTTCAATTAACATACTTATGAACTCACCAACCTCGTGTTGACTTTGTTTAAATACATGTTTTCTCAGGTGATGAATAGGTGTAGATACATATATGCAAGGATTAAGCTAGTGGACTTTTAGAAGACCTAGCTTTATTTTGTGTTGCATGCTTTTGGTGACAAGAACAATGAATCATCTTTTGTATATCTTGTACATATACAAGATATAGTTATATTGATTCTTTTGATAGACTTACTCGATTAAATTATGAACGATACATTGTAATTTAATCTTGTAATTCTATATCATGGATGTGTTAGCATTTCTCCTTTATTTATCATGTGCTATGTAAACAATCTAATCATTTGATTATCACTCAAGATATCGCGCCCCGGGAACCTTCCGCCCGACGGGAAAAAAACACGATCTGTTCCCGCCGGCTCAGGGTGTGACAGCTCTGACCACACTCATTGTGTTAAGTCGCAACAATATTGAATATCCAAAGTCCTGCAATCCAAATCCATCCCAATGCAGGCACCTTCATTTGAAGGTCTCCCAAACTCTTCAACCACCTTCACTGCTCCCACTTTTTTTCCACTGCTTTTCAAGAAGTATCTAGCTCACTTCTTCCTGCCTCTCTCACTTCCCTGCCTTGCCTACTGATTCATGGTCCTGGCTGCTAAAGCCAAAAAGAGGGAGAATACATAAACTATTCTCAAAAGAGGCTGAAGCTTAAATAAACAAAGAAGCATTTGCTGTATTCAGGCAACCTACTTCAGTTTTCCTCTAAGGACACTACTCTAAATAAACAATAACCGGTTCACCTGCCTCTAAGGACACTAACCATTCTCATGTACTTTTCCCCTACTGAGTTTGATGTTCTAGAAATTGGTTGGGTTTTAAAGCTAAGTGGTTTTGGCTTCATCAGTCCAGAGGGAGATTGCTGGAAAAATAAGGACTGACGAAGCAAAACCACCGTTCAAATAATCCATTTGAATAAATGTTGCAGGACACTACCTTCTGAAGACATTAGCTTCTGAAGATAAAATACTCTTCGGAAGACACTATCGGAAGACATTAACTTCTGAAGATAAAATACTCTTCGGAAGACCTTCTCGGAAAAAAGGCTTCAGAAGACTCCATCAGAAGACAAGCTTCGGAAGAAAAACATTACTTCGGAAGACTTATGTATCTACATCAGCTTCCGATGAAGGTCTTCTGATGAAAGAATATATGATTGTCTTCTGATAAAAGAATAAGTGTTTCTTTCATCAGCTTCCGATAAAAGTATAACTGATTCCTTTAATCAGTTTCCTATGAAGAAATTCCGAAAGAATAACTCCTTAGCATCAGTACAAGTGTCTGAACCTCGGAAGACTTCAAGATCTTTGAAGATCCTAAGTTGACTTTGCACTTGTACTATTCTGATGCTATAGTGTCTGTAAAAGTGTCTTCAGTCTTATCTGTTTGTCTTTTTCTTGTATTTGTCCTGAAACATTAATTGTCCGGGCTATTTATACCCCAACATCGTCTGTATAATTAACAACACTTTTCTGAATCTTCTTTGTGTTGCCTTACTATTTTCTGTTCTCTCTTTTCTTTAAACAAGAAAACTAAACAACCAAAATAACTAAACTTAAGTGCAAAACCCTAGAGGGAGCTAATACCAAAAGCTATGACTAAGTATCTAAAGCTTTTGTTCCTAGTTAAATCAGCCTCTCCTCAGGTCACTGGTTTTCTACACGTACCACCAAGGCCCGAGCGTAGGCCCTTGGCGTACTGCCTGGCCGGCTGGATGAGCCCAATTGGCCCATTTTAATGATTTTGACTCCTTTTTCGACTATTTAACGTTTATTACTCATCGATTATCATCGTTTGGACTCTAATTATCGTTCAATTGTTTGTACACCAACGTTCGCGAGACTCGTGTGTGTTTCGATAATTCCTCGAATTATCGGTGATAGTTTGTGTTTGAATCATCTAATTAAACATAATTATATGAAATGCAACAAGTATGAATGTGAAATTCAAAGTTGAAAGAGTTGCAATTTACCTGAAATTGTCGGGTGTCACAAGTTACATTATGCACAAGACTTGTTATGCAAAACTGTGACATGTGATTATGAATTAGTTAAACTCTTTTTCACATGATTTCCTTGAAATGTTTAAGAATTATGCCCTTATGATCATCCCAAGTGTTTAGAAAAGTGTTTAAAGTCATTATCCATTGATCAAAGACTTCACCGATTTTACAACTCACCCATCGATACTATCAATATCGATGGGTGATTGTTATTGATTCCAACGGTCATGTAATCGCTTCTTTATGCTTATCATCCTTGGATGACCTTAATATGGCTGTCAACATTGAAATAAGATTCGGCTAACACCAAGGTAATGCCATCGATATTAATACTATCGATGGGACTTAAGTTCGATGAACAGCCATCGATTTTGTTGATGTCCATGGGTTCTTGACTCATAACCCTTGGATGATCCAAACTAAGGTAATATCGATGGTTTCAAGTTGTTCTATGAGTTGACATGCTTGAATGGGTCAAAAGAGACTCAATTGAAGCCAAGGTAGTGCCCATCGATATTAATAATATCGATGGGGTCTTAACTTCGATGGCCTCCTTCGAGATTGATAATATCGACCGGAATTCGACCCATTTCCCTTGGAACTCATTAATGAGGTTTAATATCAAAGGTGTGGATCATAAGGAGTAGTATCGACTTTTACTTATGGCCATAGTCTTCCCTGGATCACAGCTGCCTTTCATCGATACTACCAGCCAACTTGGCATCGATATTACTCCTTCGATACTAGTAGAATCGACGCAGCTCCAGCAGGTTCGACTTTGGAAAAAGTTTAATTGATACTATCAACGAGGCTCAAGCTCCCATGCATCCATCGAGCTTGTTAAATTTTGATGTTTTGACCTTTATCAAGTTAAAACCGTCGATACTATCAACTTGGGTCTTCCTTATGTCGATACTATTCCCGATCGACTGATCCAGCTCCGAACCACCTCCCATACTTTGCACTCATTTTGTCCCGAGAGATCCATGGTTGAAGCCCAAGTTAAAAGGGCTAAAATCCGGTTTTGCATTCAATAAGGTGATGAATAGAGAAACACCCTACAGTTCTGAACCTTCTAACTAAGATTCCGAAATTTTGAACTGGAGATAGGGCCGATCCTTTGTACTAAAAGCTTCCTTTCGTCGAGAGGATCGTTTGGATAGCTTATTTGCACGATTTGGTGAAAAATTGAGGGAGAAACTTGTGTATTTGTGTTGAATTTCTAGAGAGAAAGCTTGGATGGGAATTTGAGAGAGAGAGAGAGAGTGTGAGTTCTTAGAGTATTGAATGAGATAGATGAGGGAAATTAAGGGTTTTTATACCCCGAGTGGTTCCCCACGTGTTTGGTTTCGCTTGATTCCGGTTTTGCGTATTTTTACGTACGCGACGTAACGATTATGTAATTACATAGTTTTCCTTGTAAATCAGATTTTTGATTGTTTTTGATGAGTTTCAAAATTGTAAAACATAAAAATATAATGTTTTACATACTTGTAATGTTCGTCCGTTTCAGAACCGTTAACGAATATGGTTACGTGTATACCCATAAATATATACGTTTTTTTGTCATTTTATGCATTAGTTAAAATTTACTTGTAATGATAATTTTAACATTGATATATTTATGGATCTTCACCCATAATGACACCGAGTCTTGCTTACACATTACGATTTTGTTTAAATGATTCTTTTGTTATATTATTCGTCATAACACTACGCGTTAACACTATCCCATTATACAGAATACAGTTTATGTATAGGGTATACGTAGAGTCCGGCAACCTGCATTATCATCCGCCAGCCCACCACCATTTCGATATAATACAATAGAGTTCTTACCTAGTGTCACACCCCGGGCCGGCGGGAACGGATCGGGTTTTCCCGTCGGGCGGAAGGTTCCCGGGGCGCGATATCTTGAGTGATAATCGTGATGATCAGATTGTTTGTATGGCACATGATATATAATGAGAAATGATAACATGACATATGATGTAGAATTACAAAGTTCAATTATAATGTAAGTTCATAATTTAACTAAGTAAATCTATCCAAAAGAATCAATGAGTTCATATCTTGTATCTGTACAAGATATACAAAAGATGATTCATGGTTTTGTCATCCAAAAGTAGGCAACAAAAAAGTAGCTAGGTCTTCTTAAAGTCCCTTAGCTAAGTCCCTGTAATCCTGGTGACTAAACATGTTCGTCACCTGAGAAAACATGCATTTAAACAAAGTCAACACTAGGTTGGTGAGTTCATAAGTTTAGTAATTGAAAACCATTGAATTTATGTCAGACATGTTCACAGTGTTTTATACAAGTTGTATTGATAATTGATTCCCGTGTTTCACACAATGTCCTCTCCATGGTTATATTTACAGATAATGTCTCATCCAGCCAAGCATGCTTATATATAGGGCATACGAAAGGGTCAAGCCCAGACGCCATCCCACCACATGCTCAACTAAACTCAACACTACCTGTAATACAACGATGGATACCCATTTCATTTCACCCATGATTTCCCCGGTATGATTATCCCAACAATGAAAAGAAAGAGACGTAATTATCTCTGTTAGCCATTCCTTACGGAATAGCCCGGCATGTAAGATGAACCAATAATTGAATAAAGAGACATATAAATCTCTGTTAGCTATTCCTTACGGATTAGCCCGGCATGTACAATAATCCAATGAAATAAGTAAGAGACGTAATCGTCTCTGTTAGCTATTCCTTACGGATTAGCCCGGCGTGTAAGATATCATACTCGATATCTACAACGAAACTTAATAGTTTCTGTAGCTAATCATTACCGATTAGCCCGGCGTGTAGAATACCCAAACAATTGAATAAAGAGTCATAATTGTCTCTGTTAGCTATTCCTTACGGATTAGCCCGGCGTGTAAGATATCATACTCGATATCTAGAGCGAGACCTAGTAGTCTCTGTGACTGTCAGTACTAACCAGTCCGGCGTGTAAAGTGTCCTACTCATGTTTCCTAGTTTGAGACATAATAGTCTCAGTAGCTGTCATTACTGACCAGCCCGGCGTGTAAGATATCCTCCCACAATATCTATTCGAATGAATACGTTCCCTAGATTTTGTGAACGTTATCAATTAGAATGATAGCACCTCTCGTGCCCGGTGTGATTTCATTAGATTACCCAAAGCCCTAGTGACTAGTGTTCGTGGTTCACCCAACTGATCTATGGTTGTGTAACCAGCATCCTTTGACGGTTATAAAATGTACTCTAAATCGAGTCTTACTAGTAGTGATAGTATGTGTAGGGATGCCATCCCAAAAGTGTGTGCTTGTGCTATCCTCCTCGATATCACAAGTAATTGTCTCAACTATTATCTCGATGTTGTGTGTTTTTACTAACCTGAACGAAGTGTTATAAGAACTTGTCTCATACACAATGTTAGTAATGTGTGAATGATCTTGTTATCATGAAGTTACACTATCATGATTATCATTCCTGTTATTTGTACTTTGTTATTGGCATGATATCCCTCGGTTTCCCCCCCGTTGATCTATCGTGTAAGAATAATGCATAGTTGTAAGTTATATTCTTAGCAACGTACATTATTCTATGGTGTTAATGTGTCATGATTCTAAGTTAGCATGTAGCATCCTAACTATTTCATGTATGATAAAATCAAACAATCAAGCATGTAATGATCAGCGATAATAAGGATAAACAATTATTATCTAAATCATGATATAAGCAATATGTTAATAAAACTTTTAAGTAAATAAAAGTTTAGCATGTTTCTCAGCCCCGAGCTTTGAAATCACTAAAGATTAGAAAAGGGGCATATGAACTCACCTGGTTGTAGTTGTGTTGACTTAGCTTAAATAAGGAATGCACGCGCTCTTGTCTGTACTTGTTGTGTTTTCACAATCCTGTATTGATTTCACGTTGTATTTAATCTTATAAATATAAGTTCTATGTACTTGAATGTGTGTATGTGTTAGCTCTAAAGGTTGCTACCGCTTATCGGTCTTGATCATCATTCGGCCCTCGATTTCCTCATTATGAGTTATACTATCACTTAATTCGTTTTAAATCAAGCTTCATATGTTGTCCTTGTGGAACTTGAAAATATATTACATAGTTAACAAATAACCATATTGACACCTTTTTAGTAATTTAAGGTTTAAAACTTTGTTAGGTTTGCTAACCCAAACCTATCACTTTTTATAGTATAATTCCATGATTTCCATACATGTTACCCCTAGTATGGTTTAAAATGTGTGCTTTCATCATTTGTCATGTAAGTTAATCCCAATCCTTTACCGAATCACTAATTTGGGCCGAATGAACCAAGGTGGGCCGAACCAATCAATTGGGCCGATTAAATGGGCCGAATCAAATGGTCGTAGTATGTTGTTGGGCCGAAACAGCAGGTCTTTGGCCGAATCTGTTGTGGGCCGAACTAGCCAGATGTATTGGGCATGACCAATTGTACTGGGCCGACTGAAATGGAGTTGGGCCTGAGTAATTTCTGTTGGATCCCGATAGTAACATGGCTTGTGTGTGTGTGAGCCAATATCGCCCATTGGGCTGAGTTAATTGTGAAAGTAAGTTGGTGATGGTGCTAAGCAGCAACAGTGAAATCGGTTAACAAGTGGGACCAGCGAACCTATCATCACTCTAAGGTTTGGCTAGAACTTTAGGTTCGGCCAGGGTTTGGGCTTGGCGAACCTCCAAGGTTCGGTCATGGGAAACTTCGGCTGAGAGTAGGTTTACTGCCATGGGTTCGGTTGTTGGTGGTTCGTGGGTCATGTAGGGTCGCCATCTAGGGTTAGCGAACCATAAGGTTCGGCTAACATAGGGTTCGTGGCTGCACAAATGCTTGGCTCAGGTGTAGGTTCGCCACTGGAATGGTTCGGCTGAGCATGGCTGGCTGAAAGGTTCGTGATCCAGGACAGGGTTCGGCTGGGTGTAATGGTTCAGCTAGTGAGTTTCACGCATGAGGGTTCGGCCATGGAGCTGTGGTGATGAAGGGTTCGTCTAGATACCATGCAGGTTTGGTGGTCCCCAAGGAGGGTTCGGCACTTCTGGGTTCGGTGAGCACCAGCAGGGTTCGTGAAGGTCGGAGGTTCGGCTGACCAATGTCCGGTGGAGGGTTCGGCTGTCCCTGTTGCCCAGCGAACCCAGGGTTCGGCTGGTAGCTGCTTGGTCGACCACCCCTCACACACGAACCTGTAGCCACCATTATCCTCCCCTTCGAGCCCGTTGCTGTTGCAGTCGTTTCCCACATCCATGACCGGTCCTAATGTGCTCGGTGGTCGTGTGGTTCCAACTAAGAGAAAGGTCGGCCGGCTATGTGTCTTGTTCGAACAAAAAAAAAGGTGTAGAAAACCCTAATCCTCCGATTATTCTAGCCTCTTTACCTCGAGATTTCGCGGTTAACTCTTCAGATCTGTTGTACTTTCATGTAGAGCTCGTTGCTAGCTACTCGTGGACACCAAGAACACCCGTTTTCGTTGAGAAATGAACAAGTTATGGTGATTTGAAGGTTGAATTTGGTGGTGGGAGGTGGAATCCGAAAATGGTGCTAGAGAGAGAGAGTAGATGGTGGAATTGAGAGGGAAACTCTCATTTTAGGGTTTTTATACTACGAGTGGTGTTCGGGTTTGTTTCGGTTGCTCGGTTCGCGTCTTCGTCGCGTATCCGGAATTTTACGCGTGATTTAGTTTTTAAATAAAAATACAAGAAGTTAAATTAATTATTTTGATGAGTTTCAAAATTGTAAAATGTTATTTATTTTATTTTATTAACTTAAAGTCGTTCGTGTCGTGTTTCGTTTTCGTTTCGTCAGATCGCGTCACTTAAGCGCGTTTTCGTACAGAGCGCTAGCTGTACGAACACGATCGTACGTTTCACTTTCTGATTTGGTTTTCTACTTATCAGTTATCGTTCAGAACGTTAAACTCACAGATATGTTTGTGTGAATCGTCACCCACACAAACACGCTGTTAGTTTATCATTCTGAAACGACACTGCAATATGATTTGAATTGTGTTTTCTCACTGTCGGACTCAACTAAACTGCCTGTTTTCACATTGTTATCATTGAATTTCCCTTGCTTTCGTACTGTTTTGTCGGCCATCTGATTCCTGTTATCTATGGATATCAGATCGCAACCGATAGGTTATTGTCATTCGTTTGAACACCGTTGTTTCTCTTGAGTTGCAGTATTTACTGTATTTAAGTTTTCACTTAAACACATACAACTGTTATTTGTTTTCTGAGTTCTGTTGTCACACAACCGTTTATGCACTGTATTTTACACACAGTAAATGGTGAAAGTACACACACCGTACGGACTTGCCGGACGGTTTGGTACTAGTTGTCACAGTCTCCCCTTGTTAAAGAAATTTCGTCCCGAAATTTAAGCGTCATTGTCGGGTACTACTTTTTCTTTGCATAGGTTGAGATGATTTGATATCATGTATTTCTTTGTATGTTAGTTGTTCTCATTGAGCCTTAGCTTTGTGTCGATTTATGAAATGAGCAGACTTAACCCAACTGCATGTGGTGATTCAATATAATCGAATCCGCCAGTAGTGTTTGGTAGCTTGGCATTTTAGATCCATAGCTGTGTGTGTACACTCCCATGGTGGTATCTCGAGTTGTTACACAACTTCGTGCTCTATAGTGTTCGCTATGATTCTTATAATCGTGTGTTAATCCCTGTTAGGAGAAACATCTCGTTTATCCCCTTGTTAGAATGGATTCGTATATTGTCTGGTAGGACAACATTGACGGATCTAATCGTGAACTTTCGTTCACAATAAATGGGATTTATGAATGCATCTCTGTCGTTCACTGTAATGACATGAGGAAGGTTTTTATTGGATTAGAGGACTTCATCCCTATCAAGGACAAAGCATCCATTCCAATGATGGTATTGACACCACTCGTGTCCATCACATTGAATTCTATGGTATGTGTTTGTTCACTCAAGGTAAGAGAATAGTAAGCTCATGTCATTTAGTGTAAGAGATGTCCGAGTGTTGCCCCAATTGTGAGTAAGTTTTAAACTAACTCTGAAGAAGCAACGATAATCTATGCTAGTATTAAATAATACAACTGCAAAGATTTAGAATGAAACGCGTACCGGTATTGGTGTCAGTGTCCTGGCGAGCTGCAGCGGCTCCAATTTGGAATGCACGTCCCTTCGGTGCTGGCCCTCTCGGTAGCACCCTCTTTGGGCAGTCCTTCGCATAATGTCCTGGTTCCCCGCAGGTGTAACAGGAAATGCGATCGTTGTGTACAGTGGTCTGTGCCACTGCTTGGTTTGCCATGTGGTGTGTTGATTGGTTCTTGCAGAATTTGGCCCAATGGCCCATTTTTCCACAATAAGTGCATTGCCTGCACCCCGTGTCAGGTTGATGATGATAGTTGCACTTATTGCAAAACAGGGCCGTGCCAGAGTAAGACTTGTGGGCCAGTTGTGGTTGTGTAGGCACTGTTTGTTTGGTCGTGGTGGTCGTTGCGAAATTCTTAGCAACCTTTCGTTTCTTGGTGGAGGGTTGTTCCAGATTCTCAGTAGTTCCGGATTCCCTCTTGAGTGCACCAGAGGCAACCATTTCATCAGTCAGTGAAGCTGATAGCGTGACAGCCATCTCTAGTGTGGTTGGGTGTGCGGCCATCACCAACATACCGTTCAATCCTTTTCTCTAGTGTGGGCACTATATCCGGTGCCATTGTTGCTAGTTCATGAAATCTGGTGGTGAACGCCAGATGTTCAGCTCCCACCATTACGTGGTTCAGTAGTTCTGTTTCCACCTTCTTCAGTTCATTTCTCGGGCAGAATTCGCCCCTCAACAGAATCTTGAAATCCTCCCAAGGCATCGCCAATGCCTCATCTCTTCCTCTGGTTTGAACCTGGGCATTCCACCAGGTTAGTGCTCGTTTCTCAAATGATCCTGCAGCATACCTCACTCTGTGTTGGTCAGGTGATCCACTGATGTCTAAAGTAGTCTCCATTTTCTCAATCCATTGGATTAAGCCCACAGCACCTTCGTTTCCATCGAAACTAGGCGGGTTGCATCCCACGAAATTCTTGTAGGAATAATCCGTTTGGTTCCTAGTATTTCCACTGCCCTCTCCAGATGAGTTGGCTATGTTGTTGCTGTTGCTGTTGTGACTATTGATTATGTTCATCATCTCTGGGATCACATCCCTCAGTTGGCTGGTCAGCAAAGTGGCCAGTGCTATCATAGCAGGATCCAACTCATGAGCAGGTGGCGGCGGAGGAGGAGGTGGAGGTGGTGGTAGATGTGGAGGAGAGTCAGGCGGTGTCGGTCTGGAAGAGTGAGGTGCAGAGTCCTGTGGTGGTAGTGGCAATAAAGCAGGTGGTTGTCTTCTTGACGATATTCTGATCATAACCGAAAGAAAATCGGTTAATGCAGTGATCAGACGCAGAAGACATATGCAAATAGAATCCTATGTTGTATGTTCACTACATGAGGGTCCCTAGGTTATAGTCTAGGCCAAACTGTTTAAGTAATATGACCTATATTTCTCTATAACCATGGTTCTGATACCAATCTGTCACACCCCGGGCCGGCGGGAACGGATCGGGTTTTCCCGTCGGGCGGAAGGTTCCCGGGGCGCGATATCTTGAGTGATAATCGTGATGATCAGATTGTTTGTATGGCACATGATATATAATGAGAAATGATAACATGACATATGATGTAGAATTACAAAGTTAAATTACAATGTATGTTCATAATTTAAATAAGTAAATCTATCCAAAAGAATCAATGAGTTCATATCTTGTATCTGTACAAGATATACAAAAGATGATTCATGGTTTTGTCATCCAAAAGTAGGCAACACAAAAGTAGCTAGGTCTTCTTAAAATCCCTTAGCTAAGTCCCTGTAATCCTGGTGACTAAACCTGTTCGTCACCTGAGAAAACATGCATTTAAACAAAGTCAACACTAGGTTGGTGAGTTCATAAGTTTAGTAATTGAAAACCATTGAATTTATGTCAGACATGTTCACAATGTTTTACACAAGTTGTATTGATAATTGATTCCCGTGTTTCACACAATGTCCTCTCCATGGTTATATTTACAGATAATGTCTCATCCAGCCAAGCATGCTTATATATAGGGCATATGAAAGGGTCAAGCCCAGACGCCATCCCACCACATGCTCAACTGAACTCAACACTACCTGTAATACAACGATGGATACCCATTTCATTTCACCCATGATTTCCCTGGTATGATTATCCCAACAATGAAAAGAAAGAGACGTAATTATCTCTGTTAGCCATTCCTTACGGAATAGCCCGGCATGTAAGATGAACCAATAATTGAATAAAGAGACATATAAATCTCTGTTAGCTATTCCTTACGGATTAGCCCAGCATGTACAATAATCCAATGAAATAAGTAAGAGACGCAATCGTCTCTGTTAGCTATTCCTTACGGATTAGCCCGGCGTGTAAGATAGCATACTCGATATCTAGAACGAAACTTAATAGTTTCTGTAACTAATCATTACCGACTTGCCCGGCGTGTAGAATACCCAAACAATTGAATAAAGAGACATAATTGTCTCTGTTAGCTATTCCTTACGGATTAGCCCGGCGTGTAAGATATCATACTCGATATCTAGAGCGAGACCTAGTAGTCTCTGTGACTGTCAGTACTAACCAGTCCGGCGTGTAAAGGGTCCTACTCATGTTTCCTAGTTTGAGACATAATAGTCTCAGTAGCTGTCATTACTGACCAGCCCGGCGTGTAAGATATCCTCCCACAATATCTATTCGAATGAATACGTTCCCTAGATTTTGTGAACGTTATCAATTAGAATGATAGCACCTCTCGTGCCCGGTGTGATTTCATTAGATTACCCAAAGCCCTAGTGACTAGTGTTCGTGGTTCACCCAACTGATCTATGGTTGTGTAACCGGCATCCTTTGACGGTTATAAAATGTACTCTAAATCGAGTCTTACTAGGTAGGGATAGTATGTGTAGGGATGACATCCCAAAAGTTTGTGCTTGCGATATCCTCCTCGATATCATAAGTAATTGTCTCAACTGTTATCTCGATGTTGAGTGTTTTTACTAACCTGAACGAAGTGTTATAAGAACTTGTCTTATACACAATGTTAGTAATGTGTGAATGATTTTGTTATATTGAAGTTACACTATCATGATTATCATTCTTGTTATTTGTACTTTGTTATTGGCATGATATCCCTTGGTTCCCCCCCCCCCCCGTTGTTCTATCATGTAAGAATAATGCATAGTTGTAAGTTATATTCTTAGCAACGTACATTATTCTATGGTGTTAATGTGTCATGATTCTAAGTTAGCATGTAGCATCCTAACTATTTCAGGTATGATAAAATCAAACAATCAAGCATGTAATGATCAGCGATAATAAGGATAAACAATTATTATCTAAATCATGATATAAGCAATATGTTAATAAAACTTTTAAGTAAATAAAAGTTTAGCATGTTTCTCAGCCCCGAGCTTTGAAATCAGTAAAGATTAGAAAAGGGGCATATGAACTCACCTGGTTGTAATAGTGTTGACTTAGCTTAAATAAGGAATGCACGCGCTCTTGTCTGTACTTGTTGTGTTTTCACAATCCTGTATTGATTTCACGTTGTATTTAACCTTATAAATATAAGTTCTATGTACTTAAATGTGTATGTGTTAGCTCTAAAGGTTGCTACCGCTTATCGGTCTTGATCATCATTCGGCCCTCGATTTCCTCATGATGAGTTATACTATCACTTAATTTGTTTTAAATCAAGCTTCATATGTTGTCCTTATGGAACATGAAAATATATTACATAGTTAACAAATAACCATATTGACACCTTTTTAGTAATTTAAGGTTTAAAACTTTGTTAGGTTTGCTAACCCAAACCTATCACTTTTTGTAGTATAATTCCATGATTTCCATACATGTTACCCCTAGTATGGTTTAGGATGTGTGTTTTAATCATTTGTCATGTAAGTTAATCCCAATCCTTTACCGAATCACTAATTTGGGCCGAATGAACCAAGTTGGGTGTCATACCCCAAGCCGGCGGGGTTGGATCGGAGTCCCCGTCGGGCGGAAGGTTCTCGGGGCGCGATATCGTGAGTGATAATCAAAGTGATCAGATTGTTTACATTGCACATGATATAAATGAGAAATGCTAAATAGAATAGAATTACAAAGTTAAATTACATCCGAATCGTTCATAATTTAACAATGTAAATCTATTATAAACATCATAGAATAACTATCTTGTACTGCACAAGATATACAAAATAATTTGTATAATGATGTCTTCAAAAGTATGCAGGTCCAAAATACTAAGTCTTCTATCTGAAGTCCTAGTCCAAAAGAAATGACTTCTTAATTGACCTGTTCGTCACCTGGGAAGTCATGCAAAAAGATCAAGTCAACACAAGGTTGGTGAGTTCATATAGTTTAGAGTTTGAAAATGTTTTGTAAACCTCTTCCGGTAAAGACCTTAACCTCATTAACTCCACATGTAATATCCGGATCGGTATGCTTATATATAGGGCATATGTAGGGTCGAACTTACCGCCCGCCCAGCCACCGTCCCACCACATACTAATCCGTATATGACACTGTTGTTAATGATAGTTAAGCATTTTTACCCTTCTCATTAACCCAAAAATCCTTCTGTTCTTTGTCCCTGTAATTACAATCATTTGAAATCCATATTGATTCCATAAGTTCATCACACAATATGATCAACCACAGTAATTGTATAAACAGTTATAAATGCTTAATTAAATAAATAAATAAACATTTAATAAAATCTAAGTCCTGATGATTGGGCCTTGGTCAAACTCGAGTAGACTAGTCTGTCAATCTAGAAACTTAGTAGTTAGGGAATCTGTAAATATCATCAAACATATGACCTACAAATCAAACGGTCTAGCTAGGACTTCTTGAAATGTAGGGTTTTTGTTTCGTTCTTGATTCGTTTTGGCATATGTTATCTTTGATATTTCCCAGACTTTCCCTTGAAAATGATTTATTGATTCTTCTGATTCTGTTACAAGATGTACTTGATTCGTTGATCATAGAATACTAGATTCATTTATCAATTGTACACTTGATTCATTGCTCGACAAACACTTGATTTGTTGAACATTGAATATTACCTTTGCAAAGATTGTTTCTTTTGATTCGTCGAAATCACACACTTGTTTCGTCAAAATGTTTCGTTTGATTCGTTGAACTCACCCATTTGATTTGTCAAAATGTTTCGTTTGATTCGTTGAACTCACCCACTTGATTTGTCAAAATGTCTAGTTTGATTCGTTGAACTCACCCACTTGATTTGTCAAAATGTTTCGTTTGATTCCTTTGAAATGTTTTGATTCGTTTGAAATGTTTAGTTTAACCCGATTATTCACTTAATTTATAAGTAAATAAGCTTAGTAAAACCTGCATAAAATCTTCCTAGACATGGTCTAGGATAACATTTATATATGTAAAGCATATCAATTTAAAAGCATTTAAGTAAAAAATTTAAATAACAGTTTACGCATGCTTCTCAGCCCCGCGTTTTAAAACAAAATGTTAGAAAAGGGGCAATGAACTCACATGTGTTGATGTCTAATGTACTATCACAGAATGCGCACTCTTGTTTGTAGGCTAAGTATCTTCGGTTCCTGAGTTATTTTATAAGAATTTGAATACGATAAGTACACGTAATAGTCGTTGTGCCTAAGGTTTGATCTTGGTGTGTGCAACTAAGTGTCCTAAATTGCTAAGTGCCTCTATGATCTAATCCTACTTAATCACCCTTGTTATAACCCCAATTTCCCATTTTTAATTAAAGTAACTTACTCTTAAGATTTTACAAAATTTGGGCAGAGTTTCCTTTGTTTCTAGTCCAAAACCAGACAATAATATTGTCTATTTTCAACAATTTCCCAATCAATTACAATAAACTAACTTTAAAAGAAACCAATTGACATTTATAAAATATAATAAGGAGCTATAACTTAAAGTCATGCTATTTTATTAAAACATAAGATATTTGTATGAAAAATACAAGTTAAACGTGTTAGAACTTTGAATTAACCAAATTTAGGTCAATTCCGAGTCCTTTGATAGTTCTTTGTTTCCCAACTTGATTCTTGTTCTTCCGAGTTTACAATTTAGCTTGGAGTGCACAATTGAACAATCCAAATTAGTTGTATACATTCGTATGAGATTTCTAAGTGTTAGATGTGAATATTGAGATTTACACCAACACCTTGTGCAATAACATCCACTAATGCACGATCCTTAGTTCGTTCTAAGTTTCGAGTGCTCGTATGATCATTTCCTTGTTCTTACAACTAAGTTCAATAGCCCTAGGTACTGAATTTCCTTGATTAGCTAACACTTTGAGGTTCTAACCACCTTGGGCAGCGAACCTATTTGGATATAAGTATAGGTTCGGCGAACCTTCTGGTTAGTAAAGGTAGGTTCGGCGAATCTTTTTGGGTTAGGCGAACCTTTAGGGTTCGGCGAACCTTTAGGGTTCGTTCGACTAAGGTTCAACAGCTTAGAGGGTTCGTGGCCAGAGGTTCGTTGATTGAGGGTTCGTCATACTTAGGTTCGTCGATCAAAGGTTCAGTTAATGTAAGGTTCGGCTAATACAGGTTCGTTGCAGGTGGTAACAGGTTCGGCTGACAGACTTGACAGGTTCGGCGCAGGTTCGCTGCAGGCCAACAGGTTCGTTTCCCAGTAGAAAGGTTCGGCGAACCTGCAACAGGTTCGTCTGATCGCATTTGGTTCGCGAACCTGCACTTTCTTCTTCCTTTTTCGATCCAGATCTGTTAAAATTCAGTCCTACAACTTCCTAATCATTCATACGTGCTTATCTAAGTGTTTCTAAGTGTTCAATGTGATTAAAACTACAAAAATCTGAATGGGTTCGTGATAACCACTTAAACCGAAACAAAATGGGGATTTACCTCAGATTTTACGGATGAATGTTCGAAAAGCTTGTACTTCCTTGTTCTACGTTGCGTGGTGGTCGTTTCAACACTAACTGGGCTTGAATCCAACAAGAAATCACCAAGAAATCTTAGAGAGAAGTTTGGGAATTTTAGAGAGAGAAAGTGTCGAGGTTAGAGAGAGAGAAAGAGGTTGGTGAAGTGAGTTATGGCATTTACTTGCCATAATAAATGCTTCACCACACCCGGTTGATCGGTCTCGTTTGGTTTCGCGTAAAGTGCCGGTTCGCGTAGTTTTCGCGACGAAACGACACGGTTTATAAAAATAGAATTCATTTAATTATTCTAGGTTGTGATTCCTAATAAATTAACTAATATCTTTTATTCATTTAAATTTAAAATATTTAATTACAGTTTAAATTGAATCGTACGGTCGACGCGCGTATTCGTTTGAATCGTCACCCGTACGAACACGACGATAACTATACTTTTCAATATTGTTTTCTAATTATAGAATATCATTCAGAACGTTAAACCTTCAGATATATTCGTACAGATCGTCACCTATACGAATAACCCGTCAATTTAGCATTCACGTACGATATTCGTGTTGTTTTGTTCTGTAAGGCCTCACATACGTTTATACATAATAAGTCCTAACAATAGTCACATGATGGTTCTGTGTTGCCAGATAATTATCTAACTCAAGAACCATTGTTCAGTACTTTGTTTTTCTGAATTAAATCTGAACTGTGCTGTGATAACATGTAATGAAAATGATATACAATTGATAACTGAAATATGTACCTGATTTACTGTTCATGTACTGTAGAGATCACTGTTCCGGTGACGGTTCCGGCACTGATGTTACAGTCTCCCCTTGTTAGGGAAATTTCGTCCCGAAATTTAAGAGTTGTTATCGGGTACAGCTTCCTCTTCAAACAGTTGGGGATACTTTAACTTCATATGATCTTCACGTTCCCAAGTAAACTCGGGTCCGCGTCTTGAGTTCCATCTAACCTTTACAATCGGAATACGGCTTCGCCTCAGTTGTTTTAGCTTGCGATCCATAATTTCCAAAGGTTCCTCGATAAAGTGTAACTGTTCATCGATTTGAATTTCTTCGATTGGAATGACGAGTGACTCGTCAGCAAGGCATTTCTTTAAATTTGAGACGTGAAACACGTCATGCACACCACTGAGCTCATCAGGTAATCTCAGTCTATACGCCACAGGACCAATACGCTCGATGATCTCGAACGGTCCCACGTATCTTGGTGCAAATTTGCCTTTCTTTCCAAAGCGTACAACGCCTTTCCATGGGGACACCTTCAACATTACACGGTATCCCACTTGGAATTCCAACGGCTTGCATCGTTTGTCAGCGTAACTCTTTTGTCTGCTCCTTGTAGCTTGTAGTCTTCTTTGAATCTGAGCAATCCTATCAGTGGTTTCCTAAATAAGTTCTGGCCCAGTTATTCGATTGTCTCCAATTTCAGTCCAACAGATCGGTGATCGACATTTCCGGCCATAGAGAGCCTCTAATGGTGCACATCCGATACTGCTGTGGTAACTGTTATTGTAGGAGAACTCGATCAGTGGCAAATGGGAGTCCCAGTTCCCACCGAAGTCCAATACACATGTTCTTAACATGTCCTCTAGGGTCTGGATAGTACGTTCACTTTGACCATCCGTTTGTGGGTGGTAAGCTGTACTCAGATTTAACTGTGTCCCTAGAGATTTCTGCAGTGATTGCCAGAACCTTGATGTAAATCTGCTGTCTCGATCAGAAATAATAGACAATGGCACACCGTGGCGTACCACTATCACGTTGATGTAAAATCTTGCCAGTTTATCCATCGTGAAAGTCTCTCGCATAGGCAAGAAGTGAGCAGATTTTGTTAAACGGTCAATGATCACCCAAATTGTATCGTGACCACTGGAAGTGCGGGGTAACTTCGTAATGAAATCCATAGCTATTTGTTCCCACTTCCAGAGCGGAATCTTAGGCTGTTCCAGTAACCCAGACGGTCTCTGGTGTTCCGCCTTTACCCTCGCACACGTAAGACACTGACCGACGTACTCGGCTATGTCTTTCTTCATTCCCGGCCACCAATAAAACCCACGCAAGTCTTGGTACATTTTATCGGCACCTGGATGAACAGAATATTTTGTCTTGTGTGCTTCATCGAAGATAAATTTTCTCAATTCATCTACCGCCGGGATCCATATACGTTCTCGGTAGTAGATCATTCCATCGGGCTTCGTGTCAAACTGTTTTTCTGCTCCGCAATCAAGTTCCTTTTTCAGATTACCTCGGTCAAGTGCTTCTTGTTGTGCTTTAATAATCTTGTCACTTAAACTGGTCTGCACGGTTATCCCCATTGCTCTAACACGTAGGGGTTTGACCCGTTCCTTCCGGCTCAAGGCATCAGCTACAACGTTCGTCTTTCCCGGATGGTACTTGATCACACAATCATAGTCATTCAGAAGTTCAACCCAACGGCGTTGTCGCATGTTGAGCTCCTTCTGATCAAAGATGTGTTGCAGACTTTTGTGATCAGTGAATATGGTACACTTGGTGCCATATAAGTAATGTCTCCAAATCTTCAAGGCGAAGATTACTGCTCCCAGTTCAAGATCATGAGTAGTGTAGTTCTTCTCATGAACCTTTAACTGTCTTGAAGCATAAGCAATAACTTTGTCATGTTGCATTAGTACACAGCCTAGTCCCTGATGGGAGGCATCACAGTACACAACAAAGTCATCACAGCCTTCTAGGAGAGATAGAATTGGAGCATCACATAGTTTCTGTTTCAATGTCTGAAAAGCATCTTCCTGTTTTTGCTCCCAGACAAACGGTTCACTTTTCTGAGTTAGTTTAGTGAGTGGCACAGCTATCTTAGAAAAATTCGAGATGAACCTTCTATAATAACCCGCCAATCCCAGAAAAGACCGTATCTCCGTTGGCGTCTTCGGAGTGTCCCAGTTCTTTATCGCTTCAATCTTGGCAGGATCAACGTGTATTCCTTCGCTGTTGACTACATGTCCCATAAATTGAACTTCTCTAAGCCAAAATTCACATTTAGAGAATTTAGCATAGAGTTGTTCTTTCTTCAACAGCTCCAAGATCTTTTTAAGGTGTTGTTCATGATATGTTTTGCTCTTTGAATAAATCAGTATGTCATCAATAAAGACAATGACAAACTGATCCAGGTATGGTTTGCACACTCGGTTCATGAGATCCATGAAAACCGGTGGTTCGTTTGTCAATCCAAAAGGCATTACCATGAATTCGTAATGCCCGTATCTTGTTTGGAATGCTGTCTTCGGTATGTCTTCGTCTTGAACTCTAAGCTGATGATATCCAGACCGCAAGTCAATCTTTGAGAAGTATTGAGCTCCTTGCAGTTGGTCAAACAAATCATCAATCCTCGGTAATGGATACCGATTCTTGAAGGTTAGTTTGTTCAGCTCTCTGTAATCTATGCACATTCTGAACGATCCGTCTTTCTTCTTCACGAACAAGACCGGAGCTCCCCAAGGTGAGTAGCTCGGTCAATTGAAGCCCTTGTCAAGTAGTTCCTGTAACTGGTTTGACAATTCATGCATCTCTGAAGGTGCTAACCTGTAAGGAGACTTAGCAACAGGAGTTGTTCCAGGAATTAAGTCAATACGAAACTCTACCGGTCGCACAGGAGGCAAACCTGGTAGATCTTCAGGAAATACTTCAGGATATTCTTTCACCATGGGTACATCCTGAATCTTTGTCTTGTCTTTCTCCTTCTCCACCACATGAGCCAGGAATGCAACGCACCGTTTCTGTAGACACTTACGCGCTTTTAGGCAAGAAATGATTTTGACACTTCGTTTTGCTTGATCCCCTTTAACTTCCAACTCGCGATCACTCGGCAATGGAATTCGAAGTAGCTTTTCAGAACAAATGACTTCCACTCGATTAGAGGAAAGCCAATCCATTCCAACAATGATGTCAAAACTACCCAACTCCATCGGTATCAAATCGATGGTGAATGTATGACCATTAAGTGTCAATGGGCAGTTCCTATAAACTGTACTAACTGTAATCTGTTTCCCGTTAGCTACTTCTATAATGTAAGGGGAATCTAACTGTTTCTCTATTGAATCTAATTGGTATGCAAAGTCGGTAGAGATAAAGCTCTGATCCGCACCAGTATCAAATAGAACAGATGCATAAAAGTCATGTAAGAGAAACGTACCAGTGACCACATTTGGGTCCTGGCGTGCAGCTGGTGCTCCAATGGCAAAGGCTCATCCACGGGGTGCTTGAACTGCTGGTTGTGCCTTCTCGGGCAGTTCTTCGCAAAGTGTCCTTTTTCGCCACAATTATAGCATCCACCGTTGTTCTGATTAGCTGGTGGAGGGAGAGCCAAAGCAGCGTTGTTGACTGCTGGGTTAAGTCTCATCCGGCAGTGTTGGACCCAATGGCCCTTTCTTCCACATCCCGTGCATTGCTTGCAAGGAGTGTCAGCAGTATGATGATATTGACACTTGGCACACAGAGGAAACGTGCCATTGTAGGGTTTGCGGTTAAGGTTTTGTGGTGCTGCTGCTACTTGTTGAAGAGGTGTGGCCATTGTGTAGTTCTTGATTAGTTTCTGCTTCTTCTTCTGATGGTGGTGGGGTTTCTTTGAAGACTCTGCTTTGTTCTTGTTGGGTTCAGCCTCCTTCTTTAGGACTCCAGAAGCTACCATGAGGTCAGTGAGTTTCCCAGACAATCTCACTGCAGACTCAACAGTGGTAGGGTTGGCTGAAACAACCATGCCCTGAATGCAGGCCGGGAGTCCACCTACATAACGGTCTATCCTCTTTTCTAAAGTTGGTACCATGTCGGGTACCAAAGCAACCAACTCATGGTAACGAGTTGTATACCCCATGTGATCAGCCCCCTTCATCACATGGTTGGATAACTCAACCTCCAATTTCTGCAACTCGTTCTTGGGGCAGAATTCCGTTCTCAACAAAGTCTTGAAGTCTTCCCATGGCATGGCCATGGCTTCCTCTCTTCCTCGGGCGTTGATCTGACCGTTCCACCAGGTCAGAGCCCGTTTGTTGAATGTTCCAGCTGAGTAACGGACCTTGTGGTGTTCGGGGCAGCTGCAGAGATCCAAGGTTGTCTCGATCTTCTCAATCCATTGGATTAATCCAACGGTTCCTTCAGACCCAATAAAGCTGGGTGGCTTACATCCCACAAATGACTTGTAGGAGTAATGAGATGAACCTCCAGTATTTCCACTAACTTCTCCTGATGAGTTGCCAGTGTTATTGATCTCGTTGCGGAGACAAAGGAACATCTCCGGGATTGCCTCTTTCATCTGATTTGTCATCTGGCTACTCAGTAACGTCACCAGAGCAATAGTAGCAGGATCCAGAGTCGGTGTTGTGCCCGAGCCAGATGGTTGAGTAATCAAAGGAGGAGGGGGAGGTGGAGGAGGTGGTGGTGGTGAATCATTTGGTGACGGTGTGGAGGAGTGTGGAGCCAAGTCTTGTGGTGGTAGAGGTAACAAGGGAGGTTGTCTCGCGGCGGCATTCTGATCATAACCAATAAAGTCATCGGTTAGTGCAATGATCGAATACAGAAGACAGTATGCAAGTAAGCCTTAAATCCTATGTTCTCTACATGCAGGGTCCCTAGGTTATAGTCTAGGCCAAACCGTTTAAATAAGTGACCTATATTTCTCTATAACCATGGCTCTGATACCAATCTGTCACACCCCGAGCCGGCGGGGTTGGATCGGAGTCCCCATCGGGCTGAAAGTTCTCGGGGCGCGATATCGTGAGTGATAATCAAAGTGATCTGATTGTTTACATTGAACATGATATAAATGAGAAATGCTAAATAGAATAGAATTACAAAGTTAAATTACATCCGAATCGTTCATAATTTAACAATGTAAATCTATTATAAACATCATAGAATAACTATCTTGTACTGCACAAGATATACAAAATAATTTGTATAATGATGTCTTCAAAAGTATGCAGGTCCAAAATACTAAGTCTTCTATCTGAAGTCCTAGTCCAAAAGAAATGACTTCTTAATTGACATGTTCGTCACCTGGGAAGTCATGCAAAAAGATCAAGTCAACACATGGTTGGTGAGTTCATATAGTTTAGAGTTTGAAAATGATTTGTAAACCTCTTCCGGTAAAGACCTTAACCTCATTAACTCCACATGTAATATCCGGATCGGTATGCTTATATATAGGGCATATGTAGGGTCGAACTTACCGCCCGCCCAGCCACCGTCCCAACACATACTAATCTGTATATGACACTGTTGTTAATGATAGTTAAGCATTTTTACCCTTCTCATTAACCCAAAAATCCTTCTGTTCTTTGTCCCTGTAATTACAATCATTTGAAATCCATATTGATTCCATAAGTTCATCACACAATATGATCAACCACAGTAATTGTATAAACAGTTATAAATGCTTAATTAAATAAATAAATAAACATTTAATAAAATCTAAGTCCTGATGATTGGGCCTTGGTCAAACTCGAGTAGACTAGTCTGTCAATCTATGTACTTCGTAGTTAGGGAATCTGTAAATATCATCAAACATATGACCTACAAATCAAACGGTCTAGCTAGGACTTCTTCAAATGTAGGGTTTTTGTTTCGTTCTTGATTCGTTTTGGCATATGTTATCTTTGATATTTCCCAGACTTTCCCTTGAAAATGATTTACTGATTCGTCTGATTCTGTTACAAGATGTACTTGATTCGTTGATCATAGAATACTAGATTCATTTATCAATTGTACACTTGATTCATTGCTCGACAAACACTTGATTTGTTGAACATTGAATATTACCTTTGCAAAGATTGTTTCGTTTGATTCGTCGAAATCCCACACTTGTTTCGTCAAAATGTTTCGTTTGATTCGTTGAACTCACCCATTTGATTTGTCAAAATGTTTCGTTTGATTCGTTGAACTCACCCACTTGATTTGTCAAAATGTCTAGTTTGATTCGTTGAACTCACCCACTTGATTTGTCAAAATGTTTCGTTTGATTCCTTTGAAATGTTTTGATTCGTTTGAAATGTTTAGTTTAACCCGATTATTCACTTAATTTATAAGTAAATAAGCTTAGTAAAACCTGCATAAAATCTTCCTAGACATGGTCTAGGATAACATTTATATATGTAAAGCATATCAATTTAAAAGCATTTAAGTAAACAATTTAAATAACAGTTTACGCATGCTTCTCAGCCCCGCGTTTTAAAACAAAACGTTAGAAAAGGGGCAATGAACTCACCTGTGTTGATGTCTAATGTACTATCACAGAATGCGCACTCTTGTTTGTAGGCTAAGTATCTTCGGTTCCTGAGTTATTTTATAAGAGTTTGAATACGATAAGTACACGTAATAGTCGTTGTGCCTAAGGTTTGATCTTGGTGTGTGCAACTAAGTGTCCTAAATTGCTAAGTGCCTCTATGATCTAATCCTACTTAATCACCCTTGTTATAACCCCAATTTCCCATTTTTAATTAAAGTAACTAACTCTTAAGATTTTACAAAATTTGGGCAGAGTTTCCTTTGTTTCTAGTCCAAAACCAGACATTAATATTGTCTATTTTCAACAATTTCCCAATCAATTACAATAAACTAACTTTAAAAGAAACCAATTGACATTTATAAAATATAATAAGGAGCTATAACTTAAAGTCATGCTATTTTATTAAAACATAAGATATTTGTATGAAAAATACAAGTTAAACGTGTCAGAACTTTGAATTAACCAAATTTAGGTCAATTCCGAGTCCTTTGATAGTTCTTTGTTTCCCAACTTGATTCTTGTTCTTCCGAGTTTACAAATTAGCTTGGAGTGCACAATTGAACAATCCAAATTAGTTGTATACATTCGTATGAGATTTCTAAGTGTTAGATGTGAATATTGAGATTTACACCAACACCTTGTGCAATAACATCCACTAATGCACGATCCTTAGTTCGTTCTAAGTTTCGAGTGCTCGTATGATCATTTCCTTGTTCTTACAACTAAGTTCAATAGCCCTAGGTACTGAATTTCCTTGATTAGCTAACACTTTGAGGTTCTAACCACCTTGGGCAGCGAACCTATTTGGATATAAGTATAGGTTCGGCGAACCTTTAGGGTTTGGCGAACCTTCTGGTTAGTAAAGGTAGGTTCGGCGAATCTTTTTGGGTTCGGCGAACCTTTAGGGTTCGTTCGACTAAGGTTCGTCAGCTTAGAGGGTTCGTGGCCAGAGGTTCGTTGATTGAGGGTTCGTCTTACTTAGGTTCGTTGATCAAAGGTTCAGTTAATGTAAGGTTCGGCTAATACAGGTTCGTTGCAGGTGGTAACAGGTTCGGCTGACAGACTTGACAGGTTCGGCGCAGGTTCGTTGCAGGCCAGTAGGTTCGTTTCCCAGTATAAAGGTTCGGCGAACCTGCAACCGGTTCGTCTGATCGCATTTGGTTCGCGAACCTGCACTTTCTTCTTCCTTTTTCGATCCAGATCTGTTAAAATTCAGTCCTACAACTTCCTAATCATTCATACGTGCTTATCTAAGTGTTTCTAAGTGTTCAATGTGATTAAAACTACAAAAATCTGAATGGGTTCGTGATAACCACTTAAACCGAAACAAAATGGGGATTTACCTCAGATTTTACGGATGAATGTTCGAAAAACTTGTACTTCCTTGTTTTACGTTGCGTGGTGGTCGTTTCAACACTAACTAGACTTGAATCCAACAAGAAATCACCAAGAAATCTTAGAGAGAGAAAGTGTCGAGGTTAGAGAGAGAGAAAGAGGTTGGTGAAGTGAGTTATGGCATTTACTTGCCATAATAAATGCTTCACCACACCCGGTTGATCGGTCTCGTTCGGTTTCGCGTAAAGTGCCGGTTCGCGTAGTTTTCAAGACGAAACGACAAGGTTTATAAAAATAGAATTCATTTAGTTATTCTAGGTTGTGATTCCTAATAAATTAACTAATATCTTTTATTCATTTAAATTTAAAATATTTAATTACTGTTTAAATTGAATCGTACGGTCGTCGCGCGTATTCGTTCGAATCGTCACCCGTACGAACACGACGATAACTATACTTTTCAATATTGTTTTCTAATTATAGAATATCATTCAGAACGTTAAACCTTCAGATTTATTCGTACAGATCGTCACCTATACGAATAACCCGTCAATTTAGCATTCACGTACGATATTCGTGTTGTTTTGTTCTGTAAGGCCTCACATACGTTTATACATAATAAGTCCTAACAATAGTCACATGATGGTTCTGTGTTGCCAGATAATTATCTGACTCAAGAACCATTGTTCTGTGATAACATGTAATGAAAATGATATACAATTGATAACTGAAATATGTACCTGATTTACTGTTCATGTACTGTAGAGATCACTGTTCCGGTGACGGTTCCGGCACTGATGTTACAGTCTCCACTTGTTTGAGAAATTTCGTCCCGAAATTTAAGAGTTGTTATCGGGTACAGCTTCCTCTTCAAACAGTTGGGGATACTTTAACTTCATATGATCTTCACGTTCCCAAGTAAATGGTAAAAGTACACACACCGTACGGACTTGCCGGACGGTTTGGTACTAGTTGTCACAGTCTCCCCTTGTTAAAGAAATTTCGTCCCGAAATTTAAGCGTCATTTTCGGGTACTACTTTTTCTTTGCATAGGTTGAGATGATTTGATATCATGTATTTCTGTGTATGTTAGTTGTTCTCATTGAGCCTTAGCTTTGTGTCGATTTATGAAAAGAGCAGCCTTAACCCAACTGCTTGTGGTGATTCAATATAATCGACCAATCACCGATTTGAGGTAAAATCACAAATTTATGTTCGGTTTTTGGGTTTGAAAACCCTAGTTCCGAACCTCCTCTTGAAACCGGCTAAACGCCCTCAAAACTTTAGGGAAACACCACCACAACCATTTAGGAAGTTGTAGGAACTAATGTTGAGTAAATCTTGGTTATTTAGAAAGGATTTATGGCTGCCCCATTTCTGGAAACCGATTGGCCGAATGAGCCACAACAGGTGGCCGAATAGCAAGGGCCGCATGAGCCGCAACAGGAGCCGAATGACTCACTGCCGAGTGAGGCCTGTTTCGCCCGAATGGCTGGAGACCGAACCAACCTTCATTCGGTCGGCCTAACCTCATTCGATCGGCCCAACCTTATTCTCTCGGCCCAGCTTCTTCGGCCCATCATCCTATTCGGTTGGTTGGACACTCCTTTGGCAAAACCTTCATTCGATCAGGTGTCTTCCTTCGGCCAACCCACCTTCGGCCTAGGCTCATTCTCCCCACCCTCTTTCGGTCAAGTGGTTTTTGGGTGAGCCCTTCGGCCGAGACACATTCGACCAACACTCATCTAACTTAGCCACCTTTGCATGCATGTGTGATGTGGGTGCATGCATAGGGGTTTAATAGGAGTGTGAGTGGGTGCATGGGAAACATATAAATGTTTTATCTACATATCACTAACTTTGGGAAGTCTAAAGACCAAGTAGGGAATGGTAACAAAATAAGGGTGAATATGATTTCATTGAAAAGGCAAGAAACTAGGGTTTTCTTAGAAAACAAGAGTTTTTTCTTAAATCACACCAACACTTGCGTGGTTGGGTTCCATTAACAAGAATCCCATAAATTAGGGTTGATTTAATTATTAACACCCAAACCCAAGGAAGATCTATAAAGATGTGTAACTAACCTAGATGATTTGTTTAAATTATCTAGGATTAGTAAATCAAAGTATTGATAAGAAATCGCTTGGGAAATCAAAGTCTAATAATGGGCCCAAGGGTGGCCCAATAGGCTTGATACAAGTCCATCATGTTGAAGTTTAATTTCTAAAAATATAAATTATGTTTTGAATAAAAGAAATTAAACTAATAACTTTATTAAATTATATTGAATGAGATTTTCTAAATAATTAACCTAAAATGAAAAAACTTAAAAATGTTTAACTCAAAGTGAGTTAAATTAGAAACGATTTAAATTAAGAACTTGTGATAATGAGTTAAGGGATTAGGGTTACTAAAGGGTAATAAGTTAGACTAAGTTAGATGAAATATTAGAAGCACATTAGTAATCTAGGACACTTAGTTGCACACCGAGACCAAACCCTAGGTACGTCGTTTATTATAAACACTTATCGTATTCGACTTCTCTTAAAACAACTCAGGAAACGAAGATACATAGACTACAACAACGAGCGCGCATTTTGTGGTAATTCAATACATAGCAACACAAGTGAGTTCATTGCCCCTTTTCTAAACATTTTGTTTTCAAACGCGGGGCTGAGAATGTCACACCCCGAGCCGGCGGGGTTGGATCGGAGTCCCCGTCCGGCGGAAGGTTCTCGGGGCGCGATATCGTGAGTGATAATCGGTATGATCAGATTGTTTACATTGCACATGATATAAATGAGAAATGCTAAATAGAATAGAATTACAAAGTTAAATTACGTCTGTATCGTTCATAATTTAACAATGTAAATCTATCACAAACATCATAAGGTATCTATCTTGTAACTGCACAAGATATACAAAATAATCGTATAATGATGTTCCAAAAGTATGCAGGTCCAAAAATACTAAGTCTTCTATCTGAAGTCCTAGTCCAAAAACATAAGCTTCTTAGTTGACCTGTTCATCACCTGACAAGTCATGCAAAAATAAAGTCAACACATGGTTGGTGAGTTCATATAGTTTAGTAATTGAAAATGATTTGTAAAACCTCTTTCGGTAATGACCCTAACCTCATTAACATCACATGTAATATCCACATCGGTATGCTTATATATAGGGCATACCCCTGAGTCGAGCCTACAAACCCGCCCAGACGCCGTCCCACCACATACTAATATGCATATGACACTATTGTTAATGATAATTAAGCTTTTTTACCTAACACACACTTCCATTCACAATAGTTCAAATGTACACTCAAAACCTTTGTTAAACCCTCGGGTAACAACCTTAATCTCACTAACATCACATGTATCATCCAGATCGGTATGCTTATATATAGGGCATACCCCTGAGTCGAGCCTACAAACCCGCCCAGACGCCGTCCCACCACATACTAATCCACATAGGACATTGATGTTGATGACAATTAAGCATTTTACCCCTACCAATAAACCAATGATTCTTTAGTTCTTTGTTCCTGTAAATACAACAATTTGGAATCTATGTTGATCCCTTAAGTTCATCACATTTATGATCAACCACAGTAATTGTAGGAACAGTTATAAATGCTTAATTAAATCAATAAATAAACATTTAATAAAATCTAAGTCCTAATGATTGGGCCTTGGTCAACTCGAGTGCACTAGTCTAGCAATCAAGGTTCTTAGTAGTTAGGGGATTCTGTAAATATCATCAAACATATGACCTACAAATCAATCGGTCTAGCTAGGACTTCTTGAAATGTAGGATTTCTTGATTCGTACTTGATTCGTCCCTTGTTTCGTATTGTTTCGTTGACATATGTTATCTTTGATATTTCCCAGACTTTCCCTGAAAATGATTTGTTGATTCGTTTGATTCGTTGAACTCACGCACTTGTTTCGTCAAAATAGTTCGTTTGATTCGTTGAAATGACACACTTGATTCGTCAAAATAGTTTCGTTTGATTCGTTGAAATGACACACTTGATTCGTCAAAATAGTTTCGTTTGATTCGTTGAAATGACACACTTGATTAGTCAAAATAGTTTCGTTTGATTCGTTGAAATGTTTAGTTTAACCCAATTATCCACTTGAAATATAAGTAGATAACCTTAGTAAAAACCTGCATAAAATTTACCTAGACATGATCTAGGATATCAATCATACATGTAAAACATATAGAATTTAAAAGCATTTAAGTAAACAATTTAAATAAACAGTTTACGCATGCTTCTCAGCCCCGCGTTTTAAAAACAAAAGTTTAGAAAAGGGGCAATGAACTCACCTGTGTTGATGTCTAATGTTCTATCACCGAATGCGCGCTCTTGTTGTAGCTTAGGTTTCTTCATTTCCTGAGTTGTTTTAAAAGAATTCGTGTACGATAAGTATACGTATTAGCCGTCTCATCTAAGGTTTGGTCTCGGTGTGTGTAACTAGGTGTCCTAAGTACTAGGTGCTTCTATGATCTAAACTAATTAATCTACTTTAACACCCATTTATGCCCCCTATTCCACAATTAATCCTACAAGTATTAATTTACATACTTTTAATCAATTTCATTTTAAGTTAAAACATTAAATTAGGAACCCTTTTTATTTCCATTTAACTAAGTTTATAAACCATTAATGTGTGATGGGCTCAACTAAGCCCATTGGGTCCAATTAAGCCCCATTTGATGATTTTGTCTTTCCAATTGATTCCCTTTGTTACAACATCAATGTTTTTATGTAGATATTAAGTTTACACGTGATGAACTCGTGTTATCCACTTGGGCCCAATCTAGGCCCATTAGAGGTCCTTGATTATAAATTGTTCTTATCTTAAAATCATTGAGTAATATGTTATAGTAAATCAATTTGTCTAGGTTGACCATCCATATAAATATTGTTCTTAAGTTAGTGGCAATAACTAACCCAACATCAACCCTTAACATCCTTGTTGTTCGATAATGAGGTCTTAGTTCATTTTAAAGTAAGTTTGCATGAAATTTGCTCCTCTTAGTCATTCCCATGCACACACACAACTTATATTATGCATGTACAAGTTCATAAACCCCCATGCACGATAAAAACTATGGTCTTTGATAATCCTAGGCTTGGTGTCCACATTAGGCAGCGAAACTATTGCCTATCCCATAGGTTCGGTTGACTTGAGTAGTGTAGGGTTCGGCTAAGACACCATCTCCCACAACCTTTAAGGTTCGGCCATAGTAGGGCTAGACGAACCATTAGGGTTCGGCCTTTAAGGTTCGTTGATCTCTTTAAAAGTCCCTAGGTTCGTGAATGATTACGGGGTTCTCCAAAGGTTCGGCCATCTTCTACTTGTCCTAGGTTCGTAGCATTCCATTGAGGCTCGTGAGTAATATGGTTCATTGCTATGGTTCGGCTAAGGGTTAAGGGTTCGTGTCCTACTTTGTTCAGCTGTCATAAGGTTCGTCTAAATCAAAAGTTTGTTACTAGCTGGGTTCGTTGGCCAATGGTCCGTCCCACTAAAGAGGGTTCGTCGCCTACCAGGGTTCGGTTGCACCAACAGGGTGTGTTGCATATGTTCACAGGGTTCGTGGCAGAAGAAAAGGGTTCGGTGCAGGGTTCGCATAAGGTGGCTACAGGTTCGTTGTACTTAGATTGCATAGGAAAAGGTTCGGCCGATCTAGGATGCCACGAACCTGCACTTTGTCCTCCACAACTTGATTCCTGTTGACTATGAATCATACACCCAGCTCTTATTATCACCTATGAACTCGATTAACCAAAAGAAAACCCTAAATTCGTTCTAAACCTACATCCATGTGTGTGTTCGTGGAGTAACTAAAACAAACCGAAACTAAACTTGGAATTTACCTCAAAAATAATGGATGAAATCTCTAAAAACTTGTACTTCCGAAATCTACGTTGCGTGAGGATCAATTTGACACCAAAAACTCTTGAATCCGGAGAGAAACGAGCTCCAAATCTTAGAGAGAAGTGTGATGTCTTAGAGAGAGAATTAGAGAGAGAGTGAGAGAACGAGATTTAGAGGAAGAGAGAGAGTAATGGTGGTAGTTGTGGTCTTTATGACCACATTAAATGTGTTGGAAAATAACCGGTCGTTCGGTCTGATTCGGTTTCGCGTAAAATACCGGTTCGCGTGGTTTTCGTCACGAAACGACACGGTTTATAATTTAAAGTTTATAAAATTATTCTAAGTTGTGATTCCTAATAAATTAACTAATTATCTTTTGTTTATTTTAAAATTTAATTAAATTTACGTTTTAAAATCGGATCGTACGGTCGTTACGCGCATTCGTTCGAATCGTCACCCGTCCGAACACGGCAATAACCATACTTTCCAATATTGTTTTCTAAGTAACGGACATTATTCAGAACGTTAAACTTTCAGATATATTCGTACAGATCGTCACCTATACGAATAACCCGTAAATTTAGCATTCGCGTAACAACATCCGCGTTGTTTTGTTCTGTATAGCCTCACATACGTTTATACATAATAAAATCCTAACAATTAATCACATGATGGTTCTGTGTTGCCAGAAGATTATCTGACTGATAAACCTTGTTTTCTGAATTTTGTTTCTCTGAAATGATTATGAATTCACGGTTTGATTCATGAAATGATAACAGTACATGATATGAATATGAATATACTCTGAAATGCGTAACAGTTGTACCTGATTACTGTTCATGATAAAGTTACGATCACTGTTCCGGCACCGGTTCCGGCACTAATGTTACAGAGAAGCATACATAAACCTTTTTATTTAAATTGTTTTACGTAAATGCTTTTACTTATTATATGCTATATATGTGCTTGTCTATATTCCTAGACTCCTGTCTGGGTAATTGCTATGCAGAATTAACTAGCAAGTTAATTAATTACTCTTATGAGTAACTCCGAAATTCTAAACTCTAAACAAACCCTAGTCCATCGAGTTCAAATTCAAGAATCTAAACTCAAAGTGAAACCAAGAGAACTAAAGCTAAAACTTAGACTCAAAGTAATCAAGTGCAGTGTGTGATCTGCAAACTCGGGATCCTACTCAGTAATCTATAATCATTGTGAAATCATGAAATTCTAAAGATCAAAATCAAGAGACTCAAGAGTCTCAAGGAAGTCATAACCGTGTGTGAATTATTGAAATAATGAAATCATTAAGACCTAATGAAATCATTAATTGCTTAATCTAAGGTGGATGTCAGTTGTATGCAAATCAAGACCACGTGTAACACACGGAAAGTCTCGCCACAGTAGTAGACTCTTGTAGTCAAGCCACATGGGCATAACTTACACTATCAAATGAAATCATGAGAATCAAGAAGATCAGAATCAAACGATATCCTAAAGACCCAACGCATACAATAGACCTTGTGGGTCAAGCTGATATGGACAAATCATGAAAGTCCCGACGCATACAGGTAGACTCCTAGTGGGTCATGCCTGATATGGGCCACGTGTGAGAGGGTACAACTTGGACAACCACCAACAACTAAGTCTAATTAATTGAGTCAAATAAGGCCTAATCATCATGTCTTAGTTGTATTTAAATGCTTAGTTATTAGTTTAATTAAACATTTAATATTATATTTCTACAAGTGTTTTGGGGTAATCATGAATACATGGGGAACTCAAGAAATCAAAGGTATTTCAATTTGTGGAAATCAAAATCTAAGATGAAGGTGAATTGAGTGAAACGCTTAATTATCATTAACACCAATATGCTAAGCAGTCCGGTATGTGGTGGGACGGTGGCTAGGCGGGCGGTAAGTTCGACCCTACATACCTATATATAAGCATACTTGATTGGATAGCATAGGTGGTTGTTGGTGAGGTTAAGGTTGTCACTTCGGGGAATCAAGGCAAACATTTTCAGGGTAATCAAATGCTATGAATCAGATGTTATGGAATTTATGTTGTGGGATGAAACGCTTAATTATCATCAGGAACAATATATCATGTGGTTCAGTATGTGGTGGGACGGTGGCTAGGCGGGCGGTAAGTTCGACCCTACATATGCCCTATATATAAGCATACTGAAATGGATGGTATAGGTGGTTAATGGTGAGGTTAAGGTTGTCATTCAGGTTATTCAAACTCATTTTTAATAAAACTACATGAACTCACCAACCATGTGTTGACTTGATCTTTTTGCATGACTTCTCAGGTGACGAACAGGTCAACTAAGGAGTTATTTCTTTTGGACTAGGATACCAATTAGAGGACCTAGCTTTTTGGACCTGCATGTTTTTGAAGCATCATTTACAGATTTATTTTGTATATCTTGTGCAGATACAAGATAGAAGAATTATGATGTTGATAGTAGATTTACATTGTTAAATTATGAACTAAACTGATGTAATTTAACTTTGTAATTCTATTTTCATTTAGCAGTTTCTCATTTATATATCATGTGCAATGTAAACAATCTGATCATTCCGATTATCACTCACGATATCGCGCCCCGAGAACCTTCTGCCTGGCGGGGAGTCGATCCAACCCGCCGGCTTGGGGTGTGACAGACTGGTATCAGAGCCATGGTTATTGAGAAATATAGGTCACTTATTTAAACGGTCTGGCCTAGACTATAACCTAGGGACCCTGCATGTAGAGAACACAGGACTTAAGACTTATTTGCATTGAGTCTTCTGCATTCGATCATTGCACTAACCGATAATTTTATTGGTTATGATCAGAATGCCGCCGAGAAGACCTCCTTCTATTGTGCCACCCCCACAGAGTTCAGCTCCACATTTGTCAACGCCATCACCAGCTAATTCACCACCGCCACCTCCTCCACCTCCTCCTCCCCCACACTCTCCACCTCCAAACCCGATCGCGACTTAGATACTGGATCCTGCTACTGCTGATTTGGCAACTTTACTGAGCAGTCAGCTGACTAATCAGCTGAAGGAAGTGATACCGGAGATGCTCAACCGTATCCGGAACGATGGCAACAATACCGGGCACTCATCAGGGGAAGCCAGTGGAAACACTGGTACTGCATCACATTACTCCTACAAGTCTTTTGTGGGATGTAAGCCGCCAAGCTTTAGCGGTACTGAAGGATCCGTTGGATTAATCCAATGGATAGAAAAGATGGAGACCACTCTGGACATTAGCAGTTGTCCAGAGCACCACAAGGTTCGCTACTCTGCTGGGTCATTCAACAAGCGAGCCTTGACTTGGTGGAACGCACAGATCAATGCTAGAGGCAGAGAAGAAGCAATGGCAATGCCATGGGAAGAGTTCAATACACTGCTAAGGAATGAATTCTGCCCAAAGAATGAGCTGCAAAGGTTGGAAGTTGAACTGTCCAATCATGTTATCAAGGGAGCTGAACATATGGGGTACACTACCCGCTATCATGAGTTGGTAGCCTTGGTGCCAGACATGGTACCAACCCTGGAGAAAAGAATTGACCGATATGTAGGAGGACAACCCACCTGCATTCAGGGTTTAGTTGTTGCAGCAAACCCTGTTACATTGGAGTCTGCTGTGAGTTTGTTTGGGAAACTCACTGATCTGATGGTAGCCTCTGGAGTTCTGAAGAAAGAGGTTGACACTGGCAAACAAAAGGAAGAATCTTCCAAGAAATCTCATCACCACCAACACCAGAAGAAGAAACAGAAGCTTATAAAGAACTACACTATGGCTACTCCGGTCAATCAAGTGGCCATGGCACCCCAGGATGTGCACAAGAAACAATATACTGGCCCACACCCTCTGTGTACAAAGTTCCAGTATCACCATGCTGCAAGCAATCACTGCCGTCACTACACGGGATGTGGAAGAAAAGGACACTGGGTCCAGAATTACAGAATGACACCCAATCAAGCAGTCAACAATGCTGCTTTAGCTCTCCCTCCACCCAACAACCAGAACAACGGTGGATGCTATAACTGTGGCGAACAGGGCCACTTTGCAAAGAACTGCCCGAAGAAGGCACAACAGGCAGTCCAAGCACCACGTGGAAGAGCTTTGGTCATAGGAGCTCCAGCTGCACGCCAAGACCCAAACGTGGTCACTGGTACATTTCCCTTACATGATTTTTATGCATCTGTTCTATTTGACACTGGTGCGGATCAGAGTTTTATCTCTACCGATTTTGCATGCCAACTAGATTCTATAGAGGAACAGTTAGATTCCCCTTACATCATAGAAGTAGCTAACGGAAAACAGATCATAGTTAGTACAGTATACAGGAATTGCCCGTTGACACTTAATGGTCATACATTTGCCATCGATTTGATACCGATGGAGTTGGGTAGTTTCGACATCATTCTTGGAATGGATTGGCTTTCTTCTAATCGAGTGGAAGTCATCTGTTCTGAGAAGCTGCTTCGAGTTCCATTGCCAGATGATCGTGTATTGGAAGTCAGAGGGGATCAAGCAAAACGAAGTGTCAAAATCAATTCTTGCGTAAAGGCGCGTAAGTGTTTACAGAAGCAGTGCGTAGCTTTCCTGGCTCATGTGGTGGAAAAGGAGAAGGACAAGAAGAAGATACAAGATGTACCGGTAGTGAAAGAGTATCCGGAAGTATTTCCTGAAGACCTACCAGGTTTGCCACCTACGCGACCGGTAGAGTTCCGAATTGACTTGGTTCCTGGAGCAACCCCTGTTACTAAATCTCCTTACAGGTTAGCATCTTCAGAGATGCAGGAATTGTCAAACCAGTTACAAGAGCTACTTGAAAAAGGATTCATAAGACCGAGCTACTCACTTGGGGAGCTCCGATTCTGTTCGTGAAGAACAAAGATGGATCATTTCGGATGTGCATAGATTTTCGAGAGCTGAACAAGTTGACAATCAAGAATCGGTATCCATTGCCGAGGATTGATGATCTATTTGACCAGCTGCAAGGAACACAGTATTTCTCGAAGATAGATCGGCGGTCTGGATATCATCAACTCATACTTCAAGACGAAGACATACCGAAGACGGCGTTCCGAACCAGATATGGGCATTACCAGTTTATGGTGATGCCTTTTGGATTGACGAATGCACCAGCGGTTTTCATGGACCTCATGAACCAAGTGTGCAAGCCGTACCTGGATCAGTTTGTTATTGTTTTTATTGATGACATACTGATTTATTCCAAGAGTAAAGCAAATCATGAGCAACATCTCATAAAGATCTTGGAGCTGTTGAAGGAAGAGAAACTTTATGCCAAATTCTCTAAGTGTGAATTTTGGCTAAGGGAAGTTCAATTTCTGGGACATGTAGTCAACAGCGAGGGAATACACGTAGATCCTGCCAAGATCGAGGCGATAAAGAACTGGGATACTCCGAAGACACCTACAGAGATACGGTCTTTTCTGGGATTGGCAGGTTATTATAGAAGGTTTATCTCAAACTTTTCTAAGATAGCTTTGCCTCTCACTAAGTTAACACAGAAAAGTGAACCGTTTGTTTGGGAGCAGAAACAAGAAAATGCTTTCCAGACATTGAAGCAGAAGTTATGTGATGCTCCAATCCTATCTCTCCCAGAAGGCTGTGATGACTTTATTGTTTATTGTGATGCCTCCCATCAGGGACTTGGTTGCGTACTAATGCAACGGGACAAAGTTATCGCTTATGCATCAAGTCAGTTAAAGATTCATGAGAAGAACTACACTACCCATGATCTTGAACTGGGAGCTGTAGTCTTCGCATTGAAGATTTGGAGACATTATTTATATGGCACTAAGTGTACCATATTTACTAATCATAAGAGTCTGCAGCATATTTTTGGTCAGAAGGAGCTCAACATGCGACAGCGACATTGGGTTGAACTTCTGAATGATTACAATTGTGTGATCAAGTACCATCCGGGAAAGGCAAACGTTATAGCTGATGCCTTAAGCCGGAAAGAACGGGTCAAACCCTTGCGCGTCAGAGCAATGGGAATGATTGTGCAGACAAGTTTACGAGACAAGATTATTCAGGCACAGCAAGAATCAATTGACTGAGGAAATCTGAAAAAAGAACTCGACTACGGAGCAGAGAAACAATTCGAGACTAAGCCTGATGGAGTAATCTACTACCAGGATCGTATATGGATTCCGGCGGTAGATGAATTGAGAAGACTCATCTTCGATGAAGCACACAAGACTAAGTATTCCGTGCATCCAGGCGCTGATAAAATGTACCAAGATTTACGTGGATTTTATTGGTGGCCGGGAATGAAGAAAGACATAGCCGAGTACGTCGGTCGATGTCTTATGTGTGCAAAGGTAAAGGCGGAACACCAGAAACTGTCTGGTTTACTGGAACAGCCTGAGATTCCGCTCTGGAAGTGGGAACAAATAGCTATGGATTTCATTACCAAGCTACCCGCACTTCCAGTGGTCACGATACGATTTGGGTTATCATTATTCGTTTGACGAAATCTGCTCACTTCTTGCCAATGCGTGAGACCTTCACGATGGATAAATGGGCGAGACTGTACATCAATGAGATAGTGGTACGCCACGGTGTGCCATTGTCTATTATTTCAGACAGAGATAGCAGATTCACATCAAGGTTCTGGCAATCAGTGCAGAAATCTCTAGGGACGCACTTAAACCTGAGTACCGCTTACCATCCACAAACGGACTGTCAAAGCGAACGTACGATTCAGACCCTGGAGGACATGCTGAGAACCTGTGTGTTAGATTTCGGTGGAAATTGGGATTCTCATTTGCCACTGATTGAATTCTCCTACAACAACAAATATCATAGCAGCATTGGATGAGCACCATTCGAGGCTTTGTATGGTCGAAAGTGTCGATCACCGATCTGTTGGACTGAAGTTGGAGACAACCGTATAACAGGGCCAGAGCTTATTCAAGAGACTACCGATAAGATTGCCCAGATTCAACAAAGACTACAGGCAACAAGGAGCAGACAAAAGAGCTATGCCGATAAACGGCGCAGGCCGTTGGAATTTCAAGTGGGAGACCGTGTCATGTTGAAGGTATCCCCATGGAAAGGTGTAGTCCGTTTTGGGAAGAAAGGCAAGTTAGCACCACGATACGTGGGACCGTTCGAGATCATCGAGCGTATAGGTCCTGTGGCGTATAAACTGAGATTACCAGATGAGCTCAGTGGTGTGCATGACGTGTTTCACGTCTCAAACTTAAAGAAATGCCTTGCTGACGAATCACTCGTCATTCCAATTGAAGAAATTCAAGTTGATGAACAGTTACATTTTATCGAAGAACCTTTGGAGATTATGGATCGCAAAGTTAAACAACTGAGGCGAAGCCGTATTCCGATCATCAAGGTTCGTTGGAACTCAAAGCGCGGGCCTGAGTTTACTTGGGAACGCGAAGATCACATGAAGTCCAAGTATCCCCAACTGTTTACAGAGGAAGACGTACCTGATAACAACTCTTAAATTTCGGGACGAAATTTCTCTAACAAGGGGAGACTGTAACAACAGTGCCGGAAACGTCGCCGGAAACATCACCGGAACAGTGATCTCAACAGTAACGTGAACAGTAATCAGGTACAAACTATATGCAATTCAGTGTATTTCATATGTATGTCATGTTCATATCATATGTAGTTATCATTTTGTGTTATCAAACAGCAAACTCAGAATCATTTCAAAGAAAACAGAACTCAGAAAACATGGTTCATCAGTCAGATAATTATCTGGCGTTACAGAACCATCATGTGATTATTTGTTAGGATTTTATTATGTATAAACGTATGTGAGGCTTTACAGAACAAAACAACACGGATGTCGTTACGTGAATGCTAAATCGACGGATTATTCGTCTAGGTGACGATCTGTACGAATATATCTGAAAGTTTAACGTTCTAACTGATATCCGATAATTAGAAAACCATATTGAAGAGTATAGTTATCGCCGTGTTTGTACGGGTGACGATTCGAACGAATACGCGCGACGACCGTACGATTTGATTTTAAACGGAGAATTAAATATTTTCGTAAATTTAAAATAAAAAGAAGATATTCAGTTAATTTACTAGGAATTACCACCTAAAATAATTTTATAAATACTATTTTAAAACCGAGTCGTTTCGTTACGAAAACGACGAGAAACCGACGCTTCTACGCGAAATCGAGCGGAACCAAACGAACCCGAACGAACCCGGGTAGTTTGAAGCCATTTATTATGGTCTTCAATGCCATAATCATCCCCACCTACCATCTTCAACCTCTCTCTCCCGTCACTTTCTCTCTCTAGAAAGCCCTAGCCAAAACTCTCTCAAACCTCCACGAAATCAAGCCATTTTGGTGTCTAAACGACCCCTATCACTTGTAGATCGTAAAAGTACAACAGATCTAAGCTTCCATCCACCGATTTGAGGTAAAATCACAAATTTTTGTTCGGTTTTGGGGTTTGAAAACCCTAGTTCTGAACCTCCTCTTGAAACCGGCTAAACGCCCTCAAAACTTTAGGGAAACACCACCACAACCATTTAGGAAGTTGTAGGAACTAGTGTTGAGTAAATCTTGGTTATTTAGAAAGGATTTATGGCTTCCACTTTTCTGGAAACCGATTGGCCGAATGAGCTACAGCAGGTGGCAGAATAGCAAGGGCCGCATGAGCCACAACAGGAGCCGAGTGAGGCCTGTTTCGCCCGAATGGCTGGAGACCGAACCAACCTTCATTCGGTCGGCCTAACCTCATTCGATCGGCCCAACCTTATTCTCTCAGCCCAGCTTCTTCAGCCCATCATCCTATTCGGTTGGTTGGACACTCCTTCGGCAAAACCTTCATTCGATCGGGTGTCTTCCTTCGGCCAACCCACCTTCGGCCTAGGCTCATTCTCCCCGCCCTCTTTCGGTCAAGTGGTTTTTGGGTGAGCCCTTCGGCCAAGACACATTCGACCAGCACTCATCTAACTTAGCCACCTTTGCATGCATGTGTGATGTGGGTGCATGCATAGGGGTTTAATGGGAGTGTGAGTGGGTGCATGGGAAACATATAAATGTTTTATCAACATATCACTAACTTTGGGAAGTCTAAAGACCAAGTAGGGAATGGTAACAAAATAAGGGTGAATATGATTTCATTAAAAAGGCAAGAAACTAGGGTTTTCTTAGAAAACAAGAGTTTTTCTTAAATCACACCAACACTTGCATGGTTGGGTTCCATTAACAAGAATCCCATAAATTAGGGTTGATTTAATTATTAACACCCAAACCCAAGGAAGATCTATAAAGATGTGTAACTAACCTAGATGATTTGTTTAAATTATCTAGGATTAGTAAATCAAAGTATTGATAAGAAATCGCTTGGGAAATCAAAGTCTAATAATGGGCCTAAGGGTGGCCCAATGGGCTTAATACAAGTCCATCATGTTGAAGTTTAATTTCTAAAAATATAAATTATGTTTTGAATAAAAGAAATTAAACTAATAACTTTATTAAATTATATTGAATGAGATTTTGTAAATAATTAACCTAAAATGAAATAACTTAAAAATGTTTAACTTAAAGTGAGTTAAATTAGAAACGATTTAAATTAAGAACTTGTGATAATGAGTTAAGGGATTAGGGTTACTAAAGGGTAATAAGTTAGACTAAGTTAGATGAAATATTAGAAGCACATTTGTAATCTAGGACACTTAGTTGCACACCGAGACCAAACCCTAGATACGTCGTTTATTATAAATACTTATCGTATTCAACTTCTCTTAAAACAACTCAGGAAACGAAGATACATAGACTACAACAACGAGCGCGCATTTTGGGGTAATTCAATATAGAGCAACATAGGTGAGTTCATTGCCCCTTTTCTAAACATTATGTTTTCAAACGCGGGGCTGAGAAGCATGCGTCAACCTTTTTATTTAAACTGTTTTACGTAAATGTTTTTACTTATTATATGCTATATATGTGCTTGTCTATATTCCTAGACTCCTGTCTGGGTAATTGCTATGCAGAATTAACTAGCAAGTTAATTAATTACTCTTATGAGTACCTCCGAAATTCTAAACTCTAAACAAACCCTAGTCCATCGAGTTCAAATTCAAGAATCTAAACTCAAAGTGAAACCAAGAGAACTAAAGCTAAAAATTAGACTCAAAGTAATCAAGTGCAGTGTGTTATCTGCGAACTCAGGATCCTACTCAGTAATCTATAATCATTGTGAAATCATGAAATTCTAAAGATCAAAATCAAGAGACTCAAGAGAATCAAGGAAGTTATAACCGTGTGTGAATCATTGAAATAATGAAATCATTAAGACCTAATGAAATCATTAATTGCTTAATCTAAGGTGGATGTCAGTTGTATGCAAATTAAGACCGTGTAACACACGGAAAGTCCCGTCACAGTAGTAGACTCTTGTAGTCAAGCTACATGGGCATAACTTACACTATCAAATGAAATCATGAGAATCAAGAAGATCAGAATCAAACGATATCCTAAAGTCCCGACGCATACAATAGACCTTGTGGGTCAAGCTGATATGGGCAAATCATGAAAGTCCCGACGCATACAGGTAGACTCCTAGTGGGTCATGCCTGATATGGGCCACGTGTGAGAGGGTACAACTTGGACAACCACCAACAACTAAGTCTAATTAATTGAGTCAAATAAGGCCTAATCATCATGTCTTAGTTGTATTTAAATGCTTAGTTATTAGTTTAATTAAACATTTAATATTATATTTCTACAAGTGTTTTGGGGTAATCATGAATACATGGGGAACTCAAGAAATCAAAGATATTTCAATTTGTGGAAATCAAAATCTAAGATGAAGGTGAATTGAGTGAAACGCTTAATTATCATTAACACCAATATGCTAAGCAGTCCGGTATGAGGTGGGACGGTGGCTGGGCGGGCGGTAAGTTCGACCCTACATACCTATATATAAGCATACTTGATTGGATAGCATAGGTGGTTGTTGGTGAGGTTAAGGTTGTCACTTCGGGGAATCAAGGCAAACATTTTCAGGGTAATCAAATGCTATGAATCAGATGTTATGGAATCAATGTTGTGGGATGAAACACTTAATTATCATCAGGAACAATATATCATGTGGTTCAGTATGTGGTGGGACGGTGGCTGGGCGGGCGGTAAGTTCGACCCTACATATGCCCTATATATAAGCATACTGAAATGGATGGTATAGGTGGTTAATGGTGAGGTTAAGGTTGTCATTCAGGTTATTCAAACTCATTTTTAATAAAACTACATGAACTCACCAACCATGTGTTGACTTGATCTTTTTGCATGACTTCTCAGGTGACGAACAGGTCAACTAAGGAGTTATTTCTTTTGGACTAGGATACCAGTTAGAGGACCTAGCTTTTTGGACCTGCATATTTTTGAAGCATCATTTACAGATTTATTTTGTATATCTTGTGCAGATACAAGATAGAAGAATTATGATGTTGATAGTAGATTTACATTGTTAAATTATGAACTAAACTGATGTAATTTAACTTTGTAATTCTATTTTCATTTAGCAGTTTCTCATTTATATATCATGTGCAATGTAAACAATCTGATCATTCCGATTATCACTCACGATATCGCGCCCCGGGAACCTTCCGCCCGGCGGGAAAGTCGATCCAACCCGCCTGCTCGGGGTGTGACACCTTATCAAGGTCTCTTGAAAATCCTTAATGCCCGTCCTTGTTCTAGTTGTTATTAGCCCAGTTATCATAGCCTTACCTAGATTAGAATGACTTAAGTAGTGAGAGATGTATAATGTTGAAGGGCTAGGAAGATCTAAGGGTGGTGTCGATACTAATAGTATCGACACAGCCCTTTGAACTAATCCCCCAACTCCCCGTCCCTCTTTTTGGTCTCTTTGGGTATATGTTCCCTAGTCTTAGTCCCCCTTGATCTTAATTAGTTTTAGATGGCTTGGAGTACAATTAAGAGGTTAGTGTCGAAGAGTTGAAGTGGTTAAGGTTAAGGGTGAGTGTCGATACTAATAGTATCGGCATCCCACTTGAACACCACTTAGTCACCGCTCGATGCTTCCCCTTAGCGGGAGTATCTTGGAACCGATCTTGGTTGGCCTTAGGTTCACTAATATCGACGAAGTCCTGCCCCAAACTCCTTCGAGCTTACTGAAGTACTAGTATCGACAAGGGCCCAGGTGTTGTCGATAAGAATAAAATCGACTCCAGCCTTGCAAGTGTAAATAAATGTCATCGATGCTAACAATATTGACTCCAATTTGGATACAGCTCCACGGCCGTCGAACTTGCTAATATCGATGGCAACTTGGTTCATTCTACTTGGATTCCATTGAGCTTAGTAGTATCGAAGAGGCTTGCTGAGGGGGTCATCGAACTTGTTAATGTCAATGGGAAGGTGGATTTTCCAGCCAGCCACCAACGATACTAACATCTAGCTTGTTCATCCATCGATACCACTTCATCTGGTCTCCAACACCTTGTCCAGCCTAAGTACTCCTAAACCAAGCTCATCCAAAGGTTCCTATGGTCAAATGAAGGCTAGTTCTTGGGTGCAGATGAGCTTAAACCCAGTTCTAAGTGAGTTGTGTCCGAGTAAAGTGAAAACCGTAAAGATCCACACCTTCTCTCTAAAATGCCGATATTTTGGGGTCGTTATAGAATAGATCCTTCGTACTTTCGTCTTCTAGAGGTTGAGAGGAGCATTTAGACACAAAGAACACCAATTTTGGTTGTGTTTTCACTAAGTTGAGTGTTGAATTTGTGTAGAGAGAGTGACAAAAATTTTCTAAAGAGAGAGCTTGATGCTACAATAAATGAAGAGGAGAAATATTTAGAACTTTTATAGCCCGGGCCATTACGCGTGTGTTTAGGTTCGTTCGGTTTCATCCAAACGTGTCGTTTTCGTTACGTTACGTTAACTCGTATAAATTTTGTAACAGTAGTTTGGTTCAAATCTTTTTAGGTGATTCATAATAAATATTTTAAATATCCTTTTTATTATTTTTAAAGTTTCGAAATCGTTTATTTTAAATTTTCGTCGGATCGTATCACCTTCGCGTGTATTCGTACATATCGTCACCCATACGAACACGATGGCGGTGGCTTTACTTTCCGATTTGGTTTTCTAATTATAAGATATCATTCAGAACTTTAAACCCATAGATATATTTGTGTGAATCGTCACCCACACAAATACACTGTTAGTTTATTATTCGCGAACGCTATCCGTTATGGTTTTAAATTTGATATCCTCACATATGTTCTTACTTAATAACACCTTTTGTGTAGCATATGTTTGTCTTTTAGTATTAAACTTTATTGTATTTCCCACAGTGTCTTTGAATTGTTTAACATTGTATTCACATATATGACTTTACAAATAAGATTCGTACACTTATCTACTATATAGTTCTTACTGGTTAAATATTGGGTGTTACATAGTGTGTCTTGAACCACTTTGATGTCTCCATAACAGATCCCTTTTAAAATTCAGATCCCTTTTAAAATTCCTCTCTTTAACTCTATAAAATAATATGCTGCCTAGTATCATAACTGGTAATGAAATTTCCAAAATCTCAAAATTATAAATTAATTTTTCAAATAAATTATGATTTATAAATTGAGTATAAGTTACTATTCAAAGTTGTTAAATAAAAACATCAGTTTTTTAATTATCTGTTTTTGGAAGAAAAAAAAAATAACATTTCAGTTTTATAAATTCTTTTTAGAAAAATATTATTTTATACTAAACTAAATGAAATATCTGTTATTATAATTATTGAAAAGATATTAAAAAATTTTAAAAGGATATATTGAGATAAAATATACCTAAAATACTTAAACCTTAATATATTTATATACCATTTTGTTTACTTTATAATTCCACTTGTTACAAGACATGTAATAATGAGACAAAAATTGTCACATTAAGTCCCTATAAACATACACAACTATCTAACTCAAGGTTTAAAAAAATATAAGTGAGTAATTGCAAACCTCCGTTATTGGCTTGGTCACGACAATCTTAACTATATTGTTAAATAAATGGTATATTTCTACTCATAAGTAATTTTTATTAACAAGACATTAGAAAAAAGGGCCAAATTCTATAAGTTAATTAATAGGTTTATTTGTGGGGCTAGTACAGATTGCATCTATATACTTGTGATTTTTATAACAAAGACTGTCATTTAAACTATGTGATCAAGATATCAAATTTGTGAATTAACCAACTTTTTAGTTGACATTTTTTGTATGTATTTTAGCATTAATCTATGATAAGATATGGACACTTCGCTTAATTATAAAGGTTAGTATTCTTATATATTAAATCTGTTAGCTTAAATTTAGTTCATCTCATCCTTGTGTTATTACCTTCAGGAGGGGACGTGACAAAATATGGTGGTCAAAATAAGTCAAGCTTAAGAAGTTAAACAAGTGAGCTCTATGATAGACGAATTTTACTTAACCTCGCTCATTTGCACCCATAGCCTTTATAGACAGAAATTTTAACAAAGTACCATTTTAAATATATAAACGCTTTTTTTTATGTTTTTAAATACAGATATTCTGTAGTATTTCTAAGTGCCAATTTTAGGAAGTGTTTGTTATTTCCCAGAACTCGCACGAATAATTTATGAATTTAAGAATCCAAAGAAAATAATATTTTTATGAAGATCTTGTATTATTGCATACTTATTTTAGTAACTTTGAACACCTTTGCCTTTTCGGTGTGCCCTCCAAGAGAAAACAAGTAGAAATATAAAATAAATAGTAGTTGAATTAAATAGCTAATACAATCTCACTAATTTAATATGAATCATAAAAAAATGAATGAAATTGAAAAGAATTAAAGAATATTTTTATAATCCTTTATCCATAATAGTAATCACGAAATGATACCTAATGAAATTGTCTTATAATAGTTTCAATTATTGCAATAAACAATAACGAAAATAGCTAAGCTATTCTCTCTAGTTTTATGAAATTTTCAAAATGTAATTCCTGTAACAACTGTTTATAATTTTACTAAGTCTGGTTAACATGGAAAACTATTCCTATAAAATAAATACAAGAATAATCAAATCTAATAAATTTCACTTGTAGCACGGTTACTTGTATGGTCTAATAATGATGATATATAGAATAACCTTCTCTAAATCCACGAGGAAAAAATGTTAATTCAAGAGAGACATCTGCCTCAAGTACAAAATAAAGGAAATAGGAATATGATAAGTGAACATATGTGTATCATAAGACATAATATCATAGAACAAACACATGTATATGTATATTAGAGGGAAAAACGTGGCAAAATTTTACTTAAAAGGAAATTGAAACCTATCTCCCTAAGATGGCGTTACTCTATGTATACCATATGCCCTAAAAATATTTTAACATTGAACCTATATATACATGAACTTTTATTATACAATAAGTCCTACGAGAGATGCAATTCATGCAAATCCTGCCTAATCCACTTATTCAAGGTTAGTTTTGGCTTGCATCTACTCATCATCCCCACTAGAGTAAGGGTTTCCCCAATCTAACTAGAATCAACAATTACCTCCTTTTCACATGCTCAAATCATTTCAATCTATTTTCCTGCATCTTCTTCTACATGCTAGTCACTTTTAACATATCTCCAAAACCCTCAATTTTCTAGTGTATAATCTTATGTGTCCTAGAGTGTTACGACTATTATGATTGTCTCTTGTACAACTAAAACGATTATACATGGCCCTTCAAAATTAATTTGAGTGTTATGATTGTCGCCTGTACCAATAAAACCATAATAAAGGTATTTCGTATTAGAGCGACTTAACCTTAATCTTTGCTCTCTAGTGATGCTCGCCATTGCTTTAAGTGTGTGTCCAGTATACACTCTAAAACTAATGTAATGTCATTTGCCAAAGCATTGCACCACATTACTATCACGTGAATCAACTTTGTCAAGTCATTACTGAAAACTACGAAAAGAAACAAACTCAGTAAGAACAATGGACCTTTGGTAAGTACCTACCTCCATAGGAAAGAAGTCATCATCCCAACCTAGTGCATGAATTCTAGTTTCACTGCCATCAAACATATCCCTAATTATGTGTATTTACTTCATTGGGTTCTCCTAAGCATTCAAATTATCCCATGTCAGTCTATGTGACACATTGTCAATATATACGTACACACATATATTATTCAATATACATGCATACAATATATATATATACACAATAATTTTAAAATTAAAAACTTGTATTTATAAATAGTTTTATAATGTTTACAAAATATTGGTCTCAACTAAAAATATATGCACATATATTTATGTGTGTGTGTATATACAAACATAGTTAAATTAGAACCAAAAAGTTGTTTATATATACGCACACACATATACATACATACACACACATATATATATATACATACATATATATATATATATGCGCCATATATATAGACACAAAAAGATATTTAAATTAGAAGCAAAAATTTGGTTGTAGCATTAGTAAATAATACACATCAAAAACTATTTAAATAAAATACTATATACATGAGAGGGCATTTATGTAATTTTTTTACTTTATTTAGAAAAAAAAACTTATAAAATGGGTTTTTAGGTTATATATGAGATATTTATCATTAATTAAAAAGATATTCACACACACACTGATAAGTGGTGCATGCACGATTCAATATGAAACTCAATGCTTATTGAATCACAATGCTTTACCCTATTCAGACACAGTTAAATCCTTGATGTAAGCCCCAAAGTCTTCCCACGTGTGACACGTGTTTTAAAACACTCTCAGAGTTAGGTACCATATTTTTCAAAAATTAAACATCAATTTTAAACACCCAACCTAACCCAACCCGTCATCAAAACCATTTACAAACATGTTAATCGTTATTGCACTCTACATTGTTTATAACCGTTCACAAAACATTGGGTTTTCAACCAAAAACGTGTTCAATCCGAGCCTTCTCAAGATATCTGATCACGGTCCCCTTCACCCTTTACGTTCACCTGAAAAACACCACATTTAAATCATCGTTAGTTCGTTAGAACTAAGTAAGATCACCCCGCTATTTCCCCAAGTGTATTCCATAACACCATATGGATACAATAATAATGTCCCAAATATAATTTGGTAACATTATTCAACTCGAACCCAAAACGATTTACTAACGGGTCGTTTTCACCCAAAACCCCTTAAATCTCCAATTCTTGCCCAAACCAATTAGATTTACCCTTGAAATCCACATCAAAGCTGAAATAAGTCAATTTATAACATTTTCAAAGATACAGACGCAACATGGGCGTGTTCTAAGGGAACATGGCCATGTCAGAAGGTTTCCAGAATCTGATGTGTAGATGTGACATGGGCGTGTTCCTGGGAACATGACCATGTCGAAACTCCTTCTATATACATATATTTTCTTTGTTCTCTTCTCTCATTCCTTATCGCCAAGGATTTCAAATTTTACAACCCCAACAATATATTCAAACATGAAATTCATGTTCATAAGCATTTTAAAACACAATTAAAGTGTTAGAACATGAAACCACCCAATAACAGTCAAATTTCACACAATTTCCTTAAGACCTCCTTTTTCACCAAGGATTCTCAAGGTTGGTAATCACACCACTTGTGATTTACCTAAACTCCATAAATTCACCATAAGAAGATCACACTACTTGTGATTGAACGCATTCCACATTCACACCTCTTGTTAATCGTTTGACCAATTTCGGTCAATTTCTACCCAAATCCTTTGAGACCTCCTTTTTCACCAAGGATTCTCAAGGTAGGTAATCACACCACTTGTGATTTACCTAACTTTTACTAGTCCATATCCCAACTTTGGAGATTTGACAATTTTGGTCCCTCCCAACTTTTACTACTTTATACTAACTTAATTAACTCACTTAACCAACCTAATCAAGTTAGTTACTAATTAACTCTAATACACCAATCGTTATTAAAGCACACCCACCAAATAAACTAACTAAGATAATTAAATCTTATAAAACTCCCCATAGATAAAACATAGTTTACACCAATTATGTTTATTTTATAAAATTATCCCGAAATGGGTCGTTACACTTGAACTAAGACTCTTCAAATTGTTCCACACTAAATATTCATTGGAAGTTGCTTGAAAAATGTTCGTAAATATGCTCGTTCAATTTATGTTCGGTTGAAAGACGTTCAATTCGACTTTGTAAACAGACTGAGCATGAGCACTGATACGCTCGCTCGTTGCTTGCTCGATTTGCTTGATTTAATTTCTGTTAATATATTTTATGCATACATACATATAATAATATATAATTTTCAAAATAAATCATGTTTGATTCAATAAAGTCTAATAAAAGACAAAATAGACGTAATTAAAAACTAGAGTAACATGAAAAAAGAAAAAATAAATATCACCTTTACAAATTTTTTACCACATGTGAATTTAAAACTACTTCGTTATTCTTTATGTATTATGTGATTAATGAGAAATAAATAATTAAGAAGAACATGTTATATCAAATCACTATTAAAAGAATTTTTGTCATTTTCTAATCAAGGTAAAACTAATATTAGTGTTTGTGTTAATAAAAAAACTTTAATTAAAGCTAACATCACTATCACCACAGTCATTTTTTTTTGTTATGTGGAGCTCGAATTTCAGCTAATGCTCACTCGAAAAATGCTAGGATCATATATACGCTCGTTCGATTTTGGCTCTGTTGAAAAGTACTAGGTTGGTTCGATTCGATTTATAAACTAACTGGGCATGAGTAAAGGCATGTTTAGTTCGATTCATCTCATGAATAGCCATGCTTTGAACAATAAAATTGATAAAGTAGCATATAGATTTGAAAGTTTAATAATGTTTTACAAAATAACTTAAATATGAAATTTTATAATTAATTTTGATATTTATATTCAACATTATTCATCAATAATTGTTTTTTTTTTCAAATTACAAAAAAAAAAGTAATTCAAAGATTCCTGAGAGGAATTTTACTGTTCATTTTTTACAATTTATTATACACACGGTACAATTCTTTTATGCATGTTACTCTCTCAGTTTCTCGTCGTCGCCGTCGTTCTCCAAGGCTCTCATCATCGGTATCGGTGACTGTAACGACCCATTTTGGGGAAATATTTTAAAACGAGTATAATTGGTGTATAACTATGTTTTAATAAATATTGATTTAAAATATAGCAATATGGTAGGTGTTTACTAACTTAACTTAGTTAGTTATAACTAGTTAGAATTAACTAATAATAGAGAGACCAAAGTTGCCAATAGGTGAAAGTTGTATAATGGAGAGTTAAAATGTTGACTTGGTCAAAAAATTACACACTTTATGTGTGTGGCTGGATACGTGAAAGAGAAACGGAGGAGAAAGCTCAACAACTTCAAGTTTGGATCAAATTGGTGCATGATCCATGGTTTGATCTTGAATGCAACTGAAGATTTGAGTTCTCCTTGCATTCTACTACACATAGGTAAGAAATTTTGGGGATTTTGATGGGTTTTTCGTGGGTCTCCTATGTGGGTATGGGTTGATGGATGAAATTAAGAAATTGGGAGTTTACATGGTGTTAAATGTTGTTAATCATCATGTATATCATGTAGAAACAACATTTTGATCATTTCATGGAGTTTGATGAAGTTGATTGAAATGAAGTTTTTGTAAGGTTCATGAGGAAGATGAACAAGTTTGTTAAAATGGGTGTTGGATTATAGTAGATAGTAATATGATGACTTCTAACATTTAAATATTGATTAACAATGGTGAATTGAGTTGATTATTGAATTTGGTTTATTATAAACAACAATGGGAGATTGATGGAGTTTAGGAGTAATTGAATTGTGTAGGTAAAATTTTCTGCACATAAATTGTTTGTTGAAATGTCAACAATTGGGTTTTTACAAATTAAAGGTGTTTAAAGGGATGGGTGAGGAGAATTAATTTTTGTGGTCATAAAATGTGGGATTTTTATGATCAATGGGTTATTTGAATGTAACCTAAGAATAAATGGTGATAATGAGTCAATTGGTGTAATTTGACTAATTAAAGTCAACACTTGTATTAAACATGTAAGTATGATATAGAAAGCAATAGTGAAGGTGGTAGTGGAACCAAAAGACTTGGAAAAGAGATTTTGGTAGTGGATAACCCATTGGAACAAGGTAAGTCACCCAACTCTTCTACTAATTATGTGTAATGATGCTTTACATATATGAATGTTTTGTAGAAGATTTGACTTTATGGTGAATAAGTCATGGAGTATTTGTTGATAGACAAATTTAAGCAATAGGAGATATATTGCTTGATTATTGTTGTTATGGTGTTTAAATGCTTGTCTATGATTGACTTGGTGTTTAATTATATGTGTGTTGAATGATTTGAATTAGTTCACAAGGTGTGTGAATTATAATTGAGGTTGACTCAAATTGGTGTAATGAATCACAAGTGGTGTGATCATTAAAAGGACTTTTCACAAGGTGTGTGAATGTCCTTGATTAGTGAAATCAAGTTTATTTAATCACAAGTGGTGTGATTTGCTTAAACTTGAGAAATATTGGGTGTAACAAGATTTAATTGGTGAATTGGGTGAAAACGACCCGTTAGAAAGTTGTTTGTTGTTATTATTATTATTGTCATAAAAAGGTGATTGAAGTTGGATTTTTATGTTCATATGGTGTTATGACATGTATATGGGAGTATTGAAATGATCGGAATTGAGTGGGAATGATTCCGGGGGTCGGTACGGGTCAAAACGCAGAAAAAAACTGAAAATCTGCATATTTGTGCAGGTCTGGGAGTAAGTTACGGCGGGCTGGGAGTAACTTACGGCCTGGGCCTGGGTCTGGGCTGGGAGTAACTTACGCCCAGAGCTCTCGGGTTTACGGCCCTGCTTACGGCCAGGACCAAAATTTGAGATTTTTTGACCTTTTTACTTGGGAAACCATTGGGGATTAATTTACATAGTTCCTATGGATAAATGGGAGTTATTAGGTGGCGTTAAAGGGTGATTAAGCTTGGTGGAAGCTTGGGGCAACGTTAGGGGTGATCTTACTTAGTTCTAACGAACTAACGGTGACTTAATTATGGTGTTTTCAGGTGAACGGAAGGGTTGAAGGCGGATGTGATCGGATCGTTTTGCAAGGACTTGGATCAAACATATTTTGGGGTTTAATCTTTGTTGTTTTGAAACAAAGTTTTTGGTGAATAACTTTAAATGTAATTTGGTTGTTGAATGTTTGTCTAACTTCAAATATTTTGTAAAGTCTTTGTAAAGTGGGGTGTTCAAGTGTTTAATACACTTGTTTGTTTGAAAAATCTGGGACCTAAACTCTGAGGGTGTTTTAAAACACGTGTCATGTGTTGGTGGGTTTTTGGGGCTTACAGTGATCGCCATACCATGATGTTTGTACGATTGCTTCACCCTGGTTTAATTTAAATAGTAAAACTTTATAAGAATTAAGAATAGAACCACGGAACTCATTATTCGAAGCGGTTGGTCAAAACCACATTTTACCGATACTTTTTTGAAGTATCCTAGCACTATTTGAAGTGCTTCTTAAATTTACCAACATTTTGTTTGAAGCCGTTCCTAAAATTCACTAACATTTTTTTGAAGCGGTTTATAAATAAAACCGCCTCTAAAAACAAAACGAATAATAATTATACCGTTCATATAGGGGTGTAAACGAACTAATACAGCTCGTGAAATAATCGGGATCGGATCGGTAAAAAGCTCTAACGGGCCGAGCCTTAACGAGCCCGAGCTCTAGCCCAAAAGTGTGGCTCGTTTGGTTATCGAGCCCGAGCTCGAACTTTACATATCGAGCGCGAGCCAGCTCACAAGCCTCAACGAGCTTTTTGAATGTATAATTTTTATTTATTATATTAAGTGTTTATTTATAAAATTAATTATTTTTATATATAAAATTGTGATAAATATATTTAAATCAAAAATTTTATGTTAAATTTAGAAAATATAATTATAAATATAATTAAATTAGTAATTACAGTAAATAAATTAAATAAATAAGATCTAAACGAGTCGAGCCGAGCCAAGCTCAAGCCTAAAAATTTTCTAACGAGCCAAGCTCAAACCTAGTAAATAAAACTCTTAACGAGCCGATCTCGAGCTCCAGCCTGAATTTATCTAAACGAGCTGAGCTCGAGCCTTAACAACCTCAGGATCGGCTCGGCTCGGCTCGGCTATGCTCGTTTACACCCTTATGTTCACAGCATTTTCAAAATGTATATATACTAATTTTGCGTCATCTTCAATTATTATTTTATATAATAGATTATAATATGCTACTGCTAATGACTAATTCTGAAGAAGAAATATTATGTAGGTGTCAATTCGTCAACCGTATCATTAATGGTAGAAACAATCGATTATGCAATAATGTGACTGATTATATTATTTATTAACAATAATATTAATGCTTTCAAACCATTATCGTGATACAATTATTGTGTTTTTACAATATGACTAAAATAGGTGACAAAATTCAGGTGACGACAAGGATGGCAAAATACCCGCGTCCGACGGGTTTACTCGAAACCTGCTACATATGTAACGGGTATTACTAAACCTGATGGGTATTGAGCAGGGTATGAGATTAATTTTTAAAATTTTCGTGGGTATGAGACTGGCATGAGATTTGTTCATATACCTGTTTACCTGGTCCGATTACCCGATTATATATACTCGTTTACCCGTCCCGTGTACCCGATTATAAATACCCATTTATATACATTTTAAGTAAATAGAATTTGTTTCTTTTTTTATCTTTTTTTGTGCCAACTGCAATAGTTTTTTTTTAACCGTATTGTTGATAATTTTTATTCTTTGTTTATCATGAACAATGTTAATCCACTTATGACATTTTGAAATTTCATGATATTTGATATATTAACAGTTTGTTCTTGGCATATTAAAAATATATTTTTTGGTTATAAAAAAACTAAATTTATTATTAGCTATTCGATACTCGACGTGTTTTAAGTCAATTATTCTCAACGGTTATATTTAGCTAAATAAAGGGTATACCCAAATCTGTCAGGATAACTGATACCTGACGGATAAATACCCGATAGAAACCCGATTGTTTATGGAACATGCTTTTATAATCGGGTATGGGACAGGAATGGCCCAGACCCGTCCCATTGCCATCCCTAGTGACGAGAAGATAGAAACACACTTCTCGTTTAATATCATCTTATTGTTATCAAGAGGCGAAAACGTATCCAAAATATACATTAGAGTAAATTACGGTTTTGGCCCTTGTGGTTTTAAGTTTTTTAACTATTTCGGCCTAAAATATAATATTATATCAATTCAGCTCCTGTGGTTTAGATAACTAACATTTTTGGCCACTAACCATAGTTAGGTTTTCGGCCAAAGCCGTTATAATAGTTAAGTTTGAGGGCCAAAACAGTTAGTTGACTACACCACAAGGGCTGGATTGATAGAAGATTATATTTTAGGTCGAAATAGTTAAAATACTTAAATCATAGGGCCTAAAACCGTAATTTACTTTTACATTAATACCTTATTTTTATTTTTAATTTTTTCATAAGCTATTGTTTTATTATATTTTTTTAACAATAAAATCATTTTTCTTTTAAATTACTCCAATCTAATTACTCTTTTGTATAGATTTAAAGTTGTCAAAACCTCATTTAAAAGTAAAGTCTTCAACAACTGACATCATCTTAGTATATAACTAGGTTAAAAATTGTTTATTACACATGTTAACACAATATATTAAAAATTATTTATTAAGATAGGAATGTGTGTTTGATATAGGGGATAGAATCCTTTCTCTCTCCATTTTTCTTCCCCTTTAACACGGGTTGGACTGCGACGGGCACGGGCGGAATATAGCTAAGAGAAGACGCTCTTCTATTAGGTCCTTTTTTTAGTACAGGAAAGCGCTCTATTTTTGTCATCCCTGCAGCTTTCCTTTCCAGATTGTTTATGATGTGCGGGCTGCCTTCGCATGGCTTGCTAGCGTAGTATATATATTTTCAAAGACATTTTATATAAAATTAAAACATTGTTTTATGATTTAATCACATTTTTATCAATTTTAATAAAATTATAAGTATTTAATAGGATAAAAATGAGGAAAACTCACAATTTAATTAAAGGTAACACATGTCTCATCAAAGCAACTTTTAGATGGTATAGAAATTTAACAGGTGTTTTATCAAAACTTTTATTTATTATATATTATAAATTTAGTTAAATTGGGCATTTTTTATCATTGTTGAGGCTATGCTTTAGAAGTTAGTTTCGGTTTTTTGGTTACGGGTACTAGAGTTTATCTAATTGGTTGACAAAATTATTAAAACTTACTATCTTTTTGTCATATAAGTACGTTTTCCCAACATGTCGTTATGTGATCATCTTTTATTTGTATTATCAACGTCATACATTGACAACGTGGCCTCGGCCTTTTGATATGTATGTCAATTTATCGTTTGTAAAATGCTTAACAGTAAAAAGTTATAAAAATGATGTATGTAATAAATATATTATTTTCTATATCTGAAAAGTTTTCATAAATAGACGATGTCTTAACTGATTGAAGTAAAATGTAGAGATGGGCTCTTTTATGGACCTTAATACATCAAAACTAGCATAAACGGATTGTTTAGGTTATTCATGAGGGTCCAGATTGAAGTTTGTCAATTTTTTATGAGGCAACTTTGTATAATAGTAACCATGTTTCTCAAGTGATATAATCAAGTCATCAATTTTTTTTTCTATTTAAAGTCACTCAACTTTTTCAAAAGTGTTCCAATCATTTGTAATTTTTTTAAAAAAAATTTATTTTTTTAAAAAATTATCGACACAAATGAAACATATATGAATATTTATAAGTATTTGATTATTTATTTTTCTCAATTTGTCTTAAAGTTAAAAATTTTGAAACTTTTATATTAATTCGTAAATTTGTTTTCTTAACAATTACATCTTATTTTAAGTTAAATAGAAAAAAACTTCTCTAATTATTAGTCATGATTTAAATAGTTTCATTTGCCTCCATTAAATTTAAAAAACTTAAACAATTTAAAAAAAATTACTTATGATTGAAACATATATTGAAAGTTGGGGGGCTTTGAAAGAACAAAAAAACTTTGCATAACCTTAGTAAAACACTAAAAACTTGATATTATTAGGTGAAATATCATCCTTTTTTCAATATATGTTATAAAAGCTTCGAAAACTCGTATTACGAACCCAATAAATACAAATTTATGATAATTAGTCTTCTTTTAGTCAAAAATTATAATAACTAGGCAATTGAAAGAAGGATAATAAAACAACATCATTAAGTATTCACACACCATTCGGCGAACCTAGAAAACTTTTTTATGGAGGTCGGAATATTTTTTGATAATTATTTGTCATTAAATATTTAAGTTTTTGACCAACTGGAATGGGATAGGTTTGGATCACCCAAAGAATGACAAAATTATATTAAATCACAAATTCATATTAAACCACGCAAAATCAATTAAGTTTCTCATTATGCTAATAATTTCAACTTTTGACATTATACCATAATCACTCAATTTATAAATTATGGTTTTTTTGATGTGAAGGACAATGATGTATATTAGTAAGTTATTGCTAAAGTTTAGTGTTTAGGGCGTAATCGAACATGAATTCTGATCATCAAATTAATCACTCAATATACAAATTGAGTATTATTACTTTTTTTTTAACTGGGTTATAACTAATTAGGTATTTAGTTAAATTATTAATTATTAATTAAGTTTCAACACAGGTAATGCATATTGCATTATTTGAGTATTATTTTATTATTTTTTGCTTTAAAATAATTATACATTGGACATTATCTGGTTCGTTAAATTTTCATGGGAGTCGGAGACAAAATTTCTTGAGGGTCGGTCCAAATAGTATCATATATACAACATTAAAAATCAAAAGTTAATGGAGGTCGATCGAATCCCATAACTTTATAATGGGTACGCCCCTGTTCATTATTCATACATAATACTCATGTTAAATCAATTACAACATATACACATAACTTTTACTCATACATATTTTTAAAATATTTTTTAACATTATAAATATAGAAAACTAGTGTATTGATATATACCATTGTATCAATATTCTAACTCAAGAGAGAAAACTTTAATACGAGAAGACAATAGATAATGATATTTGCCGTCTCATTTAGCATGAGACAAAGGTGGAAAACATGGGCAGACATCAAAGATTGAGACGTATTTTATCAATTATTTTTTTTTTATCGTAGTAGATATTAATATGCATATACATATCGTAAGGACTCCAAACCAGGCGCCTCACAACTACTAAATTAATAAACAATAATTTCTCAAATAGTGTAGCAGAAAGTCTTATTATTTTTTGATACATTCCTAATAATAAAATTCAAATAATTTAAACACAAATCATAAAATTTGTAAAAGTGAACGTCAATTTTTATAGGGGTGTGTTAGGGAGACGCCAGGGTGGTTCACTGGACACCAGGCATACGGCCCGTATTGGTACATACGGGTCGTATGGAAGAGAATATTCTGACAAAAGCTGACACGTCAAATCATAGGGCTGACGCAGGTCTGACACGCAGTACATACGGCCCGTATATGGCAATACGGGTCGTATGAAACGCCAATAATTTCAGATTACTATTTGCACGCAAATTATTTGAAGAGACGTAATAGATATGTGGAATACGTGCGAATACATATTAAGTGAGCTTTATATGTTGATGGGAGGCAACAACTTTGGTGAATATTTGCGTGTTTGTAATTTCGAAATCGTGTTAAAGGTTTAACAATGTTGATGGGAGGCAACAACTTCGGTGAAGAATATATGTGTGTCTATGAAACTGATCAGGTAATAAACTTATTCGTTTAACGGTTGTTAGTTTACAAAATCTTTTACATTTGTTCTTTTCAGGTGTTTGCCGGTGTTGATGAACTGGTTGATTGGGCGATTGCTAGAGGGCGTGAAAATGGTTATGTGCTAGTTAGACGACGAAGCAAAACTAATGCAACCGGAGTAGTCAAAAAGGTGTGTCTTAAATGCGATCACGGTGGCGTGTATCAGGGTGAACCAAAAGCTAGACATACTGGTTCGAAGAAGACTGGGTGTGAATTTGACCTAATTGGTAAATACGAGAGAAGTTGTGTTGGTTGGAAGTTGCGTGTGGTCAATAGTGAACACAACCACCAAGGGGCTGAACAACTAGGCGGTCATCCATATGCGATGAGACTGAATGAAAGTGAAACCCGTCTAGTTGAGCAACTGTCAAACCAAAACATGTTGCCCCGTGATATACTTGTCGCTGTAAAGGACCAAAACCCCGATAATGTTTCCAACCTTAGATCTATTTACAATGCACGACGGAAGTTACGTGCTGGACACAACACGGGGGAAACTCCAATTCAGGTCCTCTTTAGCACACTGCAAAGAAATAATTTTATTTACCAAACTCAAGACGATCCGTCGACAGATGTCGTGGAACAGATTTTTTTATCCACCAGACATCTTATAATATTTGGCGCGCATTTCCTCATGTCTTGTTAATTGACACAACTTATAAAACGAACAAATACAACATGCCATTTGTTCAAATAGTTGGTGTCACGTCCACACACAAGACGTTTAGTGTTGCACACACATGCGTTTATAAGTAAGGAACGTGAAGAGAATTTTGTCTGGGTGTTACAAAACCTAAAAGATACACTTCAACAGTGTATGGAGCCACGCGTTATTGTAACCGATAGAGAATTGACTCTTGTAAACGCATGCAGAAGAATATTTCCCAATGCTGCCCAATTACTATGCAGGTGGCACATTTTTGAAAACATATCCAAACACTACAGGCCTAGTTTTTCGCAATCAGACTGGCAAAAGTTTGGATATATGTGGTCGGTTGTGATAGACTGGCAAAAGTTTGGATATATTGGTGACGAGCCTTTCGTTAATAAGGCTCGGGTCAGTCGCATTCGTGATCCCCTGCACCGATACCTACATCGGTGCATCGCCTGCACCATCACCGCCCGCCGTTTGAGCCAGGAGTGGGTCACACAGAATGACCTATTTTTCTTGTATTGCCTTATCAGCGGGCGCAGCTGCAACCTTGCATGGTTGCTAGCTGATTATTTTTCTAGCTTTATTAGCCGTAAGGCTACTGGAGCTATTACGTGTGGCTCTTTTATCACACGTATAGCTCGACGTATCGGTTGTTTTTCGGCCGATATTAGAGATAGCATGACCGTGACTTACGCCTCGACACTGCTGGGGTGTAACACGGTCATGCTAATGGGTATAGCGGCCGACATTCCCCGCGTGGGTCTGCGATGGTCACTGGATCGGCGCACAGAGTGGGTGCCGCCAGTTCCTGCTCCACAGCAGCAGCCGGGGACACAGCCGCATGTACAGGAGCCCCCAGCAGACCAGCCACCACCAGACCAGCCACCGCCACCGCCACCACCACATCATGTCGTTGTTCGTCAGCCACGACTGCATCCGGTTGACGCGGTGATCTTACGCGACCTTCTTGGAAGCGTACGCGACCTTTCTGGACGCGTTGATCGCTTGGAGGGGATGATGCGGTGGATGACGGAGCGTATGGCTGCATCTGCTGGCATGGATGTTCCCGTCTTTCCAGGACCGGGACATTGCGGATCCTGGTGGTCATGCTTAGTTATTTTTGTTGTATTTTCTATTTTCTTTTTTTGTATTTTGATGTATGGACACTACTTACTATTCGGATGTATGTATTTTTATTTCGTATGTATGTTGTGTATGGCGTGATTGTTTGTTTTATCTTTTATTATATAATTAAAAAATGTGCGTGTTTGTGAAATGAAAAATAAATAGTTAACAATTTTTCTTAAAACCGTTCAAATTTATTTACATCACGATGTTAAAATATTTGTCAAACAAAACAAGTAGACAAAATAATTAAATAATAACGTTAAAATACTTATTATTTTACAACAAAACGATTAAAAATGGTTACGTTTTTCTATCGAACAATTAAACGATATTATAAGTTACTTAAACACGTACGTGTTGCATTTACGAATACCGGCTTTCAAAACAAAGTACGATTAGACGCTATTATAAATAGATATTATTTATAACTTATAAATTAAACAACTAGATGATGTGATATAACAATTAACGTTAAACACGTACGTATACCGGAATTCAAACAAAGTACGATTTTATAACATAATCATAAATATATAATAATATATATATTATATATTTAATATAAAACGTTAAACACGTACGTATACCGATTAAACATAATTACGTTAAAATATATCTTTTAACCATTTAAAACACTTAGACAATTATAATGTTACAAATAAGTTAAACAGGTACGTATATCGGGCGAAAAAACAAAAGTTATAAATTTTCAAGTTTGAAAACAAATTGTATAGGCCAATACTACTCGTATGTTGTTTTCAGCCGCCAGACATCTCACTGACATTTTCTGACACACTCTGACATCTATACGGCCCGTATAGAGTCAGATGGTGTTAACTGATCCATAGGGGGTGTCCAAATAACGCGCCCCATTTTTATATAAATCGAGTAGCTTCTGCAATCAGCTAGGAAATCAAATCCATGCATACATACATGAAAATCAATGTCAGATACATGATGTAACATTAATACAATTTTTGCAATAAATTTTTAAACATTTAATGTAGATTATTAATAAGATTCTAAATATTTGTCATTGTTTAGATTTTTATAATCTCATTGGTAATAACCATTATTTTAGCATTAATAATATTTAATACACACACACACATACACACACATATATATATATATGTATATATATATCATAGGAATTATGTTAACGTTTCTTTAAATAATGTATAAATAAATTATTTTTCTTACGACTTTATAACCTTAAAATATTAAAACATTGTAAAATATATGATTAAATATTCTTTATAAAATTTCAGTTATACATAACCTTATAATAATTATTTAAATCTTGTTGAAATATTAGAAAAATAGTTTATTAAACCGATGGACTTGTTGTCGAAAACAAAACATAAAATTAGAGAGAAATTGGGAGGGACTGATTTTGTAAAAACCCTATAGTTGTCTCCTTCCTCACCCAACAGCCAACACCATCCCGACCCACCAACCTATCGCGACCCGAAGCACCTCAACTCGAATCCAGTCTAATTACATCTCGATTCTTTCAAATTAGGTAACGATTTATCACGTTAACTGATTTGAATCAGTAATTAATCAAATAAACAACTGTATCAATCAAAATCGTTTCCAATAACAATGAGACACGACCGAGATTTAAAATCACTAATAATGTGTATAAAACCAAATCAAATGGTTCCCCAAACTCCCTTTAATCATTTCGAAAGTTTTTGTATATCGAAACCACATGTCCAAATGATTTACATCACGAATCAAGCTATAAAACTCTCGATCGAAACAACCACTGAACATCTAATCAAAATCGATTGATTTGCACTCAAAGGTTAGTAATTTTTTGCCATTACCTTCGTCTTTTGATCATGAACAATAGCCATATTGTAAATCCCGTCTCCCGATACACATTACTTCATCGGATTTACTCATAAGCACAATGATTAAACAGAGATAAATCAATCGTAGCGGAAATAAAACATATTATACATAAGTAAAACCGATTACATATCTGTTATACAAACATCTATATATTTTACAAAATCTACATCTATACCAGTATTTTCAAAACTTGTAGCCAGCATCCATCCAATGTTACTTACACCACCTGTTTCTTACCTCTACTAGCTGAGGCTTCACAATATATTTTTTATTTCAATTCATATATTTCAAAAACATTTCATAAAAACACGCATCAATATACATATATCATATTATACCGAAAACATTCATTTAAAGCTCAGTTCACCCAAAGGTGCTCTGTTTTACCCGAAGGTAACTCTGTTTAGAGGCACTTCCGTTGTTGTTAGAGGGAAGGTATTTTGATTTTATTCTGAGAGAAGTCTTCCGTTGTTGTACGGAAGAATGTCTTCCGATGTTATTCAAAAGAACAGAAAGAATAAGACAAGGATGGTTATGGCTCATCAGTCCTTATTTTTCAACAATCTCCCTCTGCACTGATGAAGCCAAAACCATTTATTATTTTTTCAAATATTTCAAGCATAACTGACCTTTTAGATCATGCACGGAATATTTCACTTGAAAATATCCCAAGTTATTTTCAAGATTAAGCTGTAGTATCATCCTTAGGTCTGTATCAGATAGATCTAGGCTAGAATACCAATTTGTGAAGGAGGTTGTGGAGCCGATGTACCTTTCTATCACAATTGAATTGATAGAATCATTAAAGAACCATCTTCTGATCCCTGAGTACTCTGAGGATACGTGCTTGGAACATCTCCACCGATCCTTATGTAGACTATTTGTATGCTCACAAATATGTCGGCGCACTTGGACAGGGTGTGACCTCGCTTGAGACTGTGATTGAGAGTTGGTTTGACAGGAGGAGGGACTGGACTCCTGCTCCAACTGAAGTGCAAAAGACTTGAATTGATCCAGGACCTGATGGCGATGTGGAGTATAATGAAGTCACTTACACTACTAGCTCTACAGACATGTTTGTCGTTCGCAACGACAGATCCGGAGTCGTTTGCTGGATGTATGATAAAGAGAAGCAGTTGTACCTGGTCAAGAGGTTCAATGGAAAATTGGAGTATTTTAAAAGACCTCAAGACTTTTGCTCACTGCCAAAGATTGATCTGCGGAACATTAACAACGTTGTATTTCTAAATCTCTCCAAAGACAGTCTGGTAGATTTGTTCGCCAAATTATTAAAGGACAAGTGTGATAAAGACTTCCCAGTCATGAAGTCAGCAAAAGGAAGAAGATTTGTTTCTAAATACATGTTGGATCCTGTCAAGAAGGAGCCTTGGATCTATGTCAAGTATCCTCCTCCAAAAATATAGAAAGTAGTCCCAGTCCACATGAGGGTTCTTGATAATTCGCTCAAGAACTTCAAGTTCTGCTACTTCAACAAAGATACATATGGAGCAATTATCGTGAGAGACAAGTCAGATGACTACATCATTCTAGACCCGATGGACTTGCTCAAATTTTGGAAGGATGACATGATAGTGCTACACAAGAACCCCATACGCACCTATGGTGGTTATGACCAAGAAGCGAAGCCCTTCACTAAAGTTGTTGCATTAGCTATGGCTCACAAGCTATATGCTAAAGCAGGTCCTCATCAAGTCACACTTTCCATCGATTGATTTCATCAGTCTAGGGGGAGTTCGTAGAGCCCAATCTGAAGACAAAAACTGACAAAATTAACTTGAGACAATGTGAAGACCAATTTATGCTATTTTCATGTACTTTGTATTTCGTGTACTTGTAAATTTCGTTTACTTTTGTATTTGTGTACATAGCTTCGAGTACTGCTAGAGTAGCATATATATTTGCATTGTCTAATGTTCTAGGGTTGCGAATCCCGAGGCAGAATCTTCTAGACGTATTGAAGCAGTTTGTATAAAGTTCACGTTTTTATAATAGAAATTAACTTTTCTATTACATTTCTACCTTCTATTATGGATTCCGCACATCTTAGAAGCGTTTCGTGCTGATTCAATAGATAAAGTTTGGATCTTTACAGAGTTAGGGACCTATAAAAACAATAACAAAACAACATTAAATAAGTTAAAATGTGTAATACAATGATAAATACATATAACACAATGACCTGAACGTAAAACACAATGATAAATATATTACACAATGACCTAAACATAAAACACAATGAGCTAAGCGTAAAACACAATAATGAGTATATTTCGTAGTCTGTTGAACGTAAAACACAATTATGAGTATATTACACAATGACCTGAACATAAAACACAACGATGAGCATGCGTATATTAAACAATGACCTGAACATAAAACACAATGATGTGTATATTACACAATGACCTGAACATAAACAAAATAATGAGTATATTACACAATGACCTGAACATAAGACACAATGATGTGTATATTACACAATGTTCTGAAGGTAAAACACAATGATGAATATATTACACCATGACCTGAACGTAAGACACAATGATGAGTATATTACACAATGTTCTAAATATAAAACACAATGACCTAACATAAAATACAATGACCAAAATGTGTATTTCAAAAAATAAAGGCAGTTTATGTTTTTTAAAATTATGAGTTTTAAAAACATAATGGTGAAATAACACAATTATGTACTTTTAATACATAAAACATAAAAAATAAATAAGAACAATTTATTTAATGCATAAAAAACAATAAAAAAATAACATAATATGATATAAAAAAATAAAACGAAAGAATAAAAACATTAAACACAATGACCTAAATCATTATACACAATGACTTGAAGTTTTAAACACAATGACCAAAATACCATTTTTATGAAATTAGAAAAATAACACTTGTCAACTCCACAATCCTTCTCACCCTTCTCACCAATCTCATTCTTTTTACTTGAACCTAATCCTATATATACATACACAAATACATATAATTTTAACCGATGATAAATCATTAAAGAAATCCTACTTAAATATATATAATAAATTTTTTTAAGATTTAAAGTTTTAACATTTCTCTTATACAAAAGTTTTAAAAGAAAACTATTTATCTATGTTTAATTTAGTACAAATTATAACAATGTAGACCTTTATAACAATAAGTTTGAATACATTATGCCAACATTTAAATATTATGAGAAAGATTACTTTTAAACCATTATACACACACACACATATATAGGGGATGGTTCGAATATTAACCCTTCCTTATTGCATTAAACGAATAAATACATCTTATTACTTTGGAACCCACATTAAAGTAAATCTAAAGGTTTATGTTTTTTTTTCTTTTTTTATTAATGTAAGTGGGCCTTACATTAATTAAAAAGGAAAAAAAACATACACCTTTATATTTACTTTAATGTGGACCCTAGAGTAATAAGATGATTCGGTTAATGCAATAAGGAAGGGTTAACATTTGATCCTCTCCATATATATATATAGGGGATGGTTCCATTGTTAACCCTCCCTTATAGCGTTAACCCGTTAACCTTGGCAAAAAATGCCCGAATCTTTGAAAAATTTTTTTCATGGCCTTTATTATACATAAATAGGGGGTTTCTTTTTTGTGTTTTTGCTAATTCATCACCGTTTAGAATTTAAATCAAGTGTAAGTTTGCGTTACATTGCTTACATCAGATAGTGTAACGCAAACTTACAATTGTTTTAAATTGTAAACGGTGATGAATTAGCAAAAACACAAAAAAGAAACCCCCTTATTTATGTATAATAAAGGCCATGAAAAAAAAATCAAAGATTCGGGCATTTTTTGCCAAGGTTAACGGGTTAACGCTATAAGGGAGGGTTAACATTTGATCCTCTCCATATATATATATATATATATATATATATATATATATATATATATATATATATATATATATATGGGGAATGTTCCATTGTTAACCCTCCCTTATAGCGTTAACCGCTTAACTCTAGCGTTTTTTGCCCGAATCTTAAATTTTTTTTTTCATGGTTTTTATTTTGCAAAAATAAGGGGGGTTTCTTTTTTGTGTTTTTGCTAATTCATCACCGTTTAGAAGTTATTGTAAGTGTAATTTACTTACACTTACTTACAATCCGTATCTGATGCAGGAAATGTAAGTAAGTGTAAGTAACTTACACTTACAATAACTTCTAAACGGTGATGAATTAGCAAAAACACAAAAGAAACCCCCCCTATTTTTACATAATAAAAACCATGAAAAAAAAAATTTAAGATTCGGGCAAAAAACGCTAGGGTTAAGCGGTTAACGCTATAAGGGAGGGTTAACATTTGAACCTCTCCCCTATATATATATATATATATAGAGGAAGGTTCATAAGAAAACCACTCATTCTTAAAAAAACCAAGAAAACTAGGGCATTTGAGTAATTTTACACTCATTCTTTCTCTAATCTCCTTTTCTTATTTATGGAATTAATAAAATTTAACCAATCTTCTTTTATTTCTCCATTCAATTATTCACGATCAAATCTAGGTTGTGTTAAGATTGGGGGTATGATCGTTGGTGTTGGAGCAGGCGGAATCGTTACGAACCGGAGGAACGTCATTGACTCTGTTCAAGAATGGTTGGAAGATTCTGGATGCAGTTGGAGTTGGTGAGAAAATCAGATCCCAATACCTCGAGATTCAAGGGTCCGTTGTTCGGTTCCCCCTTTTTTATTTATTTTTTTTTTTTGAACGCCACCATTTTCTATTTTGGTTTTTAGATCATGCTCAAAATCATCTAAACTCAATAATCATATTATACTTTGATGTGATGTAATCCCATTTAGCTGTTCAATTGTGTTTTGAATATTTTTATGGAATCAACCGTGCAGGATCGTGATAAAAAAAGATAATGGAAGAAAGATATGCTTATTCACCTTCAAAGATGAAGAACAAACGTAAGCCATATAATCACATAGTTTCGTTTATATTAATCCCCTTTGGTTATAAATGATTTCAATTAGGGGTGTCGTTCTTGTTGGTTCCTCGGGTTTCGGGTTGCTCGATCGGGTTATTCAGGTTTTTGTAATATGAAATTGGAACCGAGAATCGGACCATATAGCTTCGGTTTAATTGGTACTCAAGTTTCGGTTCTCGGGTTTAATCAGGTTTGGTTAAACGGTTCTCAGGTAATACTTGAAAAACTAATATTATATATTTCAAACAAATAAGAGAAACCCATGTTTAACCAAAACATACACTTCCTTAAAAATTTCAAATGTTAAATCTTAACATAACCAAAACATATTTAACTAAAACATACATTTCTTCAATAATCTCAAAACATATTTAACTAACACATACATTTCTTCAATAATCTCAAAACATATAACGGCTTTGAAAATCATTGAATGGAACCGCCCCTGATAAAATCCTAGTTCGGGTTTTTCGGGTTCACCCGAACATGCCCTGTGGGTACCCAAAGACCGAGCCAGTCTAAGTTTTCGAGTTCAGGTAATTGGTTTTTTCGGGTTGGGTATTTTCGGGTTCGGGTTTTTCGGGTTCGGATATTGTTTTTTCGGGTTGGTTCTTCGGGTTCGGGTAAAAAAACACACCCTAATTTCAATCACAAAATTTTGTGTGTGATGCATACAAGAACAGTCAAATGGTTCGTGCAGTTGAAAGAAAAACACTTCTTGGGACTCTTGCCAAGCAATTGCCCAAGATTCTATCCGTTTCACATCAAAATTGGCAAGAATTGAAAAAGATAAAGATGGTGAAACTCTGCTAGAACTTGATAATGATACTCGGATATCATCCAAGGTATATGCATCACCACAAAAACAAGGATTTCTTGATCAAAAAGTTTAGGTGAAGCAAAAATTAGTCCTTTTGATTTGATCAACATTGTATGAATCAACAGCTTGTAATTTGATATATGTAATCAGCTAGTTTTGTTGAAAAATTAAGATTGTTGGAATTCAAATTTTTGAGTGAAAAAATTGATCATACTAATCCGTTTGTATGATTACATATATGTAATTATGTTTGCATATGTAAATAGTTAGGTAGATTACATATATGTAATCATATTGTTTTTACTTGAATGCTTACATATATCTTCTTTTTTAATGCTTACATATATGTAATCAAGTTTACTTGTATGATTACATATATGTAACACACTTTTACTTTATTGATTACATATGTGTAATCAACTGATATGTATGAACACAGTTACTTTGATTGATTACGTATATGTAATACACTGTTACTCGATTGATTATATATATGTAATCAGATGATATGTACAAATAAGGTTATATATGCAATGAACTATTATTTCTTGTTATATATACAATCAGAGTATAATTAGTATGTGTTTTTTTATTATGTTTGTTTAATAATTAATTTTGTTGAGTTTGTTTCCTAAAATAAGGAAAATGAGGTGAGAGAAAAATATAAGAGTAATTATACAAATTAATTGTGTTTCTAAGTTAAAAAAATGATTTTCCTATTATACCCTTAATTACTAATAGTAATTTAACTAAAATCTTAATTAATTACAATATTACTATTAATCAATTACAACCATTGATTAAATTGATCAATGGTTAAAAAAAGGTTTTCTAAGTTTTCTTAAAAAGAGAGGTTTTCTTAGGAACCCTCCCATATATATATATATATATATATATAGGGGAAGGTTCCATTGTTAACCCTCCCTTATAGCGTTAACCGCTTAACCCTAGCGTTTTTTGCCCGAATCTTAATTTTTTTTTTTCATGGTTTTTATTTTGCAAAAATAAGGGGGGTTTCTTTTTTGTGTTTTTGCTAATTCATCACCGTTTAGAAGTTATTGTAAGTGTAAGTTACTTACACTTACTTACAAAACCGTATCTGATGCAGTAAATGTAAGTAAGTGTAAGTAACTTACACTTACAATAACTTCTAAACGGTGATGAATTAGCAAAAACACAAAAAAGAAACCCCCCCTATTTTTACATAATAAAAACCATGAAAAAAAAAATTTTAAGATTCGGGCAAAAAACGCTAGGGTTAAGCGGTTAACGCTATAAGGGAGGGTTAACATTTGAACCTCTCCCTATATATATATATATATATATATATTTGTGTGTGTGTGTATGTATAGAGTAAAAAATAACATTTTTATTAACTATTATCCATTTTTATAGAAATTATTAAAGTTAATTAAATTACAAACTTTTATGAAGAATATATGCATAAGAAGATTTATTAAAGATTTATCTTTTTGCAAAATAAATAAATTTTGTGCTTTCTATATAAAACTTTAATTCGTATTTTAATAACATTATTTAAAAGAAATCTACAATATATGCACAAATGGTTATAACTGTATAATTTAAAGATTTCTAATTACCTATTTAATTAAACGACAACTTGTACATTTCTATGCAAACATAATTAACATATAATTAATTTTGTGCTGTGAAACTTTTTGAATAAGACACAAACATTCAGCTATTTAAGCAACACTTTAACTTTAAGATCTTATAGTTGTATTAGAAATTCATTAGAAGCCATAGTTATTTTAGCTTATATTTGATTGAACTATATATATGCCCGACAAAATGGGCGGGTTGGGTTGGGTAAAGGGTCAGAACAGGTGCGGATTAGGATGGGTGAAAGTCAAGACGGGGTTTAAAAAAAATTCGTTTGGGTTTAAACGGGTTGTTTTAAAAAAAATCAATTTTGCTCAAGTTAAAATGAGTTGTAACTAAAAAATAGTTTATCTGAATAAATTTTAATGATTTTCTCATTAAATATATTATTGATCATCATTACCCATTAAAATCTATTATGTTCACATTGTTTTTAAGTTTCCCATCTTGACATGCTTTGTGTTAAGGTGTTACCCATCTCAACCCATACTTTGTCATAATGTTACCCATTTCAACCCAAAATGCTCTAATTGTTTACTCAATTCTATCCATTTATCTTGCTATGGGTCAAGATTGCCAAGTATAACTATATAGGTTAAATTTGAATTTGTGTTGGGATACAACTTGAACTACAACTTGATTATCTATTGAAAGCTAGCAAACTCATCAACATGTGAGTTATTCATAACCCATCTTTTACTTTGTTTTGAACTTTGGGGTGAAACATTAAACAACTATTTAATTGTATCTTCAACTATTATCCATGTAAACTTAGCTTAATGTCATTAGATGTAGTGAGCTATAGCTATGAACTTGCATTGATCACAACCTAACTAATAGTAACAATGCTTGTACTGATCATCCCACATATATTTTATTCACCCTTTGGGGGAGGCCCGCAGTGGTTTTTTAATACTTAGGAATTGTTGGGAGAGCTAGTTTGGTCAAACATCATTATTTGAGCTATTGGAACTATTTTTTCGGCCTTTACATGTTTCGTTCATTTTGCTTAGTATTCACATGTGACAACTATTTAACTATTACATCAATTATGTATGGTGTGTGTGCTTAAACCAATGAAAGCTCACCAACATTTTAGTTGACCTTGATTTTAACATGTTTGAGGTGAAAATGCTAATTAGGTGTGCTTAACAACTCGTCTAAGGGTGTGGACCTAGTTTAATATTTAGTTAATCTAATTAGAATTTTGATTTAAAACTTTGTACTCTTTTTTATGATGTAATGAATGAATGAATGTTGAATGATAATTAATGTAACTTTTGATTATTTACAATTTAATACGTTGTGCTTTTGAACAATATACACTTCGTGGCATACCAATGATTCCGCCATCAGTCAGGGTGTTACATATTGGTATCAGAACCTAGGTTATGTGGAATTAGGTTATTAGAAATTGATAACCTAGACTATAACCATAGGATACTCAAGCATGAATTATCTTTCACTATTTACTATGTTAAAAAAATACGTGTTATGTGCATACAATGTGATATTTGTTATAGTTACATGATAGGTAAATTGATTGAACATATGATAGAATGCCTTAGTATTCCATACTCACCATACTTAGGTTTCTATCTTCTTCATACCTCTTTATTCTACGTCTTGCATAAGTATCAATAGCTGCGAAGGATATTCTTATACTTAAGTCTAATTAAATTTATTTGAATCTTGTCTGTCACACCCCCAAATTCCCACTCGTGGTGTTAGTCCACGTAGGTGTGACGTGGCCAGAATCACAGCTCATGGTCATATAGAACAACTCTATATGCGTTTTCAAATACACAGTTTGACAAAATGGCAATCAAAATAGTTTGCAGCGGAAAGATAAAGTATTGCAGCGGAAATAAATATGTTTGATAAGTGCAGCGGAAAATACGAATTGTTAAACACATCAATGATTAATACATAACAAAAATTAAATTTTTTTCAAAAGCTAAAACATAATGCATGAGGCTCCTAGTTGCTCGTCCCTTAAGTGTGCATTCCTGTTCGGTGTGCTTGTCAGTTACCTGAGAATACAAGTTTTAAAAGAAAGTGTCAACACAATGGTTGGTGAGTTCACAGGTTTTCATAGATACATATAGTAATAGAAAACATGTGTCATGCTGTTTATCATAATGTTTGTACCGAGCCCTAGGCTCCAAGTGTCAGTGCGTCACTACCGAACTAGACTTGTTTGTCCTTGCCTCCGCTATGTCTCGTATACATAGCAAGTTAGGTTAGAGTTTCACGGGTTATGACCTCCAGTCAAAATTGTGCCCCGTGGGGTTAGTCACACCCAAACGGATCCATCCAAACCTACCACGTTGTTCATACATTAACGGTAAGACTTTGTGAGGGCTTGTTACGAGTTCAACACTTAATGTTTGTCTAATAAACCAGCATACACATAAAATGTTTGTAATAGCATAATTGTTTGACTCGATTCAACTAGTATTCTCCCCCTATTTGAGAAGTTTGAAAAGAGTAAAGAGGGGCCGTAAACTCACCTTAATTGAAGTGAACGAGCGTAAGCTCCTGTGTCGTCGGGTAGGCAGTCACTGGCTACCTATATCGTATACCATACGTGAGTTTGTGTAAGTGACCGTACTCGTGTTCGTGTTAGTGCTCGTGTTTGTGCTCAACAACCCTCGGTTGTTCATGTTTGTCCGTGTCGGTCCGCAATGACCGTGTTTGCTCATGTTGGTCCACATTGACCGTGTTTGACCGTGTCAAGTCAACGACCCGTTGGTGAACCGTGTGACGGTTGTGAATCGTGTAACATTCATGTAAGCGCTCGTTGTGTCCAAAACGCGCAAGTCGCGTCTATGGAGAACTTACTATTTATAGTAAGTTTCCATTTATGGAAAGTTTCACAAAACATATCATTTTTAAGTTCTAGCATGCTCGTTAAGTCCTACGTGATCATGTTAACACATAGCACGTTATCATACGAATCAAATAAGTCACGTAAGTCATGTTTGCATACAAAAGTTTCCTAAAAAGGAAAGTTTCTAATTCTAGCAAGATTTTCATCGGAAACCATCTAACTTAGCATACAATCATCATACTAAAGCATATTACATCACTTAGCATGTTCAAATCATACAATTCGTTCATAAATCGATATTTCTAAAAATAAAGTTACTATAAACAGTAACTTTGTCAATTTACATACAAATGATTATTCTAAACACTTCTAATCCGTTTTTATACCATAAACCATCATAATAATTCATTTAACATCATTTAATCATGCTCAAATAACCAAAATCACCAACCATCAATATTTTGACTACAAAAGTTACTAAAAATAGTAACTATGCTAAATATGACCATAATCAACATCAAAATCACATTTCATGCATCAATATCATCCTAATAACATTCTATTAGCAAAACCATATACATGCAATTCACTAATACCATCATTTTCCTCATTTTGCATTCCAAAAGTTACTAATAATAGAAAGGTTATCAATATGCACTATTTTGACCATTTTAACAAGATCTAACCATGAAATCATCTTCCAACATCATCATGCAACACATTTAAACCTTCAAAGTCACCCCTCATGTCATGGATCATACATGCATGTGGGTTTTTCACTAGTTGATGACCAAATCATGACATTACCACATACACAACCCCATAGATCGTCACCAATCATCATATTATCATCATAGATCACTTAATACAGTAGTTTCATCAACAAACCCAGATCAAAACTTCATGAAAATTTGTGCATGTGAAGGATACGTGCTTGCATGTGTGTTTAAAGGCATGTATGTGTGCATAAGAGTGATTTTAAGCTATAAGGGATGTGTGTCTACCTTCAAATGCCCTTTAGTGCTAGAATGGTAGCCAAATCAGATTGGGGAAAGTTCCTGGAACGATGAATGATGTAGGTTTGAAAGGATGGTGATGGTTTCAAGCTCCAAGTGATGTTCTTCAAGCTTCACTCCTTCAATCTTGAGCTTCAAGGATCTCCAATGGCTGCCAAAAATGGGTTGCAGGTGCTAGGAAGACGAAGTGGTCGAGAGATTGAGTGTGGAACCGGATATAATGAGTGAAAGGTGTAGTCTAGGCATGATGTTCTTGGTTTTATAAAGATATTGTCGACTGGGCGGCGTCGCGTACCGCTGAGAGGGTCCAAGATCCTCTCAGCGTACCGCGATGGATTTCGGGATTCAAATTCTCTCGAGCTCGTCGCGTACCGCTATGGGGTCTCTTAAGGGCCATCGCGTACCATGTTGGGCCCCTGAAGAGCCCAATAGGCCTAGTTTCATGGGTTTGATCCGTTCTTCGTCGTTTTCATGCTTACGAACTATCGTTTGGTCTCGTTTGAACTTCCAAGTTCAATGTTTGAGCGTTTCGCGAGGTTTCGAGTGTTTGGTTACACGATGTGCTAAACGTTCACCAACTTTCGTGTGTTTTTGACACGTGTGTGCGGTTTCTCGATAATTCCTCGAATTATCTTGTTGTGTGCCAGTGTTCGTACTGTCGTGTCACGTGTACAAAAATCATTTAAATAAACATTTAAATAAAATGATGCTGTCCTGGAAATTACGGGGTGTCACATTGTCAATTGTATTTTGGTGTTAATAACAAGTAGGAAATATATAAAAGCTAGAAGGGTAGGTACCTATACTTTGGGAGTGCTCTGTGAGGTAAAGGAAACCTGTTATGCTTTCCTGGGAACAACCGAAGTGAGAATATTCACCTATAAACTAGAGTATTTGTTTCTGTAAGCTAAGAAAACTAGAACACGTTGATGAGTCAAGCGTATTCCTTTATGAATACAATCCAATTACTTCTTGCATTCTATTCCTTTTAACTACCTTTGAACTTTTCAATTTCTATTTAAACTCTTTGTGTTATATGTCATAAAGATAAAATTTCTTGACCCTTTTTATTTGAAATCTTTTATAGCTTGCCCAACATTTCATTCTCATATATCCTTACACACAAACCACAAATTTTAAAACTCAAGGACATTATGTTTAATATATATGATTTACATTTGTGACACCCGGCAATTTCAGGTAAATTGCAACGCTTACAATTATTTATTTCACATTCATATTCCTTGCATTTCATTTAATTAGGATTAACTAAATGAGTCGAACACAAAAAATTGTGAAACGATAGATCGGGGAATTATCGAGCCGTACATTAAACATGGATCATAATTAATCAAGTGTCATAATATTTCACAAAGTCGAGCACAAACAATCATGAATCGGTAATAGTTTGAAATAGTAGTGGGCTAGCAGCTGGGCGTTGACACTACGTATACCCTATATATATACTAGATTCGCCCCTGTTGGATCATGAACTCTTGTTGAATATTCAATTGCTACACTTGTTTTCTATGTATAGGCTAGGACTCCCCCTCAAATCAAGAATCTGATGTCTAGCTTGTTAACTAATTCTTGTATTTATAATGAAAATAGAAACAATATGACTAGTAATATTGGGAGAAAAAATCCAGATATTTCAGGGAATATTGGGATACGAATACCCAAACATTACTACATAGTGGACAAGAAAGAATAAGACAAGCAACTAACATTTACAGAATCTGATATAAGACAAAAGTACATAAAAACGGATCATATTCAACAACAACTGAAAGAGTAAAAACTTAAGACTAAAGCCTTTCGTGGTTCTTCAGTATTTAGTCTTCATTGGTTGTTATCCGTTGCTTGCTTCAGAGTCTTCTCCGCATTTTCTTCTCCATGGTTATGATTGGGCTTGATATTTGTTGTTTACCAGTGTTTTATTCATTCAGCGCTCTGTGGTTGCGCTCCGTGGCTTGTAGGTGTCTTTCCAGTGGTTGTCTTCTGTGGTTAGGCCAATTAGTGGTTAACCACAACAACTGAAAATGTGGTTTAGTATTCATCAATTCTTATTTTCCAACAATCTCCTTCTAGACTAATGAAGCCAAAACCATTTATTTCCTTTTTGTTGGGAATTTCAAGTGTAATTGACCTTTTAGGTCAAGCAGGAATTCCTGCACTTTGAAATTTTCCTAATTTGTTTTATTGTTGACCTGCAACACCCTCCTAAAATCAGCCTCTGAAAGGTCTAAGATGGAATACTAATTTGTGACGGAGGTTCTGTAATCATTAAACCTCTCTATCACAGTAGCATTGGTATTTTCATCAAGAACCATCTTCTGATCCCTGGATGATCTAGGGATACATACTTGAGTTTTTTAAGAGGGGGATTGAGCTCTTTCTGGGGCTGGAACTTTTGGGAGAGGGTTGAGCATGAGGAACCTCTGGTTGGGGCCAGTACACAATTTCCCTTATTTTTCCTTGGAATCTTGTGTTTATTCTAGTTCAGGCCACAACGTATTGGTTTGGTCATAGTTGATCAGGAGGTCAGGCTTGATTTCTTCTTCAATTACAGTCAAGGGCCTGAAGTGACGGGGCTGATACTGTTACTGGTTAGAAGCCCTCTGCTACTACTCCACTTATTATTTGATCCAATATGGCGTTTGTGGTGGCTTCCTTGGATTCTTTCAAGGTTGAGGATTTGTGGAGGGTTATGGTGGAGGATGACTCCTGCCAAAGTTCAGGATGGTCCTTATTCACCTTTTTGAACTTGGACCATTCTTCATATAGAAGGTTGTCCCTCCACCTCATGTTAGCGTTCTATGAATCCCAATCATTTTGGATTAGGATATGTTTTATTCTCTTCCTTTGCTTTGCATCCCTCTTCTTCCTTGCATCTGTCTTCAATCTGGCAGAGTTTTTCAGCTTCGTTTCTTAAACTTGTGATATCCCAGTTTATGAAGGTTTCCTCTTTATACTTTCCTTCATCCAACAGGAATTTTATTATATTCTCCTTATCAGCCTCATAATCCTTCTGTTGTTGTAGATCCATCTAAGTGATCTTGTCATGATAGGCTTTGATGAAGGCTTCCCAAGTTAGTCCTAAGGTTTGAAAATCAGCTAAGATCTTCTGTTCTTTTTCATTCTCCATATTCTTCAGTTGTTGAAGTTCTTTATGAGTGGAGAATTGCCTCTTGGGTGAAAAGGACTGTCTTTGAGAAGAAAGCTGGGGCTTCTCAGTTGCAGTGGCAACTTAATTGGATAGGGGATTTTGGTGGGATAAGGGGAAACAGTGACATCCTCATCATCATCTATCAGTAATTTCCTTTTTCTGGATTTTAGTGAAGACATGGGTCTGCTATCATCAGAATCAGAGTTAGACTCTTTGTTTAAGGCTGGAGGTTTTTGAGATTTGGTTGATCCAGGTTTGGGTTTCTTGGCCATACTCTTCTTTCTCCTTGAGAAAAAAACGTCTTAATTTAAGGTTGGGATTTGCGAGGAATCTTTGAAGGATTCAGGAGAGTTTAAGAGGCAGATTCAGGTGAGGGAGTACGAGAGGAGTCTCTTACAGGTGTGGTTTCCTTAGTTTGTACATAGGAGGCTGGTTTGGAATTGATTTGAATAGGGGAAGGAGTAGTAGTTGTTTTAAAAGGTGTACAATGTCTCATACCACGCCCTAGGTGCTTGATGCAATCCATACAAAGCCTTATCAAGACGATAACTGTAACATCAGTGCCGGAACAGTAAATCGAAACAGTAAGAAATTACTCTAGATACTTGTACGGCAACTATTTGCATGATAGATAGGTAAATCATATGTGAAATCAAGTGAGAAACATTAATACTAACAATGAGAACACACATTACTGACACACGACACGCGCAGACACGAAACCGACATACTTGAAACAATAAACAGTGATAGGACAATTTACGTGTTTGTTAGTTAGGATCCTATTATGTATAAACATACGTGAGGAAATCCAAACTAAAATCATAACGGGTGTCGTTATGTGAATATTAAACATACGGTATATTCATGTGGGTGACAATTCGTACGAATATAATTGTAAGTTTAATGTTCTGAACGATATCCTATAATTAGAAAACCATATTGGAAAGTAACGTTGTCGTCGTGTTCGAACAGATGACGATTCGTACGAGTACGCGCGAAAACGATACAATCCGGTGAAACAATAAAAATAAACGTTTTCGAAATTTTAAAAATAAATAAAAGGTATTTAGTTAATTTATTAGGAATTACCACTTTAAAAAGTTTAAAAATTTCTATCTTTATACATTTACGAAATGTAACGAAAAACGACGAAAACGACGCGCGAAACCAAAATCGAACGAAACTAAACGCACCCGAACATACCCGAACTATAAAAGCAACAAACACCCTCTTTCTTCCTCATTTTTCAGCCAAGCTCTCTCTCTCTCCCCTCTCCAAATCTCGTCCACCTCTCTCTCTCTCTACACTTTCTCACCTTCAAACCTTCATATCTCTCTCATTTCTCCACCAAATTCGACGTTCTAGTAGTCAAAAAGACCGTGGGAACGAGAAGAACACAAAAGTACAGATGATCCGAGCTAAAACGAGCTGATGTGGTTGCAGTTTTAGTGAGAATTTCCGAAATTTGAGTTTTCTACTATTCTGGCGAGGTAAGCTTCAAATCCGTTTTTATCACTACAAATCAGTTAGGTCAACACTAAAACGACTGTAGAAACATGTAGATCGTGTTAAGAGGAAGAAATCAAGATTTGAATCATCAAAAACCGACCAAAAACGAGCTCAAACGAGCTGAAATGGTGGCTCCTGCTGTTGTGGGAGTTTCTCGAACACCAGCACCGTTACAGCCCAGTTATGAGCATCTAAACCCTAGGGCCATGCACCAAATCGACTTTGGAATCAGAGGAACATGTTAGATTGATGTTTTGGTCAGATGGGAATCGATTTGGAGCTGTTTAAACATGGGTTAATCGGTTAGAGATCATTAGGGTGTTGTAGTGTTAATAGGTTTTATGGACTATCGATATTAAGATTTCTTTTCCAACATCGAAGCTTTACTAAACGATTTTAACATACAATTTGAATTAAAATATTTGGGTCTTGTCAAATAAAACCATAGCTTTAAAGGTTAATATCAATGGTAGTGTAGATGTTAACCGAAAACTCAGAATTTATGTGTACTAACCTGGCAACCTTTTGGTTAATTAAACTAAGTCAACCAGTAACTTACATTAATATAAAAGGTTGTTATATGGCTAAGTGTGTCAAAGGAATTTAAGAACAACAAGTTGGAGATAAGGAAGTTCAAGTCACAACATTAAGCGTATAGGTTGGTAGTAATATCAAAACTCAACACTTGACAAACTCATAACGATGGTATTCAATCGGATTATTCAAAGTGAATAACCTTACTTGATTACCAATTCGAAGATGTGAACAAAAGGTCAAAGGAACAAATATGGACATAGGTTATACTTAATTAAAGTTAACCTAAGTTCAACCTTGTAAGCTTTATGATATAAACTTATATTTATAAAATTAAAGTTATTATTTAGTTGCATAAAGAAAAGTTAAAAGATAATATTATTTATTTTTAGCTAAAGAAAATAATGTTTTATAAAAATAAATTAACTTTCTTTTGAGTTACAAAATTTTATAACCTAACTTCTTTTATAAGCAGGTTTCCTGTTTTTGGTTCCTCCTTAAGACCTTAAGGGGGATCTGAATTCACAGTTTCCACTTTTGGTTCTTTTACAATACCTTATTAGGGATCTTAAGGTAAAATTCATGGATTCCCTTTTTGGTGATTAATATTACCTTATGGGGGATTCTTATCCCAGTTCAATAGGTTTTCCGTTTTTGGTTCTTCCTTAAGACCTTAAGGGGGATCTGAAGGTTATTTCACAGTTTCCACTTTTGGTTCTTTTACAATACCTTATTAGGGATCTTAAGGTAAAATTCACGGATTCCCTTTTTGGTGATTAATATTACCTTATGGGGGATTCTTATCCCAGTTCAATAGGTTTTCCGTTTTTGGTTCTTCCTTAAGACCTTAAGGGGGATCTGAAGGTTAATTCACAGTTTCCACTTTTGGTTCTTTTACACTACCTTATTAGGGATCTTACGGTAAAATTCACGGATTCCCTTTTTGGTGATTAATATTACCTTATAGGGGATTCTTATCCCAGTTCAATATGTTTTCCGTTTTGGTTCTTCCTTAAGACCTTAAGGGGGATCTGAAGGTTAATTCACAGTTTGCACTTTTGGTTCTTTTACAATACCTTATTAGGGATCTTAAGGTAAAATTCACGGATTCCCTTTTTGGTGATTAATATTACCTTATGGGGGATTCTTATCCTAGTTCAATAGGTTTTCCGTTTTTGGTTCTTCCTTAAGACCTTAAGGGGGATCTGAAGGTTAATTCACAGTTTCCACTTTTGGTTCTTTTACAATACCTTATTAGGGATGTTAAGGTAAAATTCACGGATTCCCTTTTTGGTGATTAATATTACCTTATGGGGGATTCTTATCCCAGTTCAACAGGTTTTCCTGTTTTTGGTTATTCTTTAAAACCTTGCGGGGGATCCTCAGGTTAATTCACGTGTTCCCTCTTTTGGTTCTTGTGCGATTCCTTATAGGGGAAACTTCTTTAAACTTAACGTTAAGATTCTAAGGTAGTTTTCATTTATGTTGGGTAAGGGTGTAGTATGTCCAATTGGATAAGGATAGACTTAAACATTTAGTAACTAATCATAGTAACCCACTAGCAAAATACATGGACACTTATTCACACACTGGTATTAAAACACAATAACAATAACTATAAACACTTACAACACAAAACCATAACCAATGAAATCAGGTGTTGAAGCTACATTCGATACAACAAAAGAGCGAGTGCATTTCTAGGTTATTCAAGTGGTCTACAACACAGGTGAGTTCATTGCCCCTTTTCTAAACATTTTTGTTTTATAAACGCGGGGCTGAGAAGCATGCGTAAATTATTTTCCTTGGGTTATATTTACTAAAATGCTTTTACTTCATATATGCTTTACAAGTATAATTGTTACCCTAGATTATGTCTAGGTAAACTTATTTCAGGTTTCACAAAGAACTATTTTCAAAGATCTATTTTCAAAGAAGTACTTTCAAAGATCTATTTTCAAAGAAGTATTTTCAAAGATCTATTTTCAAAGAACTATTTTCAAAGATCTATTTTCAAAGAACTATTTTCAAAGAACTATTTTCAAAGATCTATTTTCAAAGATCTATTTTCAAAGATCTATTTTCAAAGAACTATTTTCAAAGATCGATTTTCAAAGAACTATTTTCAAAGAACTATTTTCAAAGAACTATTTTCAAAGATCTATTTTCAAAGAACTATTTTCAAAGAACTATTTTCTAAGATCTATTTTCAAAGATCTATTTTCAAAGAACTATTTTCAAAGATCTAATTATTTTCAAGGGGAATGTCTGGGAAATATCAAAGATAGCATGTGCCAATCCTATATTTCAAAAGATGTCCTAGCTAGACTGATTGATTATAGGACGCATGTTTGATGATATTTACAGAATCTCCTAATCATTTTCATAGGAATATCTGGGAAATATTCAAAGATAGCATGTGCCAAAGAACTAACGATCTATACGAACAAGAACGAACATGGACGATCTAGAACGAACTATAAAATCCTATATTTCATGAAGTCCTAGCTAGACTGAGTGATTACAGGTCGCATGTTTGATGATATTTGCAGATTTCCTCAACTACTAAGAACCTTGATTGCTAGACTAGTCTACTCGAGTTGACCAAGGCCCAATCATTAGGACTTAGATTTTAATTAAATGTTTATTTATGCAATTATTTAAGCATTTTAATTAACTACTATCTATATTTTCCATGGTTGTCGTATGTGTGTGATGTTGGTTGAGAGTGAAATGCTTAATTATCATTAACAACAATATGTTATGTGGTTCGGTATGTGGTGGGCTGGCGGCTGGGCTGGGCTGGCGGTAAGCTGACCCTACGTAAGCCCTATATATAAGCATACTTGGTTGGATAGCATAGGTGGTTGTTAGTGAGGTTAAGGTTGTCATTTCGGGTGTTCAATGGTAGTCATTTTCAGATTGTACAAAGGATAACGTTTACAGATGGTTCAGAGGTTAACATTTTCAGATTATTCAAGGTTTTCAGTTCAGTGTGTGGGGTGAAACACTTAATTATCATTAACAACAATATACTATGTGGTCCGGTATGTGGTGGGCTGGCGGTAAGCTGACCCTACGTATGCCCTATATATAAGCATACTTAGCTGGATAGTATAGGTGGTTGTTGGTGAGGTTAAGGTTGTCACTTGGGCAGGTTTGTACAAATTTATTTTTCAATAACAAAACTATATGAACTCACCAACCATGTGTTGACTTTGTTTTCTTACATGTTTTTCTCAGGTGATTTACAGGATTAAGTTAAGGATCAGGATTAACACTAGGATGCCCAGATAGAGGACCTAGTAGTTTTTGAAGAAGCATACTTTTGTTATTACTTGTGAATCATTTTGGTATCTTGTACACATACAAGATAGATACTTATGATTCTTTTGTGTAGGTTTACATTGTTAAATTATGGAACGCTACTCTTGTAATTTAACTTTGTAATCCTATTTTGATGTATGCTTTTGTTATTCTCATATGTTGTGCAATCTATACAATCTGATCATTATGATTATCATTCCTGATATCGCACCTTGAGATCCTTCTGCCTGACGGGACAATAGATCCGGCCCGCCGGCTCGGGGTGTGACAATAACACTTCGTAGGATTATTTGGATCTTCAAACCCAGGTGGTTGAACAATTCTTCTTTGACTTTGCCATATAAAAAGGCACTCTTGACATCCAGTTGAAATACTTTGTTCTTGTTGAAGCTAGCATAAGCAAGGAACAATCGGATTGCTTCAATTCTTGCAACGGGAGCATATACTTCATCATAGTCAATGCTCTCCTGTTGATTAAAACCATGGACAACAAGTCTAGCTTTGTTCCTTACAATTATGCCCTTATCATCCTTTTTACATATACACACCCATCTTGTACCTATGGGAATGACATCTTCAGGACAATCTACTAACCTTCAAACTCCTAGCTTCTCAAATTGACTCAACTCTTCTTCCATGACTGTTATCCAGGAAGACTCCTTCAATGCTTCTTTAACATTCTTTGGCTCTATCTGGCTTATAAAGCATGAGTATAAGCATGAATTCATTGTCTCCTAAATACTTGACGATAAACCCTCATCTCCTTCATCTTGAGCATGCTGACTCCTTGTTTTGACTCCAAAATTCAAATCACCTATGATGTTTTCAATTGGATGATTTATATTAACTCTATGAGTCGCAATCTCCTCCACAGCTATCTCATCTTCAAGATTTGTAATATGAGTATCTTCTTCTGGTAAAATCTCCCCCTGAATTTCAGATTCAATAATAACAGATGGATCATTAATTGAATCATGAAATTCATCTTCAGAATGTAAATCTTCAGAACTTTCAACTTGTTCAAGAACAAAGGAAGAAGAAGAATTGTTATGGAATACAAGAGAACTTCCTTCAGAAGATTCTAGAATAAATATTGGAAATAATGAGCCATGAATATTAATGGTATCACTTAAAGATTCAGCAAGATCATTCGAAGAGGAAGGAAACAAGTTATGAAAACAGTCAAAGACTGATTCATAATCAAGAAGCCATTCTGGACCTTTTCCAGGTAAAGTTTCGGTGAATCTGTATATAGTGTCTTCGTTTGCTTCTTCAATCACCCTTGTAGCCAAAATAAGAACTCGTTTGTTTAAGGAGTTAGCTGAATATCCCAAAAATATTCCTTCCACAGCCTTAGGCTCAAATTTTGGTGAAGTCATCTTCAAATAAGTACATGTAGCTACAAAAGGTTCCAAATGGGCAAGATTGGGCTTTGTGCCTTTAAGAAATTGATACGATGTCTTACCATGATTCTTGACAGTTAGCACGCGGTTTAATGTATAACATGTTACATTAAGCGCTTAAGCCCAAAAAGTAATCAAAAGATGAGAATCTACAAGCATAGTTCTTGTTGTTTCTATCAAAGTACGATTCTTCCGCCCTGCAATGCCATTTTGTTGAGGGGTATAAGGAGCACTAAACTGATGAGAAATACCCTTTTGAATGCAGAACAACTCTAGATTATGATTTTTGAATTCAGTGACATTATCATTCCTCAAAAACTTCACATGAGTAGAGAATTAATTCTCAAGCTTGATAATCAGATTCTTCAAAATCTCCGGAGTTTTCGTTTTAGTAGCTAAAAAGAAAACCAAAGAAAATGTGGAAAAATCATCAGTAGCCACTAAAGAAAAAGATCTTCTACCAACACTCTTAACTGACACTAGACCAAAAAGATCCATATGTAACATAGTTAGAGGAGTGTTGATGGAATTGTCAATTTTAGGCTTATGCGATTGCCTGCGCTGTTTCCCCTTTTTACAGGAAATACAACGATCAGACATCACAAAAGACTGAGATGGAACACCTTCAACTAGTCCATTTCAGATCAAAAAATTCATTTTACGTAATTGAACATGTCCCATCCGTCTATGCCATGAAATTGACTCTTTTTCAGTAGCCTTAGAGAAGAAACATGTAAGTTGAGAAGATGAAATGGAAGAAGACATATCCAATTGATATGTATTACTGTGTCTTGGAGCTGTCACCACAATCCAATCGTCAGGTATCATCACTTCAAGCTTCAATATGTAGCAAGCTTTGTTATCAAAGATGACAGAATAATCTTTATCACATACTTGTGAAACACTCAACAAATTATGTTTGAGTTGTTCCACAAAGCTGACATGTTCAAAACTTATTCTGTCATTCGATAACACTCTCTTTTGTAATATATCCACCAGTGTTTCCAGCAAATTTAACAAATCCACCATTAGTGCACTTGATATTTGTCAGAAGATCCAAATTTCCAGTCATGTGCTTAGAACAACCACTATCAATGTACCATGTATTCTATGAAACACTTGATAATGAGTCCTTCACATATAAAAATAAATCAATTAAAGACTGGAATCCATGTCTTAGCCATATGGCTTTTGACATGGGTTGAAGAAACACCTTGAATTTCATCAAGAGAAACTTTTGCCTTAACAGTCCATATTCGATTAGGAATAGGCTTATAAGAAATAGTCTCATTTTGATGATATTCTACTGATTTAACTGATTTAATCATTTTCTTTGGAATAAATTTTGATTTAACAAAATTCATCAGTTTTGGATTTCCAAAAGTAGATTTGACATTATGTTTAACAAATTTCTTTTCCACAAGTGGAAAAGAATGAACAGACTTCACTGGTTTTGAATGATGTTTTGGTGCTGAGCTATGTGCAGTGAAAACTGTGGTGATGAAATCAATCAGATTAATTGGCTTAGTAGGCATTTTTGTAACATCACTGTACTTCAGGTTGTCCGTACATCTGTACGATTGTACTGTTACGACCTGATATTATAATTATTAATAATGATGCATTATTTGATGATTATCACTGTTATTGGTATACATATTGAGAACATATTATTATATGCATAAACCATGGGAAGTTTAGTTGAAATCCAACTAAACAGAACCAGAGAGTTTATCGCAGTTGAACTCACATATTATGGATTGTGGTCTGGAATGGAAAGGAATTAAGAGTTTGTTATTGTTTGGTTGCTAAACATAGTCAAGGACACATGGTCATGGTTTATCGAAATAGCGGTGGGACGGTGGCTGGGGCAGTTGCGACTGACCCCTACATATGCCCTATACATATGCATATTTCGGTCTATCACGGATGTGTCAGTGATATGGTTTAGTGGGATGTGGGATTGGGATTATAATATTAAAGTTAATAAAATAACGGAAGTATAAATTGGAAATGATAACGCGATGGTGTGGTTACGAACATAATTTAAACGCGAATATTAATTCAGAAATATTAACTTAATAATGTATTCGCGTGGGTGACGATTCATACGAATATAATTATTAAGAATAATATTCTGAAACGATATTCCCAAAGTCGTAAATCGAATCGAAATACGATACGAGCGTCGGATTCGAAAAGGTGACGATCTTTACGAATGCGTACGTAAGTAACGCATTTCGACGAGATAACGAAATAGTACCTAACGATACTAATAAAATAAGAAAAATAATTTAAAAACATTTATTAGGAATCATAACCTAAAACAAAAACGAAAGAATTATTTTAGTTAAATAATTAATGAAAATAAACGGAGATACTTTATTTAAACGATTTTATTTAAATTCATTTTAGTTACAACGAAACATGGTTATTTAAACACTTTAATGTTTTAAACATATTTTATGAATATTATCGCGATAAAAATGAGACCGAGCACGTGGTTACGATACGCGTTATAAGAAAGAGGATCACCTCCTTCTTCTTTCATTTTCACTACACCATTTCTCTCTCTAGCTTCCATTTCCGTCACCCACATTACCTTCAACTTCTCTCTACGATATTTCGCTCGTTACTCAACGGATTTGCGAGATCTTGGTGTCCAGACGACCACACGATCGAGGAGAACAAGAATCTACAAAGAAATCCAACGTTTGGCAACTGATTCGAGGTAAATCTACTGTTTTCTTTTCGGTTTTAGTAAGAAACTACATGTGTATATGGCTGGCCATCTTTAAGCGAATATAGGGTTTTTAACCTTGTTAATCGGACTAATACTAATTGGTCGAAGCCATGGACGAACCTGCAACTAACTGGAATCGGTGGTGATGATGATGAACCATGGGTTGGGTGGAGATGGGCTGGGTTCGCTGTTGTGGAAGTCACGAACCAAGGAGGTTCGACCAAGGGGAAAGGACAACCGCGAACCTGTGGAAAACAAGGCTGGCCGAACCCTAAGGAGGTGAGCTCATGACCAACGAACCTTGACCATTCCCGAACCAGAAGCTGCGAATCAAGTAGCCGAACCCTCCTAACCGACGAACCTTGTCGTGTAAGCCTTGGAAAGGGACGAACCCAATTGTTGCATCAACATTGGCTGAACCCCAGCTTGTCTAACGAACCTCCCAGCCGAACCCTTGGGCTGGGACACCACCGAACCTCCTCTTTTTGTTTGAGACGAACCTAGAATCTTTGATGGCCACGAACCCTCTTGTTGGTAGACGAACCATTAGCCGAAGCCACTTACTCAGTGAACCTACTGGGACACCAACATACTAACCGGCGAACCCTTCTTTGTTTCCCACGAACCTACACCCGGTCAAGAGAAAGTTCAACTGGGCCGAGCCCATAAGCAATAAACCTGGATCCACTATATTTTCTTTCCTTTGGCCGAACCTATTATGGTCTAAAGTAGCCGAACCTAGGGCAGCCATACTATAGGCTCGCTGCCCTCATGGGGAACAAGACCTAATCTCATTTAACTAGGGGATTAAGGGCAATTGGGAGACATGATTATGTATGTATACATATACACATAAATATACATATACTTGTGCATGCATGGGAAATATTGATTATCATTTCCTAAATAGGAATAAGGTTTTAATATAATAACTTGCATACATTGAAAAAGTTGTGAGAAGAAACTAAGTAACTTCCTAAACTTGTGTAGGTTTTTACAACTTAAGTTTAAATGGTTAAACTAATGAGTGTACATGCATGCACTTTATAAGTGTATACATAAGAATAAGGTTATTGTCCTTACAATATGTGTAACTTCTAAAATTTCATTAAACGTTACGATGTAGTAATTGAATAAATTAACTAGGGAAAAACCTATCCTAGACAAGGAGAGTGGGAAGTTTAAATGATTACCATTCTAACTTGAGTGATAAAGCTAAGTAACTAAATGCCTGATGATGTAAAAAGAAAATGGAGATTTAATTGGAACGAAACGCGTATGCTTATAAACACAAAAACGTATTTAATACAGGTTGATCGAATTACTTTGAGCTTACATACGCGAGCGCGCATTCTAAGAAAAACATTGGTTCTAAGGACTCGGGTGAGTTCTCATAACCTCCCTTTTTAAACTGTTTTGTTTTAAAACTCGGAGGTGAAACATGTATACCAATTTTAAATATTATTTTGATAACACATGGATGATACCTGTTTATCAATATGATATTCATATTATGGATTATCATTAATTATGGATTATCTTTGATTATCATATACCCGTGTGACATTGTCATTGACTCCGGTCATTAACAATGATTACATGTATTGCCACTTGGATTATCACAACTCCATGAATCATCGCCTTTAACTTCGGTTAATTGCTTTGATTTCATGTATTGTCACGTGGGTTGCTTCCACTCCATGGATCATGTCTTTAACTTATGTTAATCACATTAATTCCAAGTATTGTAACATATACTATTTGAGAATATTGATGTTTGAGAATGTTGAATGGTTATGTGGTTGATTATCTATGATTATCTATGAATTATTGATATATGTGATTATGTGTTTGTTTGTGTGTTTGGATTTTTGCTGGGTTGTTGTGTTGGATATTCTCACAGGTACTCATGTGGATTTTCTCAAGAAACTCTAAACTTTATAATCATTTTATAAAACCATTTTTGTAAAACATTTTTAAATATAAAACTTATGATTACTCATCAACTACTTCGTAGTTGACACTTGATTTTCTTACATGTTTCAGGAAACGAAGACAAGTAGGTTGAGGAGGATGATCTCTCATATTTTGGACATCATCACTTAGGTTCTTGGACTTAGCTAAATAAATGGAATTCTGGCTATTAGAATTTAGTTAGATAGCTAAATCTCTTTTGTATTTGATGTAACTAATTCATGATAGACATGATTTTTGTGTAATTAATTTGGTTGATTAAATGATATGTGATGATTTAAATTAGATGCCCATGAGCTTATGAACAATCTACACATCCCTCGTGGCATCCCGACGTTTCCGCCATCGGCCGGGGTGTTACAATTTTCTTCCTACTCCTCTTGAAATGAACAACCTGTGACTAACTATCATACTTTGGTAGACTTAGTTTTTAAACCTTAGAATTTGAACTAGACCCATGTGAAAATGAAGAAACAGGTCCATTGCTACCAGACTTCTTAGAATCAACATTTACCACTAAGTACATCCTGATTTACACATGCTAATACTTGTGAAGAAGAAGTATGTGATGAAGAAAATGAATTCTTATTTTTGAAGAAAACAACAATTGATTGACATAATAATTTGTCAAGATCCTTTTGATCAGTTTGTCTTTTAACAAAATTATGTTTGCCTTTGGTTACCCAATCCTTTTCACATACCTGATTTGGCTTTTGAAAAATCTTTGAATTTGGTTTCTTAAAAACTTTATCAATTAGTGGTGGTTTAATCAAACTTAAAGGATAAACATCATCACAAAAGATCTCATCTTTTCCTTTAAGAGTATAATAGATTATATTGTCTCGTTCAACAAAAAGACATCTGTTTCTAGGAATATCATATTCCTTTTTGACAATTTCATCACTAATATCAACATCTTCAATTAAGAAAAACTCAGAAATGTTGTTATTATCAATTAAATTTGTTACATCATATTTCTATTTAACATCAGATTTTAAGCTAGACACATCTCTATTATCTTCTTCATCACCATCACAAACTTCTTTCTTGATTCCTGAATCCTCTATCTTTGTTCATGCATGTTTAATACTGACAGAACTAGTTAGTTAAATCATTTGAAAACAAGTCTAAATTCTTAGAGGATTTATAAACATATGGAATAACATTTGGCTCTTCAGAAAGAGACCCATAAAGATGGTTAATAGGAGGAGGAACTGTCTTATAACCAAACCCTTGGGTACCTGGATTACTGACATGATTAGCCACAATGTTATTGAAAATTGTTTGAGCATTATACAAGGACTCAATTGATCTACATTTCTTTGTTCGATCTTTCAATTCATCAATCATGTGATTAATAATGTCCTGTTTATCAGCCAATTGCAAAGTCAGTTTTAATATCAGCATTGTATTCCTCAAGTTTATTTTTATACTTTACTTCATTAGCTAGATATTGTTTAACGTTGTCTTCTAAGCATTTGACATCATCAATCAATGATTGATTGTGCTTAGCAACCATGTCAAGTTTGGCTGAATAAGCACAACATTTTAAACAATTTGGTTTAACATTAAGATTTCTTCTGATGTTAATTCAACCTTTTTAGAACTTGTTTGAGCCAAGAACGCCACATGAGATTCATCATTTACTTGAACTTCCTCAGCATAAGATGACCAATAAGTACCACACTGATTTTCTACAAGTAAAGATTTATCTTTATCTAAAGAAGTTGCTTTTGAACTTGTAGGAGTTGCAGATGAAGAAATAGCAGGAGCTCCTCTTCGAGGATCAAACTTGTCAGATTTAGAACTAGCTTCAAACCTTGAATTGTTTCTTATTGGAATCACACATTCTCTGGAAAAATGTACTAGATTCCCACAATTGTAACAATTTACCTTCTGTTTAGTAAAACCGAGCTTTTTCTTTGAATTCCCTAAAATCTCAGCTTTTCCAGTCCTTTGAAGAAATCTCCTTGCCCTTCTGGTTAACATGGCCATCTGCCACTGGATGTCCATTTCCTCCAAGTCATCTGGATCCAGTTGATCCATATCCTCGCCAGTCAATCTCTGAGCATCATCTAGCACCACAGAATCATATGCATTAACAAACTGTATGAAAAAGGCTAGATGCTCTTGTGGCACTTTCACATTCATTAACTTTGATCTACTGCCTGATGTTTTCTCTTTGGCGGTTGCAAAAGTAAAACTGATTTCTGTTGTGTCATCAATAATAGCAGATAATTCAACATCTTCAGTGCTTGATAAAAAGGCAACTGAACCTGAAGAGGTGGTAGGAGCTACAATGGGCTTCATGTAAAGGCCTGGGTTTTGAGTTGAAAATTTATTTCCAGCCTTTCTCTTTTGCATGTCAAGATCAAATGATTGTAGTTTAGAAATTAAAACATCAAGTTCTGTAATCTCTAAGTCAGTGTTTTCTCTGATGATCATGACATATGTCTCCCATGAATATGGAAGTGCATTTAAAAGTTTGTCATTTTGCTCTTCCAAAGAAACCTCATAGTCCTAATTACTAAGCTCACTGAACAATAAAGTATATCTAGTCACCAATTCCTCAAAGGTTTCATTGTCTAGACACTTGAATACTTCAATTTGTTTCTTGCGAAGTGTTCGTTTACTTCTTTTTAGCTGACCACTCCCTTCACATCTCTTTGCCAAAGCATCCCATAATGCTTTGGATCTTTTGTGTGACATAAAAGATTGAAGAATCTCTTTAGGAAGTTCCATAGTGAGCAAAGCATAAGCTTTCTTCTCCAAATCATACAGTTTCTTTTCATCCTCAGTTAAACGTGAGACATTCTTGTAAACCCCATTGAGATGAGGTTGCTCATACCCTTCAATTAATGGTATCATTAGACTTGGATTGACTATGGACAAAAAGGATTCAAGCCGAGCACTCCATGATGAGTATTCACTCAATGAAACCAGCTTTGGAGGTTTAGTCATAGTACCAGCCTCATTGTCAGATAACAAGGTAGATAATGAAGAAAGGTTAGCCATTTGGAGATGTTTTGTTGAAATAATCAACACTTAGAAAAATTCAGAAGCTGATGTGTCGATATTAGTAGTATCAACGATATTAAGTCGTCGATACTAATAGTATCGATGAGTATGTGATCGAGACTATTAAGTTCGATGAAAAGTTGTCGATACTAGTAATATCCATAGAATGACTATTCATACTAACAATATCGATGGTAAACAGACCAGAAACCATTTTTGTCGGTACTGACAATATCAAACTCAAAAATTTCGATTTTTGACAAGTCTTCAAGTGTAGCAACTAGTCTTCAATGAAAAATCATCATTTGATCATTAAAATTGATCAAAATATCATCAAGAAGTCTTCAACAATCAAGAAAATCACCAAAAACTTGTTCTACCAAGATCATAACCGAGTAAAATCTCGGATGCCACTTGTAGGTCCGTGGTTAGGATCTAAATGATCTGGTATAACATAATATCACGTGCAGAATCCGTCATATTTTGTTTGTACACATGTGAAATAGATTTAGATGAATAGAATTGAACACGCAACAATGAACACAATCCACTCTTCTTGTATTAATCTTTAGAATTCAGTAAGTACAATCAGAGAGAAAGTTGCAATCCTAAGTAAAATGGAATTCTGCTCAATCAATCCTAATTGTATCGAACATAGCCTATTTATAGGCAAACTGTCGATACTAACAGTATCGAGACTAAGCCTTCTGTCGATACTAATAATATCGATACTGATACTATCGATACTATTAGTATTGATGAATCAGTACTCAGTCAAAATTCAAACATACAAAACTAAAATAAACCAAAAACAAACAAAACAACATAACATTAAACGAAAACAATACAAATACAATAAACATTAAGACCACTTCAAATCAGCAACACTCTTCAGTCTTCAGTCTTAAGTTCAACATCAACATCTGAAGCTGATGCTATCAGGACACTAAAAGTTTTAACATTTTTAGGATATCTTATAATTAGAAAACCAAAACTGAAGGTAAAACTATCTTCGTGTTCGTATGGGTGACGATTCATACGAATACGCGCAAAAGTTATACGTTCTGACCAAATATTTAATTTAACCAATTTAGAAACTAAAATAATAATAATAATATTTCACGTAAATTATTTCTTAGAAATTACCACTTAAAAATGTAAAATGAAACTATTTCGAAAAATACGTAACATTTACGTTACGTTCGTAAAATAAAATGTTAACGCGAAACTGGACGAACCCGGACACGCGTATCACTACTCGGGCTATAAAATCCTTCAAAATCTCATTTATTTCACACAACCACCAGCTCCAACTCCACTCTCTCATTAAATTTGGAGCTTTCTCTCTCTACACTCTCTCTCTCTAGAAAACCAACACTCTACCACCTCAAATCTTCACCAAATTGGGTGTTCTTGGAGTCTAAATGATCCTCTCAACATAAGGAAGCTAGAAGTAAAAAAGGATATGCCTTCAAAAGAGTTCAAATGATTAAGAAACTAGAGAGAAGGTTCGAATATTTTAGGGTTTCCATTATTCAACCCCAATGAACATCAAACTGGTTATTTAGCTTTCAAAACTTAAGAGATTGCCGCGAAATGACCTTGAAAGGCTGAGGATGAACTTGGTTTAAGTGTTCAAAAGTTGTGCAAGGGGCTGGGGATTGAGCATGATAGTATCGATGCATGATTGGAGAAAACAACTAGTATCAATGGTGATGGGTGGCTCAGCCATCTTCCCATCGATACTACTAGTCTCGGCGGCTTAAAATCGATCAAAGAGCATCGACATTACTAAGATAAATGTTATCCAAGTGGAAGGAAACCAGTTACGGTCTATATTAGTAAGATTGAAGCTCAAGCCATCGAGATTAAACCCCCATCGATACTAATAGTATCGATGGACACACCTTTAACCTAGTTCAAATCCCAATCGATATAATCAATATCGACGACCCCATTTGCAGTCTCAAACCATCAATACTAGTTAAATTAATGTCAACCAAGGAGAATCAACTATAAACCATCAAGACTAATCGGATTGAAAGATCGGAGGGTCGGTTGCAAGTCAACATCGATACTATAGTATCGATTGGTCACACTTGAGCCGATACTACTTACCATCGATCCTATAATCTCGATACTACACCCATTGACCCAAACCATCGATACTAACAACTCAACCTTATCCAAGTATGTTAAACCATTATATGGATCAAGGTTAGCTATGGATCAAGGACCAAACAATCGAGGGAACCCAAAGGGGGTTTGGGTGTGGGGTTGAACCTTCACTTGACCCCATATGGTCTTTCTTTGACCTTTCTCTCAATTTGAGTCTAGCCACTCTTAACCATAATTCAAGAGAATATAACAAGGGGTAAACACATACTTTGGACAACTTAAAACACCACCATGCAAGACTAATGGTCTGCATGGTGATGCATGGATGATACTTATCAAACATAATAACATTTCATTTGCTTAAAGATAATTTACAATTTATCCTAATAATGTTACAAGCTCTTTTTATCCTAATCATGTCACAATCTCTTTTTATCTTAAGTTAATGGTTAAGCTCAAGTGGCTAACACAAATGAAATATGACCCATTGTGTCCATTGGGATTATCATTAACATGAACTATTAGTCATAAGATTAAAGGTAACTTAATATAATTTCAACTAGTTATTCATAATCATAAAACATATAAATGTAATGCAGGATCTTGAATACAATCAAACCACCAACAACGAGTGAGAGCACCGATAGTCAATCACAATTCATTTCAAAATCAATCAAGGTGAGATCATAGCCCCTATCTTCTTATTTGAAATCCTTTGGAGTGATTAATGTGACTAACTACTTTTGGGATGTAAACCCTTAACAGTTTTCATCACTATATTTTCACTGATGTTGGCATACCTAGACTTTTCAATGTATCAAGCAACATTCTTTGAAACAAATGCTACATAGTCATGATATTCATGGCATTCAACATTCTCAGCGATATACCTTAGTACAAAATTCGTTTTGATAAGTATAACATAACCCGTACCATGGTAATCATCATTGTAAACAAACTTGTCCACATCTTGTATTTATTCTTAGACTTCAAGGGCTGGATTCTGTATTCTTAGTTTTCCAGAATTGATGTTCATACATTGTTATCCTTAGGACTTCAAGGGCTGAATTATGTTTTCTTAGTCTTTCAGACTTGAAGTTCATACATTCATTCATTATATCGTTAGTACTGGGTGATCACAACAAGAGAAAGCGGGTACACTGCGACAAGATTGGAGTTAGCTTTAAATTTGTTTTATAACTAACTGCGGATTGGGCATAGTATCGGCAATATAGAGTTGTTGTTAATTAAATTTAATAGCTTGGGCCATTTTGGATGCATTCTTGATGATACAAAGATGTTATTAGTTTACTACCACGGGTCGTATTGGTTACTTTATGTCAATCTTACATCTAACTCCAAACATAGTTTAGGATTTGATTGTAAGTTGGCACCCTTTTATACTTGATTTTAGTTTGGGTTACAACTAGCATGTTACATACCTTATGTTATATAAATATTTGAATGGTACATTATTTACTTATTTCTTCACTGGGTTTCATAAATGTTTTTGTTCATAAATTCTTAATGTTTTGTATTAAACCTATGTATCTCACCAACTATTCGTAGTTGACATATATTTTTCACATGTTTCAGGTAATCAAAGATAGGTACTTTCATGGAAAACTAAGGCAACCTAGTTAATAAGATAAAACAAGATCAAGAAACAAGCTAGGATGGATTAGAAACTCAGTTAATTCTTTTCGTTTAATTATCTATTCTGTTCTTATTTTGTGAACATTATTTTTGAGGTCGATTAGTTTTAGGTTCTTTTTGTAGTTAGTTATGCCATGTATTTAAATTACATTAACATTATGAAATCTAGTAAACATTGTTGTTGTTCTTCGTTAATCTTGGTCATGATTCAATCGATCAGTCGTCACCATGCCGTGGATTCCGCAAGCAACGCAGGGTGTGACAAAACTGATGTTAGAAATTCGATGATAATGTACTTATGATTAGTGACTTGTCACTATATCTAAAAGTTATGATATCACATCTTTTATGTAATCCATGATGACTATGTTGATATTCTATGAAGTCATTAGGATATTATACCTAAGATCAATGTTAAACAATTCTAAACATATCATTAGGAATTCCATCCTGAATATAATCTCCTATGTTCTAAACAAGTCACAACGATATTCGATTTCATTATTTTAACAAGGCACAATGATTTCTTATTACATTTCACACCTTGTTTAAAATTCAATAAGGTGACATTGCTTGAACTTATGGGATGTTAGTAGGAGTGATTTCATATAAAATTCCAAACAAGTTCACGTGAATCATATTATTTAGTTAGACGAATTGATCTATATTTGTATGTTTATACAATTCCTAAAAGAGTCAATGATATTATAGCTAAACTTTGTGATAATTAATTATTACCACTATCAAAGGTTATATAATATCAAATACTAGTGTATTCTACATCATTCGTTTATCCAAAAATCAATCATTTACCAAATTCGTACGTTACAACCGAGAGGTTCCATTGCAAAATTGCAATGTTTAGAACCTATATACACATATGATTCTTAAAAGCAAGTCAAAGCCTTTCACACTTATTCAATCTTTTCTAAAGATTTTGTTAGCTTTGGAAGGAATTTGTTATGCTATCAAGGTATTATTGGTGTGGTGGGTTGGCTGCGGTATACCCTATATATAAGCACTAATAGTACATTGATAATAGAACCAAAAGCTTGAATATTGAGGGCTAGAGTAGCCAATTCAATTTACAGTTTCGAGTAAACTATGTTAGTCAAACCATTTGTTAATCAATTTCTAATACTTGGTGTGTATTCTTACACTAGGTCAAATCAAAGATAGCGATAATGACATGAATCATGTTATTGATTTTGTATGTGAATTGTTCTATATTCGTATGCTTAAACAATGACTCAAAGATTCGATGATATTATAGTTAGGGTTAAAAATAATTAGGCATCACAACCATATAGTATCACATAATAGTGTATTCTATATTATTCGTATATTCCAAAGTGATCATTTAGTAATCCATACAACTATGAGATTCTATTTCAAGATTGCAGTTGTTAGTATCTCTAAACTCATACAAATTCTAAAGTTTGTCAAGTATTCAAATGTCTATTTAAATGTAGTTAAGGATATGATACTCTTGGAAGGTAGCTGGAATGCCATCAAAGTATTATTGAAGTGGTGGGTTGGCTACGGTATACCCTGTATATAAGCACCAGTAATTCATTGATAGTAGCACCAAAAGCTTGACCAAGGACTTGATTCGTCAATTCAATCTTCAAATTCGAGTAGATTTTTCATCAGTCACGAGTATTAGTCAAATCAATTGTTATTCATAAACCAATAACTAGTGTGTATTCATACGCTAATCTGAATCAAATATATTGGTAATTAAGCCTAACTTGAGTTAAGTAAACCCTCGCTAGTCATAATCTTATTGACAAAGTAAACTATATATACACAAAAATCTAAAAACAAATATGATACCTATATATACATTTTGATCAAGGTTCATTACAATACAAATCCTTAAAAAAATTGAATTTAAACATCCCAAATCACCCCAATAGTAGTCTTTAAATTGAGACACCATTTTACAACACTACTAATCATAATTTTGAAACATTAAATCGATAATCCAAGTTTGAAAGTAAACAAAACAAGTTGAAACGAAATCCAATAAACAAACGTACACGACAACAACTGTATTTAAATAAAATTTCGGGACGAAATTTCCTAAAGTAGGGAGGCTGTAGTCCCTACGGTTTTCCGTCACGACTTTGAATATTGTAATTGTATATGCTTTATAATAAAACAAAACCTTTGGTATTCATTGAAACGTTTGTATTCCTAAAGATACATACATACATACATACATACATACATACATATATATCTATGCGTGTACACATACAAAAAATTATTATTATACACATACGCATATACAATAATAATAATTATTATTATTTTATTAATAAATTCTTATAAATTTATAAATAAATTACATCAAAAAAATAAATTAATAAAAATCTATAAAGTTTTTATAAAGCTATAAATGTAAATAAAAGGTTTTTATAATTTTTAAGAATGTTTTTATAAACTTCTAGTAAGGTTTAAGCATAAAGTAACAAAGATATTAAACAAGGAGGGTTAAGGTCCAAATAAAGGAAAGTTAGATTGTGAGTAAGGAAGTTTTGAAGCTGAATTTAATAAGAAAATATAGTATAAGGACCAAAGTTGTAAAACCCACTTCATTTTTTCCACGTCTCTCACCCGTATACCCTACCGTGACCCAGGAACCCGGTTTTAAACCCGAAATCAAATTCGTGTGTTTCTAGATTGATTACAGCTCATGATTGAGCAAATTAAGAAGCTATTTCTACGCGTAATTAGTTATAATAACGAATTAATACAAAAAAATTACAAATCGCGCGTACTTCCATTTCCATGTTTAACCGTTTGAACCAATTTCAAATTCAAAGCGAAACAGTATAAAAAACGAATTAATCCATCCCATTACCTTCCTTTGCACCGTGCGAACCGGTCTGAGCATCTAATACCCATTCACAAGACCTCCTAAGTGCGATTAGTGTTAAAGAATGGCAGACCTCTCTGCTCAACTCAAACCTAAACCATTTGATTCTTAGAACCAAATCGTTTGTTTTAGTTCATGAATTAAAAGCCCCATGGTTCTGGGCGATTACGAATAACAGATTTCTCCAATTGGACATGGAAGGATTCTAGGGTTCTTAGCAAATGGGAACTGATTTATGAATATGTTTAATATGAATTTTAAACGAGATGAGTCAATAAAACCCTCAGATAGAGCAGCGGTAAGATACCGCACACTTTAGCTGAGGGCGGGGGTTCGGACCTTGGCAGCTTATCCAGAACCGTTTTTATGCTTTTCCTTTGTATTTCATTCATATTTTTTTTATAAAAATAATATCAAAAATCTTAAAAATTTATTTCTATATATACTATTAAAGTTAATTAAATTATGAACATGATTGAATTTAACTTCTTTTATAAAACTAAATTAACACATAAAACTAAACATAATTAAAAATCATATTATGTGGTTAAAATTATTGTTATTAAACTGTAAAGTCTAAAAAAATATTTGTTTTCTATTTATTTGACTTATTTTATTATTTAAACTAATTATGTGTATATTAAACAAAGTATTTCATGATTCCAAAATTATATAATTACTTTATATATACATATATATATATATATATGTGTGTGTGTGTGTGTGTGTATACGTATACGTATACGTATTCGTTACGTATACTTAGAACTTTAATAAAATACTTATTTAAAACACAAGTTTTATAAACTAATTAAATCTTTTATGACAAAAAAGGATTATTTTTTAAAAAAATGAAGTTCCAAAATAAGTTACTTATAAAACAAAAGGAAGCTTAAATAAATCATGTAAATATTTTTCACCAAAGTTTTATAAATCAAACATAAGAAATTATAAACAAATAAATATTATAAATAAATGGATGGAAAATGATTCAAAAAGCATTTTTAGAAATTTAAATACAAAATAATAAATAAAAAGAAGAGCTAGTATTCTATTTTATTTATTATAAGAATATTATTTATTTATTTTTTAAAAATTATTCAAGATTATTCATACAATAATATTGATAAAGTAAATAAAAGGAATATATTATTCAGTATTATTTACTATTCAATATTATAAGAATATTTATTTAATTAATATTCTAAGCTATCCATTTAAATATAGAATCATTCAAAATAGGACTTTCATTAGGATATCATAGTTCTAGGATCTTGATCTTTAAACTTTAGGATGCTAAGTCTTTGTTGCTCGAACTTTAGGGTGAGTAGATACTCATTGTTAATTTCCTCATTCATTATTCAAGGTCATTGTGGACTGGCTAAGCTGAAATCAAGTGAGTTTCTTCACACTCCCTTTTACATTCTTTGTTTTTGGGATGTTACACATGTCTTATTCAAACTTTATTTATTCTATTATTCATTCAATCTATGATGCAAGCCTTAGACCTAGTTAGCTTTATATGTTAGATGCTAAGCTTATACAATGTTTTGATTCTATTTGTAATTGTATGTGTGTTGTCAGTCAAGCAAGCTAGTACCTAGTAGCCTAAGATGTGTTAGATATCATCTTCGTATTGACTTTTGTCATTGTGTGAAAAAGGTGAAAAATATATCTAGTAAACTTGTTGAATTATAATTGTTAATTTATAGTATGGTCATATTTGAATTAACATGTTGTAAGGATACTTGTTTGGACACAAGTTATTGTTATTCATTTATTCATTTTATTTATTCAAACTCGTATTAATGCTATGCTTATGATACGTATTCTAGTTAGGCTATAGTTTGCATCCATTTTATACATATTATTTAAACTTAGTGTATGAACTCACCAACTTAGTTGACAAACTCTATTTTACATGTGTGACAGGATAAGGAAGCTTGGATGAAGACATATGATGGTATTAAAGACCTAGTTTAATTCTTAAAACAATGTATAGAATTTCAATTGCAATACATTAGATATTGAACGTATGTAATGATTATTGTGATTAAATGAATGTTGTATTCAATTGTTAATAATGGCGATTTAAATATTGAAGTGTTATAATAACACCATGAGCTTTTGAACATTCATAATCGCACCCCGATGCATTACGGCGTCGGTCGGGGTGTGTCACTGCTTTAATTGATCATGTTTAGGTCTCCGCTTTGTTGCCTAGGATTGACTATTAAAATTTGAAACATTGGATTGAACAAAGTTTGAATATGCACATGCATGTAGGGACTCCTATACGAATAACAACAATAGACACAAGACCAAAAATTAAGCAAACACACACCATATTATATTTCATTCAAATGTCAGTACCATGTGGCTATTTGAACCTGAGCAAGTTGTCATTTAAATAATTGTCTAATAATGGTTAAACAACTGTTTTTAACTACCCACAATAGGTGTCCTCATACAACCTGTCTATTTCCTTTCTAAACATGATGTCCTTGTTTGACTTTTAATGTATTTTGACTTTCTATTTTGAATCCTAAAATATACATCAAATTATTTTGATTACAAATCTACAGTCACTCGTCCAATCAAGCTAATTTTTTAACTTTCTTGAGTTTTTTTTTTTTTTTTTTGGTTTTTTTATTCGTTTTGAATCCTAATTATAATTTGATTCGACTCTCTGAACACTATTTATCAAGATTGAAACGGGTTGGTGCTCTAAGTATAGGAATTGTTATGAAGTTATTTGGTTGTTAAAATGATTTCTATATGTTAATGTTGTTAGGGTAAGGATCAAACAAAAAGTCTATTTTACCAAAGAAGGCTAAAAATGATTTTTAAAATTTTTAAAACCGACCCAAACGAACTCCGATTGAACTCATTTCGATGGCATTGGAACCGTCTCATGAAATCCTAAAATATTTACCTTTTAGATTTAGCTTTAACAACTAGTTTTAGAGTTTGGATTTTAGGGCATGTTTTTTTACCTTTTAGGTTTTATCTTTCGGTTTAGGGTTTATTTTTATAATTTTTGTAATATGATTAGGGTTTATGGTTTATGATCTAAGGTTTAGGTTTTAGGAAATTACAAGCCGGTTCCAATGATGTAAAATAAATTCAATCGGAGTTTGTTTGGGTCGGTTTTCGAGTTTTTTTAAAAATCCTTCTTAGCCTTTTTAGGAAAAAAAACTTTTTAAGGTAACTTTCCCCAATGTTGTTAACTCCTATGTGTATTCACACTTTGGGTTTGAAGCAGCCAACCTCCTTAAATTTCTTTTTTTTTTATATATTATATATATGCTAAATTCATAGCCGGCTTTCTTAATATTTTGCAATCAGCCAATCGCTACTTAAATTTGCATAATCAGATTTGTGTTAAGAATTTTAGTGATAGTTGTGCTTGTTTTTTGAAAAATGGTTACTTAAATAAGTTCACATATATTTTGTTTCGTTGGATTTCAAAAAATGAAATCTCATATTAAACAATTTTAAATGTATTAAATTTTCATTATGGTTTTATGTATGAAATTTACTTAATTGTCTCTTATTAACATTACATGACCCGATTTGAACAGAAGCGAAGAAAAATTATTATACTACGATCATCTAACGACTTAAAATTAGTGATCATGAAAAAAAATTCCTGAGTACGTTCTAATTAACTCCTTCCAAAATGAACAAAAGTTCGATTTTTTGCCGTTATGATCAACCACTTTGTTTTCAGTTATTTTTAGAGCCTCTTTTCATATCACCCTACGTTTTCTTCCCTTTTTTAATAATCTTCCATATTCGATTTTTCGACCTTTGATATTTCCAGGCATATTTAATATTTCTACTCCATAAGATCATGCTTAAGTTTCTTTCCTTAACGATCATGTTTACATCTCTTTAATTTGTCATTTTTGAGCCTCCGCTTTAATACCACTGTTGCACCGGAACGTTTATTAAAATTAGAATCATTGTACTAAATAAAGTTTGAGTAAGCACATGTTGTATAGGGACTCCTACATGGAGAACAAGAGTAGACACAATACCATAAATAAAACAAAGGTGCACACTATTAATATTACGTTCAAATGTCGATACCATGTGGGTATTCATGCCCAAGCAAATTGACAGACATAGAACTTCCTAATAACTTAACGTTAAATAATTGTTTCTGATAATGATAATGGTTTTATAAGTTGGTAAGCTGAGGATCATTGATACATAAATTTTGTTTTTAATAAGGGAGATAATATTTTTATTTAATATGAGAGATATTAAGTGGAATGATAAGGAATTTACAAGTGACAATAGTGATCCAAGAATGTGATAAGTGACAAAATTGTTATTTTTTTATTATATAGTATAGATTATATTAACTCTCATATCTAATAATTACAATATTAATCATATTATTCAACTACTAAAAAATTTATAATAAATTAAAAATTATATTTTATTAAAAAAGTCACTTTAATAAATTCTAAGATATGAATTTTTTTCTAAAATTCATTAATTTTAAGAAATAAAAAATACTTTAAATCGGTATTTTTAATAATTTTTTTCTAAAAAATCATGTAGTATAGAAAAACAAAATTTTTTAACAAATAAAATATGCTGTAGAACATAGATTTTAAACAGTAATTTTTATAAACAAATGACCTTTTTTAGTATTAAATTTTTAAAAAGTAATTTCTTTAAAAACTAAAGTTTTTGGATATTGTTTTATTATTTAAAGTACTTATTAATACGTAATTTAATCATTTTATACCAAAATAGTATTTTATAATTTATAAATTTTGGTTACTAACTGTTTAATATTTTATATTAAATTCGTGTTATACACGGGGTAATAGTCTAGTATATTATATACATACATCAATATCAATAATTCAATATAATTCTTCAAATAATTTAAAAAATAAACTTAAACATAATAAGTCAAACAGTTCTAAGTTCAAACTTAGACTCTAAGTTCAAAGTTTTGAGATAGATTTTAATGTTTAATGGCTGGATTCGATGTATAATATGTTGGATTCGAATGTTTTGGAGACATATTAAGGACAATCTGTTAGCAGCTATACACCTGTAACATTTTTATATATACATTATAACTTCTAAATAGGACTTTCTATGATTCCTTAATCCTCAATCATTATACGTCTTTAAAATTGTTGAATATACATTATAACTTCTATTTTACTAAGGAGCATACCATTGGGACAATATGTAGATTTGATTATTTAAAAATCATTCATAAGTTTATTTAATAAAAGTTTAAGCTAACGTTCAGGCCAACCCAAACGTTAAGAGCATTTAAAAGGGCGCAATATTTTCTTTCTGAGTATAATTATCCAATTTGATTTTTATACGATTTTGATGTTTTGTTTTTACTCCTAAATTATACACGAGAACATCTTGATTACAAACCTAACATTCATTCAGCTAAATTTTAAACCTGCTAGACTTATTTTGATTATGTATGACAGTCTTGTTCTCGTTCTTTGTTGTTTTGAATCCCAGATGCAATTTGTTTTGACTCTTCTGATGTTATTTTATTAAGAATAAAGCAGTTTAGCGCTCAATATAAGATTGAAACTAGCACGGATTTTGATGGATGGACGAAGGATACTTGGGTCCGGTGGAGGCACTGCCCCCCTTTTTTCTCTTTGTAGTGTAATTTATGTATTGTTTGTCGGAAAAATTAGCATGTGTTGAGTTCGTCCCGTTAAATTTATGAGTTCGGGCACCCCAACCCCCTCTATATCGATTCAATTTCCTTTGTTGACTTTTTTTAATTCCTTCTTTAAAGTTCCAAACTTGCTATGTTTTTCCTTCATGATCATGATTGCATCTTAATGTTAAAAAATGAGTTAATTGATCGTTTTCCAGCGTTCGCTTTTATACCACTTTTGACTTTTAACCTATGTTAGCATTCTGTTTTTTATTCCTAAACTATGCACCAAATTATCTTGATTACAATCCAACAAGCAATTCAATGCATAATCTTGTGATTTGATGGTGGATAATCAAGTAAAGAAAGGATCACCATTTGATAACATGTTTCATCTCTTTTTTATTTAACATGAACTTTCTTTTAACATTTTGACCAATTATCTTTATCTATATATACATTTGTGAAGTATTAACAGTCATAATATTTTAATAATAATAAGAATATAATATTAATAATATTATAAAATTATAATTATAATATAATATCAATATAAAATAGTAATAATATTTTAATAACAATAATATAATATTAATAATAATACTATAATAATAATATTATAATATGATAATATTAACATATATTATTATTAATAATATAATATTAATAATAATATTATAATAATAATATAAAGTTAATAATATTATAATATAATAATATTAAACATATTATTATAATTATAATATAATATTAATAGAAAATTATTATTATAATATCGTATTATTAACAATATAATAATATTAAAATATATTATTTTTATTATAATATTAATAATATTATAAAATTATAATTATAATATAATATTAATATAAAATAGTAATAATATTTTAATAATAATAATAATATAATATTAATAATAATACTATAATAATAATAACATTATAATATGATAATATGATAATATATTATTAATAATAATATAGTAATAATAATAATATTAATAATAATAATATAATATTAATAATATTATAATATAATAATATTAAAACACATTATTATTATCATAATTATAATATAATATTAATAGAAAATTATTATCATAATACCGTATTATTAATAATATAATAATAATTTAAAAAATTAATAAAACCAATATTATAACATAATATTAATAATATTATAGTATAGTATAGTAATATTAAAATATAGTATTATTATTATATAATAATAAATAAAATAATACTAATTATGTATATATACATTTTCATGTTTTATGAACATATAATAATTTAATAATAATAATAACACTTAACAGAGTTAAAGCTTCAGAGCTTTCGAAGACATAAAGCTTCTGAAGACTAAAGGCTTCCGAAGATTCTTCTCAACATCTTCCTAAGACAAAGACTTCCGAAGAGTACACTCTGACAAAAGACTGTAGCTGATTACCTTTTATGGTACATAAAGGTGCTGACAACAGACATGCTGGTCTGAGAAAAACAAAGATAACATACCGAGAGTCAGACACAACACCTTACTTCTCCTCAGCTTCATTAAATGCAAAAGATCATCTAAATCCATATTAGTTATATAATTTTAATTTTATTATTTGGGTAAAAACCCACATACAAATCCATGTGACCATTGAGCACGAATTTGTTGATGATTTTGTGTATAACTGTTGTAGATTTACTATTTTATAGTTTAGAAATGTTAGATTCATGTTTTGGTTGACTTATGTTTGATTTGAGGATGATTTTAGTACACTTGCCATAAAAGGAAACTTTTATGTTGCAAGTCATAGATTTGTGATGATCTAGACATGTTAGAAACACATTTGGATATTTGATTTTTGTCAAAAACATGATTTTGTATAAACTTACTATTTATAGAAACTTTTGTAAATCAAAAGAGGGCTTTTAATGTTTTTGAATGATTTGATGATTTGTGATCATTGAAATATGTTTATTAATAATTTCTAAGCATATTGGAAACTTGGATATGTGAAAACAAGATTTTCAATGAGAACTTGCTATTTTAGGAAACTTTGTTTGAATAAAATGGCATAAATGGTACTTTATGAACAAACGACTTATTTCAAGTGTTTACATATGTTTTTACAAACATACTAGAGTGATTTGTTTTATAAAATGGGATTTCATAACTATACTTCCAAAAATAGCAACTTTCTAAATATAGAAAGTTTCCCAAAACGAGAACATTGTGATTTTTAAAACTTGCTTTCGTGTAAACAATATGAGTTGACTAATAGGATGCATTTTGGTGTATTATTTGCATTAAGATACATAATCAGAACAAACGTGTCACCAACGATTCGTCGAGTCAACACAAGTCAACACACAAACTCGGTTGAGCACACCGACACTTGGAGTTGTATGGAATACAACACACCACAAAACACATACTCACACCTATATGGTTATAGGTGCATACTAGCCAGTGCTAGTTTCGCAACGCGAACACCCGCATACCGGAACTGCTAATCAGGTGAGTTCACGACCCTTTTTTACTTTTCTAACCTTTGGGGGAGAAAACACTACATTACAACTATTTGTGAACAACTCACTTTATTTACGTATGGAAATGCATTATCTCTATATGTATATGTGTGGACCACATCAAAACTAAAAGTCCTCGCGATACTCCACGGACTGTTAGTAGTGCGTAGAACCTAGCGTGGTAATCTTGAATAGTACTATTTTGGCCTGACAAGCCCCACCCATCGCGCCTGGGAGGCCAACCCGACTGGGGTCTGAATGGGTGCAATATTGACCAACACTTTGCCATTGTCTTGTGATGGACATGGCGGGATTATATAATATAACTGTATTGACCAGCTATCAATCGATACTGCATTGTAATGATATGTAAATCACAAACTCTTAATTTAAACATTGGATTTTTACTACTTATGAAAAAAAACTTGTGCTCTCACCAACCTTTGTGTTGACCCTTTTTATCGCATGTTTTCTCATGTATATAAGGCACGCACACGAGGATATGATGCTAGGATGGAGTCCCATGCATCAGCTTTAGTGTCTTAAAATTTTTTTAGAACATTAGAACATTTATCAATTTGATATGTTATGTATTATTAAACATCTTTAATCACTTCCGCAAACTATTACTCTGCTTTGTTTTGAAAACTGTTTTAACAACGCTTTCGCAAATTATGAATATTATTCCATTTTGATAACTTATACTTTACTTCCGCAACTCTGATTTTATGAACTGTTTTATCCAAGTTATTGGATGTACGTATGAAACCATACATGTAAGTCTCGCAACTGTGTGACCAGAGACTGCGATCCTGCAAGGTCATCCTGTCATCGCGCCCTCGTCTGGGACGGGACGGCCGGGGTGCGACAGATTCATATATATTTAATCTAGATTCCACATAGATTGAATTGTTAATAGAATTATGTTGATTGATTAAGACAAATCTACGGTGGTATCAGAGCTATTGGAGGAGTTCTATACAAGTTATTGATGATTATCAATCATATAATGATGATTTATAATCATCATTATGATTATCAATCATTTTGAAGATCAAGAGATGGTTGAAATTTTGATTTTATATCTCTGATTGATTGCTGACATTTTCATCATCATTTACTGTTATTTGGTTGATAGAATCAGAAAATGTTTTGCTTGAAATCTGTGGATTTTGAAGGTTTTCTCTCAAAATTTTGAAGGTTTTCCCTCAAAAATTTTCAAATTTAACTGATGGGATTGTGAGCCGAACCTTGTTGTTTCTCAGCTGTAGTTTAAAGAAGAGGTTCGCTGAAGAAGAAATTTTAGTTGAGGATCGTATATTAAAAATTTTGGAGAGGTTTGACAAAGGTTCATTTATTGATGAGGTTCGTTGGTTAAGGTTCGGTGTTGATTCGTTGACTAAGGTAAGTTGGTCAAAGGTTTGTTGAAGAGGTTCGTTGATCAAGGTTTCTTACAAGTTCGTTGGATAAGGTTTGTGAGGTCAAGGTTTGGAGAAGGTTAGTCTGACACTTAGGTTTGTGAGCTTATAATCCAAGAAGAGGTTCGCTGATATAAAAAGTTGAAATCATGGCAGATATGTTTGCTACTGTTGCTAATCAAAATTCTAAGATTCAAAGTATTTTGATTAGTGAAACTGAGTCGGGGAGTACAAATAAAGTACCAAAATTACTTGATTTGCCTATGAAAAACAGAAAGGTTGGTTTGAGACTCATCTAAATGGTACTGATACAAATGTTTGGGAAAGAATTTTATCACCATATGAAAGGTCAAAGGTGGTTGGAACAAATCTGGATCAAACTCTTGATAGACTGGATGTTGAAAAATGAAAGAAATATGATTCTGAAAAGAAAGCATACTGGATGGTGAGTCAAGCTATTCCTCATCAAATTCTTCATCAATTTAATGAACATAAAACATCATATGGTTTTTGGAATGCTTTAAAGGAAAGAATTGAGGGAAATACCAAACTCAAGAAAATGAAAGCCACGGATTTACGAAAAGAATTTAAGAATTTCAATTATATTGGAAATGAAAGTCTTGATGCCTTGATAACAAGATATAGACATTTGTTAACTGATGTTCGTAAATGTGGAATTGAATATTTTAAAGAAAAGAAAATAGACTGTTTTGCTTATGCTTTTCCTGGAAGATGGACTTTGTTAGTGTTGATTATATGAGAAAATCTTCCTAGAATGACATTGGTTGAATTTATTCAGAAATTAGAAGAACAGGAAATGAAAGACAAAAGAAAAGCCAGAAGAGTCAATGTAACCCATGATCCTTCACTTTATGTTTCATCTGTGGTTACACCTCCTATTTCTTCTGCAAAAATTCAAACAGCCTTTGTTTCTAGTACTATTGGTAGTACTTCTAGGAATGAGAAAAAGTATGATTCTTCATCTACTCCAATTCAATTGAATACAACTAATCTGGGAAAGGTTTCGGTAGAGGCGGTCAGAGATCATATGTCGATATTGTCATGAGTTGTTAGTGCCTATGATGAACAGATAGCTGGAAAGATAGGAAATTCCAATCTTACTTTTGAAGACTATGAGCAGATAGATGATGATGAGATGGAATTGATTGATACTAAATGGGCTTTGGCTAGGGCAATAAGAAGAATTAACAGATTTGAGAAGAAAATAGGAAAGAATTTTACTTTTGATCGAAATACAAAGTTTGGATTCAATCCTGAGACCACACAATGTTACAATTGTGGTGAATTGGGTCACTTTGCTCGAGAATGTAAGAATTGAAAGAAGCAAGGAAACGTGAATCCTTTCAAGTCAAAAGAAGCTTATCAAAAGAAAAAGGAGAAGCCTGAAGAATTAACAAAAGCTTTAGTCAGTCAATCAGACGAAGGATATGACTAGGGAAACAATATGATGTTTTAATGGGCACGTTTATGGCTTCTATGGATGAGAAAACAATCAAGGGCAAAGAAAAGACTGAGGTGGTAAATAATGATCTTTTAGAGGTCATTGGAAAATCGAAAGAAATGAATGCAATAACTACTAAACTGATCAAGTGCACTAAAGCTAACAAAAAGTTGATTTCAAGGGAGAGAGGTTTTGATAAAAAGATTATTGATTTGGGAAAAGAAAATGAAGAATTAAAAATTAAATTTTTGCAAAACAATCATGCAGTTCTGTGCATCTCGAGTCACTACAAAAGTTTAAAGTTGAAGTGTCAGCAGCAAGAGCAGAAGCACAAATGAATAAATGATATCGATTACTTTGCTGCCATGCAAAGATCATCGAATGATACTACTGGACTGGGATTTCATGCTGTACCATCTCCTTTAAGCTATGTTCCTAGACCTCAAATTGATCCAAATTTGGAAGTTATACCCGTTTCTTTGAATGAACATGAGTGAAAATGTTGTTGAACATGCTAAAGTTTCATTTTCTGATGAAAAGGTGTCACTTGACAGTGATGCTCCAATCATTGAAGACATCACTGAATTAGAATATCCTTCTGATATTTTGAGACAAAATGGTTACAAAGGAAAAAGTCTTTTCAAAAAGGGTTGTGAATCTCAGCAGTCAAAATCTGAGATTAAACAAGTTGACAAGGTGGTACTTAAAACCACTTAGGTTTCCAAACCAGTGATTAAAACTAAACTAGTCACTACTTTGAAACGGATTGTGTATGTTAGATCATCTAATACACATCAAGGAGAGTCTAGTGGAAATTTTCAAAAGAAAAATGTGATTTCTAAGAATGTTGAAAAGGTGGATTTTTTCTTTGACAATTTTGGTGTTGGACACAAGGCTAAATCAAAGAATTTTTAAAAACAAATGAATAATTCAAAGACAAATTCAACTTGTTTGAGAAACAAATTCTCATTTTCAAAGGTTTTTTCAAGACCTTTTGGTTCATCAAGTTTTCATGATGAACCCACAACCAAAATTCTTATTAAGGATAGAAAATGTTACCGATGTGGAATATGGGTCATTTGGTTGCTACTTGTCATGGGGATTTCAGTTCAAGTGATTGTAGCAGTTTTAATTCTTTTTCTCCAAGAGAAACACAAAAATGTTTTACTTGTTGTGGTAAAGGACATATTTATGCTAATTGACCAAATAACAAAATCAGAAAGAGTTCTGATGAGGATTGTCGGAAGAATATTTCAGGTGGAAGTTCTAGGAAAGGTAGACCTAGTGAAAATGAAATGAGAGTTCTTAGAAAATTTAATCCTGAATGTTTTTGGGTGCAAGAAGAATTCAAACAAAAGAAAATATTTTTTGAGAATAAAAAAAATGTTAAAAAGGATTGAAAAAATTGTGACTTCATCTAATGACGATTCTTTTGAAAACTTTTCATCAAGATCACTCTTAAACAAAACAAACAAATTTAATTCATTATGGAAACTCAAAGATAAATCAGGTGTTGAAGTTTCTAAGAAAGCAGATGACACAAGTGATGATGGATATTCAATCAGGTCATCAAAAAAGAATGGAAAGGGTCCATTCCGGGAGACTCGACGTCGAATGGCGGGGGTCATCCCATTTGAGAACTGACATATTTCTTTTAATTTATTGTGCATGTTGCATCCATGGGCCATATTAACAATCGTTGGATTGTTGATAGTGGATGTTCCCAGCATATGACTAGAGAACTGAACTTGTTTAGGGATTTCAAGTTGGTGAAAGGGAATTATGTGAATTTTGCTGGAGATAAAGGAGGTCAAATTACAGGAATTGGTAGTTTGACAAATGGAAAGGTTTCGTTTGAGAATGTTAATTGTTGTAAAGAATTAACTAACATTTTGTTGAGTGTTTCACATATTTGTGATAAGGATTACAAAGTGGTGTTTGATAAAGATAGGTGTTATGTACTCAAGCAAGGATTTCAAATTTCTGAGGAGTGGATACTGATGCCAGCTGATCGGAGCAAAGATCTTTATGTGCTTGATATGGCAAAGGTGGAGACAGTAAATAAAGGGGAAACATGTCTGGTGTCCAAAGCTGCTGAATAGGATACATGTTGATGGTACAGGAGAATGGGACATATTAATATTCGGAAGATGAATTGTCTTGTGCATAGTCATTTAGTTGAGGGTGTACATGTTAAACATTTTAAACTTCCAGATGTGTGTGATATGTAAAATGGGTAAACAGAGGTCTCACAAAACAAAGAATTTTTTTTCTATTGATATGCCACTTGAACTTCTTCACATGCATCTGTTTGGACCAATTAATGTGAAAAGTACAGGTTGTGAAGTTTATTCTTTTGTTGTGACTGATGATTTTTCAAGATTTTCATGGGTTATGTTTTTAAAGCGTAAATCAAATACTTAAGAAAATTTTGTGTTGTTTATAAATAGGTTGGAGATTTATATAAATTGAGGGTGAGACGTGTACGATATGATAATGGAACTGAGTTTAAGAATCTCTAAATGGAAGAATTTTGTAATTCCAAAGGCATTCAGTAGCAGTACAATGCATTTTATGAGCCTCAAATGAATAGTGTCGCTGAAAGAAAGAACATGACTTTGATTGATTTTGCGAGAACAATGCTAGCTGATTCTAAACTTCCCATTACTTTATGGAATAAAGATGTGGCTACTGCTTGTTTTACCCTTAACAGAGTTTTAATAGTCAAAACACACAATAAAACTTATGAATTGCTTCAGAATCAAAAGCCTAATTTGGAACACTTAGAACCTTTTGGAACTCCTTGTACAATGCTAAAGAAAGATTCAAAATTCAATTCTAAAGTTGAAGAGGGTTTCTTTCTTGGTTATAGTCTTCCTAACAAACATGTGTTTAAAAACGTACGGGTGTTGTGGAATTGTGGTATCATGTGGATGTTCAACGACATACACCTATACCAAATGGGAAGGGTCCGGATTGGCTTTTCGATTACAATAAGTTGTTTGAGTCGTTTAATTTGTCTCCAACTGTTTTTGATGAAGATATAACCTTACAAATGTTGTATGATTTGTAGAATTCTGAAGAACAAGGTATTTCTCATCAATCTGAAGATGGAGTTATTACACCACATGGAGAAGGTTCTTCAGAAGTCATTAATAAAGATTGGTCATATGAAGATGAAAATGATGTTTTTGAATATGCTATTTCTCATGATCAAGATACTGATCCGAATATTACTAATTTGGATCATAATGTGGTTGTACCTCTAGTGCCTGTCACACGTGTTCATGTTAATCATCCTATTGCTCAGATCATAGGAGATCCAACTGCAGGAGTACAGACACGAAATCAAGTTACAAATGAAGAAAGTATGTATATGGAGTTAGAGAAAATTCATGGCAGTCAAGAGCGCTGGATGCATTCACCATTTATTTCACAAATATAGCCAAAGACTGTGAATGAAGCTTTGCGTGAGCCGGCCTGGGTAAAGGCTATGAAAGAAGAATTCAATCAATTTCGCAAGTTGGGAGTTTGGCATTCGGTAGATTTGCCAAAAGGTGAGAACAAGATTGGTACTAGATGGGTGTTGAGATGTAAAGGAGATGGCATACGCATAATTGTCAGAAACAAAGCTCGTTTGGTGGTTCATGGTTTTAGACCAGTTGAAGGAACTGATTATAATGAAGTTTTTGCGCGTGTGGCACGATTGGAAGTAATTCGACTTTTTCTTTCTATTGCTGCTCACAAGAAGTTTAAAGTTTTTCAGTTGGATATAAAATATGCTTTGTTGTATGGTTCGTTGAAGGAAACAGTGTATGTTTGTCAGCCACCGGGCTTTGAGGATCCTATCCATCGGGATCAGGTTTATCTCTTGGATAAAGCACTGTATGGTCTTCATCAGGCTCCGCGTGCCTGGTAGGAGACTTTATCGACTCACCTTATTGAACACCGGTTCAATAGGGGTCAGATTGACAAAACTTTGGTCTTCCGGGAAAGGGCAAGGACATTCTTCTTGTTCAGATTTATGAGGATGATATTATTTTTGGATCTACCGATGAACAAATGTGTTTGGATTTCAAATAGGTTCGTCTAGTTCGCTTGAATCTTGTATATATAGCTCGTTTGTCTGTATTTTGTGTGTGTGTGTGACAGAACTAAGAGGGAGAGAGAACGTGTGCGATTAGTGAACTGTGTGTTCTTGTTTCATGTCATTGAAATCTGATTTTGTTGATCAGTGAACATGATCTTTATCTTAATGATTGTGTATCTTTGATTCATATAGATTATATCTAGATTCCGCATAAACTGAATTGTTAATAGAATTTCATTGATCGATCCAGAGCATTCTACAATGGTATCAGAGCATTGGAGGAGTTCTATACAAGT